>CM066034.1:825982738-826591746 GCA_033557465.1 Ichthyophis bannanicus
GTCATGACCTGCACATCACCTTAGGCGCATCCACCTTAGGCATGCTGAACCATGCAAGATACTTCTCCTCTGGAAGAGTCTACATATTCTTACACATCTTTAACCCCTTAGGTGGAGTATCGGAAAAGTCATATTCTGACCAGATCATGCTCTTGATAATGGGAAGACTATTGTAGATTTCCGAACTCCCTGTAGGAATGGATGGACCTATGGCCCCTGCTCCACTGCAGAAGTGTTGGCCAGATTCATAGTGAATGAAACTCGAGCAATCAATGCCACCATCTCTTCCTTCTGGAACAGGCGGTTAATGACAGCCTTCTCATGATCCTCAGAAGGTGAAAGCACTTCTTCCTCTGCCTCAGATCCCTCAGCCGAGACATTAGAACTGAAGTCCAAGTCTCAGATAAACCTCAGCTGATCTACATCTCCGAGAATGCAACTTCTCCCTAGATTGCTTAGGAGGCATCCAAGTCGGACTTCTACACTTTGCTTTGTCCCTCTTGTGACTCAGCTCGAGTGAATCTAGAGGTTGTAGGATTTGAGTTTCCAAGCCAAAATGACCAAGTTTGCTGCAGAAAAAAGAATTCTAGCAAGGACAACCTGGGAGCTCCCCTCCCTGAGAATGACCTCCCACCACAGAGGGCACAGTTGTAACCAAACCCTTCAAAGAAGGGGAGCAGCCTGAAGCGCAGTCATCGGACCTCAAGGCCAGCCTATCATTATTACCCAGAGCGCCATCCATCACCTTCTGTACTGAGGTGGGAAATGCTGGGCCAACAGAACCCCATGGATGGGAGAAGAGCCCTTCAGTGATGAGTAAGAGGCTGCCATGAAAGAAGAGCAGATTCTGGAATCCAGTGATGAGGCTCTTCACTTGCCATAGATCAAACAATGCTTCCTAGAAGACAACAGAGTTAAAGCAAGGCAAACATTTTTGTGTGCTAAGCCCACATAGGCACAAGAGCACACATTAATTGAGCACATGATACAAGCGCTTGGGAGGAACGCACATTGGAGCCACTTCAAGCCGAACACACGGTAGGACCGTGCGACTGCAAGATGCAAAACAGAAAATGCTAATAGTGCATGCTGGAAAAGGGCAGGAATCTCAAACGCTGTGCCAATAATCACCTGCAGTCCAGCCCCAACTTATGCCCTAAAATGGAAAAGTTCTGGCACCCCCAACAGGGACTTGGTACACAACCCCTGGGAGCCTCAGGCAGGAAAAACCATGCTGGGCTCAGTGCTACTACTCTGATGCTGTTTTTCTCTTCTATTTATTTATTTATAACTGGCTTGCAGTCACATACCTCTGAGAACCTTCTTCAGTCTTCAAGGGAGAGGATGTTGAGGTTGTGCGAGGCAACTGAATTCCTTCCAAATCTTTCCAATCTTCTGGCTATTCAACAGGCTCTTAACAGGATAAGAGCATGGAGCTGAACCAATTTTCCCTCCTCCTATGGCTACCAAAAAGAATGCAGTCTAGTGGAGCTTCCCACATCATGCTCAAGTGACAGTCACCCAAAGGTGGTCATTCGTGAACAAAATAAATAATTTTCCACTCAGATTCTTATTTGTTCAGATTCTATCAGAGCTGAAACAAATCCAACCACCATTTACTGGAGAAAGAAAAATACTGGTGTTGCCCCAAGTGGCTCAGGCTGAAAGAGGCATGGGGATGTCATTGAAGCCTAAATATTTCACTGGCTCTCTGTCTCCACACATCTGCTGGTAGAGGAAGATAGCTCACTTGTCTGGACTGGTCTAGTAGGCTGATATGGAAGAGACAATCAGAACAGTGAGAAATTTGGAAGTAGACAATAATAGATACAAATATGACACAATGTCAGCAGAAAGCAAACGTTAACACCTTAATAGGTAGTCTGCCAGAACACTCAATCAACAAATAAGATACTCACAGTGTCAACACAGTACAAATGAAGTATCATAAAAGACAATAAGGTAGAACATTCAAATAACAAATAAGATAACTCACAATATTGGTATCCTACAATGAAACATCCCAATAGGTGAAAAAGGAGACAGGTGTAGCCAGGACAGACAAGATGAGCAATGATAAAGGCATAGGGATGAACAAAAAAAAAATGTGTAAACAGACTTATGGGTAAACTGTATATACAGAAGAAAAAGGTATGTAGTTCTCATCACAGTTTCAGGGTGTGCATCAGGATAGTCCTGAAGCAGTATGAGTGAATGAAAAGTCAGGTGCCATAGCCATTAAAGGCTTGGAAGAACAGCCAGAAGCAAACCATGCATGAATCAAGCCACCAGCAGGTGAGCGGAGGTGGACCGGCCCCCCGAACCATGATGGTAGGCGCCAAAAGTGCTGAGGTGGACCCAGACCATGCTGGACTTCAGGCGTGAGTCCGAGAGGTGCAGGAGGTACTCTAGCAAGTGATCCACTACGTAAAAGAAGGGATCCAGCACCCTACCTGCACACCAAGCGATGAACCTATGACACTTTAACGCATAAGCCCAACGCATCGAGTCCTTTTATGATGCTAGAACATCATCTGTGACGTCATTGGGTAGATTAAGTTCAGTCAAGACTACCCACTCAGCATCCAGGCTGTGAGGGCCAAGGAGCGGATGTTAGGGTGCAGCAGGATCCCCCTGTTCTGGAAGATGAGATCTGGGGCACAGCTCAGACAGAGAGGCTCCCTTTGAGCGAGCTGCAGCAGAAGGGGGAACCATAGCTGCCGGGCCCAGTACGGGGCGATGAGGATCATGGTGCTCTTGTTGGCCTGCAGCCTCAGCAGTGTTTTTGCCACAAGTGGGATTGGAAGGAAGGCATAAAGCAGACTCACCTCCCATTGGAGGCGAAAGGCATCCGAAGCCAACCAATCGCTGGCTGGCCTCCTGGAGCCAAACTGGCCCAAGTGGGTGTTCTGCGATGTGGCAAAGAGATTGACTGGGGTGCCCCACTCCCGGAAAATTCGCTCCACCATCCCTCTGTGGAGGGTCCATTCGTGTGGCTGTAGGACATTGCTCAGCTGATCCACCAGGATGTTGAGCTCGACGGGCAGGTAAGTCGTCCAGAGCTCTATCCCATGATCCAGTGTAAACTTCCATAGCCGACCACTTCCCAGCAGAGGAGGTATGAGCCCGTACATCCCTGTTTGTTGACATAGAACATTGCTACCTGGTTATCTGTCTGGATCAGGATGACCTGATTCACCAGGTGTGCCCAGAAGGCCCAGAGGGCATGTGCTATGGCCCGCAACTCAAGGAAGTTTATCTGGTGCAGGCTCTGCTGCTTGGACCAGAGGCCCTGCTTCTACAGGCTGTCCAGATGGGTCCCCCACCCAAGCTTGGATGCGTTAGTTGTCAGCATCCAGTGGGGGGACTCCGCCTGGAACGGAAAGCCCCAAAGTAGGTTTGGTAGCTCCAGCTACCAACCAGTGGAGCAGTGACCATTACCCTGTCCTGGAGGCGGCCTGTGGCCTGCTTCCACTGCATAAAGAGGGTCCATTGCTCCAGCCGCATGAGGAGGCGAGTCAAGGGGGTGACGTGCACAGTGGAGGCCATGTGGCTGAGTACCTTTAGCATCCCCCTGGCCATGCTGTGGCATCAATGCTGCAGGATGCCAACCACCTCCATCAGCCGCTGGATGTGGTCTAGCAGTAGAAATGCCCTGGCTCGTGTGGTATCGAGGAGGGTTCTGATGAACTCCAGCTGTTGTGTGGACTGGAGACAGGACTTGGGGTAATTGATAATGAACCTCAACCACTCGAGGACCTGTATGGTGAGGTGAGTAGACTGCCAGACAGCATCTGGAGTGGGGACTTTGATGAGCCAGTCATCTAAATAGCGGAAAATGAAGACTCCCATGCTGTGCAAATAGGCGGCTATGACTGCAAGGTATTTGGTGAAGACCAGAGGTGCTGAAGCAAGCCTGAAGGGGAGCACACTCAGTACTGGTAGTGCTGAATTTCCAGCACAAATCAGAGTTATTTCCTGTGATGGGTGGATCTGGATGTGTGCGTATGCATCCTTGAGATCCAAGGAGCATAGCCAAATGTCCTTTAGGAGGTACAGGGAGCAGTGGCCCTAGTGAGACCATCTTGAACCGCTTGCACACGAGAAACCGGTTGAGGTTGCAAAGGTCTAAAATGGATGCAAACCTTCCTGTCTTTTTGGGGACCATGGAGTGCCTGGAGTAAAACCACTTGCTGACCTTTTCCGGCAGAACCGAATCAATGGCAAGGTCGATCAGTAGATTAGCAACCTCCTCCCACAACAGGCTTTGGTGCAGGAGGTCCATTGGGTACTCCCCCTGGGCGAAGGGAGGGGGCAGCTGGGCAAAGTACAGCTGGTAGCCCCGATGGACGAGCTGCAGCACCCAGACACCTGACGAAATAAGAGGCCACCTGTGAGTGAAATGGATGAGCCGCCTCCCTACCTGAGGGGAAAATTCAGGCAGGTAAGGGATGGTAGGCTATGCTCCTGAGGAACCCGTCAAAAGCCCTCATCCAGCCTGCAGGGCCAGTTGGGCTTCTTGAGGCTTTGCTGCTGGTGGGGGCCTGCACCTTCAGCTGGGCACTCTGGGGTGCCAGGTTGTACCAGCGTGACCACGGGTAGAAAGCCTTCTATATCCTGGTACATTTTGCGCAAAAGATCCACAGTTTTCCTTAAGAGCCTGGAGAGCATCACATGCTCCTTCTCAAGCTCATCCACTTTCTCCTCAACTGGCTTCCCGAACAGGTTCTCCCCAGTACAGGAGACGTTGGCCAGCCTTTCCTGGACCCACTGCTCCAGGTCAGAGAACTGGAGCCAGGCCAGCATCGGGCGCTGATGCCAATGCCCACCACCGCCACTCTGCAGGCGGACTTGAAGGCATCGTATGTGGGTCACATAGCATATCCTTGCTGTGGCCTATCAGGGCACAGTAGAACACAAGAAGCAAGAATCTGCAGACGCAATTGCGCGTATAAGAGGAGTGAATAAAAAATGTTCAAAAGAAAAACTTCTTCAGACGAAAGTCTTCTTCTGTCAACATCCTTTTTTTTTGATGTTGACAGAAGAAGACTTTCGTCTGAAGAAGTTTTTCTTTTGAACATTTTTTAGAGAATCTTCACATTGTGATGATTGCGTTTCCCTTCCCGGTTGATTTTGAAACACTAATGCAAATGGATGCTCCATTCCCTGTTTCCAGCTTAATCCACAATGTCCCCCCTTCCTTTGTAAACCCTACAATTCTTTAACTTTATTATCTTTACATATAGTGCCACTCCTCCTCTCTTTCTTCCTAGCCTGTCCTTCCTGAATAATTTATAGCCATAATTACATCCCAGTCATGGTTCTCCAACTGACAATAAATCCTATAAGCTTCAAAATCCGGAATCTTATTTCCCATACTATGGGCATTAATATACACCGCTTTCCATACTTGCCCTTTTTACCCATGTCTGCAGAGGTATTTAATGTTTTACTTACCTAAGGACTTTCATTTACCTGGGGCTTTCTTCACCCGTCCCTAACAAGCCTTCCAGAAAACAACATATTTCAATACTGTACTAGCAATTTCTCTTAAACACTTCTGCCCCCAAAGTAATAATTTTTTCACCTACAGTGGCTTGTAGAAGTCTTCACACCCTCTACATTTTTCACAATTTGCGGTACTGAGTCAAGAGGTGTGAAGGTTTATGCAAGCAAGACTTCTTGTGCTCTTTATTACTTTTTAATATTTCTATAATTGTTCTTTCACATTAAAAGTATAGAATACAATGTGTAGATCAGTAAACCAAATCCTACTTTAATATGTTGAATAGCACTTTTTTGAGAGGGCAGAATGTGAAAAATGTGCAAACATTTTTGGTAGAAAGTTATACTATACCTAGTGTACAAATATGCCATCAGTTCTAAAGGTGTTCCAGCTTGTAGAATCTTTGCTATGTTGTTCTTGTCACCTTCATGCTCTTTCACATTGTAGAAAATCTGTAATGATTTCCTATCAGAATGGTTGTACTTCATTTCACATCGTGTTGTCATATTAATTACTATAGGAAGTGCGCATTTTTCAAGTCCCCACTGTTCTGCATCTACAACCTATTTAAAAAGTAAGAGAGCTACATTAGAGATATAGCATTGTATCTCACCTATACAGGTGCTTTCTGTAGACAGCAAGACTGATTAGGAACACAAGGAGAGACATCATACAACAGGCTCTGGATGGAACAGATTCCCCAGAGCTCAGAACTAGAGTAAAGTTCTCAGCATGTGTGGCTTTTCCCAATCACAGCGATATCCTAAGTCTCTCAGTCAGTTCCTTAGCTCATGGGGGTGGATGCACAAAGCCCTCAAATAAAACAAAGTTTGTTACCTATAGCAGATGTTTTCTGTAGACAACAGTATGCAAGCCATCATATCAGGGTATGGTAATTTCTCCACCTTAATACAATTTTAGACACTTGAGATGCCTCATTGCACATACACATTACTTTCCACTTGCCGCTGTCACACAGGGACCTATCTAAGTCTTTATTAAAGCTTGAGTAAGATACAATTCCTTGGAGAGAAGGTCAGTATGTGAGAACTTGCTTCCTGCTGTCCATGGATAACACTTGCTACAGGTGGTGAGGAGATTGGGTGAGGGGGGATCAAATGCCACAGGAGTGTGTCAGGGGAATCAAAAGCTGCAGGAGCTCAGGGGTGGGACTGGGAAGGGAGGGTGCTGAACTTTGTCTTTATACCTGCCTTTCAAGCATGTACTTAGCTGTTTTTCAGGGCGGCTATAAATGAAAAAGTCTAGATTTTTTTTTTACATAGTCAAGGATATTCCCTTCTATAAAATGGGAATACATATCAATTTTGTAAACCTGCCCAAATCACATCCTCTTCATGCCTCCTTGACATCGAGATATGGTAAGTATCCCTATGTCTAATAACGACATGTGTATTCCAATCTACATATATAAATGTTGCTATTTATATGAGGGGAAGCTTCCAAAATAGCCCTCACAGAATAAACGTACAAATTTACAACTTCGGAGTAGGTGCAAATTTAGGCATCAGAGGAGCTTGTTCTGGATGACTATTTTATAAAGACATGTAGGCAAATATCTTGCATTTATAAAATATCCAACTTCTTATAACTTCTGCTCAACCCAATTTAAATGATGCTGTACAGTTAGATTTACTTAAGAATGTATTACGATTTTAGGCACGTCTAAAAATAGCACCGTTTTGGACTTTTCATATAGGTGCCTTTTTATGAAATTAGCCCCAATAAGTTGAGAAAGCAAGCAGAGGCATAACTTTTGGAATACTTTCAAAAATAGATTTTTAAAAATCTATTTAAAATATTAATGTTTTACCTATCCGTATTTTGTTCTCAGTGAATTACGATGAAACATAACAATGCATTACTGTCAAAGACACAGAAATTGAACTAAAATAGCACTTAAATACTAAAACTAAAGAAATAAATTACAAAAATGATCATAAAGAGAAGGCCAAAAGGCCTGTGAAAAAATAAGCTGCAATTTTCTTTCTAAAGATTGTTCTCTTGATTTCCAGAATATGTGGGTATTGGGTGTTTTGTGGTATATGTGGGATGTATGTGTGTGCAATGTGTACATGGATGAGATATGTTTGTTGAAAAGTATGTGCTTGGGGATATTGGGTGGTGTGTTTGTGGGTAAGAGTTGGGTATGAATGTGGGGGTATAGGGCTCTGTGTAGTGTGGCAATATGTATTTTGAGATTGATGCGTGCAGGGGATGTTACTGAATAAGAAGGGGGGTTATATTGATGGGTGAGGTTTGTGGGTATCTGGAAACTAAGAGGTGTGTTGTTTTGGAGGGTATAGCTGTATCTTCTTGGTAGCAAGTATGATAAGAGAGTGTTTGTAGGTCAGGAGTTTCTATGTGTGTCAGTGCGTTGGGCCCATTTATGTAATGGATGGTTGGGTGGGGCTATATGTATGTGGCTATCTGTTTGTATGTTTGTGTATGAGCAGGGCCGGCCCATCCATTGTGCGATAATGTTGTCCGCGCGAACACCATTATGGCACTCCGGACAGCTTCAGAGGGAGCTGGGGAAGCCCACGCGAGGCCCTGGCTCCCTCTGTACAACCGCCAGCATGAAGATCCTTTTCCTTCACGCTGGCGGCTGTTTCTGTGAAGCCATGATTGCTCGGAAAGGTTAAAGGCAATGCCCTTTAACCTTTCCCAGCATTCGCGGCTTCACACAAACAGCCGGCAGCTTGAGGGAAAAGGATCTTCATGCTGGCAGTTGTACAGAGGGAGCCAGGGCCTCACGCAGGCTTCCCCGGCTCCCTCTGAAGCCCCTCAGACAGCCGCCGGGCTGGTCGGGGCGGGGGAGCAAGGACTGGATGGGCTGTGATTGGGGGGGGGGAACCTGGACTGGAAATGGGCTATGGGGGGGTGGACTTGGACTGGAAATGGGCTGTGATGGGGGGAGGGGACCTGGACTGGAAATGGGCTATGGTGGGGGGAGGGGGGAACTTGGACTGGAAATGGGCTGTGATTAGGGGGCTAGGACTGGAAATGGGCTGTGATGGGGGGGTAACTTGGACTGGAAATGGGCTGTGATGGTGGGGGGGAACTTGGACTGGAAATGGGCTGTGATGGGGGGCTAGGACTGCAAATGGGCTATGATGGTGTGTGGGGGGGTGCTCAGACTGGAAATGGGCTGTGATGGTGGAGGGGGGCCTAGGACTGGAAATAGGCTGTGATGGTGGGGGGGGGCTAGGACTGGAAAGAGGCTGTGATGTGGGGACTTGAACTGGAAATGGGCTGTGATTGGGAGGGCTAGCACTGGAAATGGGCTGATGAAGAGCTGGAATAGGACTGGAAATGGGCTGATGGGGGCTGGAATAGGACTGGAAGTGGGCTGACGAGGGGGCTAGGATTGTAAATTGGCTGATGGGGGAGCTTGGAGTAGAAATTGGCTGATGGGGGGCTGGAATGGAACTCAAAAAGAGCATATGTGGGGCTAGAACTGGAAATGGGCTGATGAGGAGCTAGAATAGGACTAGAAATGGGCTGATGGGGGAGCTTGGACTGCAAATGGGTGATGGGCTAGAATAGGACTGGAAATGGGCTGATGTGGGGGCATGGGAGAATGGGACTAGAAGGGAGCGGATGCTGGGTGGGTCTAGAACTATAAGGGAGCTGATTTTGGGGGAGGACTAGAAGGGATGGGGATGGGGAATGAGAATGGAGAGGGGAAAATATATTTTGTGTGGAAGAAAAATCTATGATGGGCCGGGTATTGGGAGAGTAAGAGGGGATTGAGAATGGAAGGGTGAAATTTGAGTGGATGATAAAGGAAATGAGGAGAGAAATGGGGGAAAGAGCAAACGGGAAACAATCAGTATGTTAAAGCAGATATAGAGAGAGAATGGAAAACATCTAAAAGAGAAGAAAGGACAAATGGACAGCTCGCCGAAGACACGAAGAAACCAGAAGAAAGTGACTGGAGCAACTGCAACTGAAAAATAAAATGCACAAAACAGAAGGTAGAAAAATACTTTTTATTTTGAATTTATTAAATGGAATACGTCTGGTCTGGAAAGTGTGTATTGCTAACATCTTTGCGTTTTTGTTTAGTGCAAGAGGAAATTACTTTATAGTTTTATTTCTTCAGTGTTGTACATTTCATGTTTGGCTTTTGGGGTTCCCAGTTTAATTATTATCTTCCTATTTCTAAATTGTGATCCCTTGTTCTTTGTGTGGTGATGGTCTATGTTCTGTGTAACTGAGCTGAGGTATTCTGTTCATGTAGTTTCTGTTTGACAGTCCCACTTGTTCTCTTTCCCCCAGTGAGATGTATTGGTTTAATATCTGCAGTGTTGCCTTTTGATAGGTAGGGTTTGGTGCTTTGTGCGTCCTGGTAGTGCTGTTATGATATGGTGGGTTTGCAATGGATTCTAAATGGTCAGTGTTTATAGTACTTCCTAATGGGCATGGCGGTTGTCACTGAAATATAGTAATGTAGAAATCTGTTAGTCTTTATCCAGACACTCATTAAGAGGCATGTTTACTAAAAGTGCACATTAATATTATGCAAATATTTATGCTAATGAGACTCCTTATGCAAATGAGGCCCCGCAATAAATTTCCGCACATGGCCCTGCACCCCTCTTGGGCCGCCCCTGTGTATGAGAGGTAGTATAAGGGAGGGGGTACTGTGGGTATTAGAGATAAGCATTAATTAGTGTGCCTTAAATTTAAGTCATGCAAAATTGATTTAATGTGCATTAACTTATGAATTTATATGTACAATCAACCTGTACACCAACATTTTTAATTAAATGTCTGATATGAACTCAAAGAATAATGTTCCCAAAAATTTGAAAAGGAAACAGTATTTTTTGCCTATACACATTCCTGGTAGGTAGGTAATGTGTCATAGGGTTATATGTTAAAAAGGTTGCATGTGGGTGCTCTTTTGGGGATATGGATGTGTGTGTTAGTATAGGAATGTCAAAGTGTGGATGGGCATGTTTGCATATGAGTCTGTGTTTGCGTTGTCTGTGGAGATGTGTGAATTGAGGAGCTGTATCAGTTACTTTTCCCATCTCTGTGTGAGGAATATAGGTGAGGCTTCTTGGAGGTGTTTTGGATGCAATGTGTCTGATGTGTAGGACTGTATGATGTGTGGGAATAGCAGGGAGTGGCTTTGGGGTGTGTGGAAGTTGGTATGGATGTAGATGTGAAGGTGGATATGTGGAGTGGGGGAGTACTGTGGGAGGGAGTTTTCATGGTGAGGGATGTGGTGGGAACTGTGTGCAGTTTGAGAAGTGTGTGTTTGCGTGCACAGGCGTATTAAGGGGTGAGGTGTTTGAATGGGAAGTGTATATATAGGGAAGGGATAGGGAGGTATATGGAATATGTGTAAGTGTGGATATGTGCAGGAGGGTGTGTACAATTGTTTATGAAAGCTTGTGGGAGTGGGTGTGTGTATAGGAGTCTGTGGGGGTAGGGGGGTTTGGGAAGTCTTGGTGCTGGTATTAAGGTGTGTGTGGGGGAGGTGGAGTGTGGTGTATGTATTGCGGGGGGGGGGGGGGGGAATTTTAAGTTGGCTTTTGGAATCACCCTTTGCAAGCTGCTTCATTTATGTGCCTGTGTTGCTGGGAAGAGGGTTTTTTTGGGAATGGAGCAGTTTGGAGACAAAGTTCCCCAAAAGTATTCATTTGATGTTTCTTGTTTTCAAACTCATCTGCGATATTTGCATTTTCTTTCTGCATACTGAGGGGTTTAGTCAGGGGCAGCCCATCCATTGTGCGAGAATGTTGTTCGCACAGGGCCCTGCACTTCAGGGGGCCCCTGTGCCAACAACATCCCACACTGAATGGCAAATGGGGAAGCTTCAGAGGGAGCCGGAGAGGCCCCGGCTCACCTCTAACAGCTGCCGAAGTGAAGCACGTCTTTTTCTTTCACTTCGGCAACTGTACTGAAGTTTAGAACGCTGCCGCGCTGAGTGCCAGGAAACAGGAAGTCCCCTTTGACCTCGGCGCGGCAGCATTCTAAACTTCAGTACAGCTGCCGAAGTGAAAGAAAAAGACGCGCTTCACCTCGGCAGCTGTTAGAGGTGAGCTGGGGCCTCTCCGGCTCCCTCTAAAGCATTTTAGATAGCCGCGGGGCTCTTTGGGAGGGGAGGAGGGGCTTGAACTGGAAATAGTTGATGGGGCGGGGGGCTAGGACTGGAAATGGGCTGTGGAAGGGGGGCTTGAACTGGAAATAGCTGATGGGGAGGGGGGCTTGGACTGGAAATGAGCTGTGAGGGGGAGCTCGGACTGGAAATTGGCTGATGGAGGGGCTAGGATAGGACTGGACATTGGCTGTTGGGGGGGCTAGGATTGTAAATGGGCTGATGGTGGGGCTAGGATAGGACTGGAAATGGGCTGTGGGGGGGGGGAGCTTGGATTGAAATGTATTTATTTATTTGCTTTTATATACCACGCTTTTTGAAATTAGTGTGGTTTACATATAACATGAGCAATTAAACATTTTACATAGAACTGGAGATAACAAGAACAAAAACAGTGGAACAGTTACATGGAACAAATTGAACAGAACAGATTAAAATTTAACTAAAAAACAGAGGAAGAGTAGAATAAAAGAAAATCTAGCTATTTGTTCTTAATCAGTGTGAATATGGGAAGGTGAGCAAGGTTGGGCAGTAAAGAGAAGGCCTTGTTTAGGGTGGTTGGTTGTAGACTGATTGGAACAAGTATGTCTTTAATGCCTTCCCTAAAGGATGTCAAATCTGGGATGGCTCAGATCGTTGGAGGTAGGGCATTCCAGCTGGTTGGTGCAAATAATGAAAAAGCACAATTCCTGGTAGATTGAGTACAAGTCCTTATTGCTGAAGGAATGACGAGTGAGTTTACCATGCATGACCTCCTGGTTCTGGTCTCCAGGGTCCGCTGTATGAGTTCAGCAATGGAGGCTGCAGACATGCCGTTAAGAGCCTTGAAAGTAAGTAGGAGGGCTTTGTAAATCACGCGACTTGTTATAGGGAGCCAGTGGAGCTGTATCAAGAGGGGCGTGATGTGTTCATATCTGGACACAGACATGAGTGTTCAGGCAACTGTGTTCATGGCCAGTTGTAGTGGTTGGACAGCGTGCTTTGGAAGGCCATGGAGAATTATGTTGGAGTAGTCAAAGTGAGGAAAAATGAGGGCTTGACAAACTGCGAAAATCTGAGGGTTCGAGGAGAGGGCGTAGATGCCGGATGGTTCTCAGTTTCTGGTAGAATGCCTTGGTGATGTTTTGTACATGGGCTTCCCAATTCAGATGTTGGTCCAATATGATTCCCAGGTAACATACTTCCTGCTTAGTCACAAGATCGATGTCATTCAATGTGAGGGAGGTTGGTGGGGTGAAAGTATTGTCTTTGGTTATAAATAAGGCCTCTGACTTTCTGCTATTAACCGTCAGATTGTGGGAGGCAAGCCAATCTGAGACTGCATTGAAGCACTCTGTGATGGAAGAGTAGTCAGGGTTGCCTGTGGAGAAGGGGGCATAGAGTAAGACATCATCGGCATAAATGTGGTAGTAAACTTTGAATTATTGAATGATGGCACAGATCGGCTGCATATACATATTGAAGAGCAGGGCGGAGAGGGATGAGCCCTGTGGGTCTGCTGGAATGGTCTGGATGATTGCGTTTCTATGCAGACTTGCTGCCGGCGATCAGACAGGTATGATTTGAACCAGTTGAGGACTATGTTCCTTATACCTATTTGGTGTAGGTGGTTAAGTAGGAGATTGTGGTTGACTGAATCAAAAGCAGAGGCGATGTCCATGAATATTAGGATGAATCCTTATTTCTTCTTATCTAAGCCAGTGTGGAGTCTGTCTAGGAGAGTTGTCAGTAGGGTTTCCACGCCGTGATGCTGTCGGAACCCATGCTGCTGTGGGTCTAGAGGTGCATAGAAGTCAATGTGGTCCTGGGTTTGTTGGTGGATAATCTTTTCAAGTATTTTAGTTAAGTAAGGAAGGCTGGAGATGGGTCAAGCTTGATATTCTTTATCAGTGGTCTGATGGAGGTGGTTTTGAGGGGAGGTGGTAGGAAGCCTTCGAACAGTGAAAGGTTAACAATTCTGGCGATGACTGGGCTGAGGTTTGTTTGTGCTTGCTTGATCCAAAATTCTGGACATGGGCCAGCTGGGGAGGTAGTGGTGTTGATTCCACAGATAATCTTCTCTATTTGTTCAGAGGAGTATGAGTAAAAGGTATCTAGTGCGGATATGAGTGTGTCATTGGCAAAGGGGAGATGCCTAGGTAGGCTGTTAAGGTCAGACCGATCTGAGTGGGGCGTTGTTGAGGTGGTTTTACTTTGAAAGTATGTAGCAAAGGTCTCTGGGCTAGGAGTATTCACTGGTTTGTGTGAGGATATATCTTTTGTGAGGGTTTTAACGAGGTTGAAGAGCTCCTGAGGTTTATTGAGGGAGTGCAAGAGGGTGCTAGTGTGGTGTTCTTTTCTCTTGTGGTTGACAGCTTTCCAATGTTGATGTAGAGAATTCAGGTATGCAGCTTGGTCGTTGGTATGTCTAGAACGTCTCCAGCGGCGTTCAAGTTTTCTGAGGTGCACCAGTGATTCATGTAGGTCAGTGGTGAACCATACGGCTGTGTGGTTCTTGAAGGAGGGTTTTGTGGAGGGTGGCAGGAGTGCAGCTCTAGAGAGGTTGTCATTCCAGATGTCTATTAGTTTAACCAGATCTTTGGTGTCAGAGTTGAGGTCATGCATAGTGTTGTTGAGGAATGTTTCTTTGTTGAAGCATCTGAAGCGGCAGAAGAAAGGAGAGCTTGATGGGGAATCCTGTCGCTTTTCTCTGTCATGTGGAATATAGAAGAGAATGGCATTGTGGTCAGACCAGGGGACCGGTAGCACTGTTGGTGAGATTAGGTTGCTTAAGGTGTGGAGGGGTAGTGGGGTGAAGATAAAGTCCAGGATGTTGCCTCCGACGGGGATGGGGGTGTGGATGAGTTGGTGGTAGTCCATTGTATTCATTGCATCCATAAATGTTGCAGAGTGCTTGGCAGGGAGAGAAGGGAGATTAAAATCACCTAAGAGCCAGAGCCCTTTTTGTTGGGTATTATGGTTGCATGCCATGTTGAGGATTGTCGCCAGTTCATCGGTATTTGAAGACGGAGGACGGTAGAGGAGACCGTTTGCTAAGGTCTTATTTGAGATCAGGATGTAGTCGAGATTAGTTGTATTCTGAGCTAAGGTGCACTGGAAGTGGAGGTTGCTTCTGGCTACAATGAGGACACCACCACCTCATTGCTTCATTCTGGGACAGTTAAAGAGGTCATAGCCTGGGAGTCTTAGCTGGTTAGTGATGACCGTGTCCGAGTCATATAACCAAGTTTCGGTGACAAAGAGCAGGTCCAAATTCCGGTTGTTGACATAGTCAGTGAGGACAGACCACTTATTGCGGATGGATCGGGCATTTATTAGCATGCAGTTTAGGTTCTCTTGGTGTGGTGACTTGCATTTCTTAGCTTTTTCCAGTGGTAGACAAGTTATGTGTATCAGCCGGCGATGGTTTGCAGGCAAATGAGGTCTGCTGGAATGGGGGGCAAGTCATAATAGCTTCTGCGTCCTGGGATTTGCACTTTGGGTATCAGGCCTTGGAGTTGTGTAAAAGAGCCTGCCCATGATATGAGTTGGGCTAGACAGAGGAGGTGCAACATGAATGCAAGAAGCCCCGACATCATGAGGGCAATCAGGGAGAAAGTTAGGAGCCAAAGTCAGTGTGTACTCTGAGTTTACCTTCAAATGTTAATATTGTACATAGTTCCCCCAGTTGAATTCCGAGTTTAATCTCCTGTTTCATTGTAAGTGCCTATTTGTCACAGTATCATTGTATGTAAACCGCACTGATTTTTAAGAGTGCGGTATATAAGAATAATAAAATAAATAAAAATAAATAAATAAATAAATGGCAACAAGAGGCATTACTGTGAATCTAAGATGTTAGAAGAGGGGAGAATAGAGTATAGGCATAAGGTAGCTACATTCACAACGAATCTTCGGTAGTGGAATAGCCTCAACCAGATTCTACAATTGTAAGGCGAGGAAAGTCATAGGGTTTTGTTGAATTTTATTGCCTATGTTCCACGCCAAAGGGCCCTCTGGGGAGGTCCTTAGGCACGGGCCCGCCCAATGGCGCTTCTCTTTAAACTGCTTTTGTTGCTCCTGATTGGCCTTAGGCTGGCGATCGGGGAGGGGTTGGCTTACCTTGTCTCTGGCCCAACGCTGATCAGGGGTGCTCTGGTGTTCCGGCGGTGTTGAAATGGACTCATGGAGGGGCTAGGACTGGAAATAGACTCATGGGGGGCTTGAATTGGAAATGGGCTGAGTGGAGGGGAGCTAGGACTGGAAATGGACAGATGGTGGGGCTAGGAAAAGACTGGAAATGGGCTGATGGGGGAGCTGGGATTGGAAATGAACTGATGGAGGGGCTAGGATAGGACTGGAAATGGGTTGATGGGGGGCTTGGATAGGACTGGAAATGGATGGGGAGCTAGGAGTGGAAATGGGCTGATGGGGGGCTAGGATAGGACTGGAATGGGCTGATGGGGGGCTAGGGCTAGAAATGAGCTGATGGGGGGGCTTGGGTAGGACTGGAAATGGATGGGGAGCTAGGACTGGAAATTGGCTGATGGTGGGACTAGGATAGGACAGGAAATGGGCTGATGGGGGGGCTTGGATAGGACTGGAAATGGGCTGATGGGGGAGCTTGCATAGGACTGGAAATGGATGGGGGAGCTAGGACTGGAAATGGGTAGATGGTGGGGCTAGGATAGTAACATAGTAAATGACGGCAGATAAAGACCAGTATGGTCCATCTAGTCTGCCCAGTACGATGCCAAGAGTAGGTACACCTGCCGCTCCTTGCAGGCCCCCCCCTCCCCATGTCTTTGTCCAGGAGTGATCCCGCCACTCCATGTAGGATATCCCTGTATGTTAAGGAATTAGATGGTTCAGATTATTTTGATATTTTCTTGTTGCTGTAAAGGGATCCAGTGTGTCTGTCCCATGCCCTTTTGAACTTTGTCACTGTATTTGCCCCCACAAAATCCATCGGGAGCACATTCCAAGCATCCACCACCCTTTCAGTGAAAAAGTATTTCCTGACATTGCCTTTCAATTCACTTTACCACCTTGTAGCTTCATGTTATGCCCTCTAGTTTTGCAGCTTCCCCATCTTTGAAAGAGGTTTGTTTGTTCATTATTTCTCTTTAAGTATTTAAAGGTCTGAATCATATCTCCCCTGTCCCTCCTCTCCTCCAAAGTGTACATGTTTAGGTCTTCAAGTCTCTTCTCATAAGGCTTCTGACGCAGGCTCCAAATCATTTTGGTCGCCTTTCTCTGAACAGCTTCCAGTCTTTTTACATCCTTTGCAAGATATGGTCTCCAAAACTGAACACAGTATTCCAAGTGAGGCCTCACCAGTGACTTGTACAGTGGTATAAGTACCTCTTCCTTTCTGCTGGTAATTCCTCTTCGTATGCAGCCCAGCATCCTCCTGGCTTTTGTCACCGCCTTGTCGCACTGTTTTGCCACCTTGAGATCTTCAGAAATAATCACTCCAAGGTCTTTCTCCTGATCCGTACACACCAATCTCTCGCCCCCTATCACGTACATTTCCCTTGGAGTTCTGCTTCCCAAGTGCTTGACTCTGCACTTCTTCGCATTAAATCTTAATTGCCAAGCATTAGACCATTCTTCCAGCTTTTGTAGATCATTCCTCATGTTCAATTCCCACATGGGGACAAGCAGCTTCAGGCCGGAGGGACTGGGGTCTCTAGTCCCATGGCCACTCCTTGTGGCCTCAGGTACACTTAGATTGTGAGACCTTCGGGGACAAGGGAATAAAAAGTACCTATTAGTATACATGTAAACCGCACTGATTCTAAATAGCACGGTATAAAAAAAAAATGTTAACCACTCCCTCAGGGGAGTCCACTCTGTTGCAAATTTTCGTGTCATCTGCAAAAAGACAGACTTTTCCATGTAGTCCTTCAGCAATATCACTCACAAATGCATTGAACAGTGCCGGGCCCAGGACCGACCCCTGGGGCACCCCGCTAATCACCTTTCTTTCATCCGAGTGAGCTCCTTGTACCATTACCTTCTGTCGTCTGTCAATCAACCAATTTCTGATCCAATTTACCATCTTGGGATCTATCCCTAAGCTACTGAGTTTGTTGATAAGCCTCCTATGAGGAACAGTATCAAAGGCTTTGCTGAAGTCCAGGTAGATGACATCCATCGCATGCCCCTGATCTAGTTCCCAGGTCACCCAGTCAAAGAACTCAATCAGATTTTTTTGGCAAGATCATCCTTCGGTAAAACCATGTTGCCTCGGATCTTGCAACCTGTTGGCTTTGAGAAAGTTCACAATTCGCTCTTTCAGGAGCGCCTCCATTACTTTTCCCGCCACACTTCTTCCCTGTCACCACTTTTGTGTAGAGGTACGACATCAGCCATTCTCCAGTCCTGAGGAACCTCTCCTGTTTCCAAGGATCTGTTGAAAACATCCTTTAACGGCCCTGCAAGAACCTCCCTGAGCTCTTTCAGTATCCTGGGATGTATCTCATCCGGTCCCATGGCCTTGTCTACTTTCAGTTTTGCAAGTTGTTCTAACACATCATCTTCTGTGAATGGTGTGGTATCTACATCATTCCCAGTTTTATATTTGGGAGTCACAGGTGGTCCTTTTCCAGGACTTTCCTTAGTAAAAACAGAAGTATTAGTTTAGCAACGCAGGTCTATGTGATTCACTAGGACCTGGTTACTAATGATGCACATTAACTTTAGAACACTTTAGTAACTAGATCCCTACAGACAGATGAAGAGACTGAATGACCTTAACTCTTTTTACATAACTGTTTCCAGAGTTCCATTTGT
This sequence comes from Ichthyophis bannanicus, assembly GCA_033557465.1. Classification (NCBI taxonomy): domain Eukaryota; kingdom Metazoa; phylum Chordata; class Amphibia; order Gymnophiona; family Ichthyophiidae; genus Ichthyophis; species Ichthyophis bannanicus. The sequence continues at coordinate 826,001,155 of CM066034.1, forward strand.
TGAAAAGCATATAATGGGCCTTGAGCCTGAAGGTATTGGGTTGCATCCCTTGAAAAAGGCAAGGTGGGAGGAATCCAAACCTACTATCTCAATGGAAAACTTTGCCAGACAATGTAATGTGAAAGAGTAGTTACTCACCTGTAACAGGTGCTCTCCAGGAGCAGCAGGAATCAGTCCTCACATATGGGTGACATCGACGTCGATGGAGCCCCCTGCGGAGCATTTCCCCAGCTTTCTATGAAAGCCTTTGGGAATACTGCACACATGCGCGGTCCCCTTCCCGCCTAAAGGTGCCATCTTGCTCAGTCAAATGACATAGCTAAAAAACAGCACACAAAAATGTAAAATAAACTATGTACAACTGCAACTCCCAGGGGAGGAGGGAGGGTTGTGAGGACCGATTCCTGCTGCTCCTGGAGAACACCTGTTACAGGTGAGTAACTACTCTTTCTCCAGGACTAAGCAGGATGTCAGTCCTCACATATGGGTGACTCCCAAGCTCTGGGCTACCAAGGAACCCAGGCTGAACAAGAGAACTCCCTCTAGTCCCAGCATCAAAGAAAGGCTTTTCACTGAAAGAACCTCCACCGGTAGCCCAACGGAAGGCTGGAGGGCAGGAGTTGCCTAAATCTCAAAGAGATTCCGGAGTACTGCCTGGCCAAAAGCACTGTCCCTACGGGACTCCCTCTCCAGGCAGTAATGAGCTGCAAAAGTCTGGCTTGAGGACCAAGTTGCAGCCCTTCAGGTGTCTGTCAACGGTACAGAGTGGAGATGAGCTACTGAGGAAGCCATTGCCCTGACACGATGGGCCGTGAACTGTCCCTGAAATGGAAGGTCAGCCGCCCTGTAAGCCCAGGTGATACAGTCACCCACCCATATGGACAAGGTACGCTTGGATACAGCTAACCCCAAATTATTAGGGTCAAAAGAGATGAAGAGCTGAGTAGCCCTTCTATGTCCTTGCGTACGGTCAAGGTAGAAGGATAAGGCCCTCCTACAGTCCAGGGTATGCAGGACCGCTTCAGCCTGGCTTGCATGAGGCCTAGGGAAGAATGTTGGAAGAACCACCTCCTGGTTGAGGTGGAAAGAAGAGACAACTTTAGGGAGGAACTTTGGATGAGTCCTAAGGACTACCCTGTTCCTATAGAAGCGGGTGTAAGGCCTGTCACAGACTAGGGCCTGAAGCTCACTCACCCGTCTGGCCGAGGTTAAGGCTACTAGGAAGAGTGTCTTCCAGGAGAGGAAGCGGAAAGGACAAGTAGCCATCGGCTCAAAAGGTGGCGAGTCAGTTGCTGCAAGACCACATTCAACTCCCACTCAGGGGCTGGAGGACGGACAGGAGGCTTGAGCAAGAGCAAACCTCTGAGAAACCGGGACACCAAGGGGTGAACCGATATAGAGTGTCCCTCCACCAGTGAGTGGTGAGCTGCTAGAGCTGAGAGGTGGACCCGAACAGAATTGGACTTAAGGCCCTGATTGGATAAGGGCAGCGGGTACTGAAGCACCACTGGTACAGTACAGGAGAAAGGATCTTCTGTACATCAATGTCCTGGTGGTCGGGGCAGATGCGCCAGCGAGGCTGGCCATCAGCACTCGCTGCTGATCCATGAAGGCAGACAATCTGCACTCCAAGGCTGTCAGCCTGAGACCCAGCTCAGGAGACTCAGCAGCTACCGACTCGGGCCCCGGCGGTGCCGGGCCCGACGTCGGCTTCCTGGGAGGAGAGTCCTCGAGGACAACAAGACTTACGTGTCCAGCATACTCCGGCTCCACCCGAGGTACTTTTGACGGCTTCTCCTGTTCCACGGGCCTGGGACGGCGGTCGGGGGTCCGAGACCCAGCTCTCCAGGAGCCAGGGACCTCCTCCGACGCTGCCCTCACGAGCCGCTTCTTCCTCTTTCGCTCCCGCTCGGGAGACCCCCTATCTGAGGAACCCCGACGATGTTCGGGGTCAGACTCCCGAGACGTCGAGGTCGCAGATGAGGTCCGGGCCCGGCCGGAGGCCTAGTCGGAGAAAAGCCTTTCTTTCTGGTGCTGACGACTTCGAAGTGCCTTAGTGGACATTTTTACACACGGTCCACAGATCTTAGGATCATGATCAGGACCGAGGCACCGAAGGCAGCAGTCGTGTGTGTCAGTGAGAGACATTAGTTTCTTGCACCGATCACACATCTTAAAACCACTGGAAACCATCGGGGAAAAAAAGTCCCTGCGAGGTCAAAGGACCGGCCTTCCAGGAAAAAGGAAAAAAAGGGCGCGAACGCCAGCCACGAAGGGCAAAAACCGAAAAAATAAGATCGGGCTCGATACCGGTGTACTGAACCCGGCGAGAAGGGGAACCGGCATCCAACCGGACAAAAACCGCGAAGAAAATCGCAAGGAATAGACGAAAAAATATAACTATTTTCTGGGTGAACTAGGACACACGTCCGAAGGGCTCCACGGAAAAACAGAGACTGAGCAAGATGGCACCTTTAGGAGGGAAGGGGACCGCACATGCGTGCAGTATTCCCAAAGGCTTTCTTAGAAAGCTGGGGAAATACTCTGCAGGGGGTTCCATCGACGTTGATGTCACCCATATGTGAGGACTGACTTCCTGCTTGGTCCTGGAGAATGTGCAGATTTTATACATCATAAAATTTGACTCCTTTTTTACCTCTTGTCCACCCTTCCTTCTCTCCCACTCTCAGGGCTGGTACAAGGGTTTCTGCCATGCCCCCTCCCCCACTGCCAGATTCAGTGTTCAGGGAGGGTAGGGAGCCAGGAGACAGCGGTGGCGACAGAGTTTTAAAAGCAGTGGCTTTGGGCCGTCACTTCAACACCGTGGCAGGCCATGCTCTTTGGCGCCCACTCTTGGCCTGCTGCGCTTGCCCCCTCCAGCAGAAGTTGCATTGGAAGGGGATCAGAAGCAGCAGGCCATGGTTTTCGCGCTGTGGGTGCCCAAAACACGGCCTGCCATAGGCACCAAATTTTGGAGAAGAAAGCCACTGTACCACCCACCAATGTCAGTCTAGTGGATGGAACGACTCTGCCTCCTCTCCCCAGCTTTTTACCCTTCAGATTATCATTGGAATGTATATATAATTCACTTATATATTATAGTATAGAATATATACTAGAGTAGAGAATCTGCCTAATGGTTAAAGCAGCAGGCTGAGAACCAGGGAAGGAAGGGATCAAATCCCAGTGAAGCATCTTATGATCTTGGGCAAGTCATTTAACCTCCACCGCCCCAGCTACAATCTTAAAGTGCAAGTTCTTTGGAGACAGGGACTACAAGTACCTAAATATAATTTGCTTCAGGCTCCTACTGAAAAGATGTGCATTGAATCTTCCCCTTTCCTCCAAAAAAGATGTTTTAAATACTGAAAGCTAGTCAAAACATGCATTAAGTTAGTCCCATAAAAAGGCATCACCTTACAAATTCTGTTTTTCTATGTTTTTATTGAATAACTTTCAAAATGGAGTAACATAGCAACCACACTGCTTTCTTCAGTGTGCAGCATGAACTTCAAGCTGCAACATCAGAAATCTCCTTGAAAGAGGAAGAATTTACACCAAGGCCCTAATATGATGGAGCTTGACATGCATCAATTTTCAAAGATTTGCTTTTGAAAACTGCCCAAGAAAAAATACGCAGAGATTTGTACCTGCTTTTTCTGTATGTAAATGTTCTGTGAAAATAATATGCTGAGTTGGTATCATTACTGTAGTTTGTGATTTATGGTTTGAGGTTAGGGAGTTGTCAATAATTAAGGATAGGGCTACCAACCCAAGGTTTCTGAGTGTGTGGCATCAATTGTCCAGAAATAGTTGTAAATCCTTGATGGTACATTTTTATGGTTTTAGCTGGGAGCTGCAAGTGATAACCAGAAGTTTTCTATTATTTTCATTTTTGGAATGATCCTATCATAGGTTGTATCTGGGTATTTGTCTAGCTCTTTTGATTTGCTTTTTCACTTCATTGGGTGGGCAGTGACTTCCATGCAAGCACGGGTGGGAGAGGGGAGGACGCCACAGGATATGTTAGTGCAGGAGGGCTTGCAGGCCCCATGCTGAATTCTGGTTTAGGAGTTGATGCTTCTGCTTGAGACAGACTGCTGCTGTGCAGGATGGGAGCACTGTGGTCTCAGGACCAAACTGAGGCACAGCAGTGATGCTGATCCTACAGCGCCAATTAAAACTTGTGCCAGACTGCGACATTACTCATAACTGTTGCCTTAGCTCCAGATATAAATTGGCTAATGAAGCTTCTTGGGATGTTTAATTTATACATTCTTGTGCCAGGATTTTTCCTGATGTGCTTTTGAGATCTAAGATCACTCAAATGGATGCATGGTTTTTCTTGTGGTATCTGTGTAAATGTTTGCCCAAATTCCAAAGTGTAAATTATATTTGAGTCTTATCAGTTGATCCAGTTTCTGGTAGCTAAATCTGTAGTGTCTCCAGCCACTGAATGCCCTGATGTGTCTGCTCCACTAGTGGGGTCTGTGGAACAGCAATCCGATCATGAAATGCTATGTATCGCCTTCTACATTTTATCGCCCCTTAAATATGTCTTTGCTTGCAGCCACACCACCCTGAGTCTGCCCGATATCATCTGATCTCGGAAGCCAAGAAGTGTTGGACCTGGTTTGTACTTGGAGATTTTTGTCTTGGCCTCTTTTCTGTTGGAGGTCTAGTGGAAAACCATTGATTATTCTTGTGTATGATTTTTAAAAACTGCATAAATAAATTTAAAAGAATAAAAGATTTGGCACTGGAGGCAATTGCCTATGTGGTTTATTCCTAAATCTGAGCCTGGGTACCACCATACAAAGGCAACAGGGCACTGCTGTGCATCTCCACCACTAGAAGTCAGCATACAGCAAGCAGTAGTAAATTATACTGGTCAGTTACTAGGTGTCACCAGACATAGCAATTATTAAGAAAGGTATATGTTTCAGTCACAACAAAAAAAGTGTAAGACACATCCGAATCACTTAAAAGCCAGTCCAGTAGAGAAGGATATGTGGCAGCAGAATAGGGGTATGGTGTCAGGTGGGGTGGGCCAGAGGTGCTGGGACAGCCTTCTAAAAAAATTGTGTATGCATGTACACCTGTGTGTTACAGGTGGGTGTTATCTGTGGGTAGCTGTGTGTGTATTTACCTGTTTACCTGTGGATGGGTCTGTGGGAGGATGTGCGAGTACAAGTATGTGTGTGTGTGTCATAGTTTGAGTCCCTATATATAATTTCTTTACAATATTAAATTGGGTTGCAAAGGAAAATTAAATCAAGCTTATTTTAGAAGACTTTCATAACCTTAGCAGGCATGAATAGTGGATTTCCACTGTAAATGACCAAATGCTTGCAGGTAGCAATTTTAGAAAAGTCACTACTTACATGTGTACAAGGTTGGTGCTACCATTAGCCTAAATAGATGGTCGCTCAGGGCGGCAATGGTGCGAGGGCAGCTCATTGCTGCTGCTGCTACCCCTATCTGGGACCACAGTGGTGGCAATGGTTTTAAACAGCACAGCAGTGCTTACCTAAACCTTCAGCACTGTGATGCTGTTCCTATTTCCTCCTTCTCCGATGCAGACTTCTGTATATTTATGGGCTATATAAGTGAAGGAGGAAGGGAAGGCCAAAGAATTATCCAGATCGTGACAATGTACTGCCGCTATTCAGATAAGTTATATGTTTATGTCTATAGCAGGCCTAAACTAAACGAAATGAATAATACGATGACCCTGCCGAAATTATCTATATATTCAGGACTGCTGCCTATATGGATAGTGGTACTAAATATAAAGATTAAGTTAAATGGCAGCGCTAGCATTTAATTTATTTAGTAGAATTTAGCTCATGCCTTTCCAGTAGTAGCTCAAGGTGAGTTACATTCAGGTACAATAGGCATTTAACTTAAGCTTGAGACCGCACTGGCTGAACATTTACCCTTATTTGCGCAACTCATACTGCAAGATTGGCCCTAAAAGGGGAAAGGTGTGTGGCAAAAATACAAAAGTTGTTTTCAGGGTACTACAACCCCTTGAGCCGGCTCTGGGGAAGGGGCAATTGTGCTTACCTCATTGGAATTAAAACCTAATTCAAAAATACAAAACTTAATTAGCTCCCCTTGAACATCCGGTTTTGTAAAATCCACTATTTATATGTATAAGTGGCAACACTTACACACTGCAAAATTGTAACTTGCTTGTGTAAATACCAGCACACATTCTCAAAGCCTCAAGTGATGCTGTTCTATTTTTGACTATTTTTTGTGAAATGCCTGTTCCCACAGAACATGCTACAAAATACATTGGTTGTTCCCATGGCTTTGGAAATATATTACAAAGAACTCCACATTCAGTAAGCTTTTTGTAAACTACTCTGTAAATCGTGGATCTCCACACTTAGACAACATATGCAAAATTGGATTTCATGGGTGATAATTAATCTAACACACAAAAACCACCGAAAGGGAAAAGGTAAACCAACATAAAAATACACCGCCCTTTCTCGCCTAATTCTATTCCTTCTATCTTCAAATTCACTTAATCATGAATAACATGATTAAGTGAATTTGAAGATAGAAGGAATAGAATTAGGCGAGAAAGGGCGGTGTATTTTTATGTTGATAATTAATCTAGCCATTGGATGTCACTATCTGCAGATTCTATAACTGCTGCATTTGTCTACTATTACTACTACTGAGCATTTGTATAGCGCTACATATGCAGCGCTGCACACAGACATGTAAGAGACGGTCCCTGCTCATCAGAGCTTACAATCCAGTCCAGACAGACAACACAGAAGGTGTAGAAAGGGATAAAAACAAGGGGAAAAGGTAAAGAAACAAGGAGATCTGGTGAGACAAGACCCAAAACCAGCAGCGAAGAGGTGAGTTTTCAGCCTAGATTTCAAAAGGACCAGAGAAAGCGCCTGACGTACATTCATGTCTATCTGGATTCAGATCTGGATATGAAACAGAGGTCTTGTACAGACTCAGGAAGTTTGTTCCAGGCATAAGAAGCAGCAAGAAGAAAGGAGCGAAGTCTGGAGTTAGCAATAGAAGAGAAGGGCACAGACAGAAGCAATTTTCCAGAAGAGCGGAATTTCTGGGGAGGGATATAGGGAGGTATAAGAGAGGAAAGGTAATGAGGAGCTGCAGAGTGAATGCACTTAAAGGTCAGCAGGAGAAGTTTGAACTGTATGCAGAAACGGATAGGGAGTCAATGAAATGACTCGAGGACGAGTAATATGAGCATGACGAGGCTGGCGAAAGATTAGCCGTGCAGCAAAGTGTTGAATAGATTGAAGGGGAGAGAGATGATTCAAAGGGAGACCAGCAAGGAGTAGGTTACAGTAGTCAAGACAGGAGGTGATTAAGGAGTGGATAAGTGTCTTAGTAGTGTGTTCAGAAAGGAATAGGTGGATTTTGTTGATGTTATAGAGAAAAAAACGTCAGGTCTTAGCTAACAGATGGATGTGTGTGGAGGAGGAGAGAGAGGAGTCAAAGACAACTCCAAGGTTGTGAGACGAGGAAACAGGAAGGAGTAGAGAGTTATCCACAGAGAAAGGAGGAAGAGGAGAGGAGATTTTAGGAGGAAATATAAGAAGTTCAGTCTTGGCCATGTTCAATTTCAAGCAGCGGTGAGACATCCAAGCAGCAATGTCAGAAAGGCAGGCAGAGATCTGGGCCTGGATTGCCGGAGAGATTTCAGGCATAGAGAGGTAGATCTGGGAGTCATCAGCATAAAGATGCTACTGAAAGCCATGGGAAGAGATGAGCGCACCAAGGGACGGGTATAGAGAGAGAAAAGGAGCGGACGGAGCCGAAATCCTTAAAAATGTCTGCACTTGCTGTAAGCGCTAGACAAGATTGTTTGGGGAAGTGTTTGGGGAAGAGCTAGACAAGATTGTTAAGGATCTTGGTGATTCTAAAGGAGGGCGATTGCCAGAGGACAGGCCAAGGACTATGAGAGGAGCGGGTAGTCTCCGAGGCTATAGTCGAGACTCACGTACATGTGCTAGATCCGGGAGAGTGGCAACTCAATGCCGAAGTTTTTCACGAGCTCACAGTACGTTGTGGTCAACTGGTAATGGATCTGATGGCAACTTTGGACAATGCAAAGGCGACTTGCTTTTTCAGCAGACGCAGGGAACATATGTCCGAAGATCTCGACGGTCTAGTCCAGCCCTGGCCGTTGGGGCAACTTCTGTATGTGTTTCCTCCATGGCCGTTGGTGGGTCTCGTTGTTCAGCGAGCTGCCATGCGCCAGGGTCTGTTGATTCTTGTTGCCCCAGATTGGCCTCGACGGCCTTGGTATGCCGATCTAATGCGTCTTCTAGCGGCTCCACCGTGGAGGTTGCCCGCTCGGGCAGATTTACTGCATCAAGGGCCCGTTTGGATGCCTCAGGCGGATCGATTCTTGCTTACGGCATGGCTCTTGAAAGGCGGCGCTTGCGCCGAAAAGGTTATTCAGTTTCGGTAATCAACACCTTGTTGCAGTCTCGTAGAAAGTCCACATCATTGGCATACATTCGGGTGTGGCGAGATTTTGAAGCTTGGTGTTCTGATCGCCGTTTGAAAGCTCGTCTATCTTCCATTCCGGATGTTCTCGATTTTCTTCAATGCGGTCTTGAGAAAGGTCTTGCTCTGAGTACCTTAAAGGTGCAGTTAGCGGCCCTGGCAGTTTTTCGTGGGCCGGTTCGCGGACTACGTCTTTCGTTTCATCCCGATGTTCTCCGTTTTCTTAGAGCGGCTAAGCAAATTCGTCCTCCGTTTCGTCAAATTGTTCCTCCTTGGGATTTGAACCTAGTATTAGAGGCTTTAACACAGTCTCCTTTTGAGCCTCATTCTTCACGTTCGCTAAGAGAATTGTCCTGGAAGACAGCTTTTTTATTGGCATTGTGTTCAGCTAGACGCATTTCGGATCTGCAGGCTCTTTCATGCCGTCCGCCCTTTCTTCAGTTTTCTGAGGAAAAAGTGGTCTTGCGTCCGGTACCGTCCTTTCTCCCGAAAGTACTGTCTGCTTTTCATGTGAATCAACCGGTCTCGCTTCCCACTTTCGTGGATTCGGGGGAAGGTTCTTTCGATCGTTCTCTGCGGAAATTGAATATGGGACGTGTGCTCCGTAGATATCTACGGGAGACCGAGCCGTTTCGTAAGACTGATCGGTTGTTTGTGTTGTTTGGAGGGCCGTCCAAGGGACAACCTGCCTCCAAGGCCTCCATTGCACGTTGGGTAAAGCATGCGATTTGGGTCGCGTATGAAGCCAGAGGTAAACCGATTCCGGTAGGTCTTCGGGCTCATTCTACCAGGGGTCAAGCTACTTCGTGGGCAGAATCGGCCTTGGTTCTGCCGGTGGATATTTGTCGTGCGGCGTCATGGTCTTCTCTTCATGCCTTTTCACGTCATTATAGGTTGGATGTTCTCGCTAGGCAAGATGGAAAATTAAAGGAACAGGCTTTTCCCTGTGAGAAACGCTCTTGGAAGCCTTAGATTTCCGTTTAGCAGGCCGGTTCTGCTCTGGAGCTGAAATGGCAGTTGCGCTTAAAATGGCCGTTTTCCCCGCTCGCTCTGTGGACAACAACGGCCTCTCTGCCTCCGATGCACTTTTCTCTGCCATGCTATATTTAAAAGCAATTTACTACCTTAGCTTGTACTTGTGCGGCCCCGAGTAACTAAACCGTCAAAAACGCTATCAAACGCGCTCCGGAAAGAAAACGAAAGTAAAAAGATACCTCACAGCTGTGAATAGAAAGCTTACCCGGAAGTGTATGGCAAGCCGCGATCTTGTTCCGCTGCTAGCAGAACTGCAGAGGTGCGCTTCAATCGCAAAAACAGAGGAAATATCAGAGAACTTACTGGGGCCCCCAGGATCACTCTGGTAAGAGAGAATTATGCGGTTATACTAGGTAGGCTCTACCCTATACCGCCAAAAACAACTCCACTAAATCTCTCATTCACTGCTGATCGTGAGTAAAATAAAACTCCTCAGGACTTAGGAAACCATCAGCTCTGCTAGAGCCAACATGTACTGCTAAATAAATAAAATTAGAGGGAGAAAAATCAAATCGATCCTCTTTAGCTGCTGAGGACTGAAAGACTGGCTAGTGACATCAGGGGGAGTGGCTTCACTTCTCAAGAAAGCTTGAAGTCATCAGTCCTCAGTTGCTAAGGAGGATTGACAACCCTAACATTCCCTGGACTGGCCCGGAGAAGCGATAAGGAAAGAGAGGTAGATCTGGGAGTCATCAGCATAAAGATGCTACTGAAAGCCATGGGAAGAGATGAGCGCACCAAGGGACTGGGTATATAGAGAGAAAAGGAGCGGACCCAAGACAGATCCTTGGGGTACACCAACTGAGAGCAGGATAGCAGCAGAGGAGGAGCCCCACAGGAATGCACTGGGCCATTTTGTAAATAATTTTTTTCTCCAGAATCTCTGGTCTAATTTGACCCATTTTTAACTCAATGTTTCTTTTTACTGGTTCTTTCCCCACACCAAATGTGGGCCTGTTCTGTTCAGTTTTTGGAGAGTTATTTTGCTCCAGCACAGAGACAGATTTTCGATCCCTTATATGCTTACAATTGTAGGCAACATTTTTGGCACCCTTGCAGTTCAACCCCTTAATGTCCAATATCTCCTAAAAAAAAGTGGCTAGTGAAATGGCTTTGGACTATATATACACACATATTTGACACATAAAAGAATAAAATAAAACAAGACCAACTTAAAAATGAAATAGTAGGAAATAGTATAAAAACGGAGACATTGCCAGGGTGGGATTATTGGCACCCTTATAAACAATTCAAATCAGTTTGACAGAAGAACCACATTCCCATTGCAGTAAAATTAGATGCACCTGTGATCAATTGTCAGTACTCACATGACTTGAATCAATGAATGATGGCTCTAATGTTTAAAATGGCCACATTCACTCCCTGTTCCATTTCCACAATGGTAAAGACAAGAGAGCTGACTGAGACCATCAAAAAAGTCAATTTCACCAATCATCAAACTTCACAGGGGTACAAAGGCCATTTCTAAAGTACTTTGGAAGGTTAGTGCGAACCATTGGAAAAACATCACACACAACATTCAAAGAGCTTAAGGCTGACCTGGAGCAATCTGGAGTGGTGGTTTCAACCCGTACCATATGCTGTGCAATAAACATAGGAGGACATCATGGGCGAGGGCGAAGGCCAAGGAGGACCCTGTAAGGGTAGGGTTCTTTTCCCTTCCCAGTATGTATATGCTCCTTGGAATGTATAAAAGATGAACTGTCCTTTTTAACTGTTGGAATAAACTTACATGCTACTTATGTGCGAGTGTGTGTGTGTTTGTTCTCCTGGGATCCCAGACAGAGAAGGTAAGGTAATTCCTCAACCCAGAGGATTAACGGACGTTCCAGGGTAAGTGATATAAGTGCTGGGAAGGGAAAAGGACTTTACCCTTACAGACCCCACTGCTCAAAGACAGACATAAAAAAGCACACCTGATCTTTGCCCAAACCCACCTTGAGAAACCACAATCCTTCTGGGAAAATATTCTGTGGGCAAATGAAACCAAACTTGAGCTCTTTGGCAGCGCAGACCAAGCAAACATTTATAGATGAAGAAATGAAACTTATAAGGATAAAACCACCTTTCCTACAGTTAAATATGGTGGAGGTTCCATAATGTGTGGCTGTTTTGCTGCCTCAGGAACTGTAGACCTGGAATGTATTAAAGGAATCATGAAGTGAGAGGACTACCAAGGTATTTCGGAGAGAAATGTGCTACCTAGTGTCAGATCTGAGTCAAAGGTCATGGGTCTTCCAGCAGGACAATGACCCAAAGCATACACTAAAAAGTACCAAAGAATGGTTAAAAAGGAAAAAATGAAGTTTTAAACTGGTCAGCAATGAGTCCTGATCTCAATCCAATCGAGAATCTTTGGAAAGAGCTGAAATCTGCCATTGGTAAAAGGAATCCTGGAAACATTCATGAGCTGGAACAAATCACATTTGAAGAGTATTAGAAACTACCAGCAGATGTATGAAACTTATAGCTACAAGAAACGTTTGGAGACTGTCATCACTGCCCAGGGGTGTGCAACCAAATATTAGTGAAGGATGCCATTAATCCTGTCCATGCCATATTTTGTTTCTTTCTCAGAAATTACTATGTTATATTGCACAGACATTTTTTGCTGTTGTATACCTTTGAACATACTAGTAAAATATTATGATGACATAAAGTTGGAATATTTCCAAATATTTCTCAAGATTTTTATTTATTTTATTTTATTTAGACAGTTTTTGTATACCGCCTTATCCTTCAATCAAAGCGGTCACAACACAATTGGGGGATACATTGAACACGCGGGGATATGACACACATACACTAATACTTACAGGGAACATGGGCTATGGAGGGTTAAGTGGCTTGCCCAGGACCACAAGGAGCATCTGTGGGACTAGAAACCCCAGTCCTTCCGGCCCAAGGTTGCTGTCCTCTAGTGGGATTTGAACCCCCGACCTTCCGGCCTGAAGTACCTTGCCCCAACCACTAGGCTACTACACAACATACCTAAAATGCAAGGGTGCCAATAATGTTGACCACAACTAATTATTTGCAACATTCCATTGACTTGAAAGAATAAAAACAGGAAATTCAACAAATTATCTCAGAAAATATAAATTAAACGGCAAAGGGGAAGTTCCATAAGTCTGAAACCATATGAAAGTCATTATTAAGGGTAGATTACTGTGATCTCTGTTGAAATAAGACAGATAACTTAGTTAAGCAAATGACTACATTAGAAAATATAAACAGGGCCTGATTCATTAAGCTTTTCTCCAGAAAAACAGAATAAAAGAAAAGTCTTAACAAATCCTGTCCATACAGAGAAAAACAGCAACAAAATAACAAAGATAAAAATATAAGATATGCTATATTGGGTCAGACCAAGGTCCATCCAGTCCAGTATCCTGTTTCCAACAGTGGCCAATCTAGGTCATAAGTACCTAGCAGTTTCCCTAAAAGACACAGGTTCCACAATGCTTGTATTGGGGTCAAGCAGTGATATCCTGGGTCCCTTTTAATAATGGTTTATTGGCCTTTCCTCCAGTAACTTGTCCAAACCGCCTTGATTCCTGCAGAAAGGCGGTTTTATCAAATTCAATAAACATAAACATAAACAAACCTTTTTTAAACCCAGCTACACTAACAGCTTTCACTACATCCTCTGGTAACAAATTCCAGAGTTTGATTACACATTGAATGAAAAAATATTTTATTAGTCTTAAATAGGTTACCCTGTAGCTTCATTGCATGTCCCCTAGTCTTTCTATATTCTGATGACAAACAATTGATCTACGTTTACTCGTTCCACTCCATTCATTAATATATAGACCTCTATCATATCTCCCCTCAGTCGTCTCTTCCAGGTTGAAGAGCCCTAACATTTTTAGCCTCTCTTCATACGGGTATCCTTCTTGGCGGAGGGTTTTAACATGTTATCCACGATGACGCCTAAATCTTTTTCCTGGGCAGTGGTTCCTAATGTGGAACCTTGCATCGTGTAACCATAGTTTGGGTTCTTCTTTCCTAGGTGCATAACTTTGCACTTGTCTACATTACATTTCATCTGCCATTTGGATGCCCAGTCTTCCAATTTATCAAGATTCTCTTGCAATTTTCCACAATCTCCATGGGTTTTAACAACTTTAAATAGTTTTGTATCATCTAAAAATTTGATAATCTCACTCGTTATTCCCTTTTCCAGGTCATTTATGAATATGTCAAAAAGCAGTGGACCCAGCATAGATCCCTGGGGTACTCCACTACTGACCTTTTTCCATTGGGAAAATTGGCCATTTAACCCTACCCTCTTCTTTAAATCTTTTAACCGGTTCCTGATCCACAATAGTACACTGCCTCCTATCCCATGACTTTTTAGTTTTGCCACCAAATATTACTACAAAAAAATATAATAATCTCTAAATTTGACAGAGTATAAGGGGGTTCACTGAGTAAGAAAGCTTGTCTTCCCTCCCAAAATAGATGGATATTTATGTTTTAAAATGTATTTACAGCCTTTATGAAGAGTCACCCAAGGCAGATTTAGCTGGACATAGGCAACTTCCATTGTAGAAACAGCATAACTATAGTAAAATGACCAAATGTCAGTGTAATACACAATTTAAAAAATGAGGTAAACTTGGAAATAGGCAAATTAAAGTCAAGTAAGAATAATATGATGCAGTTTCAGTACCATATACATTATAACATTCAGATAAGAAAAATATGATGTAATGTCATGCAAACGAGACATCTTAACAGTCAGCAATGGGTATATGTGCAGTTGTGACATAGAAGCAAATAAGATGGGTAAGACAAAGGTGATGGGATATATAAAAGTAGGTGGCGAGACTGAAGATAAATGGAAGGCACAGTCAAATAACATGTCAACAAGTCTCATTTAGAAGGTATGTGGCAAGCTAGCTCTGATGAGTGACTGGCTTGTCAGTCATCACAACAGGTACAGGCTTGGGAAAGAGGCTTTCAAGTGCTTCCTAAAGTTAGGAGTGAGTTTTAGAGTATGAGGGAATGATTTTGCTTGGTGGTACAAATGTTCCTTGGGTTGACCTTAGAGACGTCAAAAGGTGTGCAGAGGAACGCGTTGTTACTCACCTGTAACAGGTGATCTCTGAGAACAGCAGGAATCAGTCTTCACATGTGGATGACATTGGTACAGACAGCGACTCCATCAGTACAGACAGCTCCCCAGCGTCCAATTGGAAAGCTTTTGGGAGCAGTCCACTGTGTCTGCGCGTCTGCCTTCCTGTCTTCCCAACTTCTCTCCTCAGTTATTTATTTTTATTTATTTTATTTACATTCTCTTATATACCGCGCTATTCTGCATCAGTGCGGTTTACATTGAACAAACTGAAATTACATTGAACAGGGCATTATAACTTGGAGATAACTATTTTACAGGGAACATGGGCTATGGAGGGTTAAGTGGCTTGCCCAAGACCACAAGGAGCACCTGTGGGACTAGAAACCCCAGTCCTTCCGTCCCAAGGTTGCTGTCCTCTAGTGGGATTTGAACCCCCGACCTTCCGGCCTGAAGTACCTTGCCCCAACCACTAGGCCACTCCTCCACTGCAGTTGAGTTTGCAGCTGAGAGATAGAGGAAAAAAAAAAAAAAGAGTATACCCTACAACTCCTAGGGAAGGAGAGCAGGTTGTGAAGAGAGATTCCTGCTGTTCCCGGAGATCAGCTGTTACAGATGAGTAACAATGCTATCTCCAGGGACAAGCAGGAATGCAATCTTCACATGAGGGACTCACTAGCTCCCAGATACCAGACTGGAAGTGGGTAGCAATGGTATCCCAAGGCTAGAGGATAGAGCCAAGGTGGTGTGGATACAATGTCGGACTCTACTGCAGTCAGCTAGACCACCCTAATGGAAGTCTGGTGCCAGGAAGAAGTCTGGGACGGGGGGCAGGGGTTGCATTTAAGTCCCAAAAACATGCTGGAGCACAGCCTGGCAAAAAACAGCATCCCAACAGGAGTCCCTGTCTAGGTAGTAGTGAGCAGCAAAGGTATGAATGGAGGACCAGGTAGCTGCTCGACAGATCTCATCAATGGAGATGGAATGAAGGTTGGCAACTGAGGTTGCCATGGCGTGCATGTTGTGAGTGGTAATGTGACTCTCAAGATGAGTCCTGCCTGCGCATAGGCAAAAGAAATACAGTTTGCTATCCATTTGGATAGGGTGCGCTTTGTTATTAGAAGTCCAAGGTGACTTATATCAAAGGAAATGAATAGTTCTGAGAATTTCCTGTGAAATTTGGTTCTGTCCAAGTAGTAAGCCAGCACTCATTTGCAGCCTAGAGTGTGTAGTGCTGCTTTGGCCCGAGAGGCATGTGGTCTCGGGAAGAAGACTCGTAGGATTATTGACTGGTTCAGATGGAAGGCTGATATCACTTTCAGAAGGAAGTGTGGATGGGTATGGAGGATCAGCTTATCATAGTGGGAAGAAGTGTATGGACAATCTGTCACTAAAGCTTGCATTTCACTGATGCAGTGAGCTGAGGTCAAAGCGATGAGAAAGATTACCTTCCATGTTAGAAACTTCAATGGAGTAGCAGCTAAAGGCTCAAAGGGAGGCTTTAGAAGTTGCGCTAGAACCACATTGAGGTCCCAGGCCACCAGCGGTAGTTTGATAGGTGGCTTGGACAGCTGGAGACATTGCATAAATCGCTGCCCCAAGGGTGTGAAGAAATAGGTTGCTTGTCCAGAAGCTTGCAATAAGCCGTAATAGTACTAAGAAGAACTCTGACTGAGTTAAGTCTTGAGATCTGCCGAGGACAAGTGGAGAAGATATTGCAGAAGAAATTCCACCAGACAGATAGAGGGGTCAATTTGTTTTGGAGAACACCAGAGTGTGAATCTCCGCCATTTAAAGGCATATGAACATTTGGTGGATGCATAGGCGGCTCTATAATGAGGCCAAGTGAGGCGGTGGCCTCAGGCGGCAGCTTTTTGGGGGCGGCAAAATTGCCCACAAAAAGACCACCTCACTCAGCCTTCAAAATAAAATTTAAAAAAAAACTCCAGCGCAAGAAGTTCCAGCGGCGGCAGCGGCAGAATGAGGAGCCCCACGGCCACCCGCCTGCCCCCCCCCCCCCGGAGAGCCTGCTGGTTTCCCCGGCTCCGCTTTGGATTTCCCATTTCCCATCAGTGCTGTGGGCTCAGCTTTAACAGAGCCGCGGTTAAGGGAAACACTGTCCCTTTGCCGCAGCTCTGCAAAGTGGAGCCGGGTAAACCAGCAGGATCGCCTGGGGGGCTCCTCATTCTGCCGCTGCCGCCGCTAGAGCACCAACAGCAGCTGCTTCTTATGCAGGCGTTTTGGTTTTTTTCAATTTCCCTGGGTTGGGGGGGGGTGTCTAGGACTGGAACTGGGCTAATGGGGGGGGGGGGGTAGGACAGAAACTGGACTGATTGGGAGGTTTAGAACAGGAAATTGGAGGAGGGGGGGTAAGGAATGGTAATCGGCTATGGGGGGGGGGGTTAGAACTGGAAATGGAATGATGGGGGTTAGTACTGGAAATGGGCTGATCGGGAGGGGGGCTAGGACTGGTAATGGTCTATGGGGGGGTTAGAATTGGAAATGGGCTGATGGGGGGGTTAGGACTGGTAATGGGTTATGGGGGGGTTAGAACTGGAAATGGGCTGATGGAGGGTTAGTACTGGAAATGGGCTGATCGGGAGGGGGGCTAGGACTGTTAATGGGCTATGGGGGGGGTTAGAACTGGAAATGGGCTGATGGGGGGGTTAGGACTGGAAATCGACTGATGGGGGTTTAGAACTGGAAATGGACTGATCAGGAGGGGGGTTAGGACTAATAATGGGCTATCGGGGGGGGGGGGTTAGAACTGGAAATGGGCTGATGGGGGCTTAGGACTGGAAATGGGCTGATCAGAGGGGGCTAGGACTGGTAATGGGCTATCGGGGAGGGCTAGGACTGGAAATGGACTGATGGCGGTTTAGAACTGGAAATGGGCTGATGGGGGGTTAGGACTGGTAATGGGCTATGGGGGAGACTAGGACAGGAAATGGACTGATTGGGGTGCTAGGACTGAAAATGGACTTATTGGAGGGTTACGACTGGTAATGGGCTGATTGGGGGGCTAGGACTGGGGTGGGCTGATAAAGGGGATAGGACTAGAAATGGGCTGGGACAGGAAACGGGCTAATAGGGGAGGGGAGGGGAGGGGAGTGCTGCTGGCCCTGGAAGAAAACTAGGGGCTAGGGCCACAAATGGGCTGATGAGGGGGGGGGGGGTGATGGTAGAATAGGACTGGAAGGGAGCGGATACTGAGAGGGTCTACCAGGGGAAGGATGGGGCAGGAAGGGAAGGAGGGGGCTGGAAAGGAGCTGACACCTGGAATGTATCGAAGGGGGACTGGAAGGGAGCTGACACTTGGGGATGGGAGTGGCAGGTAGCTGGGTAATAAGGGAGGAGGCTGGAAGGGAGCTGACATGTGAATGGCACTGGAAGAGAGATGGACAGAGGGTAGGGTGGCTGGAAGGGAGCTGACTGGGGGGTGGCACTGAGAGTGAACCTGAGCTGATACCTGGGATGGTATTTGGACTAGAAGGGGCTGGACAGTGGGAAAGGAGGGGGACTAGAAGGGAATGGACACAAGTGGCAGTCATGGGAATGCAAGGTGGTTGACATTGGAAGGTACTGGGGGGGGGGAGGACTGGAAAGGGGACTGATACTGGGGAGGGTTACAGAAACTGGAAATGGGCTGATGAAAGGAAGTGAAGAAAACAAAAGAAGAGAAGAAATGGCAGATGGACCATGGATCAGAGACCACAGAAAGAGAGTTAAGAGAAGACAGGAAAGCAGAAGCCTCAGATCGGGACCAGCATGATCAGAGAATAAAATGGTCAGACAACAAAGGTAGAAAAAATAATTTTATTTAATTTTGGTGACTGGACTTTGTGCTATTTTTATATTGTACACAGTATTGGGGAACTGCATCTCTTATTTATCTGATGTTGCACTGCATGTGGACTCTGGCTTCTTGGGGTTTCAGTTTAAATTTTGTCTACATATTTTTATTTTTACTTTAGATTGTGGTTACTTATTCTGTACTTGGTGAAGGTCGATATTGTGCGTGTGTGACTGAGGTCAGGTGTTCTGTTAACATGCAGTTTGTATATAAAGCTCTATACTGCAAATACTGTAGTAATTTGACTTGTTCAGCTTTTCAAATAGGTGTATGGATGTTCCAGGGCCCACTGTAGTATTTACAGTGACGCTTTTTTTGGATGGGCTCCTTATGTGATTTTTGGAATTTTGTGCTAATATGGTATGGTATGGTAGGTTTGTTTTTTGTTGTAAGGTTTTTTATTAGTTCACAATATGCCTGGTACTGGAGAATAGTGGTTGTTGTTGTTGTTAGTGAGATGATCAGAATCAGATTTTTTTTTTAAATATTGAGTTCTGTGGGTGAATATCCTGGTTTTACTCTGCACCTACTGTGGATGCAAAATATATGTTGAAAAAGAAAAAGGGAGAACCATAACGCAGTTTATAACAAAATAAAAATGGGTTATAATTTAGTTTTATAAACTGTGCTGTTGATTCTTGCTGTCTTTTAGTTCCTTGGTGTGCAAAGAGGACCGTATCTAGCCCTGTGCAAGCAGTGCAGCTGCACAGGGCGCAAAGGCCTGGGGGGCGCATTTCGGCTCTCTGCTGTTACCCTGCTGCTGCTGGCAAGACAATAGCAGGTAGTTAAAATGCGCCCAAAGCCTTTTTGCAGCACTTTAAGATATGCCATACTGGGTCAGACCAAGGTCCATCAAGCCCAGTATTCTGTTTCCAACAGTGGCCAATCTAGGTCATATGTACCTAGCAGTTTCCCCAAGAGACACAAGTTCCACAATGCTTGTACTGGGTGAAGCATTGATATCTTCGGTCACTTCTTAATAATGGTTTATGGACCTTTCCTCCAGGAACTTGTCCAAACCTTTTTTAAACCCAGCTACACTAAGAGCCTTTACTACATCCTCCGGTAACAAATTCCAGAGTTTGATTACACGTTGAGTGAAAAAATATTTTATTTTATTAGTCTTAAATAGTTTACCCTGTAGCTTCATTGCATTTCCCCTAGTCTTTCTATATTCTGATAAGGTAAACAATCGATCTACGTTTACCCGTTCCACTCCGTTCATTAATTTATAGACTTCTATCATATCTCCCCTCAGCAGTCTCTTTTCCAGGTTAAAGAGCCCTAACCTTTTTAGCCTTTCTTCATAGGAGTATCCTTCCATCCCCTTTACCATTTTGGTGGCTCTTCTCTGTACCTTTTCTAAAATCGCTATATCCTTTTTAAGATACGGCGACCAGAATTGCACACAATATTCAAGGTGCGGTCTCACCATGGAACGATATAGAGGCATTATAATATCTTTTGTTTTATTTTCCATTCCTTTCCTTATCATACCTAGCATTCTATTTGCTCTCTTGGCCGCCGCTGCACACTGGGCCGAGGGTTTTAACATGGTATCCACAATGACGCCTAAATCTTTTTTCCTGGGTGGTGGTTCCTAATGTGGAACCTTGCATCGTGTAACCATAGTTTGGGTTGTTCTTCCCTAGGTGCATAACCTTGCACTTGTCCACATTAAATTTCATCTGCCATTTTGATGCCCAGTCTTCCAATTTATCAAGATCCTCTTGCAATTTTTCACAATCCTCTTGGGTTTTAACAACTTTAAATAGTTTTGTGTCATCTGCAAATTTGATAACCTCACTCGTTATTCCACTTTCCAGGTCATTTATGAATATGTCAAAAAGCAGCGGACCCAGCACAGATCCCTGGGGTACACCACTATTCACCTTTCTCCATTGGGAAAATTGGCCATTTAGCCCTACCCTCTGCTTTCTATCTTTTAACCAGTTCCTGATCCACAATAGTACATTGCCTCCTATCCCATGACTCTTTAGTTTCGCCAAAAGTCTCTGATGAGGGACCTTGTCAAAGGCTTTCTGAAAGTCCAGATACACAATATCAACCGACTCACCTTTGTCCACCTGTTTATTCACTCCTTCAAAAAAACATAACAGATTAGTAAGACAAGATCTTCCTTGTCTAAAGCCATGTTGGCTGTCTCCCATTAGGTTGTGACTATCTACATGCTGAGTAATTTTATTCTTTATGATGGTTTCTACCATTTTTCCCGGTACTGACGTCAGGCTCACCGGTCTGTAGTTTCCCGGATCACCCCTGGAACCCTTTTTAAAAATTGGTGTTACATTGGCGATCCTCCAATCTTCAGGTATTAGAGATGATTTTAATGATAGTTCACAGATTACTGATAGCAGTTCTGCAATCTCATATTTCAGTTCTTTCAACACCCTTGGATGTATACCATCCAGCCCAGGTGATTTGCTACTCTTCAGTTTATCTAATAGTTGTAAGACATCTTCCCGATGTATCGATATTTCCTCCAATTCTTCCGCACCTTTAAATACCACTTCAGTCATGGGTAACATCCCTACATCTTCCTCAGTAAAGACCGAAGCAAAGAATTCATTCAGTCTCTCCGCTATCGCCTTGTCGCCTCTTAGTGCTCCTTTAACCCCTTTATCATCTAATGGACTAACTGACTCTCTCACAGGTTTTTTGCTACGAATGTACTTGAAAAGGTCTTTATTTCGCGTTTTTGCTTCCGCAGCAAGCTTCTTCTCAAATTCTCTCTTTGCCTGCCTTATCAATGCCTTGCATTTGACTTGCCAGTGCTTGCGCTGTTTCCAGGTTTCGTCGTTTGGCTCTTTTTTCCATTTCCTGAAAGATGCTTTTTTGGCAACAGCCTCTCTGACCTCACCTTTAAACCATGCTGGCAGTTTTTTGGACTTCCTTCCACTTTTCTTAAAGCGTGGAATACAGCTGGTCTGGGCTTCCAAGATAGTATTTTTCAACAACACCCAAGCTTGATGTACGTCTTTAACCTTCGCAACTGCTCCTTTTAGTTTTTTTCTTAACTGTTTTCCTCATTTTATCATAGTCTCCCTTTCGAAAGTTAAAAGGTAGTACTGTGGATTTCCTTACTATCCCTTCTCCACTAATTAAATCAAAGGCGATCATGCTATGATCACTATTGCCAAGTGGCCCCAACAACCTTATCTCTTGCACTAGATCTGGTGTTCCAGTAAGGACTAGGTCTAATATGGCTTCCCCTCTGGTCGGTTCATGAACCAGCTGCTCCAAGAAGCAGTCATTTATTTCATCTAGGAACTTTATCTCCCTGGCATGTCCTGACGTGACACTGACCCAGTCGATACCGGGGTAATTGAAATCACCCATTATTATTACTGCGCTGTAACTTTTGTTAGCTTCCTTGATTTCTTTGAGCATTTCATCATCCATTGGTCATTCTGGCCAGGTGCTCGATAGTACACCCCCACTGCCATCGCCTTCCCCCTTTTATATGGAATTTCAATTCATATAGATTCTACAGCAGATTTTGTTTCCTGCAAAACTTTAATCCTTTCTGAGTCAATGCCCTCTCTAACATAGAGCGCAACCCCTCCAGCAATTTGATCAGCTCTATCATTACGATATAGTTTGTACCCAGGTATCACAGTGTCCCAGTGTCTTCCGAACCATCCGCTCTTGGGCGACTGTCGGCTTTCCCCTAATATCTAGTTTAAAAGCTGCTCTATCTCCTTTTTAAAGGTTAATGCCAGCAGCCTGGTTCCATCCCGGTTAAGGTGAAGCCCATCCCTTCGGAAGAGCCCCTCCTTTCCCCAGAATGTTCCCCAGTTCCTAACAAATCCAAAACCCTCATCTCTGCACCATTGTCTCATCCACGCATTGAGACTCCGGAGCTCTGCCTGCCTTTTGGGTCCTGCGCGTGGAACAGGAAGCATTTCGGAGAATGCTACCATGGAAGTTCTGGATTTCAACTTCCTACCTAAAAGCCTAAATTTTGCCTCCAGAACCTCCCTACCACATTTTCCTATGTCATTGGTACCGACATGTACCAAGACAGCAGACTCCTCCCCAGCACTATCTAAGACTTTATCTAGGTAGCACATGAGGTCCGCTACCTTCGCACCAGGCAGGCATGTTACCAGGCGATCCTCACGTCCACTAGCCACCCAGCTATCTACATGCCTAATGATCGAATCACCAACTAAAACGGCTGTCCTAACCCTTCCCTCATGGGCACATGGCCCTGGAGAAACTTCCTCGGTGCGAGAGGGTTTTACATCACCTGGAGGACAGGTCCTAGTTACAGGATCACTTCCTGCCACACCAGGGTGATGCTCTCCTGTCACGTGACCTCTCTCCTCCATGGCAACAGGGGTGCTGCCAGACTGGAGGTGGGACTTCAGGACTATATCCCTGTAGGTCTCGTCTATGTACCTCTCTGTCTGTCTTTAAGCAGGTCTGGTCCCTCCCTCCTCTGACACGATGTCAGAGCAGGGAGGAACAGATCTGCTTAGAGTGCTGGCGCCTTTCAGATTGGGTGCATGCCCCCCCCTCCTCCTCCCCATACCTCCGTCCAGTGCTGCCTGCTCTTTCCCTGCTGCTGGCGCCGCCATGAAAAAAACAGAGGGCGGCAGCAGCAGGGAAAGAGCAGACAGCGCTGGATGGAGGTATGGGGGGAGAGGGGGCATGCGCCCGAGTTGCAAGTCGCATAAGGCGCGATTGCAGTTCGATACGGCCCTGTGTACAAACATCTTGCATTTCCTCCATATAACCTAATCAGCTTTTTGATTTGGTTCAGTCTCTGATTGTATTTCTGAAAAAGTCCCGCCCTCCTCTAAAGTGATGGGGAGGGGCGCCATCTCATTCTTTGCCTCAGGCAGCAGACTGCCTTGAGCCGCCCCTGGGTGGACGGTTTGCGTGATGTAAGTAGGATATCCTTGATCTGTTGTGGGAGGTCTAGGTCAGCAAAGATTATGCCTTCATCAGCCATGCCATGAGATGGAGGGCCTGTGGATTGGGATGGAGAAGTGTCCCATGATCCAGAGCGAAGAGGCTGGGTGAGTGTCCCAGCCTGAGAGTTGAGTATGCACTGGTTGAAGCAACAGAGGAAATAATAGCTGACTGGGCCAATAAGGGGCTATGAGAATCACAGAGCCCTTGTTAGCCTGTATTTTGAACAGGGTAATGGGTATCAAGGGGATGGGCGGGAATGCATAGTGCAGATCTTGTCCCCAATGGAGAAGGAAAGCATCTGTCATCTGATTGTGAAGGGAGGGAAGCCGTGAACAGAACAGTGGAAGTTGTGCATTCTTCCTGGGTGACGAACAGATCTATGAATGGGGTCTAGGATATGGAAGATCTAGGATGCTGTTTCTCAATTTCGGGTCCACTCATGTGGACACAGGATATGGCTGAGTCTGACTGCAAGGAGACAGAGTTCGCCCAGGAGATACACTGCTCTGAGGTGGATGCGGTGTGCAACTGAGAAGAACCAGAGGCAAAGTGTTTCCTGGCAGAGGGGACAAGATCATGTTCCTCCCTGCTTATTTACACATAAAGTATAGTTACTCACGTGTAACAGGTGATCTCCGGGAACAGCAGGAATTTAGTCTTTACATATGGGTATCGTTGGTACCGACGGAGCCTGCGCGGGAACGCTCCCCAGCGCCCAATTAGAAAGCTTTTGGGAGCATCCCACAGCGCCTGCGTGCTGCCTTCCCGCATTTCCCAACTGCCTCTCTCCAGTTAAGTTTTAAAGCTGAGACAAAGAGAGAGAGAGGGAAAGGGAAAGAGATAGAGAGAGATACAACTCCTAGGGGAGGTGGGTGGGTTGTGAAGACTAAATTCCTGCTGTTCCCGGAGATCACCTGTTACAGGTGAGTAACTATGCTATCTCCAGGAACAAGCAGGAATGTAGTCTTCACATATGGGGACTCCCTAGCTTTAGATGCCAGGGAGAGACCCCAGAAGTTGTGTGCCCCTGTGAAAGGGCTCCACTTCCCCCCATGGATCTCTGGCATCCTACCAGGGATGGTGAGTAGGAGATGATTAGGTATGGAACAGGTGTTGGAGAACAGCCTGACCAAACAAGGCATCCCAGTGGGAGTCCTTGTCCAAGCAGTAATGGGCTGTGAAGGTATGAACCGAGGCCCAGGTGGCTGCTCGACAGATGTCGTCAATAGACATAGTGCAGATGAGCCATTGAAGCTGCCATGGCTCTCACATTGTGAGCTGTGACATGGCCCTCCAGAGGAAGGTTCTTACTCTGATAGGCAAAGGAAATACACTGAGCAATCCAGTTAGACAGTGTTCTCTTGGAGACTGGAAGTCCCAAAGAAGGATCAAAAGCAACAAAGAGTTGAGAGGACTTTCTATGTTGCTATGTTCTTTGTAAGTAAAAGGCTAAAGCTCATTTACAGTCCAAACTATGAAGATTACTTTCTGCATTTGATGCATGAGGCCTTGGAAAGAACACAGGTAGGTAGACCGCTTGGTTTAGATGAAAAGTGTAATGAGGAAGATCCATTCTCTGCCTTAAAAACACAGGATTCTGTGAATTCTAGCTTGGAATGGTGGCTTCCTTCTCTCCCAGACTCAGAGGAATACGGTAACAGCTATTCCAGCCCTAGAGGGAGCTGGTCAGATAGGCTCTGTAACGAGACATTGCAAGGGAACTTACAAACATTCTGTGGCAAGGAAAACACAGGTCCTTCTGAAACCTTGCAGGAACCCATGGTCATTGATTGTCCCAGTGAATGCTCTTTGGATGATCCAATGGACTGTACATTAACAATTTCTGACAGAATAACCTCTTTATGTTAGACAGAAGCTGTGTAGTGCTTAAGGTTAACACTGAAGGTCAAGTGTGCCTGTTTGTCTATAGAGGAACTGTATGCTGAGTATTCCTAAGATTCTCATTTATCATTTAGTTAAGAAGCAAGAAGAAGCTTTCCTGTTTTCCTTTATAACATGCCAGAAAGTATGGCTTACTTGTCTTAAGTTTATGTGTTGTACCTTTTGAAGAATCCAACCCCGGGAGGGGAAATAAATCCTAATTTACCTTTACCATTCGTGTCTACAACTACTTATTCTTCATAACCACCATCAGACACAGACCTGCTACCCCTAGGCGGCAGCCTGCCCACCTGGTGGTGACATAATTGGCGTAGTCTTTCGGATTTTTTTCAAAAGAAGGAAAAAAAAAAACACAACACAATACAAGGACATTCATAAAGGATAACTTGCTGGAAAAAGAGGAAAAGGTTTGGCTATCCTGGACAAAGGAAAAACCCAGACTGTATTTCCACCATTCCGGACCTGGAAGGAGTCAAGACACCTTTCTCAACGCACAATCCTACACCGTGCTAAGGTAATGGTAAAAGGGCACGGGGGTAGCTAGGATCGGTGAGAAAGGGGGAAGCTGTGGTACTGAAGGAAGCAAATAGAAAAAAAAAAAAAAGTCTGTGCCGCACTTGGTGGGCCCTGTTTTTTTCTTTTGCAGGTACACGACAGAGCGACGGAATGGATCCTCAAGAAATGAAAAGCTGGATGGAAGCTCAATGGAAGTCCCAAGGAGAACTGGCTAGACTGAGTCAAGAACGGGTTATGGCAGTGATGACCGCGCAACAGCAACCACTTCTTGAACTGCTAGAGACTCTCATCAAGAAAACTTGTGTGACAGCAGAGGTTAATCCCTCCGTATCAAAGGGGGTAGGACTACCTGATTGCAATGCTTTAACATTGGGACAGTTAAAATCTTATGATAACTTTGATGATTTTACTGACGCCTTCGAGCGCATAGCAGAGGCGGCTAAATGGCCGGTTGACCAATGGGCCGTTAGATTCGCTATGACTTTATCAGGAGAAGCATTAGCGGCCTACAAGACAATGCCTGTCGGTCTATTGTCCAGTTACCCTGATGTGAAATTAGCCACAGTTTGGGTTTGACTCCCATGCACTATAAATGTCTTTTCAGAGAAGCTAGGCTTATGACTAAAGAAACGCCTAAAGCGTTATTACAAAGGTTACGGGGACTAGCAACCAAATGGCTTGCTCTTGAGAGGGCGACGGTGGAGTCATTGATGGACACCATCATCTTAGATCAATATTTGGAAGCTATACCACCTGAAATCAAGGCTTTCATAATGCTTCAAAAGTGTCATTCTACCCAAGACGCTGCCGACCTCACTGAGTGCTATCTTGAGGCAGAATTAGCCGGCACCTCTAGAGGTAATGTATTAAAAGTGGCTGGCCTTGATAAAATGTGGGGATTAAGAAAGACCTCTAAGGAAAATGTATTTGGTGAAAATGTATTTGGTGGAAATGCATTTGGTCAAAATGTAAAAAGAAATGTTTCTAGGAAATGTTTTAACTGTGGCCAGCATGGACATTTACACAGGGAGTGTAAAGAGCGAACTGCCCTAGTGTCGGGGGGAGACAACCACCTAGGGGAAGGAATATTGCTCAAAGTCCAGGTAGAAGGGATAGGGGCTTTGGCACTCCTGGATTCAGGAGCCAACCAAAGTATGGTCTCCATAAAGATGTGGCAGACCATCACAGCCCATAACCCATCCGCCCTGAATCAAGTTAGAGACCGAGTGAAAGTGAGATGCGTGCATGGCACATCAGCATATTACCCGCGCTATAGAGTGTCTGTGGAAGGAATAGGTACTGATGAAAAAGTGCAGGTAGCTGTAGTCCCACACCTCCCTTATGCAATTGTCTTAGGACGTGATTGGTCACCGTTTCACCAGGGTCTAAGAGAAGGTTTGTGTGGAAAAACAAATCTGGTCTCTACCAGAGCCCAGGTCAAGTCCTCAGAAATAGGGGTGGATCCAGCAGATGAGGAAGAAGCCCCAGAAGGTGAGGAGGGCCTGGAGGACGAGGTAGTTAATGTACTCCCCTCTCATGACGATTTAATTAACCTTCTCTCTAAAGAGAGGAAAGGAAAAGCAGAGAGACGTCGTGAACAAAAGAATAGGTCCCAAGGGAGGGCGGAGCTGGAAGCAGGGGAAGAATTACCCTGGGTCCCAGCCGAACTGGTTCAAAAATTCCCTTCCTTCCCTAAAGAGAAGAGAGCTGATCCTGCTTTAAAGAGCTTTTGAATATGCTCAGGAAGACAGGACCATCTTGCCCAGATTTTTTCTAGAGGGAGAATTATTGTACAGGGAGAGTGCAGACCCACATACTGGAGCTATCAGGAAGCAGGTAGTGGTGCCAACTACTTTTAAAGCGGTAGTTATGCGATTGGCACACAATCATCCCGTTGGCAGCCACAAAGGCATACAAGGCACGTTGGACCAGATCTTGGCCCGATTCTACTGGCCAGGCGTCTTCAAGGAGACAGCCCGCTATTGCCAGTCCTGTCCCGCATGCCAAAGGGTCACTGCCACAAAACCCAAACCTGTACCAATGATAACCCCACCCACTATTTCAACGCCAGTTCGTCGCCTGGCTATGGATATAGTTGGACCCATAATTAGGACGCCAAGGGGCTTCCAATACCTGTTGGTAATTGTAGATATGGCAACTAGATTTCCGTGGGCCATTCCACTACGAAACATCTCGGCTAGAACAATATCCCTTGAACTCATCAAATTATTTTGTGAAATCGGATTTCCCCAAGAAATTCTGACAGACCAAGGGAGTAATTTCACCTCCAAACATTTAGCCTTAGTATGGGATGCATTTGGGATAATGCATATCCGGACCTCCGCATATCATCCCCAGTCTAATGGACTGGTCGAAAGGATGAACCAGTCAATCAAACAAATGCTACGACATGGTCTGGAGGGAAAGATGGGGGAATGGGATAATTTACTCCCATTTGTACTCTATGCATGCCGAGAGCGTAGGCAGGCATCTTTAGGGGCATCGTCCTACGAGCTTCTATTTGGTCGGGCTCCGAGGGGGATTTTAGATATCCTAAGGGAGCAATGGGTTGAGCCAGAAGCAGAAGAGGTAGGGGTACCCCAGTTTCTCAGGGACCTCAGAAACTGCCTGGAAAGAAACTCCCGGGTGTCCATTGAATATTTGCAGGCTAGTCAACGTCGGCAAAAGCGTTACTATGACCGGGGGACCAAAGAAAGGCAATTGGATATAGGGGACAAGGTGTTAGTCCTAGTGCCAGCTGCTGGCCCGAAGTTTGAGTCTAGGTGGAAAGGACCCTGTACAGTGGTAGGGAAAGTGTGCCCCGTCTCCTATAGGGTCGAGAATGAAAGGGGGCGTCAACAAGTCTACCACCTTAACTTATTAAAACCGTGGCAAGACCGATCAGCATCAGTAAGGCTGGTCAAAGTAGAGAAGCGTTGGGATAGTCAGCATCAGCTTAAGTGCTGTCAGACGAGGGCGTAATGAGGAAGATCCATTCTCTGCCTTAAAAACACAAGATTCTGTGAATTCTAGCTTGGAAGCTGACAGGCAGGCAAGCAAAATGAGCAGTAGTTGTCAGGGGCAACATAAACAAACCCAGCCACGAGGTTTGCAAACACGCCCAGCTGACAAACAATCCCCAGTTCTTAATAGCTTGCACCTGAATAGAGGAAGGGCTAATAGCTACTATAAGAGTCACTCAGGAAATACAGAGTTAGACCAAGACCGAGAACAAGGACAGGAACAAGAACAAGGGCAGAGCCAGGAACAGGAACCCTGGCAGAGACAGGAACCAGGAAGAGTTCAATCCACAAGATACCCAGAACACCTCAGGAGAAAGCAGTTAGGAGCCGTGGAGTCAGAGAACAGCTGTGAGTGTTCATCTGATGTGACGCAGTTTGAAACTCAGAGGCAACGTTCCACCCAGAATGAATGGAAGCCTGAGAAAGTGAAACAGTATGTATATGAACGCTATAAACCTGAGAGTGATTCTGAAATAGAGTTAAGAAGGTTTGCTGGCAGTAGAAATACCTGGAGGGTTAATGCTCAGAAGCCTCGTGGGAGAAATCCAAGGGGAGAGCAGTGCTGTAAAAACGAACCGAGGGATTTACCCAGAGACCTAGTGAGAGAGCAGTTCCAAGCCCCTGAGAGAGAGAGAGGTATTCTATTGAAGACACTTGCATATCAGAAGAGGAAGTGTTTGAAACTCCCAAGCCTCAGAGAAAGACACGCAGAGCTAAACCCTGTGCTGATAGAGGAGGAGAATTCTTTTATTCTGTGCCAAAGCCTGAAGGTAGAACCAACAGATATTCTAGAGTTAGAAACTCTTATAAGAAGTTGGATTCTGGAAACCCTGAATGGTGGCTTCCTTCTCTCCCAGACTCAGAGGAATACGGTAACAGCTATTCCAGCCCTAGAGGGAGCTGGTCAGATAGGCTCTGTAACGAGACATTGCAAGGGAACTTACAAACATTCTGTGGCAAGGAAAACACAGGTCCTTCTGAAACCTTGCAGGAACCCATGGTCATTGATTGTCCCAGTGAATGCTCTTTGGATGATCCAATGGACTGTACATTAACAATTTCTGACAGAATAACCTCTTTATGTTAGACAGAAGCTGTGTAGTGCTTAAGGTTAACACTGAAGGTCAAGTGTGCCTGTTTGTCTATAGAGGAACTGTATGCTGAGTATTCCTAAGATTCTCATTTATCATTTAGTTAAGAAGCAAGAAGAAGCTTTCCTGTTTTCCTTTATAACATGCCAGAAAGTATGGCTTACTTGTCTTAAGTTTATGTGTTGTACCTTTTTAAGAATTCAACCCCGGGAGGGGAAATAAATCCTAATTTACCTTTACCATTCGTGTCTACAACTACTTATTCTTCATAACCACCATCAGACACAGACCTGCTACCCCTAGGCGGCAGCCTGCCCACCTGGTGGTGACAAAAGGCGAGACCATCTTTGGCATAAAGTGTGGATGAGTCCTAAAGACTACATTGTCATGATGGAACCTTGAATAAGATGGATCAGCCACTAGTGCTTGCAACTCGCTGATGCGACGTGCTGATGTGATTGCAATGAGAAAAATAACCTTCCAAGAAAGGAATTTCAAGGAGGTAGTAGCTAAAGGTTCGAAAGGTGGCTTCATGAGCTGACCAAGAACCAAGTTTAAGTCCCATGCCACAGATGGTGGCCTAATGGGAGGCTTAGTTAGCAGATGACCTCTCATAAATCTTGCTGTAAGAGGATAGGAGGAAATAGGTTGTCCATTTAGGGGCTTGAAGGAAGCTGCAATAGCACTCAAATGGACTCTTACTGAGTTAGTCTTAAGTCCTGCATTGGATAAATGAAGGAGATACTCCAGTAATGATTCCAGAGGTATCGCAAGGGGGCTAAGACCCTTCTGCGAGCACCATATGGTAAACCTTTTCCACTTGAAAGCATAAGAGCGTTTTGTGGAAGGTTTCCTGGAAGCATAAAGGATATCCTTT
The DNA here is from genome assembly GCA_033557465.1 of Ichthyophis bannanicus. Taxonomy (NCBI): domain Eukaryota; kingdom Metazoa; phylum Chordata; class Amphibia; order Gymnophiona; family Ichthyophiidae; genus Ichthyophis; species Ichthyophis bannanicus. The sequence goes on from CM066034.1 coordinate 826,032,017, forward strand.
ACTTGCTGAGGGAGGTTAAGATCATGGAGATCTAGGCCTTCAGCAACCAAGCCCTGAGATGCAGAGACTGGGGATTGGGATGCCATAACATTTCTTCCTCCTGAGATAGGAGATCTGGAGCAGACCCTAACTCCAGGGAGGGAGCTTGAGAGAGATGTAGGAGCAGAGGGTACCACACTTGCTGAGGCCAATGTGGAGCTATGAGGATCATACGGCCTCTGTCTCTCTGAAGCTTGAATAGGATTTTGGGAATGGGTGGAAAGGCATAAAGGAAGTCTTGGCCCCAGTGAAGGAGAAAAGCATCCTTGGCCTGAGAGCCGTAAGCCGGGATTCTGGAACAGAACCGGGGAAGTTTGGCATTCAATGGACCTGCAAAGAGGTCTATGTCCCGGGTTCCCCAAATTTGAAAAATCTTGGTCACCTGGTCTACATGTAGAGACCATTCGTGTGGAAGCAGAACTCAACTAAGTCTGTCTGCCCAAGAGTTTTGTATGCCTGGAAGATAGACTGCCAGGAGATGAATCTGATGCTCTCTGGCGAGGGCCCATAGTCGCAAAGCTTCGTTGCAAAGTGACAGAGAGCCTGTTCCTCCCTGCTTGTTCACACAGAACATGGCTACTTGGTTGTCCGTGTGAATAAGGACTGTTTTGCAGCTGAGCAGGGTGTGGAACACTCGAAGAGCAAGGAAGATTGCTCTGAGCTCTAAGAGATTGATATGTAGATGAATCTCCTGTGGAGTCCAAGTGTCTTGGGTGGAGAGGTCTTGTAGGTGAGCCCCCTACCCTATTGGAGGAGCATCTGTAGTGAGAGTTGCCTGGGGTAACGGTTGTTGAAACGGAGACCACAGCAACAGGTTTTGAGTGGACTGCCACCATTGAAGGGACAAAATAAGGCGATTTGTGTTTGCTATTTTGTCTGACAGGCATCCTGATGCCTGGGTCCACCGAGTGGATAAAGTCCACTGGGCTGCTCTTATATGGAGGTGAGCATAAGGAACCACATGCACGGTAGATGCCATGTGGCCTAGTAATTGTAACATCTCTCGAGCAGTGAGATGAGACTTTAGCACTGCTTGAGAAGCTAACTGCACCATGCAAAGTCAACGGTTCTGAGGAAGATAAGCCCTTGCCTTTCTGGTATCCAACAAAGCTCCTATGAACTCTAGAGACTGAGTGGGAGTTAGGTTGGATTTTGGGATGTTGATGACCAGACCCAAATACTGAAGGATATGCATTGTGCAGGATAGAGAAATCCTGGCCTCTGACTCTGATGGGGCTCAAATGAGCCAGTCGTCTAAGTAGGGGAAGACGAATATTCCTAGGGTGCGGAGAAATGCTGCTACCAGAGCCATGCATTTTGTGAACACCCTTGGTGCTAAGGCCAGGCCAAAGGGAAGCACTCTGTATTGATAGTGCTTCCCTTGAAAAAGGAACCGAAGGAACCTTCTGTGAGATGGATGGATGAGAACATGAGTGTATGCATCCCTGAGATCTAGAGAACATAGCCAATCCTGACTCTGAAGGTATGGCAGCAGAGTTCCTAGAGAAACCATCTTGAATTTCTCCTCGAACAGGAATTTGTTCAATTCTCTGAGGTCCAAAATAGGTCTGTGTCCTCCTGTTTTCTTTGGAATAAGGAAATAGGGGGAGTAAAACTCTGTACCCTGTTGAAGAGGGGGTATTTCTGCTATTGCCCCTTGGGCAAGAAGCATGGTGACCTCTTGATCTAACAGGTTGATGAGAGAGGTCTGAGAATTGAACTGTGTTACCATGGTGGGAGGGGGCATGCTCAAGTTAGCACAGTTACTTACCTGTAACAGGTGATCTCTGGGAACAGCAGGAATAAGTCTTCACATATGGGTATCATCGGTACCGACGGAGCCTGCGCGGGAACGCTTCCCAGCGTCCAGTAAGAAAGCTTTTGGGAGCATCCCACAGCGCCTGCGCGCTGCCTTCTCGCCTTTCCCAACCGCCTCTCTCCAGTTCGAGTTTTAAAGCTGAGACAAAGAGAGAGAGAGGAAAGGAAAGATAGACAGAGAGATACAACTCCTAGGGGAGTTGGGTGGGTTGTGAAGACTTATTCCTACTGTTCCCAGAGATCACCTTTTACAGGTAAGTAACTGTGCTATCTCCAGGAACAAGCAGGAATGAGTCTTCACATATGGGGACTCCCTAGCTGCAGATGCCAGGGGAAGACCCCAGGTTGTGTGTCCTTGAAAAGGACTCTACCCCCCCCCCCCCATGGATCACTGGCATCCAACCAGGGTAGGTGGGTAGGAGTTGTTTAGGAATGGAACAGGTGTTTGAGAACAGCTTGACCAAACGAGGCATCCCGGCGGGAGTCCTTGTCCAAACAGTAATGGGCTGTGAAGTATGAACCGAGGCCAAGGTGGCCGCTCGACAGATTTGGTCGATGGACACAGAGTTTAGATGAGCCATTGAGGCTGCCATGGCTCTCACATTGTGAGCTGTGACATGGCCCTCCAGAGAAATGTTCCTACTCTGGTAGGCGAAAGAAATACACTGAGCAATCCAGTTGGACAGTGTTCTCTTAGAGACTGGAAGTCCTAAATGAGAAGGATCAAAAGCAACAAAGAGTTGAGAAGACTTTCTATGTTGCTGTGTTCTTTGTAAGTAAAAAGCGAGAGCTCTCTTACAATCCAAGGTATGAAGATTCCTCTCTGCATTTGATGCATGAGGTCCTGGAAAAAAGACAGGTAAATATACCTCTTGGTTCAGATGAAAAGGCGAGACCACTTTAGGCATAAAGTGTGGATTGGTCCTGAGGACTACCTTATCATGATGGAACCTTGTATAAGGTGGATTAGCCACCAAAGCTTGCAACTCACTGATGCAGCATGCTGAGGTGACTGCTATGAGAAAAACAACTTTCCAAGAAAGAAATTTCAAGGAGGTGGTGGCTAAAGGTTCAAAGGGTGGCTTCATAAGCTGGCCAAGAACCAGGTTTAAGTCCCATGCCACTGGAGGTGATCTAATGGGAGGTTTAGTTAAAAGAAGGCCTCTCATGAATCTTGCTATAAGAGGGTGAGAGTAAATAGGTTGTCCATTGAGAGGCTTGAGGGACGCTGCAATAGCACTCAAATGGACTCTTACTGAATTTGTTTTCAGGCCTGAATGGGATAGATGCAGGAGATACTCTAGTAGAGAATTCAGAGGTATTGCAAGAGGGTTTAGACCCTTTTCTGAACACCAAATGGTAAATCTTTTCCATTTGAAAGCATAGGAACGTCTAGTAGAAGGCTTCCTAGAGGCATGAATAACATCTCTGACTTGCTGAGAGAGATGAAAATCTTGAAGGTTTAGGCCCTCAGCAACCAAGCCCTGAGATGTAGCGACTGGGGGTTTGGGTGCCACAACGTTCCCTCTTCCTGGGACAGAAGGTCTGGTGCAGAGCCCAAGTCCAGGGAAGGAGCTTGAGAGAGATGCAGAAGTAGAGGGTACCACACTTGGCGTGGCCAATGTGGTGCTATGAGGATTATGGTCCCTCGATCTCTCTGAAGCTTGAATAGTGTTTTGGGAATTAGGGGAATTGGTGGAAAGGCATAAAGGAAGTCTTGACCCCAGTGAAGGAGGAAGGCATCCTTGGCCTGAACTCCCTGACATGGAATTCTGGAACAGAACCGGGGAAGTTTGGCATTCCACGGACTTGCAAAGAGGTCTATGTCCGGGGTTCCCCAAATTCAAAAAATCCTGGCTACCTGGGTCCATGTGGAGGGACCACTCGTGTGGGAGCAGAACTCGACTGAGTCTGTCCGCCCAAGAGTTTTGAATGCCTGGAAGATGTACTGCCAGAAGATGGATGTGATGCTCTCTGGCGAAGGCCCACAGTCGCAAAGCTTCGTTGCAAAGCGACAGAGAGCCAGTCTCGCCCTGCTTGTTTACATAGAACATGGCTACTTGGTTGTCCGTATGGATGAGGACTGTCCTGTAGCTGAGCAGGGAATGGAACACTCTGAGAGCTAAGAATATTGCTCTGAGTTCCAAGAGATTGATATGCAGGGAAGTCTCCTGTGGAGACCAGATGCCCTGGGTGGAGAGATCCTGCAGATGAGCTCCCCAACCCATTGGAGAAGCATCTGTTGTCAGAGTTGCTTGGGGCAGCGACTGCTGAAAAGGGGACCCCAGCAACAGATTTGGAGGGGACTTCCACCACTGGAGAGACCAAAATAGGCGACTGGAGTTTGCTATTTTGTCTGACAGGCAACCTGATACCTGAGTCCATTGGGTGGACAAAGTCCATTGAGCTGCCCTCATGTGAAGGCGAGCATATGGAACCACATGCACGGTGGATGCCATGTGGCCTAATAGTTGTAACATCTCTCGAGCAGTTAAAAGGGACTTTAACTGTATCTGGGAGGCTCACTGCACCAAGCGTAGGCAACGGGCCTGAGGAAGATAGGCCCTTGCAGTTGTGGTATCCAGCAAGGCCCCTATAAACTCCAGGGACTGAGTAGGGGTGAGATGGGATTTTGGGATGTTTATTACCAGTCCCAAATACTGAAGGACACGCATTGTGCAGGTTAGACAAATCTGGGCCTCTGACTGGGATGGAGCTCGAATGAGCCAGTCGTCCAGATATGGGAAAACGAATATTCCTAGAGTGCGTAGAAATGCAGCTACTACTGCCATGCATTTCGTGAACACCCTTGGTGCAGAGGCCAGACCAAAAGGAAGCACCCTGTATTGGTAGTGCTTTCCTTGAAAAAGGAACCGAAGGAACCTTCTGTGTGTTGGATGGATGAGGACATGGGTGTACGCATCCTTGAGATCTAGAGAACAAAGCCAGTCCTGACTCTGAAGGTATGGCAGAAGAGTACCGAGAGAAATCATCTTGAATTTCTCTTTGAATAGAAACTTGTTCAATTCTCTGAGATCTAATATGGGTCCGTAGCCCCCTGTTTTCTTTGGAATAAGAAAATAAGGGGAGTACAACCCTGAGCCCTGTTGAAGAAGAGGTACTTCTTCTATTGCCCCTTGGGCAAGAAGGGTAGCAATCTCCTGACCCAGAAGGTTGAGGAGAGATGTTGGAGAATTGAACTGTTTCACCATGGTGTGGGGAGGAAGGTTTAAGAAATGAAGCTTGTACCCTTCCCTTATAATGGAGAGGGTCCATTGCTCTGCTGTGATTTGCTCCCATCTGGGAGCAAAATAAGCCAACCTTCCTGGAATGGTGAGGGGCTCTGGTTCTTCCAGAGCCAGAAAGGCTAAGTTCTCTAGTTGCAAGTCAAAGGCCCTGAGGAGGCTGAGGCTGCTGGGCCGTGGGAGGCCTGGCAGCCTTTGACTTGGCCTGTTTAGGTGGTTGCTGACGCTTTGCAGCAAAATGACCTGCAGAAGATGCCTGCTGACCATAAGCAGGATAATATCTTCCCTTTTTAGAAAAAGGTGTCTTTTTGAACAATCTTTTCTTAGCAGGAGCAGAGGCAGACTTTGAAAGTCGATCCAAAGCAGAGTTCTCAGCATTCATCTGAGTGGCCTTTGCTTTCCAATCCCTGCCAAAAAGGTTTTCACCTGTACAAGGAAGATTTCCCAGTTCATCTTGGACCCAGAGTTCCAAATCAGATGCTTGCAACCAAGCAATTCTGCGTGCACCTATGGCAATAGCCGAGGCTCTACTTACACACTCAAAAGAGTCAAAGGCTGCACGGTTGGAAAATTTGGAAACATCTTGGGCATGTTTAAGCCAAGTGAGAAATTCCTGCCTTTTATCTTCTGAAATAAAAGGGGCTAGAAGTCTGCAGATGATCTGTGACTTCTTTTAGAAACATCCCCATATAGAGACTATAGGAGTTGATTCTGGCAGCAAGCATATTAGCTTGGAAAACCCTTCGGCCAAAAGCATCAAGGGTTCTGCATTCACGTCCTGGAGGATTAGATGAGTGCCTCTTTGCACTCTTTATTTTCCTCATGGCAGACTCTACCACAATAGAGTGGTGAGGAAGCTGAGACTTATGAAAGCCAGGACGAGGGACACGGTACATGGTGTCTAACCTCTGAGCCTCTGAGAATGAGGAGAGGTAGTAAGACGAGTCTCCCACATGCTCAACATGAGATCATAGAGAATCTCATGAATAGGTAAGGTGGCTGCTTCTTTAGGAGCCTTAGGGTATTGCAAAATATCTAATTGCTTGGCTCTAGGCTCTGACTCAGGGGCCACTGTAATGGAGAGGCCCCTAGCCACTTCCCTAATGAAGTCTTGAAAAGACAAGTCTTCTGGAGGAGACATTCTTCGTTTTGGAGAATCAGACTCCTGAGGAAGAAGTACCGGTGCCTCGACAGAAGCCTCCGACTCATCAGAGTCTTCAGAGGAATCGAAGTATCGCCTGTCTGGATGCTCCTGTAAAGCCCGATACGCGTACCGAGTGGGATCGACATCGGGAGTAAGCGGTACCGGTTCGGTACCGATGGGCATCATAGGACAGGGTACCATTGCAGTCGACACCGAAGCCGATGTCGATGCAATCGGTACCAGCACCGGAAACTATGCCAGTGCCGGAGTCGGTACCGGCAACGGAGATTGTTGCGGTACCGAAGGCGTCGAAGCCTGCATAAACACCGTTAGGGTGCGCTGCATGGACAGAATCTTCTGATCCATCGACGCCACCAGAGTCTGGATGTCGGTACCGGTGGAGGCCACCGGTACCCCAGAACACGGCAACAGGTGATCGGTCGAGGCCGAGCCATCGATGTCAACTTGTGACCCCATAGACAATGCTTTGGCAGCCGGAACTTCCCGCTGGGGTAATTTTGCCGGTGCGGAATCCTCGAGGACAAGCCCGGAGGCATCTCGATGCTTAGAGGGAGATTTGCCCTTCGAGGACCGGCTAGATTTATGTTTGGTTACCTGAGATCCATGGGAGGAAGAAGCAGCCCTGGAAGACGTCGATGCCACCGAGGCTGCATCAGAGGGAAACAGGGTACTGAGCTTGGCTGCTCGGTTCTGCCGACCTCTTTTAGACATCATGGTACAGGACACACAATCCGTGATGGAATGGTCAGGACCCAAACATTTTAGACACCAATCATGGGTGTCGGTGACAGAAATAGTACCGCCACACTTCGTGCACTTTTTAAACCCGGAAGCAGGCTTCTCCATGAGGAGAAAAATGTTCAGGCCTAAAGCCCAAACCGCAATGCACAGTTGAAGAAAAAAAAGTGTTTTGTTTTGTTTTTTATATAAGAAAGAAAAGAAAAGACCGGCGGTACCGGTCTGACGTCGAAGAAGGCAGACGTGACACAGAAAAATAAAGAAAAAAATAAAGAATTCTTCTGCGGTGACAGGAACACGACCTGCTGGCTCCGCGGAAAAGAAGAACTGGAGAGAGGTGGTTGGGAAAGGCGGGAAGGCAGCGCGCAGGCGCTGTGAGATGCTCCCAAAAGCTTTCTTACTGGACGCTGGGGAGCGTTCCCGCGCAGGCTCCATCTGTACCGACGATACCCATATGTGAAGACTCATTCCTGCCTGTTCCTGGAGATATGAAGCTTGTACCCCTCTTTTATGATGGAGAGTATCCAATGCTCTGCTGTTATTTGCCCCCATCTGGCGGCAAAGTGACACAAGTTCCCCGGAATGGTGGAGAGCTCTGGTCCCGTGAGAGCCAGGAAGGCTAAGTTCTCTGTAGGTGAAAGTCAAAGTCCTTGTGGAAGCTGAGACGGTTGAGGCTTAGCAGTCTTTGCTTTCCTTTGTTTGGGTGGTTGCTGACCTTTCCAGACAAGCTGACCTGCAGAGCGTCCCTACTGGGAATTAGCAGGATAAAACCGTTTCTTTTTGGAAAAGAATGGTTTCTGTAGGGATTATAAGGTTTAGGGATATGTTCCTGGTTCATAATCACTCAATGGCCTTTATTCTGCTCTAATAAAAATATGTCAACCAAACTACTATATTTGTGGACAAAGGAAAAAACCCAGGCCAGCATAAGGATATCACAGGCCTTAGCAATGCATATATCCGAACTGAAGGGTCCAGACATAGACATGCAGAGGCTTTGTGCAGAGAGCACATACACAGGAAACCATGCAAAAAGTATAAGCTGAGCCGTTAGTCCTGAAGACAGTAGACGGTTTTTGACAGTTGGTGAGTATAAGCAAGACAAAGGCCCGGAGGCATGCTGAAACAGGAACAGAGGGGACAGAAAGGTCAATGACAGGAAACAGAAGGAGGGAGGAGAGGGGGCCTCACAGAGGGATGGATTTGGAGACTGTATGCATATACGGAAGCAATACACAGAAGCAAAAAATGTATATATGTAACATGACTATTATACTCGGGGGAGGAGGAATTCTGGAGGTGTCTGATGACTGACAGAAATTCTCCTCTCCCTTGCCTGTATTTGTCCATCAGTTATCTAATAAACAGAGATTCTGATTGCACCTGTACTGACCTTTGGATCTGGACTATACAGGAAATTAGTGATAATTAGTAATCGGTCTCTTGTGAGTAACAGGGCCTCACAATTTGTGCCGAACACCCGGGATTGGGTACGGGTGGGTCTTTATGACCAAGATACAAATTTAAAGATTTGGATTCCCCTCAAGAAAGAAGAGGGAGGTACGTTCCCGGTGCGTAGTAGAGACCGGAGGAGAAGAAGTGAGTGACGGATTCCCTAGGATGACGGTGGCTGTGACGACGGCGTCGTGAGTATATGTATTTTTAACCAAGCTTGGTAAGTATTGTTTAATTTTTGTTTTTGTTATATGAATAAAGTGTAAGAATAATTTGCTGTTATAAACTGGGACTGAATGATAAGTGATTGAAACAGTACGTGTCGTCTGACACGAAGCGTGTGTGTGTCATACCTCCGCGAGGAGATTGGCTGGGCTTGAACGAAGCGAATTCTTGTTCGAAAGGTGTCCTGGACATTTCGTGCACTTCCTTCCTCTGTAAATAAAGAGGGTGGATATTGAGATTTTTAAATAAAAGGTTGCACGTAGGAATCATGTCTCTGTTTAGGAGAAAGAAAGATGGCAATCAGGACATAATGGTAAATCAAGTTTCCCCAGTGACTCCGGTCGAACGGATGATGAGAGATAATCCCTTATTAGGAAAGGAAATAGAGAAAGTTTTGTCTATTTTCACCCCCACACAGTGAAAACACCAGGTTTACTGATTATAGGCTGAGGGACAGTGAAGGAGAATAAAAGATTGTTCTAAAAGAAAACAATGGAAGAAATCTCCTTATCTGGGATGCTCACAGACCAGAGAGGACGACAATTAGATCAATTGAAAAGAACTAGTCTAGTTACATAACAGTGTACACATCAATTGTAATTATGGAGTTCTGAACTTTGAGGTTTGTTCTTTGAACATTGCCGGTCACCTGGCCAGTGCCTAGCTGTGTTTAATGAATAATTGCTCCTATATGTCGCCTGATGAAAGATAGCTAATTGTCTGCAGCAGGATAAGATGGTTGCCTGTTTCAGCTAGAGAGAGGGAGAAAGGCTGCTAAGGGATTATGGATGCATTACCTAGAGGAAACTCTCGATTGAGCAGTCTTTCTTGTTTGTTTAAATAAAGGATTTATTCAGTCGAAACAGGAGATGAAGTTCAGAACTCTTTTGGTGAAGTATTTTTTCCTCTGTAATTAGCTTGCTAGCTTTCTAGGTACGGAAATGACGCTGAGAGAAAGAAAAAACTGTTTAGAAAACTTAGGGACCTGATTCCATTCTATGTGTGATGTATTTTTAGTTATAAATTGTTATGAATGAATGGGAAGATCTTCCATGCTTTGATATATGATTATTGTTTTGTGGTAATATATATTCTGGAAACAAAATTGGTAATAGAGGAACAATAACAGCTATGATAACTGCAGAATGTGATTCAAAAGTTACTTTGCTTTTGAAGCAGAATTACCAGTGCAGCCGTTTCCCTTCTGGAAGTGCCTGGTTTAGTATAACACTCACGCAATCAATGCTTTCTTAATTTAGATTTTATGATCTCTGAAATTGAACTGCTTAGAATTCTTTGCTACTGATACAACAAAGGAAAACTGTTTCCGTTTTTCCTTTGACCTTCAAAGTAGAGGTTAAGAGCCCTGCAGGATAATGTGGTATTCTGGGCCAGTGGTTGCCAGATTGCAACTTGAGAATGGTTTAAATCCTGAGTGAATAAGAAGTTAATCATGTTTGGATTTTGTTCTATTATGCTATTAAGAAAAATTAAAGTTAAACAGGGATTTTATATCAGTTTTAAATGTCTGCTTCCCCGAACTGTAAGATTCAAGGTAATTACTGTGTGTGTTGTTAAGCTCTGCACTGATGATTGATGAACAGGCCAGTGCCACCATGGGCGTTCACTCATCTTCCCAGTTTTTATTTGCTACGATATTGGATTTTAGGATAAATTCACCTGTTTTTAAAGTTATGTGTTAGTGTCCAGAGCAAAAGTGTACTTTTTTTGGAAGTCTTTTAAATTTCAGTTCCAGGAGTTCTGTCTTTAGTTGCTGTTTAGAATGAGCACATATATCCATTCAAAACTACACCAATTAAGTTAGTGGGACTGGGACACTGTTTAAGAATCTAAATTTATATTTTCTGCCTCCCATTTGTTTGACTTTTAACAATTGTTTTAGAAGCAGGATTAGCTGTTGTGTGCAAGCAGCAATCCCAGAACGCAATCCAAGAAGAAGAAGGGGGGGGGGGGAGGGAAATAGCATTCTTTTGTTTGTACTTGTAGAATTTCAGGCAACTGAATTGGTGGAGCGAGTGAAGGACATTCTGATAAGAAGTTATTTCAGATCTGATGCAGCACACCTGTGGACAACAGCGACCCCTACTGCAACTACATAATGCTGACTTTTGTGTGACCTTTTGAACTGGTTCAAGCTTGTTTGCAATTTATGAAGAATGGTATAATGGTATAAACAGTATTGTGTGTTCTCTCCTTCTGCTCTCTCTCTGGAGAGTAGCAAGTGTCTGCTGCATTATGTTTTAAATGCTATCATGTATCCAGGAATATCAGGGTTTCACTGCTGTTGTACTTAATCTTTTTTATGCCTGGAAGCTAGTGTATCAGGCTGTATTACTGCTCTTTCTTTTTCTAAGCCATGCTTTAGGCTTACCTCTTTAAGGCTACTTTTGAATAAGTGATTCCCACATTGTCTATTTGATTTGGCTAATTACATTAGAGAGGTTCGACCAGAGCCTTGGCTTCGGATCACATTCCAAGAAATTGCTGATCGGGTGGCTCTACTTCCTTCCTGTACCAAGATGATTGCTGCCAAACCTGCTCCTTGGGACACCATCTGTTTCCTTCATCCTGATGGACAATTAGTTTTACTTCTGCGTGTTCACAATACAACCCACATCTCCAAAGAAGTTCTCACTTCAACCCCCTGCCTTGAACTGAACTCGGGACATTCTGCTGAACCTTTTGATACCCTTGTGTTCTCCATTGCTATTAAACGTAGGTTAGATGCTGGACTTCCTTGGTACCTTTCCAGACCCCTGCCATAACTGCTGAACTTGGTATGGCTATACGCCATCTGCAATGCTTACTGTATGTTCAAATGAAAGCTGTTATTGATTCTATTAGTAAGTTGTCAGAGTCACTAGAGCAAAATACACAAATGACCCTACAAAATAGACAAGCGCTAGATTTGCTCCTTGCTTCTGAAGGAGGCCTTTGTTCTTTTATTAATGCCACTATTTGTTGTACAGTCATAGCGAATCATTCAGTGTTTGTGCTTAATGCTATGGATAAAATACGCCACCTGTCAGATTTACATATTGATGACTTTAAGGGAGGACTGAATGTAGGTAATTGGTTAACATGCCATACACATGTGAATGTTTCATATGCTGTGGTCCCCACTTCTGAATTCTCTGACTTGGTCTTATCTCCTCCACAATAAAAAAAAAATGGGAGAATTGTAGGGATTATAAGGTTTAGGGATATGTTCCTGGTTCATAATCACTCAATGGCCTTTATTCTGCTCTAATAAAAATATGTCAACCAAACTACTATATTTGTGGACAAAGGAAAAAACCCAGGCCAGCATAAGGATATCACAGGCCTTAGCAATGCATATGTCCAAACTGAAGGGTCCAGACATAGACATGCAGAGGCTCTGTGCAGAGAGCACGTACACAGGAAACCATGCAAAAAGTATAAGCTGAGCCGTTAGTCCTGAAGACAGTAGACGGTTTTTGACAGTTGGTGAGTATAAGCAAGACAAAGGCCTGGAGGAATGTTGAAACAGGAACAGAGGGGACAGAAAGGTCAATGACAGGAAACAGAAGGAGGGAGGAGAGGGGGCCTCACAGAGGGATGAATTTGGAGACTGTATGCATATACGGAAGCAATACACGGAAGCAAAAAATGTATATATGTAACATGACTATTATACTCGGGGGAGGAGGAATTCTGGAGGTGTCTGGTGTCTGATGACTGACAGAAATTCTCCTCTCCCTTGCCTGTATTTGTCCATCAGTTATCTAATAAACAGAGATTCTGATTGCACCTGTACTGACTTTTGGATCTGGACTATACAGGAAATTAGTGATAATTAGTAATCGGTCTCTTGTGAGTAACAGGGCCTCACAGTTTCTTGAAAGATTTCTTTCTTGCAGGATCAGCTGTAGCCTTAGATAGCCTATCTAAGGTGGAGTTGTCAGCATCCAACTCATTGACTTTTTCTTGCCAATCTTTACCAAAAAGGTTCTCACCAGTACAAGGAATATTGCCCAGTCTGTCCTGTACCCAGAGCTCCAAATCAGATGCCTGGAGCCAGGCAATTCTATGTGCACCTATGGCAATGGCAGAGGTTCTGCTTATGCACTCAAAACAGTCAAAAGCTGCAAGGTTGACAAATTTAGAAACATCCTGGGCATGTTTGAGCAATGTGAGAAAATCCTGCCTTTTATCCTCAGGAAGAAGAGGGCTCAAAACCTCTAAATCTCCTGTGACTTCCTTCAGGAACATTCCCATATATAAAATATAGGAACTGATCCTGGCAGAGAGCATGGAAGCTTGGAAAGTACGACGTCCAAAAGCATCCAAAGTTCTGCACTTCCGTCCTGGAGGATTAGAGGCATGCCTCTTTGCACTCCTGATCCTTCTCATAGCTGATTGCACTACAATAGCGTGGTGAGGAAGCTGAGTTTTCTGGAAACCAGGACAAGGAGGGACTCGATACATAGTATCCAGTCTACGAGAATGAGGAGAGGTGGTAAGAGGCGTCTCCCACATTCTTAGCATGAGATCATGCAAAATCTCATGGATGGGCAAAGTAGCTGCCTCCTTAGGAGCTTTGGGATATTGTAAAATTTCCAACTCCTTTGCTCTGGGCTCTGTTTCAGGAGCCACAGTTATGGAGAGACCTCGAGCCACCTACCTGATGAAGTCCTGAAAGGAAATATCCTCTTGAGGAGACATCCTACGTTTAGGGGAGGAAGGCTCCTCTGGGAGAAGTATTCCGGCATCGACAGAACTGTCAGAATCCTCAGATTCCTCTGAGGATTCGAAGTACCTTCTGTCCGGATGCTCTTGAAGAGCCCGATACCCGTACCAACCGAAGTCAGTACCGAGGGGAATCGGTACCGGTGTATCGGTACCGGAGGGCATCGCATGACTGGGCACCGGCAATGCGGACCCCGATGTCAATGCCGATGCTGTCGGTACCGGTGCCGGTTGGACTGTCTGACGCGGTTCCGAGGGTGTCGATGCCACAAGGAGAGCCGCCAGACTGCGTTCAATAGCCAGGAACCTCTGGTCTATCGACACTGCCGATGCCTGGATGTCAGTACCGGAGAAAACAGCCGGTACCCCAGAGCATGGCACTAGTAGTTCTGCCGAGGTCGAGGCCTCAAGAATGTCCTGGAGCCCCGATAATGCTTTGGAAGCCAAAGCCTCCCGCCGGGGCAATTTTGCCGGTGCAGAATCCTCAAGGGCAACGCCAGAGGCATCTCGATGCTTAGAAGGAGATCTACCCTTTGAGGACCGGCTAGACTTATGTTTAGTTACCTGAGATCCATGGGAGAAAGACAAAGCCCTGGAAGACGTCGATGCCACCGAGGCTGCATCAGAGGGAAACAGGGTGCTGAGCTTGGCAGCTCGGTTCTGTCGACCTCTCTTGGACATCATGGCACAGGCCATACATTCCGTGATGGAGTGGTCAAGACCTAAACATTTCAGATACCATTCATGGGTGTCGGTGATGGAGACGGTACCGCCACACTTGGTGCACTTTTTAAAACCCGAAGCGGGTTTTTCCATGATGGAAAAAAAAAATTTGGGGGCCTAAGGCCCAAAATGGTGCATGCACCTGGAAAAATGGGAAAAGAAAAAAACTAAGTTTTTGGGGTTTTTTTTTTTTAAAGAAAAGAAAAGAAAGAAGAACGGGCGGTACCGGTAAGCATCGAGGTGGCAGACGCGACCACAAAAAAGAAAAGAATAAGGACAAATTTTCTTCGGTGACAGGAACGACGACCTGCTGGCTCCGCGGAAAATGAAGAACTGGAGAGAGGCAGTTGGGAAAGGCGGGAAGGCAGCACGCAGGCGCTGTGGGATGCTCTCAAAAGCTTTCTAATTGGATGCTGGGGAGCGTTCCCGCGCAGGCTCCGTCGGTACTAATGATACCCATATGTGAAGACTACATTCCTGCTTGTTCCTGGAGATCATGGCCACCTGGTTGTCTAAGACCTGTTGGCCCGAGAGTTGGGGTTGAAAAACCTGAAGGATGTTTGTAAGTGCACGGAGTTCCAGGAAGATTAATCAGTAACAGAGATTACTGGTGTGTCCACTGCCCTTTTGTGGTGAGATTTTTGTGATGTGCTCCCCAACCAAGCTTGGAGGCATCCGTTTGTCAGGATGCATTGAGGTGCAGGCATCTGAAAAGATGACCGGCCCCCCCCCCCCCCGAGTAGGTTTTGAGGAAAGCACCACCACTGAAGGGATCTGACACATGGAGGGGTGATGCATATTTTGCTGAGACACACCCAGTTGCCTGGGTCTGTTGAGACAAGAGGGTCCATTGGGTTTGTCGTACGTGCAGGCGGGCATAGGGGACTACATGGACTGTGGTAGCCATGTGCCCCAAAAGGCATAGCATTTCTCGAGCTGTTATGCAGCTGTGACTTTGAATTTTGTGGGTCACCTCTATAAGCCAGGTAGAGCGATCCAGAGGAAGGAAAGCTCTGGCCTGTTGAGTGTCCAGAAGTTCCCCCATGAACTTGAGCCGCTGGGTTGGCACAAGGTGCGACTTGGGAAAGTTTAAGACAAATCCCAGATGTTGAAGCAGAGTTATGGTGCGATGGAGAACTCTACCTCTTGTGGGGATTGTCCCCTGATTAGCCAAATACCCCCAAAGTGCGAAGGTAGGCCGCAATCACTGCCATACATTTTGTGAATAACCGGGGTGCGGAGGCTAAGCCGAAGGGGAGCACCCAATATTGGTAGTGGTTCTGCTAGAACCGAAAGCGCAGATACTGTCTGTGCTGAGGGTTTATCAGTAAATGCATATATTCCTCTTTGAGGTTTACAGAACATAGCCAGTCATTCCTCTGAAGTTATGGGAAATCATTTTGAATTTGACAGCAACCAAGCCCTGAGATGTAGAGACTGGGGATTGGGATGCCATAACATTCCGTCCTCCTGAGACAGGAGATCTGAAGCAGACCGTAACTCCAGAGAGGGAGCTTGAGAGAGATGTAGAAGCAGAGGGTATCACACTTGCCGTGGCCAATGTGGAGCTATGAGAATCATATGGCCTCTGTCTCTCTGAAGCTTGAACAGGATTTTGGGAATTAGGGGAATGGGTGGAAAGGCATAAAGGAAGTCTTGACCCCAATGAAGGAGGAAAGGATCCCTGGCCTGAGAGCCCTGAGCCGGAATTCTGGAACAGAACTGGGGAAGTTTGGCATTCTACGGACTTGCAAAGAGGTCTATGTCCGGGGTTCCCCAAATTTGAAAAATCTTGGCTACCTGGTCTGCATGTAGAGACCATTCGTGTGGAAGCAGAACTCGACTGAGTCTGTCTGCCCAAGAGTTTTGGATGCCTGGAAGATACACTGCCAGGAGATGAATCTGATGCTCTCTAGCGAGGGCCCATAGTCGCAAAGCTTCGTTGCAAAGCGACAGAGAGTCTGTTCCTCCCTGCTTGTTCACGTAGAACATGGCTACTTGATTGTCCGTATGAATGAGGAGTGTCTTGTAGCTGAGCAGGGTGTGGAACACTCGAAGAGCAAGGAAAATTGCTCTGAGCTCTAAGAGATTGATGTGTAGATGAGTCTCCTGTGGAGTCCAAGTGCCTTGGGTGGAGAGGTCTTGCAGATGAGCTCCCCAACCCATTGGTGAAGCATCTGTTGTGAGAGTTGCTTGGGGTAAAGTTTGTTGAAATGGGGACCCCACCAACAGGTTTTGAGTGGACTGCTACCATTGGAGGGACAAAATAAGGCGATTTGTGTTTGCTATTTTGTCTGACAGGCACCCTGATGCCTGGGTTCATTGAGTGGATAAAGTCCACTGGGCTGCTCTCATATGGAGGCGAGCATAAGGAACCACATGCACAGCAGATGCCATGTGGCCTAGTACTTGTAACATTTCTCAAGCAGTGAGATGAGGCTTTAGCACTGCTTGAGAAGCTAACTGCACCATGCAAAGGCAACGGGTCTGGGGAAGATAGGCCCTTGCTTTTCTGGTATCCAGCAAAGCTCCTAGGAACTCTAGAGACTGAGTGGGAGTTAGGTTGGATTTTGGGATGTTGATGACCAGACCCAAATACTGAAGGATACGCATTGTGCAAGATAGAGAAATCCTGGCCTCTGACTCTGATGGGGCTCAAATGAGCCAGTCGTCTAAGTAGGGGAAGACGAATATTCCTAGAGTGCAAAGAAATGCTGCTACCACAGCCATGCATTTTCGTAAACACCCTTGGTGCTGAGGCCAAGCCAAAAGGAAGCACCCTGTATTGGTAGTGCTTTCCTTGAAAAAGGAACCGAAGGAACTTTCTGTGAGTTGGATGGATGAGAACATGAGTGTACATATACTTGAGATCTAGAGAAGAAAGCCAATCCTGATTCTGAAGTTATGGCAGCAGAGTTCCCAGAGAAATCATCTTGAATTTCTCTTTGAACAGGAATTTGTTCAATTCTCTGAGGTCTAAAATAGGTCTGTGTCCCCCTGTTTTCTTTGGGATAAGGAAATAGGGGGAGTAAAACCCTGTACAGGAATGGGTACCTCTTCTATTGCCCCTTGGGCAAGAAGCATAGTGACCTCTTGATCTGGAGAGAGGCAGTTGGGAAAGGCGGGAAGGCAGCACGCAGGCGCTGTGGGATGCTCCCAAAAGCTTTCCAATTGGACGCTGGGGAGCGTTCCCGCGCAGGCTCCGTCGGTACCGACGATACCCATATGTGAAGACTTCATTCCTGCTTGTTCCTGGAGATAAGTGGAGGAGTTATCCAAATTAGCCCCTTGTAGTATCATTTCTACAGAGGCCCTCGTTATTAATTTGGGCTAGTGTTCTAGCGTTACACTACAACGCACATACTCTATCATCGATAGTACCCTAATTGCATCTGATTCAAATATAAAACGAACTATCCCAGGGGATGACAATCCTTCCTGGGATAGTTTGTTTTATATTTGAATCAGATGCAAAAATGGGCTAATTTGAATGAAAATGCTTTTAGTCAGCCTGGTCTGATAGGCATATGTTAACGATCCTCCTTTGGTCATTTTTGTTCCGTTTTTTACTTATATTGCGCGTCTCCTTTTTAGTGCTCAATAATGCCCTTACATTTAGTACAATTTTGAACTCCTACCTTTTTATGCAAATATAGATAGAATTATAAGTATAATAGGATATAAAGACATGTCCTTTAGTGTGTCAAGTTTTTAAATCATATTGGTGGTGAATTTAATGCTATTATATTATGGCTTTGAGTTTACCTATTGTTTGTTTAGATATGAGATTTATCAACAGCTGTACATTTAAAGTCTTTTTGTGTAAGTTACATGTTTAAATCATTTTTGCATACATTGTTTACATATTGTCACCAGCAGTGGCTGAACTAGTAGTATATAGCTAGGCACACTGCTGGGCCTGACCCTTCTATGAAAGAAAGTGTCGTTGAGACGGAGTGGTCAGGTTGAAATAAGGATTCCCCTGTCAAGTAAAATCGTAGTGCTTCTACGGCCCATTTGATGGCTAAGCATTCTCTTTCTACAGTAGAGTACTTCCGCTCTGCATTGGACAGTTTCCTACTTAAATAGGTGATTGGGTGTTCTACACCATCAAATCTCTGGGACATGACTGCCCCCAGTCCAGTCTCAGAGGCGTCTGTCTGGACGATGAATGAAAGTCTGAAGTCAACCCCCTTCAAGACAGGAGCCTTACATAACTTCTCCTTAAGGGAGATAAAATTCTCCTCTGCCTCGGGAGTCCAATGCACCTTATTTGGGGCATTTTTTCTAATCATGTCCGTAAAAAGACTACTCTCCTCTGCAAACCTGGGGATAAATCTTCGATAGTAGCCTATTAGGCCCAAGAAGCTACGGACATGCTTCTTTTCTATCGGTCTTGGGAAGTTTCGCACACTTTCTATTTTGTCCGCTAGGGGTTTCACTAGCCCATTCCCAACCAGATGTCCCAGGTATTTGGCCTCCCTAGCCGCAAAAAGACATTTTTTCGGGTTTAGGGTGAGACCAGCCTTCCGGATGGCCTGTAATACCGCCTCTATCCGGGATAAGTGTTCCAGCCAGGTGCCGCTATGGATTATAACGTCATCCATGTAGGCTAACGCATATTCTTGGTGAGGCCGTAGGACCTGGTCAATAAGACGCTGGCACGTTGCCTCCGCGCCGTGTAGCCCAAATGGCATACGTCTAAATTGGTATAGGCCTATGGGAGTGGAAAAAGCTGTCTTTGGCTTAGAATCCCTTGTTAAGGGGATTTGCCAGTATCCCTTGGTTAAGTCTAGGGTTGTTAGAAACCTGGCCTGTCCTAACCGATCTAACAGATCATCGATTCTCGGCATGGGATATGCGTCGAACTGTGAAATCGCATTGATCTGCCTGAAATCAATACAAAAACGGAGTGTTCCGTCCGGTTTTGGGACGAGGACTATAGGACTAGACCATGGATTATGGGACTCCTCGATCACCCCCATTTCCACCATTTCCTTAACTTGGGCAATGACTTCGTTTTTCTTTGCCTCCGGCAACCTATATGAGCGCTGTCTAATGATTTTCCCCGGGATCGTGATGACCTCATGTGCTACCAAGCGTGTTTCGCCGGGCACCGCTGTCAAGACATCGGAGAATTTCCGTAACAGCCTGGCTAAATCTGCCTGTTGATGTTCTGACAGGTCCGTACCTGTACGTATCTCGGGTTGTTCCCTCCAATCTGAGGGCTGAGGGCCTAAGTCCTCCTCTTTCTTTTCCTCAGCAATGGCTGCTAAGCCCTTAACATCCTTCATGCCCGTGGAGCCAAACCCTCCAGACCCACAGCCTGTGGAAGTTAATGAGGATGTCTCCTCTAACACAGGGAAGCCCACCCGTTCACAAATCAACTGGGCTATTCTTTCACCCCTTTTTATTGCGAAATCCTCTTCCCCGAAGTTAAACAGTAGGGCCTTGACCACACCACGATAATCCGGGTCTATTACCCCTGCCCCAATGTCAATCGAATAATTGACCGCTAGGCCAGACCGCGGTGCTATGCGGCCATAGCATCCTTCAGGGATTTGAATTCTTATCCCTGTATCAACGAGGGCCTTCCCTCTCTTGGGAACTATTATATCCTCATTACTGAACAGGTCATAGCCTGCTGAGGCTTCGGTAGCTCTTTGGGGACTTTTTGCCTGCTGGGATGTTTTTGTGAATTGCAACACAAACTTTTTTTTAACCGGGGGTCTCCCTTCTACCCGGGGTTTCCCAAATAAAGCACTTGGGATCTTTTGTGCAATAGCTTCAGTTATGTGGGTCTCAGGCGGTGCCTTTTCTCCTAGAGGTTCTTTATGGCCTACCTTCCCCTTGAGGCCTTTTCCCATTTCTTCCTTAAATGGGGGCCAGTCACGCCCTAGGACCACCTTAAAGGGAAGTCGGGGGACAACTGCTATGTGTACCTTCTCCTTAGTATTCAACCCATTCACACTCATCTCGTATATCGGGTAAAAAGAGGAGGCACCATGCACGCATCTAACTTTCACACGTCCATCCACGCTATTCCACTGGGTAGGGTTATGGGCCTGAATAGCCTTCCACATTTCTTGTGAGACCATACTCTGATCTGCCCCGGAATCCAGGAGCGCTACCGCATCTATACCCTCCACTTGGACGTCTATAATAAATTCCTCCCCACCGTGTCTCTCCCTTCCTGATACAAGGGCTAGGTGCTCTTTACAGTCCCTGCGTATATGACCGTTTTTCCCACAGTGAAAACACTTTATCACATTATTATATTTTTTTACATTTTCTCTCGGGACTTTAGAAGTATAAGCCTTCTTTATACCAGGCATTCTTCCATGCCGGTTACTCTCAGCATACTATCCCTAGAAGCTCCGGCCAATTCAGCTTCAAAATAGCATTCCGTCATTTCTGCTGCTTCTCTAGTAGACTTGCATTTTTGCAATAGCAAGAAAGCTTTTACTTCAGGAGGTACAGCCTCAAAGTACTGCTCAAGGAGCACAGCATCCATCAAGGATTCTACTGTGGCCTTCTCTGGAGCCAACCACTTTGCTGCCAAACCTTTTAGTCGCTGCATTAAAGCTTTCGGCGTCTCTTTAGGCAAGAGCCTTGCCTCCCTAAAAAGATGGCGATAGTGTGTAGGTGTTAAACCTAACCTATCTTGTACCGCTAGTTTTACGTCCGGGTAATTGGACGCTAGGCCCGCGGGCATCGCCTTGTAGGCCGCCAATGCCTCTCCGGTTAAAGACATGGCGAACCTAACTGCCCACTGGTCTAGTGGCCATTTAGCCGCTTCAGCAATCCTCTCAAATGCATCAGAGTAGTCGTCAAAATTGTCAGTCTTTTGTAAAGGTCCTAGTGCCAATGCACCATAGTGTTGTACTCCTACCGCCGCTGGTACCGGTACACTTTTCCTCCTCGGCAGTGGATGTCCGCTTCAGTAGCACGGTCAGCAAGTCCAAGAGTGGCTTCTGCTGCGCAGCCAGTGCTGCCATAGTCCTGTCCTGGGCTTGTCGTGCAAGCTCACCCTGGGCTTTCCACTGTTCCTCCATCCAGCGAAGCATGTCCTGAGGATCCATCCTGGCGTTGAGGTATACCTGTATGGGGCGAGAAAAAAAACAGGGCCCACCAAGTGCGGCACAATATATAGTTTTTTTCTCCCTATCTGCCTTTGCAAGGTATCTCTCTGTTCCCTTTTCTCCACAATCCTTACCACCCGTGCCCAGCCACTTGTACCTCAGCACGATGTAGGATCTTGTATTGAGAAAGGTTCTCTGCACGCCTCCGTCAGGTCAGTCTGTGAATGTTCACACTGTGTCAGGATTTCCTCTTTCAGGATTTTCCTTGCTGCTGTTTTTCTTCCTTCAGCCAATTTGTATCCTCTCAGGAAAAACTTTGGGTAGTAGTATTTTTTTTTTTTTTCAAAAATCCAACGTGCTACGCCATTTAATGTCACCAGCAGTGGCTGAACTAGTAGTATATAGCTAGGCACACTGCTGGGCCTGACCCGTCTATGAAAGAAAGTGTAGTTGAGACGGAGTGGTCAGGTTGAAATAAGGATTCATTCCCCTCCCGGGGTTTGCTGGATTTTCAAAACAGTACAAAAATACCAAACTTAAGAGGCAGCCATGCTTCTGGCAAAAACAAAAGGTGAAAGGAAAACACAGCTTCTTGCTTGAACAGAACCAATAATTATAACAAACAGAAATCAGGTAACAACGTTGGCAGTTCCCTCTGTGCACGTTTATCTTTCTCCCAGGCACACTTATCTTCTACTAGCGTAGAGAAGTTTCATCAGTTATTAATAAAGAACAGTCCATGTTCTCAACATAGGGAAAGCATTCACTTTGCTCCGTGCACATCGGTTCATCAACTATCTTATCTTCTTTAGGGCAGAGAGTCTGGAACTTTCTCCAATCAGTCCCTAGCTTCTCTTCACCACTCTCTCCACAGTATGGCAAATAATTATCAGATAGTTTGTAAAACTGCCTTGTTCTGTTTCTACTAGGTCTCTCTCTTGGCAGTTTTCTGCCAGGCTTTAAATACATGCAATCATCTTCTTCACTCATACATATGTCCTCAATCACTTTACTTTCCTTTTCCCAAGGTTGTAAATATCTTAGGCCATTCTGCCTTTTAGTAATACAGAGTTCCTTACCAGCTGCTCTCCGTTCTCCCCACTGACCTCTGTGTCTGGGAAATTCTTCCTGCGTCACAGGTGAGGGTTTCCTGCAGTTAATCCCTCTGCTGGTAAAAGGCTTTCTGTCTCTTTTCAAAGCCCTGCTTGGCTTTCTATTCCGAGACTCAAATGAAACAGCATTAGGCTGAGAGTATTCTGACCTTCTGTTAGAGAGCTGCAAGTCTTCCCTTACTTGCCAAGTTTCCAAATCACTCTCAACTTCTGAGTCTCCAAAACCACCGTCAGAATCAGCACATGAATCCAACTCAGCCTCTCTCACTGCAACTCCTGCTGGATCTCCTACCAGCTTTCTGCCTCGATCTAACTCTGTTTGCCTACCACGTTTCTTATACATGGTTAGGGGCGTTTTCCTGCACATGTGCAAACTGTTCCCTTCATTACTTGGGGAGTGTTTGTTGGCTAGGCGTGCCCTCAGACCTCGTGTCTCAGCCTGCTTTGGTTGCCTATGGTAACTGTGAAGCTTTTGATCTCCCTTCCTGTCAGAATCTGTGCCAAACTCAGCAGCTTTCTGTGTCTTAAAGGTATAGGGCAGAACTTCGGGGTCACAATATTTATGTTTTTATTATGTACCAATGGATTCACATTTACAATTTGATTTTCTTTTATGGTGCTTTGTTTTTCAAGTGTTTTTAGACTATTGGTTTTATATTTTACATATTTTTATATGTTATATTTTTAGCCACATTTTGCCCCTGATGAAGATATAGCGAAACACGGCCTGTGTCGGGCCATTGTCTGAAAGTGGTTTAATAAAAGTATTCTTCCTGTGCTCGACTATGTGAAAGCCATTGAAATCGAGTCCGGGGCGAACAGAGAACCATACTGTCTTGTCCTGTTCTTTAAGCCTCTTTTTGTCATCTGTTGGCACAAAGGACAATCATTTGGTACATGGTCGGGGCCCAAACATTTTAAGCACCAGTCATGTTTATCCGTGGCTGATATAGTACTGGAACATTTGGTACATTTTTTTAAACCACTGATGTGTTTTTCCATCGTGGTGAGGAAAAAGTAGGCCAAAGCCTAGTTGGTGGTCAAAACCACCAAAATTGAAAGAAAAAGAAAAAAAGAAGTAATCGTTCAAAAGAAAAGAAAAGAAAATGTCGGGGCCGGTGTCGGTAGAGGCACCGGCATTGAGGGAAATGCAGAGCACAGAATTTAACCAAAAAATAACATTTTTTGGCTGTGACAGGAAAGAAACAACCTGCTGGCTCCACGGAAACAAAGAACTGAGAGAAGTTGGGAAGACAGATGTGAAGGCGCAGTGGACTGCTCCCATAAGCTTTCCAACTGGACACTAGGGAGCATTCCCACACGGGCTCAGTCGGTACCGACGTTACCCACATGTGAAAACTGCATTCCTGCTTGTTCCTGGAGATTAATTTAGTCTTTAAACACTCTGGCCCATTTCCTCTAAAAACCCGTAGAAAAGCATTAAGTAAACAGATAAATACATATATGAAGATCGTATAAAGGGTTTTAAATTTGGCCTTGTAAAGTAGTGCTAGCCAGTGCAAATTGTGCAGGAAGGGTATGTGGTCTTGCCACATTCAACCCTTTATCAGACATACTGACAGTGGAGCTGGTGAAAAGTCTTTGTAGAGGGCATTACAGTAGTCTAGCCATAATGTTATCAATGCACGGAATCCTGTGATTAGCTTCACTTTCTGGATGTACAGCGAGATTCCATAGTGCAGCAGGTGTTAAAAGCAACTATTAAAGGTTGTTTGAACTTGCAGGATAAAATAAAGTGTTGAATACAGCAGTATTCCAAGGATCCTAACCTGCGATTATGGTTCTCAAAATGGATTTTGATGTCAGGTATAACATATGGGTGACGTAACCCGACACAGCCCTATGCGGGTATGCTCCCCAGCTTCCAATCAAAAGCTTTTGGGAGCCTCCATCACGCATGTGCCTGCCTTCCCGCCTGCTGTGGTGCCATCTTCCCGTCAGTAAGATAAAAAGATAGTAGCCAAAACAACTCCACAGGGAGGTGGTGGGAGGGTTGTGAGAACTTATTCCTGTGCCGTTCACAGAGGACACCTGCTTCAGGTGAGTAACTATGCTTTCTCTGTTAACAAGCAGGAAATAAGTCCTCATGTATGGGATTCCTAAGCTGTTGTTGTTGTTAAGTGCCATCGAGTCGGAGTCGACTCATGGCGACCCTCTGGATAGCTATCCTAAATTGTGTTCGGTCTTCAGTCAGGCGGCTCACTGTTGACAGACTGGTACCCGTAGCTGCTGTTATTGTATCGATCCATCTCATTGCTGGCCTTCCTTTTTTGCGTTGACCTTCTATCTTGCCAAGCATGATGTCTTTCTCTAATGGATCTCTCTCTTCGCATGATGTGTCCAAAGTATGAAAGTCAAAGTCTTTTCATGAGCTTCTAAAGAAAGCTTAGGTTTGATCTCCTCTAGTACCGACTGGTTTGTTCTTCGGGCAGTCCATGGTATACACAGTATTCGCCACCAGCACCATAATTCAAAGGCATCAATTTTCTTCCTGTCTATCTTTTTCACTGTCCAGCTTTCACAGCCATATGATGTTATTGAAAATACCATGGCTTGAACAAGTCAAATCTTTGTATGGAGAGAGACATCTCTGCTCTTGAGAATCTTATCTAGGTCTTTCATAGCCATTCTGCCAAGAGCAATACGTCGTCTGATTTCTTGACTGCTTGTTGCTTCTTTATTGATAGTTGATCCAAGTAGGTTAAAGTTGTTCACAATTTCAATTTCTTCTCCTTCAACGATGAACCTGTTGATTATGCCAGTTGTCATGATCTTTGTCTTCTTTACATTAAGGTTCAGGCCCATTTTGAGACTATGTTCTTTGATTGTGAGAAGCAAATGTTTCAGATCATCTTCACTTTCAGCCAGTAATTTGCTATCATCAGCATAGCGAAGGTTGTTGATGAGTCTTCCACCAATCTTCACACCTCTGTTGTCTTCATGCAATCCTGCTTCTCTGATGATTTGTTCTGCATATAAATTAAACAGGTGGGGGGAAAGGATGCAGCCTTGTCTTACACCTTTGCTTATTTTAAACCATTCTGTTTCTCCTTGTTCCGTTCGAACTGTTGTTTCTTGATCAATGTACAGAATGTGCAAGAGTACGATCAGGTGTTCTGGTATACCCATGCTTCTTAATGTGGCCCAGAGTTTCTCATGCTTTACACAGTCAAAAGCCTTGCTATAGTTGATAAAGCACAAATAGATATCCTTTTGGCATTCTTTAGTCTTTTCAAGGATCCATCTCACATTAGCAATGATGTCTCTCATTCCTCGCCCTTTCCTGAACCCTTCTTGCACTTCAGGTAGTTCTTGTTCCAGGTATAGTTGTAGTCTCTTTTGAATAATCTTCAGTAGAATCTTGCTGGCATGTGGAATCAGAGTGATTGTGCGATAATTTCCACAGTCAGTTGGATCACCTTTCTTTAGTATTGGTATAAACACAGATCTTTTCCAGTCAGTTGGCCATGATGTTGTCTTCCATATTTCTTGGCAGAGCCTTGTAAGTACAGTAACAGCTGCATCAGATTGCTGTAATACGTCTATGGGAATGCTATCAATGCCTGGTGCTTTGTTCTTTGATACGGCTTTCAATGCTGCTTCAACTTCTTTCATCACCAATGGTTCCTGATCATAAGAAACAGGTTGAAACGACTGTTGGTCCACTTGATCTTTATCATATAAAAACTCTCTATATTCTTTCCACCTTTTCTTGATCTTCTCAGTATCATTCAACATAGAACCCTGGGCATCTTGTAACATTCCAATTCGAGGCTGGAACCTTTAACTCTCGTAGCTTTAGGAAAGCCAATCGTGTTCTTCCTCTAATAGTATCTGCTTCTATTTCCTTGCATGCGTCGTTGTAGTACTTTTCCTTGTCCTGTCTTGCTGCACATTGGAAATCTCTGTTGAGTTCTGTGATTGTCTTTCTTTCTCCTCTGGCTTTAGCTTCTCTGTGTTTCTGGGCAATTTTCAGAGTTTCTTCCGTCATCCATTTTGGCCGTTTTTTCTTTTTCATCTTTTGTAGAGACTTCTCGCTTTCTTCCAACACAACCTTCTTGATGTCATTCCATAACTCTTCTGGAGCTCTCTCATTTGTATCTAAAGCAGCAAACCGATTTTGCAGGCAGTCTTTAAATTCCAGTGGTATATTCTCAAGGTCATATTTTGCTGCATTCATGAGTGGGTTGCTCTTTTTCAACTTTAGCTTGAGTTTGCATACTAGTAGTTGGTGATCTGTACCACAGTCAGCTCCAGGTTTTGTCTTTGTTGATGTTATAGAGTTTTTCCATCGTTGACTTCCACAGATGTAGTCAATTTGATTTTTATACAATCCATTGGGTGAAGTCCATGTGTACAGCCGCCGCTTGTGTTGATGGAAGAAGGTGTTTGAGATGAATAGATCGTTGGTCTTGCAGAATTTTATAAGTCTTTCTCCAGCTTCATTTCTGTTGCCAAGTCCATATTTTCCAACTACTTTGCCTTCTTCTTTGTTGCCAATGTTTGCGTTCCAGTCACCCATGTCTATCAGGATATCCTGTTTGCATGTTCTGTCAATTTCAGCTTGTACTTGTTCATAGAACTCTTCGATTTCATTCTCTTCTGCAGCTGTTGTTGGGGCATATACTTGAATTATAGTTGTGTTGATAGGCATTCCTCGTAGACGAATAGAGATTAAGCGTTCGCTGACTGCATTGTATTTCATTACAGTTCTTGCAAGTTTTTTCTTGATTATAAATGCAACACCATTTCTTCTTTGTCTTTCATGTCCAGCATATTAGACCATGTGATCATCTGATGCAAAGTGCCCGATGCCAGTCCATTTCAGTTCGCTAACACCCAACAGATCAAGTTGTACACGTTCCATTTCATTCTTGACCACCTCCAACTTCCCTTGGTTCATGCTTCGTACATTCCATGTTCCAATGTGTAAGACATCTTTACAGCTTCTGACTCTCATTTCATGCGCAGCTACATCAGCAGTCAGACGTCCCGAGGGCTTTGATCCAACCACATCATAAATGCTGGCTTTACTCTGAAAAGTCTTCAGCTCGTCCCCAGTAGCTAGTTGAGTGCCTTCCAACCTGGGGGTCTCATCTTCCAGCACTATAGCACAATTTGTTTTGTTGTAACTATCCATTGAGTTTTCATGGCAAGATACAAAAGTAGATTGCCGGGCCTTTCTTCCACGCAGTTTAAGTTTGGTGTTGTTGCCGTTGTCACAGAAATGTGATCCACCACCGTCAACACTATCCCATTCTACTGCTGCCCAGATGGGTGGTTTGTCTTGGTCTGGCACCTCAGCTGAGACCTGTCCATCTTGGGAGACCCTGCCAGTAGTTCAACTACCAATAGTTTAGCTCTCAGCATCATTGATGCACACAAGCCCTCACAGCACAACAAGATGCAAACCAAGTAAAGGGATTCCTAAGCTACAGACTACCAAACACGAAAAACTAGTCCAACTAGGGGCAATAAAGATCGAGAGAAACAGATGTAGTCTCCCTTCGGGACTCAACCAATTCAACATCTACAGCAGGCATCAACAACAGTATGACTATTTCGGTAGCCTGGATGGACAGAAGGGTCGGTGGGAAGGAACTGAACCTAAGTCCCAAACAGATGCCGGAGTACAGCTTGGCCGAGGTTATACTGTCATGCCGGGAATCCCCATCCAAGCAATAGTGGACTGGAAAAGGGTGGATAGAGGACCACGTGGCAGTCCTGCAAATCTCCTCCGTGGAGACCGAGCGCAGATTGGCCATGGATGTAGCCTTGGCCTGGAAATTGTGGGCCGTGACATAACCCTCGAGGTTCAGTCCTGCCTGAGCATAGGCAAAGGATATGCAATCCGCCACCCAAATGGATAGCGTGCGTTTGGAGACCACTATGCCCAGATTATTGGGGTCATATGAGACGAACAGCTGCTCAGAGCAGTGGTGTGGGCTGGTCCGCTCAAGGCAAAAGGTCAGTGCCCACTTGTAATCCAATTTGAATGGCTGGGCCTCCACCCTGTTGGTGTGAGGCCTAGGAAAGAAGGTGGGCAGTACCACCGACTGCTTGAGGTGGAAGGCCAAAATCACCTTAGGCAAGAAGCGCAGGTAGGTGCATAACACTACCCGGTTATGGTGGAACCTCGTGTATGGCCACCAAAGCCTGAAGCTCACTGACTCGGCAAGCTGAGGTGAGCACCACCAGAAAGACAATCTTCCAGGGCAGGAATTTCAGTGGCTCAAAAGGCACTGACAACAGCTATCCTAAGACTACATTGAGATCCCATGTGATTGGAGGGAGCTTAATCGATGGCTTCAATAGGAGCAAGCCCCACATGGTAGAGTATGTGGCAACATATGTTGGTCAGTTGTGAATGGAAAGGCTGATTCTATAGCAGGATTGCAGTAGGCCATTTACTAATTTGAACAGCTGCTAGGTTTAATTTGTAGCCCTGTTAAATACATGGAGAAAAATACAGTTTTTTGGCTTTTCTTAAGGCTTGGCAGTTGCTTGCTAAGTATTTCTTGTAGTTTAACCTGTCCTTGTCTCACTCACTACCTGCTTCTCTGATCCTGTTCCCACCCATCTCCTAAGCCCCCTCTCCTCTGTTGTCCCTTCTATCTCTCATATTCTCAACCTATCACTCTCCACTGCAACTACCCCTGCAGCCTTCAAGCATGCTGTAGTTACACCTCTCCTCAAGATCTCCTCAAGAAACCCTCACTTGATCCTACCTGTCCTAACTATCGACCTATCTCCCTCCTCCCCTTCATTTCTAAACTACTTGAACGTGCGGTTCACCACTGTTGCCTTGACTTTCTCTCCTCTCAAGCCCTCCTGTATCCTTTACAATCTAGCTTTTGTCCTTAACATTCTAATGAAACGGCTCTTGCCAAAGTCTCCAGTGACTTGTTCTTGTCAAAATCGAAGAGCCTTTACTCAGTCCTCATCCTTCTTGACCTCTGTTGACCACAGCCTTCTCCTTGATACCCTATCCTCACTTGGTTTTAAGGGCTCTGTACTATCCTGGTTCTCCTTTTATCTCTCTCATTGAGTGTTTGTTCTGGTGGATCCTCCTCTGCTGCTATCCCGCTCTCAGTTGGTGTACACCAAGGATCTGTCTTGGGTCTGTTCCTTTTCTCTCTCTATACCCAGTCCTTTGGTGCACTCATCTCTTCCCATGGCTTTCAGTACCATCTTTATGCTGATGACTCCCAGATCTACCTCTCTACACCTGAAATCTCTCCGGCAATCCAGACCCGGATCTCTGCCTGCCTTTCTGACATTGCTGCTTGGATGTCTCACCACCATTTGAAATTGAATATGGCCAAAACTGAGCTTTTTATTTTTCCCCCTAAACCCGCCTCTCCCCTTCCTCCTTTTTCAGTCTCTGTGGCTAACTCTCTACTCCTCCCTGTTTCCTCGGCTCACAACCTTGGTGTTGTCTTTGACTCCTTCTCCACACACATCCAACTGATAGCTAAGACCTGCCATTTCTTTCTCTATAACATCAACAAAATCCACACATTCCTTTCTGAACACACTACTAAGACACTTATCCACTCTTTAATCACCTCCCATCTTGACTATTGCAACCTACTTCTTGCTGGTCTCCCACTGAATCATCTCTCTCCCCTTCAGTCTGTTCAACACTCTGCTGCATGGCTAATCTTCCGCCAGCCTCGTCATGCTCATATTACTCCTCTTCTCAAGTCACTTCATTGGCTTCCTTATCCATTTCCGCATCCAGTTCAAACTTCTCCTTCTGACCTATAAGTGCATTCACTCTGCAGCTCACTACCTTTCCTCTCATATACCTCCCTGTACCCCTCCCCAGCAACGCCACTCTTCTGGCAAATTGCTTCTGTCTGTGCCCTTCTCTTCTATTGCTAACTCCAGACTTCGCTCCTTTCACCTTGCTGCTTCTTATGCCTGGAACAAACTACCTGAGTCTGTAGAAGACCTCTGGTTTCATATCCAGATCTGAATCCAGATAGACATGAATGTATGTCAGGCGCTTTTCTCTGGTCCTTTTCCAATCCAGGCTGAAAACTCACTTCTTCGCTGCCACTTTTGGATCTTGACTCACCTGATCTCCTTTGTGTTTCCTTACCATTCCCCCTCGATATATCCCTGTCTACACCTACTGTGTTGTCTGTTTTGACTAAATTGTAAGCTCTGATGAGCAGGGACTGTCTCTTACATGTCTATGCAGCGCTGCATATTTCTTATGGCACTATACAAATACTCAGTAATAGTTGTTGTCTATGTGAGATATATGCAATCTCTTTTCCAGTTCACATGCTTGACACTTAAAGGCCTGCAGTTCTGGCGAGAATCACAGGGCCCATTTATGGGGAGAATCACGGAAGCCAATATTTTATTTTTAAGGACATCGTTAAGCATGCACTGCAGATGTCAACACTGTAGTCATCTTTCCATTCACATGGGGACAAGATAAGGCCTCTAGGACATGCTCAGTGATCACATTTTTTAAGTCTTTAATTTCTTTCAAGCCTCTAGTAAGCTGTCATTTGGAAAAATTTGATTGAAAATGATCCCTGAACATGAAGTTGGTGACATCAAGACAATACATCTATCATGGACAGATATCAACCCCTTGGCAGAACCCTTTTCATTGGCTGGAGATGTGACCCCCTGTGTGAATCCTAATGCTGTCATCATGTCAATGATAGCATCTGGGATTTCAATATTGTGAGCCCCGCCCCTGTGCCAAATAGCTTGACCAGCAGGAGGCGCTGCACCTTAACCTTGAGGTTGTATAAGAATTTGTAGTTGAGCCGTTGGTTAAAGATCACAGATTTTTATTTGGGTTCTCAGAGACTCACAACAGGTAATGTCCATAGGAAAACAAAAGTAGGGATACTCCTCCCAAAGAAAATATATGCAAACTTTGCCAGGTCAAAAATAAAGTCTTTTAAACAAGCTTTTCTTCTTAGCTCTTACAAAAGGTATTTTCCCTCTTAACAGTTATTCACATACAGTGCAACAATCACATTCCATGTCAGTGACTGAAGGATCTGAATCCCCTTTGAAAGAGTCAATTTCCATGCTCTCTGGAGGACTCTCAGGTAGTGGTTCTGGACTCTTAACTGGAATGGTATTAGTTCCATACATTAACAGTTTCTTCAGTCTTGGCCACCTAATAGGTTTCTCCCCTTTAAGTAAAAGCTCATGGGGTTTCAAAAGCCGTGGTTTAAAAGTTCCTTTCCTTTCATGTAAATGTCTACAGGTAATCTCCTCCTCATCTGAAGAACTATCCCTGTGTTCAGTTTTGGGCCTAGGCTTTCTCCTGGTTTGATGCTTAACTTGCACAGTTTTACATACAGGCCTTCTATCAATAAAACCCTCTTCTGAGCTGTAATCAGAGGACCGGTCAGACCTCCTTCGGGCTCTATAAAAAGTTCTTGCTTTGGAAGCTTCCCTAGCAGAGCAATGCCTGCATCTAGGTTCCAGCAAGGGTTTTGCCTGGGTAAAAGTTCTGCCTTCTTGTGGCTTCTTTAAGCTTCTTTCAAATACAGGATTTAGCTTGCCCACTAACCTGCATTGTGGTTTCACTGCACTAGCAGTGTATCTCTGGGCCTCGCAACAGCAGCTGCCTGGCCTGTGAGTATTTCTTCCTGGAGAGCAGCAGTATTTCCCTTTCTCCTGGGGAGCGAATCTGGCTTCAGGTCTTCCCTTCCTCTCAGCATAGAGCCTGGGAGCCTTGTTCCAGTCAGGTTCAGAATCCTCGTGCTGGTAAGACAGGTGATTCTCTTCCTCTGCTCTCCTCTCTCTCTCCCCTCTCCTTTCCGTTTCTGTCTGCCCTTCTTTACAAGCAGCTACGTGACAAGGGAACTCCCTTGCAGGCTCCTCCTCCGAGTACCTGCTTCTCTGATTCCTATCTGGTGTGTAACGTGGGAATGACTCAACACTAGTTTTGGCCCACTGACTATCAACCCTGGGGTTTTCCTGCTGTGAACTTCTAACCCTGGGTTTTCTCTGACAAGTGTTTTCTAATGTGCCCATCCCCCCAGCCAAGGTAAAACCTTCAATGTTTCCTGCTTTTCTAGGTGGCACTACTCTCTCCTTGCCACAATATGTAGATTAAAGACACCCATAATCACTAATATAAGGAAATTCAGGGTTACCTCTGTACCAGATCCAGGAGCTCTTGCATAGATGATGTGCTTTGAGGTGCTCAGTAGCCAAGCTTATTCCTCATTTCCTAGCTGGCATGAAAACCATTCTAAATCAGATAAATGAGGGATGGTGAACTGCACTGTTTGTCTCTCAGGTCAGGATTATTACCCACAGTCCACTTCACTGCTCTCGGTTGATGCTGGATAGGGAATCTTGTTGGATATAATTCAGTCAGTGAGATTCCCCTGGTTCTGTCCAGCCAGGTATCTGTAATTCCCAAGATATCTAGGTGGTAATCACTGATGATACCATGAATCAGAAAATTTCTTAATGGCCAACCTGGCATTCACCAGGCCTGTGTTTCCAAATGGTGGTCCTGTAGTGATCGGAGTAACTAAGTCATGGTAGGCATGATGAGATCACAGAGCTTTCTGGTTGTGCAGGTATATCAAAAGGACATTATTGTTCTCAGCAGCAATTATCAGTTTGTAAATTATGCAAACAGCCAATGTCAGGGTTCTATCCTACTGTCTCCCCACACATCTGCTTCCCGGGAAGCTGAAATTCTCCAGGAGAGTGAGTAGTAGATCAGTTCTGCAGCTTGCTTTTCTTTCCCAGTAATAACTAAAAAAAAAAAAAAAGGACTAAAAAGCATAAAGCAGTACAAGCTTGAGAACTATGTTGGCACAAACTGTGAGCTAGTTTCCTGATGCCAGTTGGAATTCTCCGACACCAGTTTTGAATTTTATCATCTCTGGAAAAACACCAAGAGCGAAAGCTATCTTTCAAATATCGAGAAGCACTCATTCCATTTCTTTAATATCTTGGCATTGTGCTTCTCCACTCAATGCATGATACATTTTCAAAAGACTGCTGATACAAGATTGGTTTAACAGCCTTTGGTTACTTTATATTCATAATTTCAGAGCCTACTGCATATTCTTGCTGTTCAATCAGTGCATTTAGCTCAGAACCACATGCATGTCTTTTCTGTTGTGGATCACACCTCGGGAATTTATTACCACCAGAGTTATGAAAATCAGTCTCAAATTACAGTTTTTAGAAAGAATCTTAATATACTATTATTTAAATATGTTTTTCCCCATTTTATAATATCCTGTTCAAAGAGCAATTTGGCTGCTGAGATCTAAGTTGCATTTAAAATGAGGTTACTCACCTGTAACGGATGTTCTCCATGGACAGCAGGATAAATCCTTACATCTGGATGATGTCATCGATGGAGCCCAAGCGGGAGCTTTCTTAACTTCTATTCCAGAAGCTTTTAGAAAGCTCACCACTTATGGGCACCTTTTCCTGCCTGCCACCGCCACATCTGAGTAGCTCAGTTTACATGAAGAGCCTAATGGCCAACTCCTAGTGAAGGTGGGAGGGTAGTGAGGACTTATTCTGCTGTCCATGGGTAACACCTGCTACAGGCGAGTAACCTCATTTTCTCTATGGAGAAACATAATAAGTCCTCACATTTGGGAATCCCTAGCCGCAGGTTGCCTCAATATACAATAACAAAATACTGCAACTGGATGGCAGAAACAACTATTTTTTTGTTAACATCAGG
This sequence comes from Ichthyophis bannanicus, assembly GCA_033557465.1. Taxonomy (NCBI): domain Eukaryota; kingdom Metazoa; phylum Chordata; class Amphibia; order Gymnophiona; family Ichthyophiidae; genus Ichthyophis; species Ichthyophis bannanicus. The sequence goes on from CM066034.1 coordinate 826,066,084, forward strand.
GCTTTTAACTTTTTTTTTTTTTTTAGGCAACTTGAACAGAAAGAAAAGGGCTTAGGAGCGAGTGGAGTTGGATTCTAACCCTCAAAAAAGGAGGACCGGTTGACCAAATCTGCTATTGCATCACGAGTCCCTTTCCAACCAGTAGTGAGACGTAAATGTATGGGCTGAGGTTCAAGTTGCAATTTTTCAAGTCTCCTCCATGGAGGCTGACTTCAAGCAGGGCTGGTCTATCAACTAAGAGGAAGGAGTGGCCTAGTGGTTGGGGCAAGTTACCTCAAACTGGAGGGCCAAGGGGTTGAATCCCGCTAGAGGACAGTAACCTTGGACTGGAAGGACTGCGGCTTCTAGTCCCACAGGTGCTCCTTGTGGCCTTGGGCAAGTTACTTAACCTTCTGTTGCCTCAGGTACAAAAAAATAGATTATGAGCCCTTCAGGGACAAGGGAAAAATATATTTACAGTACCTGAATGTACACCGCTTTGACTGGTAGAAAAGCAGTATATAAGCCTAGTTAAATACATAAATAAATAAACTATCAGGCAAACTAGACTACTGCCTAGGGTGTGTGTGAGTTTATGTATAAAGCTTAAGGTTTGCCAAGACCTTAAACCAACTCTGGGACCAGCCCTGCATAGGACTAACTCTAAAGTAAAGGTAATAATATTAAAGAATTATAAACAGCTTCATACAAAAATGTATATTAATAAGTTCAAGTAATGAGAGAATCAAAATACTTAGACATAATCATTAAAATAAAGAGACCAAATATTTAAAATAATGCAATGTTTTTGTAATGACTAAGAAAAAATCCTTTATAGTGTCCTGCAAGAAAATCACATGTCCTCTAGTTCCTTGGAAGACACTCCCTCAGGGCACTGTACATCCCCAGTGAGCAGGACTATAGTTCCCAACATGTTGCGGGAGCTGTGCTTGAGCAGTGTGCTCAGGAGCTCCTGCGGGCTCAGGAATGCTGGTGTGATGTTTATGTTTATGCAATTTCTTGATAATAATGAAGGGAGCTGCAGCCTCAGTGGATTGGTAACCGGCAGAACTGAGCATGGGGGACCAAAAAGTAATCGGAGTGTGAGGAGGTAAAAGGACTGAAGGAGGAGTCAGATGGTGATGATACTGTTGCAAGTTTCGTTGGGCTGGAGCAGGGAAGGGTGCCTTTCCTTTGAGCTAATGCATGGGGAGATGCAGACAAGGCCCTACATTCAACATCCTCCTACAGCCCTTGGATTGCATTTAACAGGATGTAGAGAAAGGCATGAATGCTGCCTCCTGTGTGCTTCATCTAGTCTGTGTTTGTAAATAAGGATATTGTTTAGATTAGCTGCATGTATGTATTCATCTGATCATTATGTATTCACAATGATAAAAGATTTTTTTTTCAGTTGGTTGGTTGAATTCAGTATTTGGCTAGGGATTGCATTGAGATGAATACCTGTCATTCGCTGAGGAATCTTTCTGGTCTGCCCAATTTGGTACTTCTCATGGGAAAACACTTGCTACAATCTGCTGTGCAGAAGTATTCATGGCAAGTATTGACCTTGAATTCAATTTCAGTGTTATACAACTCCCTAAACCTGGGCACTCTACCAGTAAATGCCATAAAAGTAAAAGTGGTCACTGACTGAAAGAGTTTACAGCAGTAGTTTCCAAACTGTGGGTTGGGAACCCAAATGAGGTCACAGAAAGCATAGTTACTCACCTGTAACAGATGATCTCTGGGAATAGCAGGAATCAGTCTTCACAGATGGGTATCGTTGGTACAGCGTCCATGCGGGAACACTTCCCAACGTTCAATAGGAGAGCTCTTGCGAGCATTCCACTGCACCTGTGTAGCTGCCTTCTCGCCTCCCTCACAGCTCTCTTCAGTTGTGTTTGTAGCTGAGAGATAGAGGAAAGATTTGTACCCAACTCTTCCTAGGGAGGAAGGTGAGATGTGGAGACTGATTTCTGCTGTTCCCGGAGATCACCTGTTATAGGTTAGTAACTATGCTATCTCCAGGAACAAGCAGGAATGCAGTCTTCACAGATGGGACTCACTAGCTCCTAGGCACCAGACTGAGTATGTTCATGAGGCGGAAGAATGGAGCCAAGTAGGTATGGAGCCAAGGTAGCCCCAGCGAATTTCAGTGCAGTAGCCGAGAACATGGAAGAGATGCCAGAAGTAGAATTGATAGGAGTTGAGGTTAAGTCCCAAATAGATGCTGAAGCACAGTCTAGCTAAAGACAGCATCCCTACGGGAGTCCCTGTCCGGGCAATAGTGAGCTGAAAAGGTGTGCACAGAGGACCAGGTGGCTTCTCGGCAGATCTCCTGCATAGAGACAGAACGGAGGTTGGCGACCAATGTCACCATGGCCCTCACACTGCGAGCGGTAATGTGACCCTCGAGAGACCAGCCTGATCATAGGCCAGCGAAATGCAGCTTGCAATTCAGTTGGATAGGGTGTGCTTTGACACTGGAAGATCTATGTGGCTGGGGTCAAAAGAAACAAATGATTGAGAGGATTTTCTAAAATCCTTAGTCCTATATAAGTAAAATTCAAGAGCATGCTTGCAGTCCAGGGTATGCAATGCTGCCTCAGCTCTGGAGGCATGCGGTCGGGGAAAAAAGACCAGTAGCATCACTGACTGGTTGAGATGAAAAGTGGAGATTATTTTTGGAAGAAAATGTGGATGGGTCCAAAAAACCACCTTGTCATGAAAGAATCGAGTGTAAGGAGGATCCACCAACTAAAGCCTGTAGCTCACTGATGCAACGAGCTGAGGTGAGGGCAATGAGGAAGATGACCTTCCATGATAGGAATTTTAGAAGCGTGGTAGCCAGAGGCTCAAACGGGGCTTTGATAAGTTGCACTAGGACCACACTGAGGTCCCAAGCCACTGGCGGTGGTTTGATCGGTTGCTTGAAAAGCAGAAGATCCTGCATGAATCGTTGCATCCCAAGTTTATCTTGAGGTCTGTGATAGGCTGCAATAGCACTTAGATGAACTCTGACAGAGTTAGTCTTAAGCCCTTTGGAGGACAAGTGGAGAAGATATTGTAGAAGAAGCTCCACCGGGCAATCAGATGGATTCACCTGCCTCGGGGTGCACCAAAAGGTGAACCGTTGCTACTTGAAGGCATAAGATCACCTGGTAGAAGGCTTGTGGGAGGCAAGCAGGATGTCCTTGACCGGTTGCAGAAGATCAAGGTCATCAAAAGGTCATTCTTTCAGGAGTCAGGCTGTAAGACGGAGGGCTCGCGGATCGGGATGGGGGAGAAGTCCCTGATCCCTGGAAAGGAGGTCAGGGATATGACCCAAATTGAGGGGTGGAGCCTGAGCTAGACAAAGTAGCAGAGGCAACCACGGCTGACGAGGCCAGTAAGGGGCCACCAAGATCAGAGAGCCCCTGTCGGCCTGCAGCTTGAACAGAGTTTTGAGAATCAAAGGGGTTGGTGGGAATATGTAAAGCAAGCCCTGTCCCCAATGGAGGAGAAAAGTATCAGTTGTCTGTCTGAGGGGGGGGGGAGACTCAAGCAAAAAAGCAGTATGATTGGAAACAGATCTATTTTGAGGGTCCCCCACATCTGTAAGTTCAAGAGACAGTCTGCTGATTGAGATCCCACTCATATGGATGGAGAATACTACCTGAGTCTATCCACCAGGACACTGAGATGACCCAGGAAGTACATTGCTCAGAGGTGGATGTGGTGTGCGACTGCAAAGGACCAAAGGTGAAGCGCTTCCTGACACAGGGGATAGGAGTCGGTTCCTCCCTGCTTGTTCACGTAAAACATGGCTACCTGGTTGTCCGTCTGGACTAAAACGTATTTGGCCCGATAGTTGGGATTGAAAAACCCGAAGGGCATTCGTGAGAGCACAAAGCCCTAGGAGATTGATCTGCATCTGGGATTCGTCACCTATCGCCCTTGCATGGTGAGGTTGTTCAGATGCGCTCCCTAACCAAGTTTGGAAGCATCCGTGGTTAGGGTGCACTGGGTTGGAAGCATCTAAAAATGTGACCCTCTTAGAAGATTTTTTTTTGGGGGGGGGACCACTACCACTGAAGGGAGTTGACTAAGAAGGTGTTACATGGGGGGAGGCAGAGCCAGCAGGTTCTAAGATGGCTGCCTAAGCCCTGAGCTCAGCATCCTTGATCTCAATCCTGCTCCCTAGCACCCTATGGGAGGATTTTGTATTGCTGCTTACTTGTCACATACGTTTATGAAATGTCGGTGAGCAAACCTGTGCGATTAGAATACAATGCAGCAACGGGATCTGGAGTGAAAAGAGCCAAACTTGATCCACCCTCACCGCAAAAGACGGCAGGCGCCGGAGAGGGCCCAACAGGGCTGCGAGAGGTGTTGGCGGAGATCCGCGCAGTGCGAGAGATGGTTGCTGTCAATGGGGAAACCCTACACGACGTGCAGGCTGATGTCGCGGAGCTTAAAGAGCTAAAGCAGCAAATCGCTTCTTTGACGGAGAAGCTAAGTGGACTGGACTGTAAGGTGGCGGCTCACGAGGAGCGATTTAAGCAAGTTGGCTTGAATACCAAAAGAATTGCCACCTTGGAGCGGAGCCTCGAGGAGTTGAATAATAGAACTCGAAGAAACAACGTCCGCGTGGTCGGCGTCCCGGAGGGAGCGGAAGGCACTGATATTAAAGCTTTCCTAAGGGCCACAATCCCGAAAATATTGAGGTTAGAATTTGAGCTCCCGTTTGAGATCGAGAGGGCTCATCGGATACCGACACACCCGGGCCCTCAGGTGAAGCACCCGAGACCTATAATTTTTTGCGCGTTGCGGCACTCCCAGGCGGTTCAAATTCTAGCGGCTGCCCGTGCACTTCCAAATACTATGCTGGAAGGCCATAAAGTTGCTTTCTATCCGGATTTCCATAAGGCGACAGTTGAAAGGAGGAAGCGGTTGCTAGCTTTGAGACCTCAGCTGCAGGCCCCTTCAGGCCCGGTACGGCCTACTGTTCCCGGCCAAGATGCGAGTGACTCTTCATAACCAGACTCGGATGTTTGAGGATCCATCTACATTACGTGCCTTCCTGGAAGAACAAGAGGCTGCGGTGATGAGATGAGGAATCCGGACTGAGTTTTACCCGGTGTTCTGTTACCAGGACTGGGGTGTGGAGTGCTCCATGTGAGGGAAATGCTGTTTGGTTGGGTGTGTGAGGGATGTTAATTGTGGGCAAATGTGTCAACAAGTTGAGATTAAATGTAGGTAGGGTTGCTGGGGGGGTTGCAAAGGGTGGAAAGAGGGGAGTCAGAAGATTGAGGCTGCTGGCAGATAGCTCGGGCGGCTATCGGTACAGCTGGCTCACCCATTTAGAACCTTATATGGGGATAGGTATATGTCTCCTTGTGGGCTGGGAGTGGGTATGATTGTACATGTTTTACTGTATTTTGTTAGCAGTTCTGGCTACATTAATTTGATATTACTGGCAGTGGTATTTCTCTGGCCGACTTCCCTTTGCATCTTGCACCATGGGTTCCCTTAACTTTTTATCCCTGAACGTGAAGGGCATTAATAACCCTATCAAAAGGAAAAAGATACTCCTTTACTGTAAAAAAGAGCAGGCAGACGTGGTTCTTCTGCAGGAAACACGACTAGCGGCCACTGAAGTTCAGAAACTTGGAACAAGGGATTATGTGGTGGTGGCCTATTCTGAAGCTAGGTGTAAGAAGAATGGGGTAATAATTCTTGTTAAAAGGGCATTGGCCCCAAGAATTGAGCAGTCGCGGGCAGACTTAGAGGGTCGTTGGACAGCAGTGCTTTTGCAGATACTGGGTAGGAGATTGGCAATATTCAACATTTATGCCCCTAATACCGATGATGTTTCATTTTTCCAGAGGGTGGCGATGGAGTTGCAAGAATTCTTGAAGGTTGAGTTGATAGTGGGAGGAGACTTAAATCTTGTGTTAGACCCACTACTGGATTGTGCACCCTTCAAACCCCACAGACAGGGGCGTGCTGCCTCAATGCTCCTTTCCATAATGCGAGACTTTGACCTAGTGGATATTTGGAGGTTATTGCATCCTGTGGAGAGAGAGTACTCCTTTTTCTCTCTTCCCCACAAGTCGCATTCCCGTATTGATTACCTTTTAGTCTCCCAATCATTAGTTTCTGTGATAGACAGGGCTGAGATCTCTGCCACTCATGTTTCCGATCACGCGGCTGTTACCTTAAGGGTTGCCCTAACCTCTGTTCATGTTTTATGTTCCGGTTTTTTCTTTAGACGAACGTTGTTGGAGGAGGAAGAGTTTTGAGTCTATATGAAACAGGGTATCAGGGAGTACTTTCATATGAACCAGCCGGACGCTACTGCGGGATGGGCCTGGTGGGAGGGGTTTAAGGCCTTCTGTAGAGCGCATATAATGAGTTATACAATCCGAGAGCGCAGGGCAAAGGCAGCCAGGTTGGCGGCTTTGGATGTCCAAATCAAGGCGGGAGAGAGGTTACTAGTGAGGGGGTCTGAGCCCTGCATTTTGTTACGGCTGCAACGCTTAAGATATCAGTACAATCAAATTCTTAGTGCAGAAGCTGTACAGACTTTATCTCAGCAGCAATCCGGGTATTATCTTGAAAAGAACAAAGCAGGCAGCCTCCTAGCGTGCACTTTGAAGCCACGTGAAGGAAAGGTCAAAATAGAGGCTATAAGGACCGGACAGCAGGAACTTCTGGTCAAGGATGCAGAAATAGCGGAGGCCTTTAAGGTCTTTTATGAGCAATTATATTCCTCAGAAGGGGAGTTGGAAAGGACGGAGTTTCTTTCCTTGCTAGCGCATTTGACACATCCCTCTTTAACAGCTCAGCAGGCTGTAGAGATCGATAAATGAATTACGGTTGGAGAGATTGGGGAGGTGATACGAACCGCTGCTAAGGGGAAGGTGGCAGGCCCCGATGGGAACCCCATTGAGTTTTATCAGGTTTTTAGTGGTGAGGTGATCCCCTATATGAGGGAATATTTTGAGCATTTGGAGGCTCAAATGTCGGCTATAGGATCCTTCAATGAGGCCACGGTAGTTGTCTTGAGTAAGCCTGGGAGAGATCCGGTGCAGGTCGGAAATTATAGGCCTATCTCGCTGTTGAACGCGGATTATAAGGTGTTCTCATCTATTCTGGCGCAAAGAATAGAATTGGCTATGCTTGACTTGATCCACCCTGATCAGTGTGGGTTTGTCAAGGGGAGAGCGACGTCGGATAATGCGCGCTTGCTGTTGAATCTTTTGTCTGTTTCTGAGAATCTGCAGGATCCAGTTGTGGGCCTCTCTTTGGATGCCAAGAAGGCCTTTGACAGGTTGGAGTGGGGCTTTCTATTTTCGGTCTTGCGATGGTTTGGTTTTGGGGAGTAGTTTATTCGGTACGTTAAGATGTTATACTCTAATCCGTCGGCGAGAATCTTAGCTAATGGGGTGCTCTCTGCCTCTTTCCCCCTTCATCGCGGCACTAGGCAGGGCTGCCCTCTTTCCCCACTACTGTTCAACATCGCTTTGGAACCTTTGTTATTGTTGATTCGTCAGGATAAGGGTATAAGGGGCATAAAGGTTGCAGATTTGGAAGTAAAGGCCTCTGCATATGCGGATGATCTTCTTCTGTTTCTTCAGCCCCCCTTGATAGGGACAGTGCTGCATGTTATTGAGAAGTACTCGCGATTGTCTGGTTATAAAATAAACTGGGCGAAATCTGTGGTGTTCCCTATGAACAGATGGATGGTGAAAGAGTTGGTTGGGGATTATCCCTTTGTTTGGGCCCCGGTTGACTTTAAGTATTTGGGAGTAAAATTTTGTAGCTCCATAGATGAAGTCATCGCTTTAAATGTCAAGGGCATGACGGAAATTATAAGATCCTTTACTACTCAATGGTCGCCACTTCATTTGTCTTGGTGGGGCAGAATAGAGTCCATTAAAATGGTCTTGATGCCCAAGATCAATTATGTGTTAGAAATGCTTCCAATTGAACTTCCCCCACACTTCTATGGTGCGATAGAGAGGTTGTTAACGAATTTTCTATGGCAAGGTAAGCCACCCAGGATTGCCCTTAGAAAACTGAAGGCTAAAACAAGCGAGGGGGGAGTGCAATTTCCAGATTTTCAGAAGTATCATCATGCGTTCAGACTCAAGCAGGGTGCGTATTGGGTCGGGCCGGACTCGAGGGGAGAGAAACCTGTTTGGTTGAGTATAGAGGAACGCCTAGTTGCTCCTATTCCTTTGGCATTGCTAATAGGCATGAAGCTCCCGGAGTCCTTTGTGGCAGGCAGAGTAATACGTGCTACTCAGCAATCCTATCATGAATTAGCGCAGGTTTTGGAGGACCCCCCCGCTGGTCCTCAACCTTTGTGGTATAATTCTCAGCTCAAGATCGGTCACAAAATAACACTGTGGAAAGAATGGACAAATAAAGGCATTTGGCAAATTGGGCAGTTAGCCCGGGGTCAGAGGTGGAAAACTTTTCAAGAGCTGATTCAAGAGTTTGCTCTGCCTACTAGGCAATATTTTCAGTGGTTACAGTTAACCCATTGTCTGTTAAAAGCCAATATCCAGGCGGAGGCGCTGATGGAGGAGTGGACGTTAAAAGAGGTGGCTGAACAGCATGCGGGGCTGAAGGGTGCATCCTCCAAATTTTATGGGATATTAAGGGATAGGCCCCCCGCGAAAGGGTCAGGTTCTGGCAATGTATGGGAATTTGAGCTGGGGGTCAATATCCCGCAGGTGCACTGGGAGGGAATCTGGGGACGGGTTAATCGGGTCTCCAAGGGGGCATCAATAACTCAGGCGTTGTTCTTTTTCACGCACAGAGCTTATGTAACCCCTGTTAAACTCACCAAGTGGGACCCATCAGCAGGAAATAAGTGTTGGACCTGTGGCCATTCCCCTGGCACCTTGGAACATATGATGTTTGCTTGCCCGCATGTTCAGGTATTTTGGAGGAGTATTTGGTGCAAGATGCAAGAGATTTTGGGTATTCAGGGACAGCTATCTTGGAAGACTGTAATCCTTCGTTCCAAAGATGATGGCATATCCCTAATTAAGGAAACAGTATTCCTGTTTGATTTCATGATGGCCGTGGCCATCAAGCTGATTGTAAACTGTTGGAAGGACTCAACTAAGTTAGACGCTATGTACTGGTGGAATTTAATCTGTATGTATGCAGGATATGAGAAAGAACAGTACAAAATAAACTGTCAGAAAGGGATACTTGCTGCCAGTTTGAGATCCGGCTGGCTAGGGTATATGGCCACATCAGGAAAGTCAAAATGGAAATATTTAGATGACTTCGCTGCTAAGGCCAGAGTACTGCCTTGTTGATTGCTTGTTTTTCTTGTTTCTTTTGCTGATTTCTGATTTAGGTGCGGTGGGATGATTGGGGTAAGACATGTATTTTGAGTTGTACTGTTGAGCGCATGAGGAGACGGGGGGAGGGGGGGAGGATAGAGGAGGGAGATTGGGGAACTAGAGGGTAGGGGGGGGAAGGGGAAGGGAATGTTGTGTATATAAGTATATGCTAGTTCTGTATTTGGTGTTGTAATGGTGTGTTGATATAAAACTTAATAAAAATATAATAAAAAAAAAAAAAGAAGGTGTTACATGAATCTTATCTGAGGGCCAGCCCATCACTTGAGACCATTGGGATGAAAGTGTCCACTGGGCCTGTCTCATGTGGAGATGAGCATATGCGATGATGTGCCCATGGAAGCCATGGGTCCCAGAAGGAGTAGCATGTCTTGAGCCATCACGACGCTTTGGCCTTGTATCGTGAGGGTTAACTTGATGAGGCATGTAGAACAATCTGTGGGAAGGAACGCTTGGCCCTGACATGTATCTAGAGGTGCTCCGATGAATACCAGCTGTTGTGCTGGAACCAGATGTGACTTTGGAAAGTTTAGAACGGATCCTATATTCTGGAGCACTGTGATAGTGCAATGAAGAGAGAGTTGTACCTCTTCTGGAGATTCTCCCCTTATCAGCCATTCTAAGTAGGGGAAGATCAAGATCCCCATCATGTGCAAGTATGCAGAGACGACTGACATGCATTTTGTGAAGACTCTGGGAGAAGAGGCTAGCCTGAAGGATAGCACTCAATACTGGTAGTGGACTTGCTGAATCCTGAAGCACAGATAATTTCTGTGGTGAGGGTGGATTAGCTAATATGGGTAAGCATCCTTGAGATCTAGAGAACATAGCCAGTCTCCCTTCTGGAGACAGGGCAGAAGGGTACTAAGGGAAATCATCTTAAACTTTTCTTGAATGAGAAACTTGAGATCTCTCAGATCTAGGATGGGCCTGTACCCTCCTGTTTTCTTTGGGATAAGAAAGTAAGGAGAGTAGAAGCCCCTGCCTTCTTGGGTGGGAGGCTCTTTCTATAGCCCTCTGAGCTAACAGGGTGGCTACCTCTGCAGATAGGAGATTTGCTTGTGAAGGACTGGCAGGGTAAGCCCTTGGAGAGGTGGTTGGGGGTAGACTCTGGAAGCGAAGCAGATAATCCTTTCCGACTATGTTCTCTGTTGTGATGAGATGCCATCTGTGGGCGTAAGCACAAAAGGTGGCCTGATATGTGCAGGAGCTGGGGACACTGCAAAGATTGAATAGCTATGCTCTCTAGGAAGGAGTCCTAAACTAGGTGTTTGTTGTTGTGTAGCAGCTGGATGGGGTTTAGGAGTCTTGGGCTTCTTAGTATGACGAGGACCCTGAGGCCTCTGCTGTTGTGGTTGAGGCTGATAACCAGTAGATGATTGGTAAGAAGGATAAAGCACAGTTACTTACCTGTAACAGGTGATCTCTGGGAACAGCAGGAATAAGTCTTCACATATGGATACGTCGGTACCGACGGAGCCTGCGCGGGAACGCTCCCCAGCGTCCAATCAGAAAGCTTTGGGGAGCATCCCTCAGCGCCTGCGTGCTGCCTTCCCGCCTTTCCAACTGTCTCTCCTCAGTTGAGTTTTATAGCTGAGACAAAGAGAGAGAGAAAGGAAAGGAAGATAGATAGAGAGATACAACTCCTAGGGGAGGTGGGTGGGTTGTGAAGACTTATTCCTGCTGTTCTCAAAGATCACCTGTTACAGGTAAGTAACTGTGCTATCTCCAGGAACAAGCAGAAATGAGTCTTCACATATGGGGACTCCCAAGCTAAGATGCCTGGAGCCCTAGCATGGTGGGGATTGGAACATGCTACACCTCATATGGCCAGGCATCCTGAGGATGGAGGGTAGGAGTTGAAAAGAGAGGAGCTGTAGGAAAAAACAGCTAACCTAAAAAAAAGAACTACAGTTAAGGAGTCCTTGTATGTTTGATAAGTATCATGAAAAATATTGAAATGAACAATTACAATATGGACCTCACCTACTGGATTGCAGGAAGTAGAGAGGATGATGGAGTCTACTGGGGATCCAGTAGAGGAATCTTCAAGGTGACTTCACTGAAGTGAAGGTGAAGGTCCAAATCTGGAAGTGACAGGTGACCCAGGTGTCAACTGGGGTAGTACAAAAACGGTAGGTCTTCAGTGGAAAGCTTTATGGAAAAAGCTGGGAACTCTTTTGGCTACAGAGTTACTCAGAGTTAGGAGCAAAAGAGGAAGACTGATCGATTTGGACAAACTAGCCCAGTCCTGGAGGGAAGAAGGGTATGGAAAAAAGCCTGTATTCCCAAGAAGGACAGATGTCTGAAGGGTTGAAAACTCAGATCTACTGAAGATCCATCCTGTCTTTCCTAACTGGTGAGAGATAGGAAAGATATCGGAGCATGGAGCTTCAGGGATACCTAAACCTAGGGTTAAGGTAGCAGCTCTCAGCACCACAGCAGTGGTTGTGTGCATAATACCCCAGACATACTGTGGGACAGTATGAACATATGCAACCCCACTGTCTGGAACCTATAGGAAGGCAAAACCCTTATAAGCATAGACAGAGAGATAAGTATGCAAATACAAATCTACCTATAAGGAAATATCTCAAACAGATACACATATATATAGGTGTATATATATATATATATATATATATATATACATGTGTGTACATATACACATATAGATGGGTATATATATATGTCTATAGTGAGATCTGGAGGGGCATAAGATATGCACACGCAGCTTACAGACATATGCTAAAGATAAATGTCTACAATTAAGCAGATAGAGATATGCCCATAAGAACATTCACATGGGAGATGTGAAGAGGAAAGATTCATCTAATAACAAGAAGGTGGAACCTACTTGAGAAGATAAATAGAGAATCTATTCCCCCTGGCTAAAATGGTGCAGTAATGCTATCCAGTGAAATAACCAGGATGGTTGCGTGAAAAAACAGAGGATAATATCAGTCTGTAAACAGCAAGTCCTGAGTCCTGTAGAACTCTCGCATGGTAAATGGACAGAAAATGCATAGGATGATATGCCAGGTTGACCCACTGGAGGGACATAAAGGGGTATCATGCGTTATTAGTTAAATATGTGCTGTCCATGAAGGAGTAGGATACCATGAGGACAAGCTGCAAGGACAAAAGAGCATATTCCTTGTAGGAATTGGAGAACTCTTTAGACGTTCACGTAGAAAAGGTTTATGTCCTGTATCATAAAAGGAGATAGCAGGGTGTGGAGAACCCTCACAGTCATGGAAAATGACTGAGGAAGCCTTTTCCAACCATATAGGATAGTCATGAGAGACAAAAACCCCATGCTCTCTAGCAAGGGCCCATAGTAGAAAGCTTCTCTGTAAGATTGCAGAGAGCATTATGCAGGAGAATGGGGAAACAAAACTGGCTGTTGGAAAAAACCAGCTGCACGTCAACTATGCTGCCAAATCCAAAGGAATTGGAGATGGCAAGAAAAGAAGACAGTGTGATAAGCCTGAAGTGATTAGGATTAGCCAAGACAGATGAAAGCATTATCTTGGAATCACTACTAAGGCCAGACAGAAAGCAGTGGAAGACAAGACTGGAAACTTGTGGAAAAGTACCAGCAGTCTAATCACTGGAACTCCTGCATGGGCAGCTGCTGAATAAGACAGCAGATAGAATCTTTCTGTGTAAAACAGAGAGAACAGACAGAATAGAGGAGAAATTCCTGTCTCTGTCTGATGAGCTGCCCAGACAAAAGAAGGGAGTTTATTCAAGAGAAAAAACTCCACACTGGAATGAAAGAAATGACTAGAAAAGCTAAAGAAGCCCTGCAGTGGTATGGTACCACTCGTTCAGGGGAAACCCTGGATAAGAGGGTAGAGAAAACAGGAGCTGAAGGGTGACTTACCAAATGGTAAGTCTGTAGAAGGAAAAAATTAATGTTGGAACAGAAAACTATCATGGGATAGTTGTTAAACCTCTCTTCTTGAGGAAGAAGAGGAGAAACCTGTGACCCATAGACATGAATATCCTGACAGCTCAGCATACCTAGGCGCAACTGGATGTCCTGAGAAAAGGAATCCCTGTGTAGAGTTTTGAATGAAAAAACAGTGAAAAAACTTCTACTGATATGAAGTCAACTGTAGGTTGTAAACTTCAGGACCCTATGGTTGCTGTGTTTATTCAGCCTGGCTAGAGTTTGGATTCTTCAGACCAGGACGAGTCTTCCCGTGCTTGGGAACATCTGAATGATGGGCAGGAGAAGAGTAAAACCTCTTTCTTTTAGGGAAAGAAGGTTTGGTAGGGCATTTCCTACCTACTGGGGAAGGAGAAGGCTTAGGATTGCCTTCAGAAAAAGGGAAGTCAGTGGAGCACTGAGCAACCTGATGTAAAGACTCCTTATTGAAGAGATTTTCTCCAGTGCAAGGCGTATTACCCAGTCTTTGCTGTGCCCATTTGTTCAAGTCTGAAGCTTGGAGCCAGGCTCTACGTCGTGCTCCTATGGCTATAGCAGAGGTTCTGCTAACAGACTCAAAAGAGTCTAGGGAAGCACGAGAAAGAAACCAAGAGATATTTTGGCTATGACTAAGAAGTAAGGAATAGTCTGCAGTCTTGGGCTCTGATAGAAAAGGAGTCAAAAGAGATAATTTCTTTGTGACCTCCTGAAGGGATAGACTCATATAAAAAATATATGAGAGAATCCTTGTTGCCAGCATAGATGTTTGGAAGGTTTGACGTCCAAAGGCATCCAGTGTTCTAGATTCACGACCTGGCGGGTAAGAAGAATGCTTCTTCTTGCTTTTTACCTTCCTCATTGCTGATTCCACTACAATGGAATGATGGGGAAGTTGAGTCTTTAGAAACCCTGGAGAGGGGGGCACCCGATATAGAAGATCAGTTGCTCTAGAACAGGGGTCTCAAACTCAAATTGCTTTGAGGGCCAAATGAGGACTTGTAAAGTAACCCGGGGGCCGCATAAGACGCGGGGCCTCATTTGCATAAGGGGCCTCATTTGCATAAATATTTGCATAATGTTACCATACACTAACTTTTAGTAAACATGCCTCTTTAATGAGTATGGATAAAGAAAGACTAAAAGATTTAGAAACAAGAAGACAATAATTAAACTGGGAACCCCAAAAGCCAAACTTGGAATGTACAACAACACTGTAGAAATAAAACTATAAATTAATTTCCTCTTGTACTAAACAAAGCGCAAACATTAATGATGCACATTTCCCAGAGCTGACATATTCCAGTTAATAAATTCAAAATAAAGAGATATTTTTCTACCTTTTGTGCATTTTTTTCAGTTGCAATTGTTCCAGCCACTTTCTTCTGGTTTCTTCATGTCTTCTGCTAACTCTCCATCGTCTGCTGTCCATTTGCCCTTTCTTCTCTCCTAGTTTTTTTTCCATTCTCTCTCTACATCTGCTTTAACATACTAATCTTTCTCCTTTTTCTCTTTCCTCATTCCTATTTCATCCACTCAAATTTTACCCCTCCATCCTCAATCCCCACTTACTCTCCCAATACCTGGCCAATTGTAGATTTGTCTTCTCTCCCAGACAAAATATTTTTCCCCTCTCCATTTCACTTTCCCAGCTCCATCCCATTCTAATCCTCCCCCAACATCAGCTCCCTTCTAGTTCCAGCCCCACCCAGCATCCGCTCCCTTCTAGTCCCCCCATTAGTCCATTTCCAGTCCTATCCTAGCCTCACCATCAGCCCATTTCCAATCCTAGCCCCCCATCAGCCCATTTCCAATCCTAGCTCCCTCCCCTCACAGCCCATTTCCATTCCAAGCCCCCCTCCCCATCAGCCATTTGCAGTTCAAGCCCCCCTTCCACTCAGCCCATTTCCAGTCCTAGCAACCCCCCCCAGCCCATTACCAGTCCTAGACCCCCCATAGCCCATTACCAGTCCTAACCTCCCCATAGCGCACTTCCAGTTTTACCCCCCATCACCCCATTTTCAGTCTTACCCCCCCCATAGCCCATTACCAGTCATAACCCCCCTGCCAATAGCCCACTTCCAGCCCTAACCCCCATTACCCCATTTCAGTCAGCCCTTCCATAGCTCATTACCAGTCCTAACTCCCCCCATCAGCCCACCTCCAGTCCTTCCTAACCCCCACCTGCCCATTTCCAGTCCTAGCCCCCACCATAGCCCATTACCAGTCATAACCCCCCTGCCAATAGCCCATCTCCAGTCATAACCCCCCCTGCCAATAGCCCATCTCCAGTCATAACCCCCCCCCTGCCAATAGCCCATCTCCAGTCATAACCCCCCCCTGCCAATAGCCCATCTCCAGTCATAACCCCCCCCTGCCAATAGCCCATTTCCAGTCCTACACCCCCCCCCAGGTAAATTTAAAAAAAACCTGGCTTCTGCTGCTCAAGCAGCAAAATCAGCTGTCCTGCGGCCCCTTCCCCTGTGCCCGGAGATCCGAGTCTGCTCTATCAGCGGCGTGCTTTTCAAGCCGCGAGGAGAGTATTCCCCTCTCGCGCGGCTTGAAACCGCGCGAGAGGGGAATACTCTCTTCGCGGCTTGAAAAGCACGCCGCTGATAGAGCAGACTCGGATCTCCGGGCACAGGGGAAGGGGCCGCAGGACAGCTGATTTTGCTGCTTGAGCAGCAGAAGTCAGTTTTTTTAAAAATTTGACAATTGATTCTGCCGCTGCCACGGCGGCAACGGCAGAAGCCAGGGTTTTGGGTTTTTTTTGTTTTCCTCCGTCGCGAGCCGCACAAAGTTGTCTCGCGGGCCGCGTGTTTGAGACCCCTGCTCTAGAAGGTGAGGAAACCCTCAGAGGTGCTTCCCACATCCTTAGAAGAAGATCCTGCAAGGAATGATGTAAAGGAAGCATGATATTTTTCTTTTCTCCAGAACAAGGAGAGCCTTGAGCAGGATCAGAGCCAGGGGTAGGAATAGCAAGGGATGTTGCTATGTCCCCAGAGAAAATTCTGAAAAGAAGGATCTCCAACAGAAACCATCCCTGGACAGGCTAGATCTAAAGAACTAGCCTGGGCACCGGAGCAGGTACTTGAGAATGTAGAAGTTGAAGATCTCGCCCGGTGCCGAAAAGGATCCCTAAGGGATGGATGCTGGTACTGGAGGTCATGACGTGAGACAGTCAGTACTGCATCGTCCATGCCAGGTATCGACTCCAAACTAGGTATAGAAAGGAGCGACTCTGGTGAAAGAAGCATGGAAGGAGCTGACCCCGATGCTACTGCAGGTATCGGCACCGATACCGATACCGGTAGCTGTGCCGGAATCGAAGACGATACCGACAGCGAAGCAGTCATCGGAGGCAGCTGAGGTGGTACCGAGGAGACCGAAGGTCCTTGGTAATTACCCTCGGTACTGAGCATCCGGAACCGGTAAGCCTCGGATCCGAGACGTGTCGGTACCCAGTCTTCCAGACTGGAGATCGATTCCAGACTCGGCATCGAAGTTAGCGAGGCTATCGATGCATGTCTAGAAGGTACCGACATCGGTGGTAGTATCGGCGGTGATACCGATACTGGAAAGTCAATCTGGGATGTATCGACCGGTCCCGAAGGTACCGGGAAAACCAGATGACGATCCCTGGTGAAGAGTGGAACGCTCAACACCAGTGCCAATGCCGGGGTATCGGTACCGCTCGAAGCGGATGCCACCACCGAGCACGGCTCAGGTATGTTCTGTGAGGGGTGAGCCCCAGGAACAACCTGAAACCCCTGAAAGGCTTTGGAGACCGAAGACTCCCGCCGGGGTTTTGGAGCCAATGGATCCTTGAGGGCAAGGCCGGAGCCGTCATCATGCTGTGCATGAGACCTACCACTCAAGGATTGGTTAGTCTTAACAGACTGTTTGTGGGTTACCTGATCCTGTAGAGAAGGAGAAATGGCCAGTGCCCTGCCATTGGAAGGGAACTCGGTATCGAGGAAAACTCGAAAAGGGAAATCTCTTCTCAATATATTGTAGCCTAATGGCTCGGGATGGTCAGGACCCAAACAGTTGAGACACCAGGACTTGGAGTCTAAAAATAATACTGCACTGCCACAGTTAAGGCACTTCTTAGGAGAAGAAGAAGGCTGCTCCATAATGGAGAGGCCTGAAGGCCAAAGTTGATACTGAAACTGAGGGAAAAATTCCCTGGATTATATTGAAAAGAAAAGAAAAAAACACCGGCGATACTGGTGGAGTCAGGGAGATAGCCGCGACCACAGGAAACAAGAATTAAAGAAAAAATTTTCTGCGGTGACAGGAGGATGTCCTGCCGGCTCCGCGGAAAAACGAAAACTGAGGAGAGACAGTTGGAAAGGCGGGAAGGCAGCACGCAGGTGCTGAGGGATGCTCCCAAAAGCTTTCTGATTGGACGCTGGGGAGCGTTCCCACGCAGGCTCCGTCGGTACCGACGTACCCATATGTGAAGACTCATTCCTGCTTGTTCCTGGAGATTATATCTTCTTTCTAACATAGAAAGACTTCTTTAAAGTGGTTTTCTTCCTAGAGGGGTCTGAAGTTTCCTGGAAAGGCACTTGAGGGAAAGATCGTCTGCCTCAAGTTCTCCTGCTTTCTCTCTCCAACCTTTACCAAAAGGTTTCTCACCAGAGCAACCTTGAACTCACTGCTCCAGATCTGATGCTTGAAGCCAGGCCATCCTATGAGCAGCTATGCAGACTGCAGCTGCTCTGCTGGTAGACTCAAAAGCAGCCCTGGTAAGGAATTTTGAGGTATTTTGTGCTTGCTTGACTATTGTCAAGTATGAGTCATGTTTCTCATTTGGGAGGATAGGAGCAAAGTTTCCTAGATCCCTGGAGACATTTTTTTGTATCAATATGTTTATTAGAGATTTAACAATAAAAATCCACACAAACAAAACAAGAAATGCCATCCATGAGGAAATATCTCAATATCAAAGATACAATTTCCAAAACACATTAATAACAGCAATAGCTCACATAAAAGTGAACTGATGCCCTGATCAATACAAAAATAAAAAGAACAACAAAAGAAATCAAGAGGTAATACACCCCCATATTTAACAGGCATTACAATAATACAGCTAAATCAACCTCATCCCTTCCTATCAAGCACAAAACTTTCTAACTGAGCAACATCAGAAAATACATAAGTACAATTCTGAAAAGTAATAATACACTTACAGGGAAATTTTAAGAAAAATGAAGCACCCAGTCCGATTACTCGGGGCTTTAAAGTCAAAAAGCCCTTCCTCCGGACCTGGGTAGATCTAGAAACATCAGAAAATATATATAATTTGTAACCACAAAACAGCTTCTCTTTGTTCTTAAAGTAAGCTTTCAAAACCCGAATCTTATCTGCAGAAGAGAGAAAAGTAGCCAGCAAAGTGGCTCTTTTCTCAGTCTTATCAGATGAATCTTCCAAGAAATTAGTTAAATCCTTATCAATACTTATAGAAATAACATCCAACCCACCTTCATCATTGTTAACCCGACGTTTCCCAGCAGGGATATAATAAGATTGCACAATAATTTTCTCAGTAAAAAGTAAAACTTTCTGAAAGTACTTATCAAGTAGAATCTGAGGGGAAAGCAACGATGACATAGGAAAATGCAAAAAACAGAGATTCAGCGCTTTAGCACTATTCTCCAATGATTCCAATTTGTTCTAGATAATAAAGAAATCTTTAATAGAAGCAGAGCTAACACTTTGTAATTGTAAAAGTTGCTTATTTACCTCTGAAAAGGAATTTACCACCTCAGTCAACTAAGCGTCCACCTCAGCAAACTTCTGGTTAGACTCTTGTGTATAAACACATAGGAAATCAAAGGATGTACAAACCTTTACATCTATAGCAGTAATTGCAGTCCATAAATCCTTCAAAGTAATCTCATCTGGAGGGATAATCAAGGTTTGCACAACAGGCAGACCCACCACAGGATTAGGTAACGGAGTCGGAGAATAAACAGGTAAAAGAACCTTATTAGTATCGCTTACCAGAGTAGAAGAGAGCTGAGGGATAGGAGGGAGAGGAGGAGTCCACTCAACAGAGCTCAGAGATGCCCCTTCAATAGGAGAACACGTGTCAGGAAGGGTTAAGAAATGTTTGTCTAAAGGCCCAAACACCTTACCCTCCCCCATGTGCACCGGACCCTTATCTTCCACTGACTTTTTAACCTTACGTTTCCCCATAGTAAAACTAACAGTTAACACAACAAACAGACAGATATTATACCAGAACGCCAAGGACACCAATGGATGCCAAAGGGGTGTGGCCTGCCTCTTTGGTCACGGCCCAAGGGCCGTAGGGCAGAATTTTAAAGCCCTCCAGGACCCCGCAGATAGTCCGGTGCCGGATAGTTGTTCAGCGCAGTGCAAGGGGAGCAAATGCACACTCCAGCTGCCAGGACCCGCACACACAGCACGCCAATGAGCTCCGTCTATGCCTGCACTCCGGGGCGCAGTCACACAAGGGCCGTAGGGCAGAGTTTTAAAGCCCTCAAGGAACCTGCAGATAGTCCGGTGCCGGACAGTTGTTCAGCGCAGTGCCGGGGGAGCAAATGCACACTCCAGCTGCCAGGACCTGCACACACAGCACGCCAACGAGTTCCGTCTACGCCTGCACTCCAGGGCTCAGTCACCCCCTGGAGATATTTTTAAGGTACATGACAATGTAAAGGGTATAGGATGTAATCCTAGAAGCAAGCATACAAGCTTGGAAGAAGCGACATCCAAAGGCATCGAGAGCCCTGGAGGGGTACCGACAAATGAGTCTTAGAACTTTTAATGCGTCTCATTGCCAATTCCACCACCATGTAATGGTGTGGAGGTTGAGGTTTTTCAAACCCTGGGCAGAGAGGAACTTGATACATGACATCTAGACATTTACTTATAGGCGCAACAGTTAGCGACCCTCCCACATATGTAGCATTAGATCCTGTAGAATTCAATGCATCTGTAATGCTGCTGCCTCCTTGGGCGTTGAGGGGTATTGGAGAATTTCCAATTCCTCAGCCCTCTGTTCCATTTCAGATGAAGCAGTGATTTGAAGGCCCGCCACCATATCTCAGATGAAGTCCTGAAAGGACATGTCTTCTGGCAGGGATCAATGCCGTGTAGGAGGCAGAGAAGTATCAAAGAGACCCTGGAGTCCTCTGATGTATCCTCAGAATCAGAAGAAGATTCTGAGTCAGAAAGAAAATTGGAAAAATAATTCCAGATCTTTCAACCAGCAGTGATGATATTGACACCCTTACATAAACATGGAACAGAATGCTAAGTGCAGCATCAGTAAACCATCAAAACAACTGATTTAAAAACAAATCAGAAATTCCCAACCTTGGTACTCCCAATCCTTGAAACATATGAAAAAAGACCTAAGAAAAGCTGAAAGAAAATGGAGAGTCACCAAATCTGTTGAAGACAAACTCAAGTACATGAACAAATTACAAACTTACCATCAGAACCTCCTAGACACAAAGAAAGAATACTACTCAAAACTCCTATCTAAATCCCTTAACCGGCCAAGGGAATTGCTCCTCATAATCCAAAACCTAATAAAAAAAAACAAATGATGAAAACCAGGCAATGAGTAACCTAAGTGCTCAACAGTTCACAGATCACTACATAGAAAAATAAAAAATCAAGTCAATCTGCAACACAACCTTCTATGACCCAGAACCAACCGGCCTTCCAACCTGGATCTCATTCTCACCAACAAGCAAAGACCAGATAGATCACTGCATCAAATCATTGAATACCACTACCTCAATCATAGATCCTTGTCCTACCTGCTGGATCAAATCAACAAAATCAGAACTCATACCATATATACAAAGAATAGTCAACCTCTCTCTATCCCAAAGTCAACTACCAAATAACCTAAAAAGAGCTTCCATACGCCCAATCTTGAAATAAAACACCCTAAATAAATCCTGCCCCACATCTTACAGACCAATATCTAGTCTACCATTCCTATCCAAAATCATCAAAAAATCAGTACTACTGCAACTCCAGGACTTCGACTCGTGCCCCACTTGACCCCCATCAACATGGATTTAGAGCACATCATGGTGTCCAAACTCTATTAACATCCCTACTTGACACAATCATACAAGGAATTGACAACATGAGACATGCATTCTTCCTCATTTTCCTCGACATATCCTTGGCATTTGATACTATAAATCACAATATCCTAATCAACCGCCTAAAGTACCTTGGCATATGTGGCACTACTCTACAATGGTTCCAAAACTACCTGTCCAACCACTCCCAACAAGTGCACTTCAACAACAATCCAACCTATTCACCCAACCTCAGGGCGTCCCCCAAGGATCTGCATTAACTGCATTACTTTTCAATATATATCTTCAGCCTATCTGCAAAATCATACAATCACATGATGTTGACTACAGAATTTATGCAGATGATATAATGTTATTCACAACCTTTGACACCTCAGACCCCTCCTATAAGATATCAACTTCGCAGTCAACCTGAAGAAAACTGAAGCACTCATCATTACTAGAAACAAAGCATTCAACCCTCTCTGTTCACTTTATGTAAACAATGCAACACTGGAAATAAAAAAAGAAATAAAATACCTTGGAATCTACCTAGATCAACAGCTTGACTTGACCAGAAACATCCACATGACCACCCATGCAATTTACCATAAAACCAAAATGGTACAGCACCTGAGATCACTGCTCTCCCACTCCAACGTCCGCTCTGTAGCTCAAGCACTGATTTGTCCACACTTTGACTACAGCAACGGCATACTTCATGGACTCCCCAAGAAAACACTAAAGCCATTACAACTTGCTGAAAACACGGTTGCACGTACAATTATGCATGCCAAAAGATCCAACCACGTAACACCCATTCTGTTCCACCTCCACTGGCTCCCGATTCTTCAAAGAATCAAATTCAAAGCCCTTACAAACATTTATAAAATAATATACAATACTGCACCAACATACCTCAGCACACTAATAAACATGCAGCAATACACAAGGACAAGAGACAACCTGAAAAATATTCTATCCATCCCAAAAAATGCAAGAAAAGCAAATCAATCAACCACCAACAGAGTTTTCTCCTTCTACGCACCTGTCCTTTGGAATAACATACCTAAAACTCTAAGAGAAATCAAAGATCTCACCCAGTTTAGAAAACATCTCAAGACTTTCATCTTTACATACTACTATAAATGTGATCAACAGCAATACATTTCATATTTACCTTCAGTCTACATTACAATGACTCTCACCACTTTCGCACTGTTAAGACTCACCCTCTTGTAAAGTAATAAGAATACATGAACATGTAAATTGTTACATTATTTATTGTTATTGTTAACTACAACTGTTATATGTAAGTGTTTATTGTTCCATGTAAACTGCTCTGATTTCGAAGACAAAGTGGCATATAGCATAGTTACTCACCTGTAACAGGTGATCTCCGGGAACAGCAGGAATTTAGTCCTCACATATGGGTATCGTCGGTACCAACGGAGCCTGCACAGGAATACTCCCCAGCGTCCAATAGGAATGCTTTTGGGAGCATCCCTCACCACATACGCGCTGCCTTCCCGCCTTTCCAACTGTCCCTCTTCAGTTAAGTCTGTAGCTGAGTGAAAGGATAGAGGGAGAGAGGAAAGGGACAAAGAGAGAGAGAGAGAGAGAGAGACAACTCCTAGGGGAGGTGGGTGGGTTGTGAGGACTAAATTCCTGCTGTTCCCGGAGATCACCTGTTACAGGTGAGTAACTACGCTATCTCCAGGAACAAGCAGGAATGTAGTCCTCACATATGGGGACTCCCTAGCTGAAGATGCCAGGGAGATAGCCACAGGAAGGTGCCACCGTCGAAGGTGAGATTCCTTCCTCCCATGGATCTCTGGCATCCCACCAGGGTTGGTGGTTAGGAGTTGGTTTAGGTTTGAAAGAGATTTTGAAGAACAGCTTGGCCAAAGAAGGCATCCCGACGAGAGGCTTTATCTAGGCAGTAGTGAGCTGTGAAGGTGTGTACCGAAGCCCAGGTGGCTGCTTGAAAAATGTCATCGATAGACACAGAGTGGAGATTAGCCATAGAAGCTGCCATGGCTCTCACATTATGAGCTGTGACATGGTCCTGAAGAGGAAGACCCTTACTCTCATAAGTAAAGGATATGCATTGGGCAATCCATTTAGATAAAGTTCTTTTGGAGACTGGACGTCCCAAATGACTAGGGTCAAAAGCTATAAAATGTTGTGAGGACTTTCTATGCTGCTGTGTTCTTTGTATGCAAAAGGCCAAGGCCCTTTTACAATCCAAAGTATGAAGGTTTCTTTCTGCATTAGAGGCGTGAGGCCTCAGAAAAAATACAGGAAGGTAAATTGATTGATTTAAATGAAAAGGCGAAACCACCTTTGGCATAAAATATGGGTGAGTTCGAAGAACAACCTTATCATGATGAAACCTAGTATAAGGAGGATCAGCCACTAAAGCTTGCAATTCACTGATGCGACGGGCAGAGGTGATTGCAATTAGGAAGATGACCTTCCAGGTCAAAAACCTAAGGACTGCAGTGGCTAAAGGCTCAAAAGGCGGCTTCATGAGCTGCCCGAGAACTAGATTTAGATCCCATCAAGGCACCGGTGGTGGCTTGATGGGAGGTTTAGTTAATAAAAGGCCTCTCATAAATCTTGATAGGAGTGGATGAGAGGAAATTGGTTGTCCATTTAGAGGCTTATAAGAAGCTGCAATTGCACTGAGATGGACTCTTACCGAATTGGTCTTTAATCCAGATTCCAAGGTTATGACCAGGGGGTTTAATCCCCTCTTGGAGCACCATATAGTAAAATGTTTCCACTTGAAGGCATAAGATCTTCTTGTGGAAAGTTTCCTAGAAGCTTGAAGGATATCTTTTACCTGCTGGGACAGGTTGAAATCCTGGAGGTCTAAGCCTTCAGCAACCAGGCCGGGAGGTGCAGGGACTGGGGATTCGGGTGCCATAGCGTCCCGTTCTCCTGGGAAAGGAGATCTGGAGCATGTTCTAACTCCAGAGGTGCCGCTTGAGAGAGATGCAGAAGCAGGGAATACCACGTTTGGCGTGGCCATTGTGGTGCTACGAGAATCATGCGACCCCTGTCTCTCTGAAGCTTGAAGAGTGTTTTGGGGATGAGGGGAATGGGTGGGAAGGCATAAAGGAAGTCCTGACCCCAGTGAAGGAGGAAGGCATCCCTTGCCTGACAGTTGTGTGCTGGAATCCTGGAACAGAACTGGGGAAGTCTGGCATTCAGTGGACTTGCAAAGAGGTCTATGTCTGGAGTGCCCCAGAGATGAAATATCTTTGCCACCTGGTCTAGGTGGAGTGACCACTCGTGAGGTAGTAGTACTCGACTGAGTTTGTCTGCCCAAAGGTTTTGAATGCCTGGAAGATATACCACTAGAAGGTGAATTTGATGCTCTCTGGTGAAGGCCCATTGTCGTAAAGCTTTGTTGCATAACGACAGAGAGCCGGTTCCGCCCTGCTTGTTCACATAGAACATGGCTACCTAATTGTCCGTCTGGACTAGGACTGTCTTGTAGCTGAGCTAGGCGTGGAACACTCGAAGAGCTAAATAAATTACTCTTAATTCCAGGAGGTTTATGTGTAAACAAACCTCCTGTGGAGTCCAGGTGCCCTGGGTAGAGAGATGATTCAGGTGTGCTCCCCAACCCACCTGTGATGCATCTGTTGTTAGGGTGGCCTGAAAGAGGGGTTGATGGAAAGGAGACCCCACTGTCAGATTTTATAGTGATTACCACCATTGGAGGGACAAAATTAGCCGTTGAGAGATTATTATTTTGTCCGACAAATGACCCGTGGCCTGTGTCCACTGTGTGGAGAGAGTCCACTGAGCTGCTCGCATGTGGAGGCGAGCATATGGGACTACATGAACTGTGGATGCCATGTGTCCCAGTAACTGCAGTAGTTCCAAAGCAGTGAGGGAGATATGATAGAAATCTATAAATTAATGAACGGAGTGGAATGGGTAAACGTAGATCGATTGTTTACGTTATCAGAATATAGAAAGACTAGGGGACATGCAATGAAGCTACAGGGTAAACTATTTAAGACTAATAAAAGAAAATATTTTTTCACTCAACGTATAATCAAACTCTGGAATTTGTTACCGGAGGATGTAGTAAAGGCTGTTAGTGTAGCTGGGTTTAAAAAAGGTTTGGACAAGTTCCTGGAGGAAAAGTCCATAAACCATTATTAAGAAGGGACCCAGGATATCAATGCTTGACCCAGTACAAGCATTGTGGAACCTGTGTCTTTTGGGGAAACTGCTAGGTACGTATGACCTAGATTGGCCACTGTTGGAAACAGGATACTGGGCTTGATGGACCTTGGTCTGACCCAGTATGGCATATCTTATGTTCTTATGCCTGCTGCTTGGGAAGCTAGCTGCATAATGCAAAGACACCGGGCTTGTGGAAGGAAAGCCCTTGCATGTCTGGTATCCAGACAGGTTCCTATGAATTCTAGGCATTGGGAAGGAACTAGTAGATACTTCGGGAAGTTTATTTCCAATCCCAAGTATTGGAGGATTCGCATTGTACGGGACAGTGGAGTGTTGGCCTCTGCAACTGTGGAGGCTCAAATGAGCCAGTCGTCTAAGTAAGGGAAGACAAAAATCCCCAGGGTTCGTAGAAATGCCGCTACTACTGCCATGCATTTCGTGAATACCCTTGGTGCTGAAGCCAGACCAAAAGGAAGAACCCTGTACTGGAAATATCTTCCCTTGAAAAGGAAACGTAAAAATTTCCTGTGATCTGGATGGATGAAAATGTGAGTGTATGCATTCTTTAAGTCTAAAGAGCAAAGCCAGTCCTGGCTTTGAAGGTATGGCAGAAGAGTTCCTAGAGAAATCATTTTGAATTTCTCTCAAAACAGATATTTGTTCAATTCCCTGAGGTCTAGAATGGGTCTGTGTCCCCCTGTTTTCTTTGGAATAAGAAAATAGGGGGAGTAGAACCCTGCCCCTGTTGAAAAATGGGTACTTCCTCTATTGCCCCTTGGGCAAGAAGTGTGGAGACCTCGTGAATTGAATTGCTTTAGAATTGTAGGAGGGGGTATGCTGTGAAAATGAAGTTTGTACCCCTCTCCTACAATGGACAAAGTCCAATCTTCTGTTGCTATCTGATGCCATCTGTTGACAAAGTGGCATAACCTGCCCGGAATATTGGGGGGTTGGGGACTCCTCAGAGGCAGGAAGGAAAAGCTCTCTAGGAAGGAGTCAAAGTCCTTGAGGGGGCTGAACCTGGAGAGCTGGTTGGGCTCTCGGGCCTTTTGGTTTCTTTTGTTGTCTAGTTTGTCCCTTTTGGGCAACTTGACCTGGAGTCTGACTCTGCTGGGTACAGGAAGGATAAAACTTCCTCTTTTTGCTAAAAGAGGGGTTTTTATAAGGCTTTCTTTTGGCTGGAGTGGCTGTAGACTTTGACAATCTATCTAAGGTAGAATTGTCAGCATCTAACTCGTTAGCCTTTTCCTGCCAGTTCTTGCCGAAGAGATTCTCCCCCGTGCAAGGAATGTTGCCTAACTTGTCCTGTACCCAAGTCTCCAAGTCTGATGCCTGTAGCCAGGCAATCCGTCGTGCGCCAATGACAATAGCAGAAGTTCTGCTGATGCATTCGAAGCAGTCAAAGGCTGCACGATTGACAAACTTGGAGACATCTTGAGCATGCTTAACTAGAGCAAGAAAATCTTGTCTCTTATCATCTGGGAGAATTGGGCTCATAAGTTCCAAGTCTCCTGTGACTTCCTTAAGGAACATTCCCATATATAGGATGTATGAACTGATCCTAGCTGAAAGCATGGAAGCTTGAAACGTTCTGCGCCCAAAAGCATCCAGAGTCCTGCATTCACGACCTGGAGGATTGGATGCATGCCTCTTTGCACTTTTCATCCTACGCATGGCTGATTCCACTACCATTGAATGGTGTGGCAGCTGAGTTTTCTGAAAACCAGGTCATGCTGGAACTCGATACATAGTATCAAGTCTCCTAGAGTGAGGAGAAGTAGTCAGAGGTGTCTTCCACATTCTGAGCATCAAGCTATGCAGAATTTCATGGATAGGCAGAGTAGCTGCCTCCTTGGGAGATTTAGGATATTGGAGGATTTCCAATTCCTTTGCTCTGGGTTCCTCTTCAGGAGCTACTGTGATTGAAAGACCTTTGGCCATATCATGGATGAAATCCTGAAATGACATGTCTTCTGGAGGTGACATTCTGCGTTGGGGAGAAGAGAGATCTTCTAGGAGAAACCCTCTAGTGACAGCAGAATTGTCAGAGTCTTCGGAATCGGAGTATTCCTGACCCCGATGCTCTTGCAAAGCACGATCTCAGTACCGATCGAAGTCGGTACCAAGGTGACCTGGTATCGCTTTGTCCACTCCAGCCAGAGATGGCATGGAAAGAGTTCCCACTGGGGCCGGTACATCGGTACTGGCATCGCCGGTGTCGGTACCAGTGTCGGTAACGGCATCGGTGTCGGTACCGGCATTGGTGTCGATGTCGATACCGGTGCCCTTGGGACCACCGGTACCGCAGCCGAAAGAAGAGCTGCAATACTGTGTTTGATAGTGAGGAACCTCTGGTCTATCGACACTGCCGATGCCTGGGTGTCGGTACCGGTGAGGACGGACGGAACCCATGAGCATGGCACAGGTAGTTCTTGTGAGGTTGAGGCCTCGAGAACATCCTGAAGCCTCATCGATGCTTTGGAAGCCGAAGCCTCCCGCCGGGGCTGTTTTGCTGGTGTGATTCCCTCAAGGGCAATGCCAATGGCCTCTCGATGCTTAGCAGGAGAGCTACCCTTTGAGGACCGGCTTTTATGTTTAGTTACCTGAGATTCATGGGAGGAAGAAGAGGCCCTTGACGATGTCGATGCAATGGATCTACAAATGTACTTGGTCTCTTTGTGAACGTATACAATCAAAATCGCTATGTTTCGTTCAACTCTAACACATTTAAAGTGAAGCGGCGTTTTTCTGCTCGGCGTGGTTGAAGGTTAGCTGGCAGATTCCCCTGAAGCAGCGGGTAGTCCCGTGAAACGTTTGAAGGGCTCTCTTATGTGATAACGTCGGGGATGCAGCTGGCGTTCTTGTGTTTCCCTGCCTGGCTCTTAAGTTAAGTGTTGAGATTTCTATATTTAAGAAGCTTGGTATGGGTATCGCCAGTTGCTAGTCACTGGGTCATTGATGTTATTGGGCTTAGTACTGGTGCAGATGGCCCGAACTTGATTTGGGCTGTTTCCTCACCGTATGCCCTTGAATGCTGAGGCCCGGTGTACATTGTGATTTTGATTGCCAAGTGTTATTTAAATAGAAACACATATGTGTACCTTGGAGTGATTTTCATGTTTTGCAAGAGTTTTGAATGCCTGGAAGATACACCGCAAGGAGATGAATCTGATGCTCTCTGGCGAGGGCCCAGAGTCACAAAGCTTCGTTGCACAGCGACAGAGAGCCTGGTCCGCCCTGCTTGTTCACATAGAACATGGCTACCTGATTGTCCGTTTGAACTAGGACTGTCTTGTAGCTGAGCTGGGTGTGAAATACTCGAAGAGCAAGGAAGACTGCTCTGAGCTCCAGGAGGTTGATATGAAGATAGGCCTCCTGTGGAGTCCAGGTACCCTGGGTAGAGAGGCCGTGCAGGTGGGCTCCCCAACCCACCTGTGAAGCATCTGTTGTTAGAGTGGCTTGGGGTGGGGGTTGCTGAAAAGGAGACCCCACCAGAAGGTTTTTGGGTGACTGCCACAATTGAAGGGACAAAATAAGGCGATCTGAGTTTGCTATTTTGTCTGACAGGCAACCTGGCGCCTGAGTCCACTGAGTGGATACTGGGCTGCCCTCATATGGAGGCAAGCATAAGGAACCACATGCACGGTGGATGCCATGTGGCCTAGCAACTGTAATATTTCCCGAGCAGTGAGGTGAGGTTTAAGCACTGCTTGGGAAGCTAACTGTATAATGCGAAGGCAGCAGGGCTGTGGAAGGAAGGCCATTGTCTGTCTG
This sequence comes from Ichthyophis bannanicus, assembly GCA_033557465.1. Classification (NCBI taxonomy): domain Eukaryota; kingdom Metazoa; phylum Chordata; class Amphibia; order Gymnophiona; family Ichthyophiidae; genus Ichthyophis; species Ichthyophis bannanicus. The sequence goes on from CM066034.1 coordinate 826,095,435, forward strand.
GTATCCAGAAGAGCTCCTATAAACTCTAGGGATTGAGTGGGAGCAAGGTTGGACTTTGGGAAGTTTAAGACAAGTCCCAAATACTGAAGGATGCGCATTGTGTGAGACAGAGCAACCCTGGCCTCTGGCTCTGAAGGGGCTCGAATGAGCCAGTTGTCTAAGTAAGGGAAGACAAATATTCCCAGGGTGCGGAGAAATGCTGCTACCAGAGACATGCATTTTGTGAACACTCTTGGTGCAGAAGCCAGGCCAAAAGGAAGAACCCTGTATTGGTAGTGCTTCCCTTGAAACAGGAATCGAAGGAACTTCCGGTGAGTTGGATGGATGAGAACATGAGTGTATGCATCCTTGAGATCTAGAGAACAAAGCCAATCCTGACTCCGAAGATATGGCAGCAGAGTTCCTAGAGAAATCAATTTGAACTTCTCTCTGAACAGGAATTTGTTCAATTCTCTGAGGTCTAGAAAGGGTCTGTGTCCTCCTGTTTTCTTTGGAATAAGGAAATAAGGGGAGTAAAACCCTGTACCCTGTTGGGGAATGGGCACCTCTTCTATTGCTCCTTGAGCAAGGAGCATTGTGACTTCTTGAACTAACTGGTCATTGAGAGAGGTCTGAGAATTGAACTGTCTTACTATTGTAAGAGGGGGCATGCTGATGAAGCTTGTACCCCTCTCGTACAACAGAGAGAGTCCAATTTTCTGCTGTTATCTGATACCATCTGGGGGCAAAATGACATAACCTTCCTGAGATGGTGAAGGGTTCTGGGCCGTTCAGGGCCAGGAAGGCAAAGTTCTCTAGATAGGAGTCAAAGCCCCTGTGGAGGCTGAGTCTGCTGAGCCGGTTGAGGCTTAGCTGCTTTTAGCTTCCTTTGTTGCCTAGGTTGTTGCTGCTGTCCCTTTTGGGCAGACTGACCTGAACGATGTCGCTGCTAGGTATAGGAGGGATAAAACTTTCTTCTTGATGAAGAATGGTTTCTTAGAGGATCTTTTCCTCACAGGATCAGCTGTAGATTTGGACAGTCTATCCAAAGTGATATTGTCAGCATCTATCTCATTAGCTTTTTCCTGCCAATTCTTGCCAAAGAGATTCTCTCCTGCCAGATTTCCAAGTCAGATGCCTGGAGCCAGGCAATTCTATGTGCACCTATGGCAATAGCAGAGGTTCTGCTTATGCATTCAAAGCAGTCAAAGGCTGCACGATTCACAAACTTGGAAACATCCTGAGCATGTTTAACAAGAGTAAGATAATCTTGCCTTTTATCATCAGGAAGGAGAGGGCTCATAAGCTCTACGTCTCCTGTGACTTCCTTAAGGAACAGTCCCATATACAAGATATAGGAATTGATACTAGCAGAAAGCATGGAAGCCTGGAAGGATCAACGTCCAAAGGCGTCAAGAGTCCTACACTCACATCCTGGAGGATTAGATGCATGCCTTTTTGCACTCTTCATCTGTCTCATGGCTGATTCCACCACCATGGAATGGTGTGGTAATTGAGTCTTCTGAGACCCAGGACAAGGAGGAACTCGATACATGGTGTCGAGTCTTCGAGAATGAGGAGATGTGGTTAGAGGCGTTTCCCACATCCTTAACATAAGATCATACAAGATCTCATGAATCGGTAAGGTAGCTGCCTCCTTGGGAGCTTTAGGGTATTGTAGGATTTCTAATTCCTTTGCCCTAGGCTCTTTTTCAGGAGCCACTGTGATGGAAAGACCTCGGGCCACATCTTGGATAAAATTCTGAAAGGACATATCCTCTGGTGGAGACATCCTACGCTGAGGAGAAGAGGAATCCTCGGGAAGAAGTACTCTGGTATCGGCAGAGCCTTCGGAGTCCTCAGACTCAACCGAGGATTCGAAGTATCTCTGATCCGGGTGATCGTGCAAGGCACGGTACCGGTACCGATCGAAGTCGGCATCGGAGTGGTCTGGTACTGACTTGTCGATGCCAGATAGAGACGTACGACTCGGTCCCGGTAGAATACCTGCTGATGTCGATGTAGTCGGTGCCGGTACCGGTTGAATTGTCTGAAGCGGTTTCAGGGGCATCGAGGCTGTGAGAAGAGCCGCCAGACTGCATTCAATAGCCAAGAATCTCTGGTCTAGTGACGCTGCCGATGCTTGGGTATTGGTGCCTGTTAAAGTGGCCGGAACCCAAGAGCATGGCACCAGTAGTTCTGCCGAAGTTGAAGCCTCGAGAACATCCTGGAGCCCCGTTAGTGCTTTGGAAGCCGAAGCCTCCCGCTGGGGCAATTTTGCCGTGAAAGTCCCTCAAGGGCAACGCCAGAGGCATCTCGATGTTTTGAAGGAGATCTACCCTTTGAGGACCGGCTAGATTTATGTTTAGTTACCTGAGATCCATGAGAGGAGGATGAAGCCCTGGAGGACATCGATGCCACGGAGGCTGCATCGGAGGGAAAAAGGGTGCTAAGTTTAGCCGCTCGGTTTTGCCGGCCCCTTTTTGACATCATTCCACAGGCAACACGCTCTGAAATAGAGTGGTCAGGACCTAAACATTTGAGGCACCACTCATGGGTGTCGGTGACGGAGATGGTACCACCACACTTAGAACACTTTTTAAAACCCGAAGCGGGTTTTTCTATTTTGAGGGAAAAAATTGGGACTAGTGCCCAAAATGGCGCGTGGCACCCAAGAAGAAAATTACTGGAGAAAGACCCAAGAAACAAAGTTGTTTGTTTTTGGTTTTTTTAGAAAAAAGAAAATAAGAACCGGCAGTACCGGTAAAGCGTCGAGGGAAGGCAGACACGACCACAAAAAAGAAGCATAAGAAGGGAAGTTTCTGGTGTGACAGGATGTGTGACCTGTCGGCTCCGCGGAAAACAAAGAACTGGAGAGGGACAGTTGGTAAAGGCGGGAAGGCAGCACGCAGGCGCTGTGGGATGCTCCCAAAAGCTTTCCTATTGGATACTGGGGAACGTTCCCGTGCAGGCTCGGTTGGTACCAACGATACCCATATGTGAATTGTTGTATATAGTTACCACTAGTTACTCCAAGTTTTATTCCCCTTATTCATTGTAAGTGCTCTTATTGCACCACACCGTTTTATGTAAACCGCGCTGATTTTAAAGAATGCGGTATATAAGAACAATAAATAAATAAGTAAAAATAAATAAATAAGACTACATTCCTGCTTGTTCCTGGAGATAAAAAGAAACAAATAAATAAATAATAAATAAATAAAAATCAAAGTATTGATGGTCACGAGTAGATGCCAATGTCAGTGCTCAGAGCATACTGCAATGGAACCGGGAACTGGTTGAGTACTGACGATACCCACCAGTTCCAGAGGAAGAATCGGAGGAAGGGGTCCCACCGATTCTGATTCCAATGGAGGAATCTGAGGGAAGGGTCGATACCGTCTCAAGTGGTTTAGTCAGTAGGAATGACACTGATGTGACCAGTTCCAGAGCTGGCACCGGACCGCCAGGTACTCGTACCGCAGCAGATGGCAGTGCCCACATCACTGGGACCATCAATACCACAGCGGCCAGGAGCTTCTCTAAGGTCCTTTCGATAGCCAAAAATGCTGATCGATGGACGCCACCAATGCTTGGGTTGACTGCAATACAGGGCTGAGAGCCATCGTCTGCGAGCACAGTAGCAGTAGCTCTTTGGAGGTCAATGCCTTGGGAGCGTCCTGGTGCCCCTGAGTGGCTTTGGAGGGTTGGTCCTCCCACTGGGGCTGCTTGGCAGGTCTGTCAGCATCCAATGCACATTTCAATACATCTCTTGGACTATAAAACTTACCTCTGTATCGGACTTGGATACAGAGGATGATTTTGACTTATGTTTGGGCTTTATGGAGATCTTAGACCCAGCAAAGGAGGACCAGCCCCTTGATGATGCCAAGACTACTGAAATCTAATCCGGGGAGAAAGCATAACCCCTGTAACAGGTGTTCTCCGGGGACAGCAGGAATCAGTCCTCACATATGGGTGATGTCGGCACTGACGGAGCCCGCACGGAGCAAATCCCCATCTTTCAAAGACAGCCTTTGGGATTGCTACCACGCATGCATGGTCCCTTTCTCGCCCAAGGGTACCATCTTGCTCAGTCAGATAACATCTGTAGATATGAAAAATCTCAGTGATCCAATGACACAAAACAAATCTAATAATTTAAAGTCATTGGTAAGTAAAGTCCCTTCAACCACTCTTACGTTTTTTGTTTTTTTATTTATTTGTCAGGTCAAGCAGACAGGAACAGCGAGAGAAAAACCCTCTGCTCGAAAAGTCTGCTGTTCAGCGGGCGAGGACTTGAAACAGGGTTGGTTTGGGACCCGAAACATGCATGTCATGCAGATTTAAGCCAGCGACTATGGACAGACCACGTATCACAGAGGATAGAGATAAGTAATCATATGTTGAGCACATAGACATTAAAAAGAATAAAAGGGGTTGTGCAGACCTTTCGAGCAGAGGGTTTTTCTCTCGCTGTTCCTGTCTGCTTGACCCGACAAATAAATAAAAAAACAAAAAACGTAAGAGTGGTTGAAGGGACTTTACTTACCGATGACTTTAAATTATTAGTACAGTCAGATGACATAGCTAAAAGACGGCACAAACAAATAAAAGATAATACAGCTGCAACTCCAAGGGGAGGAGGGAGGGTTGTGAGGACTGATTCCTGCTGTCCCCAGAGAACACCTGCAACAGGTGAATAACTACGCTTTCTCCGGGAACAAGCAGGAAGTCAGTCCTCACATATGGGACTCCCCAGCTACAGACTACCAAAAACCCATAGCAAAAACAGGGCTCCCTCATGGAGAGCCACAAGCAGCAGCAATTGCGTCCATATGGACAGACCAACAGGACCCGTGTCCGATGAAACCTGCACTCCAGTAGCCTGAACACAGAAGGGTCGGAGGGTAGGAGCTGCCTAGACCCCAAAAAGGTTACAAAGCATGGCCTGGCCGAAAGCACTGTCCCATTGGGACTCTTTCCATGCAGTAATGAGCTGCAAAGTTATGGACTGAAGACCAGGTGGCGGCCTGGCAGATGTCTGCTAGCGGGACCGAATGCAGGTTAGCTACTGAGGTCGCCATAGCCCTGACCCGGAGTGACGTCACCCGGCCTTCCAATGGAAGCCTTGCCTCCTCGTAGGCAAGGGCAATACAATCTGCCACCTATGTGGACAGTGTACGCTTGGTCACCGCCTCCCCCAGCTTACTGGGGTCGTAGGAAACAAAAAGCTGAGAGACTTTTCGGTGGCCTTTAGTGCGTTGGATATAGAAGGACAAGGCCCTCTTACAGTCCCAAAGTATGGAGGACTGTCTCTGCCTGACTGGCGTGCGGTCTAGGAAAGAAGGTAGGGAGGACCACCTCCTGGTTGAGGTGGAAAGAGGACACCACCTTCGGAAGGAATTTAGGGTGCGTGCGAAGCACCACCCTATTCTTGTAAAATCTGGTGTAGGGCGCTTCCGCCACTAGGGCCTGAAGCTCGCTTACCCTTCATGCAAAAGTGAGCGTGACCAGGAAAACCACCTTCCAGAAGAGGTAGTGAAGGTGGCAAGTAGCCAAGGGCTCGAATGGTGGTCAAGTAAGCTGCCCCAACAACACATTGAGATCCCATTTGGTTGCCGGAGGACAAACTGGAGGCTTAGACAGGAGTAGGCCCTGTAGGAAACGGGCCACCACTGGATTTTATTTATTTAAATCTTTTTTATACCGCACTCTTTGGTATCAGCGCAGTTTACAGGTAACAATAAATTTGTCAATGCCAGATGAACATACATTGAACAATACATCGAACAGGTATTACAACTTGGGTTTAAACAGGGGTAACTATATACAGCTATTTACAAACTGGGCATTTAATCGCAGTTATGCTTTATGTGGTATCAAATGTGGATCAAATGTGAACAATTTAACATGGGGTAATCCAAGAATTATTTACAAGTCGAGTCATTACTTCTGGGATGGGAGGGTGTGCTGTGCTGTGTCATGTCGTCGGTGTGGGAGTAATGTTGAAGGAAAAGGTGGTGCTTTAGGGCCTTCCTGAATTGAACAAGGTCAGTAATAGCCCTGATCGTGGTTGGGAGGGCATTCCAGCAATCGGTGCGTGGAAAGAGTAGTTACTCACCTGTAAGAGGTGTTCTCCAGGAGCAGCAGGAATCAGTCCTCACATATAGGTGACATCGACGTCGATGGAGACCTTGCGGAGCATTTCCCCAGCTTTCTATGAAAGCCTTTGGGAATGCAGGCACGCATGCGCGGTCCCCTTCCCGCCTAAAGGTGCCATCTTGCTCAGTCAAATGACATAGCTAAAAACAGCACACAAAAATGTAAAAATAAACTATGTACAACTGCAACTCCCAAGGAGGGAGGGTTGTGAGGACTGATTCCTGCTGCTCCTGGAGAACACCTGTTACAGGTGAGTAACTACTCTTTCTCCAGGACCAAGCAGGAAGTCAGTCCTCACATATGGGTGACTCCCTAGCTCTGGGCTACCAGGAACCCAGGCTGAACAAGAGAACTCCCTCTAGTCCCAGCAACAAAGAAAGGCTTTTCACTGAAGGAACCTCGACCGGTAGCCCAACGGAGGGCTGGAGGGCATGAGTTGCCTAAACCTCAAAGAGATTCCAGAGTACTGCCTGGCCAAAAGCACTGTCCCTACGGGACTCCCTCTCCAGACAGTAATGGGCTGCAAAAGTCTGGCTTTAGGACCAAGTTGCAGCCCTGCAGATGTCTACCAACGGAACAGAGCGGAGATGAGCCACTGAGGCAGCCATTGCCCTGACACGATGGGCCGTAACCTGACCCTGCAAAGGAAGGTCAGCCGCCCTGTAAGCCCAGGTGATACAGTCAGCCACCCAAATGGACAAGGTACGCTTGGACACAGCTAACCCCAAATTATTAGGGTCAAAAGATATGAAGAGCTGAGTAGCTCTCCTATGCCCCTGCGTACGGTCAAGGTAGAAAAATAAGGCCCTCCTACAGTCCAGGGTATGCAGAACTGCTTCAGCCTGGCTTGCATGAGGCCTAGGGAAGAAGGTTGGAAGAACCACCTCCTGGTTGAGGTGGAAAGAGGAGACAACCTTTGGGAGGAACTTTGGATGAGTCCTAAGGACTACCCTGTTCCTATAGAAGCGGGTGTAAGGCCTGTCACAGACCAGGGCCTGAAGCTCACTTACTCGCCTGGCCGAGGTTAGGGCTACCAAGAACAGTGTCTTCCAGGACAGGAAGCGTAGAGGGCAAGTAGCCATCTGCACAAAAGTTGGGCGAGTCAGTTGCTGTAAGACCACATTCAACTCCCACTCAGGAGCTGGAGAACGGATTGGAGGCTTTAGCAAGAGCAAGCCTCTGAGAAACCTGGACACCAAGGGGTGAACTGACAGAGAACGTCCTTCCACCAGTGAGTGGTGAGCTGCTAGAGCTGAGAGGTGTACCCGAACAGAATTGGACTTAAGTCCCTGATTGGATAAGTGCAATAGGTACTGAAGCACTACTGGTACAGCACAGGAGAAAGGATCTTCTGTACGTAGCTGACACCACACAGAAAACCTTTTCCATTTCAGGGCATAGGTTTTCCTAGTGGACTGCTTTCTAGAGGCTAGGACAACCTCCTCAACTTCCTGAGGTAGGCCCCAGGGAGCCAAAACTACCCTTGCAGCCTCCATGCCATCAAATTGAGAGCTCTGAGATTTGGGTGCAGAAGGGAACCTTGATCTTGAGAGAGAAGGTCAGACTGCAACCCCAGAGGCAGTGGGGGATCCACTGCCATTTGAAGCAGAAGAGGGTACCAAAGCTGTCTCGGCCATTTGGGAGCTACCAGCAGGAACGAGGCCTTGTCCTGTAGAATTTTGAATAGGGTTCGGGCCACCAGGGGCGTGGGAGGAAACGCATACAGGAGGCCCTGGGACCAGGAAATCAGAAAAGCATCTGCTGCTAGCCGCAGAGGATGCGGTTGCCTGGAGCAGAACCTTGGCAGCTGTTTGCTCAATGGACTGGCAAACAGATCTATGGATGGAAGTCCCCATTTCAGGAAAATCTTCTGAACTATTAAGGGATGGAAATTTTGAATTTATTAAACAAGCAACAAAAGACATACCAAAAAGCAAAAACAAAAACAATAACAATCACCCCAACCAAATCCCACACCCCCCCAAAACCCCCACCCCCCGACATAGCACAAAACAAGTATCTCAATCCCCCCGTGACCCACCTCCCCACCACCAAACCCAACAACCAGCACACGTGCCCCTTCCCCCCGACATCATCAACCCGCAATAGTTCAGCATGTCCAATGTCTGTCCCAACCCCCCAACAGCAACCCGCAGCAGTCCAACAGAAATGCAATGTCCATCCCAACCCCCCCCCCAACCACCCACAACAATCCCAGCACAGTCCAATGTCCCAAATGTCCATCAGGGCTGCCAAGCCCTCACTCACACCCACAAAAACAAAACGCATTCCCCCTTTCCCACCCCCGTCCCCACAAAGGAGCAACATCTCCGCCGCCCCCACCCCAATCCCTACCCCACCCCACCCTCCCCATAAATAAAGAAAACCCCCACCCCCCTAAACAGAAACATACAGGCATGTGCCGTCCCCAACGAAAACCCACCAGAAACAAAACCATAATACAAATCAATAAATGAACACAAAACCCAACCCTATCGGCCGAAACAGCGGAGCGGGATGCGCAGAAACACAAAAAACAAAAACAAAACAAACACACACCTGCTCCAGGGAGAAAACGGAAACAAACATCCCCCAGGGAGAGAGAGGGAGAGCGGACAAGTGGCCAACAACCCCCCAGCCCTAGTGCAAACCCCCCTCCCCCCCACCGGAAGGAAAGCAACCCCAGATCCCTAAACCTAGGAAGAAACCCCAGGGACTAAACCCCCCCCCCTCCTGTCTCACCTCCCTCCTCCACCCGGGAGACAAAAACAAAACCCCTAACCTCTAACAGGGAAGAAAAACCCCAGGGAACCCCTCCCCCTCATGGGGGGCGGAGGGTGAGGTGACGCCACAGACGCTCCCAACGATGGACCTCCACCACCCGCCTTTCGCGTTGCGCCATGCTGGACACTTCCTCCAGAATGTCCCGCACCACCTCGTCGAGGGGCAGGACCAACCCCCGGGTCGAGACATGACAGCGCGCTTGCCACAGGTGGTAGCGCACTACAGCCGTGACAAGGTAGAGGGTCCCGGAGTCCTGCCTTAGAGGAAAGGACCAGGCCCCGTACACCCACTCCGCATATGTGAGGAGGGAAAGGTCGCGCAGGTGAAGAGCAGCGGACACCAACCGGCAGGCCTCCACGTTAAAGGGGCACTGCCGGAGGAAATGGTCCATGGTCTCCGCCTGCCCCTCACACCCGGCCCTCGGACAGACCCGCTCGGCCTGTGACCTGTACTTGAGGTTGTCCCTCACGTACAAACGCCCGTGGAAAGACAACCAGGCTACATCCCGAACCTTCTTCGGTAGCCGAGGGGAGTTCAACAGCCGAAGGCCCCGCTGCATCACATCCGCCGGACAGTCCCGCAGGGCCCACCGTGGTTGATAGTGAGAGGTGAGTACCATCCGGTATAATCCTTTCCGCCCCAAGGACTGGGCGAGCGGGTCGGTCACCCCCCACCGCCGAATGAGCCCCACCATCACAAATACGTACGATGGGGCCTGTTCCCCTCTCCGGCGCACACGTGGGACCGAGGACGCCCCCTCCCACTGCTCCCAGAAGCGGGAGAACCATTCCCGATAGGAGGCCACCCACCAAACCCCTCCCCCTTCCCTCATCCTACCTAAGTGAAACGCCATAGACAAGACTGACAGGAAGACAAGGGGGTGCAACATACCCAAACCACCCTCTGCCCGATCCAGGCAGACTATGTTGCGCTGGACAGGGTTCAGGCGGTTACCCCACAGAAAACAGAAAAAGACGGCACAGACAGATGCCTGACGGACAACGGAAGGACGAAGACCGTGGCCACGTGCAGAAAGAGAGGAAGCAGAAACGTCCCGAGGAGTTTGATCTTCTCCTCGTACGTACACCGCCACCCCCTCCACCGCAGCACCCGACACCGTGCAGTCTCGAGACAACGGTCCCAATTGGACTCCGCACAGTCCTCCGACCCGAAGACGAGGCCCAAAACGCGGACCTCCCCCACGGGAGGAGGAAAGGGGGCACAGGAAGGCGGGGAGGCCTCCGAGGAGCCCAACCACAGCGTCTGGCACTTGCTGTGGTTTACAACAGAATGGGCTACCTCCGAGTATTCCTCCACGGCCTCTCGCAGGGCCTCTACCCCATCAGTGCCGTCCACGTAAACTGAGATGTCGTCAGCGTAAGCAACGACGGACACCGGGGGCGCACCGGGCGCCTCCAGGCCCCGCAACCCACCTGAGGACAATCTCCGGAGGAAGGGGTCGAGGGAGAAAACATACAGCAGGGGGCTCAAAGGGCACCCCTGCCGCACCCCCGAGGCGACACCAAATGGCCGTCCGAGCCACCCGTTAATAAACGGGAAGCTCACCCCCCTCGGTACAGCGCCTGCACGACGAAGAGGAAACCTGCGGGGAGGCCGAAGTGCTGGAGCACCACCCACAGGTACCGGTGACTGACTCGATCAAAGGCTTTGGACTGATCCAAGGAGACCAACCAGTGGTCCCGTTGGAGCGACCGGCCTCTTTCCACCATCTCCCGGACTGTGGCGACAGCGTCCAGAACCCCTCTCCCCCGAACGGAACAATACTGGGAAGGGGACAGCAAATCGCCCGACACCTCCACCAGTCGGTTGGCCAAACACTTGGCCAGGATCTTCCGGTCCGCGTTCAGAAGAGAGAGCGGCCGCCAGAAGTCCAAGGAGCTATCGTCCTTCCCCTTGGAGAGCAGCAGCAGGACAGACTCGCGAAATGACCGCGGGAGATACCCCGTGTCCATGATCTCCTGAAACAGGGAGGTCAGGAAGGGGGCCAGCTGGGCAATGAAAGTGCGATAGAACTCCACAGGGAGCCCATCGCGCCCCGGCACCTTCCCCAACGGCATGGCACGAATCGCCCTCTCCACCTCCACCTGCTGAATCGGAGCAGCAAGTGCATCGACCTGTGCCTGGACCACAGCCGAATACACCGGGGGAAGGCCCAGGTACGTTCGGATATGGGTGAGGTCCACGGGGCGATCCCCAAACAGGTCCGAGAAGTATTCCCCCACCATCCGCAAAAGGTCCTCCTGGGAGGTATGAATGGTACCGTCCTCGCCCCGCAGGGCCATGACCTCCCGACGCTGAACTCACTCCCTGCAAGTCCGGAAAGGGTCTGGAGTGGCGCCCCCACCGGCCGCCCCCTCGAAGCATAGGGAGGCATGGCGATCGTAAAGCAGGCCACGGAGCTGGACACGCACCTCTTCAACCTCCTCCCGCGCTGCCCCTCGGGATACCAAACGATCCAGCGACCTCCGGAGGACAGTGTAGGTGAGGTAGCGGGATCGAGCCATGGAGGTACCCCGGGAACGGAAGAGTTGTCGGGCACGCGTCTTCACCTCATCCCACCAGGCGCCACGGGAAGGAAAAACACTCAGCAGGGTCTCCTGGTCTGCGAGAAAGGCCAAGAACTCCTGGACCACCTCTGATGTTGCCAACAACTGCACATTCAGTCGCCACAGGCCAGGACCCCTGCTAAGCTCCTCGTGGTTGGCCAGGAAGGACACAGAGAGCACGCGGTGGTCCGAAAAGTCAACCGCCTGCAACTGCGGAGGGGAACACTCCACCCGGGCACTCACATATATCCGATCGATACGACTCCTGCAGGTCCCATGGTAGTAGGTGAACCCCGGCGACCTAGGAAAGGCCCGGTGGAAAACATCCACGAGGTCAGCCGTCCGGGTCATCTCGGCCAAAAAGAGGCCCTCGTAACTGGGTGGGCAACGCTCCCCCCCTCGGTCCTGCAAAAAGGTGGTGGTGTTAAAATCCCCGGCAAGGACCACCAAACGGGAGGTGTGTAAGTAGGGGCGGATAACCCCGAACAGGGTCTTCCGCGCCAACTTAGACTGGGGGCCGTAGACCACCACGAAACGAAACCGATGGGGCCCGCAGTAGCCATCTAAAAGCAGACACCGGCCCTGCTCCAGTTCCCACACGTACTGCACCTGAAATCGGTTAGACGTGAACAAAACCGCCACTCCTGCGTAGGGCTGTGCCGCAAGGGACCAGTACGAAGGGCCCCACCTCCACTCCCGCTTCGCCCGATGAAGGCTAGCGAGCGAGGTGAGCCTGGTCTCCTGCAAGAAGATGACATCCAGCCCACTCGTGGAAAGAAAATCATAGGCCGTAGCCCGCGCCTGGTCTGAGAAAATGCTGGCCACGTTGATGGTGGCGCACGAGAACGCAGGAGTGCACGCCATGCCTATTTCGAGTGCAGTGACCCTTTCCTCCTCTTCTCACCAACCCCGGGATCCCCAGAATCCCGCTTGCAGGACAAGCCCGCGAGCTGGAGCGACTCCTCCTGGTCCACGTCGACCACCTCGAGGATCTCCTCCTCCTCCCGCTCAACCCTATCACCCCAGGAGGTGCTGGCGCCCCCGGGACCACCAGGCAAAGCTGTCGCGAGGGCAGACCCAGCCCCCACGGGATGAGGAGGCACAAACGGGTCAGGGGTCGGAGGAATGACCTCCTCCGTGGGGTCCACCACCTGTGCAGCCCCCCCTCCCCGGACAAAGACTGAGACAATACGACAGTGCCCACCCCCGCGGGGGAGGCCAGGGCGGCCGGGTCAGCAGGGGGCTCCTGCGAAGGCCCCGAACCCAACTGCGGGGGTACAAGGCCATCCTCCCTCACCCGTCGGGCGCCAGTATCCCCCTTGATTGGAGGACCCTGACTGCGGCGCGCCTTCTGCACCTTTGAAGGTCGCCGCTGAGGAAGAGGGGCCGCCCCCGCCGCTAACCGCTCCGAGCGCCGCACAGGAAGCCCTGCTTCCACAGGCAAGCCCTCATCCGCCTCAGCCGCATCAGCGGCCAAAAAGACGAAACGGTTGATGTCCAACACGGGCTCTGCATCCAGCAACGGGGATGTCTCCCGTTTCTTCCTTTTGGACTTGCCACCCTTGGAAGGGACCGTAGTCCATTCCTCAGGTGGCACCACCCTCAACCCACTATCCTGTCGTGCTACATTAACCTCCACCACATCAACCCTCTCCTCCTTCCTACCCGAATCCCCTCCCCCTGGTGGCTCCCTCGGCTCGATGGACTCCTCTGCACTAGGGCCCCCGGTCTCCTCCTGAGGGAGAGGGGCCTCCATAGCCTCCTCCCGCACAGGAGCCCGAGGTGGAGTGACGGCAACCCCCCCCGGTCCATTGTGTGACGCGGAGGGGCAGCGGGCAAAGGGGTGGCCCAACTCCCCGCAAAGGTTACACCGAATTAGCAGACACCCGGCCGAAGCGTGACCCCGTCCACCACAACGGGTGCAGACCTGCTCGGGACAGTTCATGCTCAAATGGCGGAATGAGCCACAGCGGTGACACTCGCGGGGTTGCCCAGGGTAATAGCACAAGATGCGATCCCGACCGAGGAAACCGGCCGAGGGCACGTGCTGCACCACGTTTCCCACCTCACGCAAACGGATCCTGCCCTTCCACGACCCGTCCCACACCCCTAGGGGCCCAGCGCCCTTAACCAGGGGTGCGAGAAGCACCGCATGGCGCGACAACCAAAACTGGATGTCCTGCCCTGGGAGCGAATCATTCCTGGATAGGATGGTCACAGGTACCGTCCCCTGGCGAGAGATAGGCACAACACGAAAGTCAGCCCACCCTCCCTGCCCCCTCTGCTGCTGGTATCGGTCCCAGAAAATCTCCAGCCCCCGTCTCAGCATGAAACTAACATCATATTCAATGGTGTTGTTCATGTGGATAAAGGCGTAGAGATCTCCTGGGAGAAACCCCAGCCCAAGGACCATCCTCAAGACCTGTTCCCTGGCTGGAGGGGACCCCTCCCCAGCCCATCGGATCTGCGCCACGTTGCGCCGTCGGACCTCACCCCCTACTCCTCTTTGAAACCCTCCCCCTCCTCCTCCTCCTTCCCCTCCTGCGGGACCATTCCCCTGAAAACCTCCCCTCCCCCTACCCTCACCCGACGGCCCTGGAGTGGTGCCCGACCCCTTCAGAGCCTCCGCAAAGGTACGGAGGGGGGGAGCCGGCCCCCCAGCCCCTATCTCCTGCCCTCCTTGATCTGTTCCTGCATCCATCTGCGGGGGATCCTGCTGCTGGACCGCAGGATCCGTAACCTCCTCACTTAGATCAACCGGAGGACTGGGGAAGGTCAACTCCGCAAAGACAGAGTCCGGGATGCTACCTCCTCCGGATCCCTGAGTGCCACCGAGAACCCCTGGACCACCACTTATCTCTACCTCCGGCTGCCGAAAGGCAGTAAAAGCCCCGGGAGGGCCCAACGGGGCCTCCAAAGCCAATCGTATGGCATCACAGACCTGGTTCTCGGTAACACCCAGGGAACTGGAAGGCTCCCCCAAACCTCCTTCCCGCATTCCCGACCCAGCGCAAGGCTCCTGGGTTTCGGCCACCACTACCGGGGACGGACCCCGCTCCCCTTCATTCCCGGGTTCCAAGGGGACCACCGCCCCCCCTGACCCTACGGAGAACAAGTCCTTCCCTCGTCCTGAAGCAGCCACTACCTCCTTCCCCACTATATGACCAGTCGTCCGCTCCCCCCCTTCCTCCAGCAGCCCGTCCGGTAGCCCATCATCCGCCACCCCCCTGTATGGCTATCGACAACAAGGCAGGACCCGCCCGAGACAACAGGGCAGATCCCCCACCCAGCACCTCCCCCACACCCCCACCCCCCTGCCCCTTGTCCCTCCCAGGTCCTACCTGGTTGTCGGTGCCAGACGTGGCACAAGGATCCAGAAAAGTTTGGCCGGTAGTCAGGGCTCCAACAGAAAGGGCGGACACCCCCCCTGCGAGCCAGGTCTCCATCGGCCGCAATAACAGACAACAAAGGCAGCTGCGCATCCCGCTCCTCTACCCCCGGCCGCAGTGACAGCTGACTAGCACTTTTCTTCCCCCTCTCCCCCCCCGGGGACTGCAGAAAAGAAAGAGCAGCCCCCATCCTGCCCCTTTCTCCTCCTTCCAGCACCCCTCCGGCCCCAGTCAGCCACCTCAGAACATACTGGGCGAGTGCCTTGTAGCTTTCTAGGGGCCGGGAGGGCAGCCACAATAGGGGAGTCCTGCCCACCAGCCATCCCCCTACCAAACCCCTTCCCAGTAACCTGGACAGGCATCGTAGCTGAAGGAGCAGGATTCCTATTACAGGTGGAGAAATCCGCCACCCGTGGATCCTCAAGTGGCACAGCAGAATCAAACGGCTGAGGCCAACCAGTCTTCCGCCGCCGGGGATCCCGTGCAGAAAACCCCTCAGAGCCGGAAACATCCAAAGACAGTGGATCAGCAGTATGCTGAAAAGGAACCGCCGAATACTGCTGCCTCTCTACAACACCCCCTCCAATCGAGGGGCATGAAAAAGAAGCTCCCTCTGTGCTTAAAGAGTGCCGTCGAAAATCCCGCAGCAAATCAGAAGATGGGGAAGGTCGTTCTGCAGACTTCCTGGGTTTCCCGGAAGCGTCAGTACCCATTACTCGGCGGCCATCTTGTGATTGTAATCTGGCTGGGGGAAGTCCTACAGGCAGCTCCTGCAACGACCTCACTTCCGTAATGACATCATCAGAAAGACCCCGGCGGCCATCTTGCGATTGTAAGCTGGCTGGGGGAAGTCCTCCAGGCAGCTCCTGCAACGACCTCACTTCCTTAGTGACGTCATCAGAAAGACCCCGGCGGCCATCTTGGATGGTCCCTTCAGTGTTACACGACTGTTGGTGAGCCACCAGGATCAACGGAGCACCCTGGGGACGTGCAGGAACAATCTGGGCAGACAGCATTTCGGAGGGAGGAACCAGCGCATTCACAACATCACAACCATCACCCTGCTGCAGGTAAGACACAGGACATCCAGGAAATGCTTTAGAAGAGGAAGGCAGGGAACGGGTGGTAGACTTCCCAGGAACTAGAATGGGAGAGGGCATACTTCTAGAGGAGGATGGACCCCCCTGCTGACCCACCCCCGGGGGCCTCCCCTGGACTGCAGGTATCTTCCAACGATTATAATTCTGGTAAACTTCGGCAAGGGACCCACAACCCTGGTTCTGATAGTACTCAATCTCCAAGTACTTGGCCTTCAGGGCCCGCTTTACCCCCTTCCGATAGGTAGCATAGGCCACCCATTCCTCCCCTGGAATGGTGGCCTGCAGGCTCTCCAGGTGGGAGAGCTGGGCTTGCAGCTGGGCCGCCTCCTCCTGGAGACCCCGAAGCCGCTGCACTGCCGCCACGATTTCATCTGGGGCCCTAGCTGACTGCTGGTAGGACGGCAGGCCCGACCCCCCGTCCTCATCCTCACTGGAGGAGGTAGAGGCCTCCTCCAGGACCCAAGGTGAAGGGGGGAACCTGCCTCCTCCAGTTCTATACTCCACGGTCCTCCAGGGTCTCCCCAGGGCCTCTCCCTGCTGCCACCCAGCCTCCACACCCTGCCTGGGGAGGAGACAGGAGCCTCCTCCCTGGGGTAGCGGGCCCAAACCTCCATACCTGTGGGTCCCTCCTTCCTGACCAGGTGCAGTCCTACCTGGGGAGTCCCCCTCCTGGGGCTCCAGCTGTTCCAGGTTGCCAGTTTCTCCATCCACTGTCCGAGTAGGAGGCCCACCAGGCTTGGCAGGCCTCTGGGCCTGGGCCTCCCTTGCTGGAGGTGGCCCAGGGCCCGACATCCAGGCACAGGCAGAAAAAGGAACTTCTCCCTAGCAGGAGCTCTGCACAACTGATCCTCTCAGCACAACAGCCAAACAGGAAGTGGGTGGAGCTGCCACTCGTGGGGCTGCAGAATCCTGCTCAACCTGTTGGCCAGGTAGTTTTCCTGGCCAGGGAGATACACAGCCTTGAGGAACATGTTGTGCTTGAGAGCAAACAAGCAAAGGTCCTGTGCCTCCTGACAAAGGTGCCTGGACCCAGTGCCGCCCTGATTGTTCACATAAAACATGGCTATTTGGTTGTCTGTTTGAACTAAGACAGACTGATGAGCCAGGGTTTGAGAGAAAGTCTTGAGGGCTAAACGAATAGCCCTGAGTTCCAGTAGGTTGATCTGCTGTGTGGCCTCCCAGGGAGACCACAAGCCCTGGGTGCACTTGCCCAGACAATGAGCACCCCAGCCTTGCAGGGAGGCATCTATGGTCAAAACCACTGTGAACCGAGGAATCTGAAAAGGCACCCCTTGCAGTAGATTGGGCGGGTGCAGCCACCAGCGGAGGGAGTTCAGGAATGGTCTGGACACCCTTACTCTGTCCCTGAGGCTCCCTGTGGCCTGTGTCCACTGAGTTCTGAGGCACCACTGTGCAGGCCTCATATGGAGCCGGGCATTGGGGGTCACATGTACTGTCGAAGCCATGTGGCCAAGAAGCCTCAGGCAGAGTCTGGCGGAGACCAGTGACCTGCTGAGAAACTGGTTTGCCAAGTTTATCAGTCTTTGAGCTCTGTCTTCTGGCAAGAAAGCCTTTGCCAGCAGAGTGTCCAGCCTTGCTCCTATGAACTCCAAGTTCTGGGAGGGGAGCAAAGTGGACTTTGTGAAGTTTATGACAAACCCCAGGTTTTGAAGAAGAGCAATAGTTCGGAGGGTGGCTTGTCTGGCCTCCTGGCACGTCTGACCCCTGATGAGCCAGTCGTCCAGATAGGGGAAGACGAAGATACCCTGATTTCTCAGGTAGGCCGCCACCACTGCCAGGCATTTGGTAAAGACCCTGGGGGCGGAGGTGAGGCCAAAAGGCAGTACTCTGTACTGATAATGGTTTCCTCCCACAATGAACCTGAGGTACTTTCTGTGGTCTGGATGAATGAGGATGTGAGTGTCCGCATCCTTTAAATCTAAGGAGCATAGCCAATCTCCCTGCTGGAGGTAGGGCAGAAGTGTTCCAAGAGTAAGCATCTTGAATTTTTCTTTCTCTAGGAACTTGTTGAGATTTCTGAGGTCGAAGATAGGCCGGAGGCCACCGGTTCTTTTTGGTAGAGAAAGTACCTGGAGTAGAACCCTTGACCCTGGAGGTGGGGAGGCACAGGCTCCACTGCCTTGTCTCGCAACAGACCTTGGAGCTCCTGAAAGAGAAGATCTGTGTGTAGGGGAGGCCTTGGAGGCTCCCCTGGGAAGTATGGAGGAGGCAGCTGCTGGAAGTGCAGCATATAGCCCTTGTGGACAATGCTTAACACCCAACTGTCCCCAGTGATGAGTGGCCACCGGTGGGCAAACAGGGTAAGTCGACCTCCTGTGCAGGGTTGGGAGAGCAGGGACGGAGAGGCTATGCCTAAGGAGTCAAAAACCCCCACCCTGCTGAGTGGGAGCAGGAGCCGGAGGCTTGGGGGCCCTCTGCCTACGGGGCCCATTCCCCTGCCCCTTGGCCTGCTGACCCTGTGGGGGAGCGTGGGAGGCCTGGTACTGTGGGAACTGTTTGTAGGCAGTGCCCTTCCTAGGATAAAAGGGCTTTTTACCCGAGCCCTTCTTTTTTTGAGAAAGGGCAGAAGTCTTTCTAGACAACCTTGTCCTCGTGAGGTGCTCGGTTTCGAGCTGTGCGGCCTTCTCGGCCATGGGCTTGCCAAAAAGGTTCTCACCTCGGCAAGGGACATCGACCAACTTGTCCTGAACCCAAGGCTCGAGGTCCGATGACTGCAACCACGCCTGGCATCGGGCCGCAATGCCAGCTGCCGCAACACGGGCCGAAGCCTCGAAGCCATCGTAGGCAGCGTGGGATATAAACTTAGAGCATTCCCGTATCCCATAAGAACATAAGATAAGAACATAAGATATGCCATACTGGGTCAGACCAAGGTCCATCCCCGAGGACAAGGACTTGAACCTCTGCAAGGGTTCCCCGGAGAGACCAGCAGAGAACCCGGCCAGTTCCTTGGCCAGGTCTCGCAAGTACATGCCCATGTACAGCTGGTAAGACTGGACACGGCAAGCAAGCATCGAGCCCTGGAAGCACTTTCTACCAAAACTATCCAGGTTCTGGGCCTCCCTGCCAGGGGGCACTGCGGAGTGCATCTTCTGACTTTTGAGACGATGCATGGTCGATTCCACCACCATGGACTCTCCTCCGAAGGTGTGGTAGCTGCGCTTTTTGAAAACCAGGGCTCTTCCGGAGTCGATAAATGGAATTGACCCGCTTGCTTAGAACCGGCGCTGAGGCCGGTGCCTCCCACATCTGGAAGAGGAGCCGTTCCAGCATCGGAGGAATTGGAACAGTAAAGGCCTTCGGAGGAGAGTCATACTGGAGGGCCTCGAGCTCTGCGGCTCGAGGCTCCTCCTCAGGATCCGCAGGGATAGCCAACGCAGTGGCCATATCCCGGACGAACTCCGAGAACCGGGTATCCTCCGGAGGGGATATACTCCAGGGCTCAGACTGCGGTGAGTCCGACGGGACACACTGAGTCCGGAAGGTGTCGGGGGACTCCTCGTCCTCCGTCTCCCAGGCGGACTCGTCCGATGAGGAATCGGGCTCTGACCGCATGGAGCCTGTGAGCACCCGCCCCGACGCCGAAGGCACCGGCGTCGACACCCTCAGTCCCGAGCGGGAGGTCGAGGGAGACCGCGACCGAGGTCGACCTCGAGCCTTCATGGTCTCGAGTATCGGCTCCGTCTCTGGGGTCGACTTTGACGTCGATGTCCCGGTGGTCGGGGCAGATGCGCCAGACAGGCTGGCCATCAGCGCCCGCTGCTGTTCCATGAAGGCAGACAATCTGCACTCCAAGGCTGTCAGCCTAAGACCTAGCTCAGGAGACTCAGCAGCCACCGACTCGGGCCCCAGCGGCGCCGGGCCCGACGTCGGCTCTCTGGGAGGAGAGTCCACGAGGACTACAGGACTTACGTTTCCAGCAGACTCCGGCTCCAAACGAGGTACTTTTGGCGGCTTCTCCTGTTCCACGGGCCCGGGACGGCGGTCGGGGGTCCGAGACCTAGCTCTCGAGGAGCCAGGGACCTCCTCTGACGCCGCCCTCACGAGCTGCTTCTTCCTCTTTTGTTCCTGGTCGGGGGACCCCCTGTCCGAGGAGCCCTGACGGTGCTCGGGATCAGACTCCCGAGATGTCGAGGCCTCAGACGAGGTTTGGGCCCGGCCGGAGGCCTAGTCGGAGAAAAGCCTTTTCTTTTGGTGCTGACGACTTTGCAGCGCCTTGGACGACATCTTTCCACATGGTCCACAGATCTTAGGATTGTGGTCAGGACCCAGGCACCGAAGGCAGCAGTCGTGTGTGTCGGTGAGAGACATTAGTTTCTTGCACCGATAACACTTCTTGAAACCACTGGAAGCCATCGGGGAAAAAAGAGTCCCCGCGAGGTCAAAGGAACGGCCTTCCAGGGAAAAAGAAAAAAAGGGCGCGAACGCCAGCCACGAAGGACAAAAACCGAAAAATTAAGATCGGGCTCGATACCGGTGTACCGAACCCAGCGGGAGGGGAACCGGTGTCGAACCGGAGAAAAAACAGTGAAGGAATCGCAAAAAAATCCAACTATTTTCCGGGAGGACTAGGACACACGTCCGATGGGCTTCACGGAAAAAGAGAGACTGAGCAAGATGGCACCTTTAGGCGGGAAGGGGACCGCGCATGCGTGCCTGAATTCCCAAAGGCTTTCATAGAAAGCTGGGGAAAAGCTCCGCAAGGGCTCCATCAACGTCGATGTCACCCATATGTGAGGACTGACTTCCTGCTTGGTCCTGGAGAACACAAAGGCTCTGTTTTTTGTTCTTAGGGAGCATTTTGTTATTGCATTGGGTATTGCGAGTGTGTTAGCTGCAAATGATCTTCTTAATCTGTTTTGCGGAGTGGGGGTAAACAAGGTCCATGAGGGAGGAGGAGGATAGTTTGTGACGGGTCTTAAAGGTCAGCAGAAGTATCTTGAAGGTGAGCCTGCTGTGGAGAGGAAGCAGTGGAGGTGTTTTAGGATGGACGTTATGTGATCTCTTCTGGAGGCTCCATGCAAGAAGCGGGCGGCAGCATTCATTGCCAGTTGAAGTGGGTTCAGTGTGCTTTTCGGGAGACCATGCAGAATGACGTTTGCGTAGTCAAAGTGGGGGGTTACGAGTGCTTGAAAGATAGTCCGGAAGTCATCAGGTTCCAGTAAGGGCCGTAAGTGGCGAATTGTTCGTATTTTATGATAAATTGCCTTGATGGTATTGCTTATGTGTGCTTTCATGTCAAGCTGCTGGTCTAGGGTGATGCCTAAATAGCGGATAGTGGTCCTACTTGGGAGTTCTGCGTCTCATACCCTAATCGAGGTGGGAGGGGGTAAAGGATTGGTTCCTTGTGATAAATAGGTCGTCCGTCTTGTTGAAGTTGATTTTGAGGTTTTGTGTGTGGATGATTTTGTGTGTGGCTGGGCCGAGAGGGGCTTCCTGTCCACCTGGTGGTGGTTCACTGCTAGGGCACTAAGGTGTATCCTAACAGAATTAGACTTGAGCCCCGAATGAGAGAGGTGGAGCAGGTACTGCAATACCATGACCACCAGGCAAGAGAAGGGGTTAGCCCCCCACTGAGTGCACCAAAGTGAGAATCTGCGCCACTTAAAGGTGTAGGCCCGTCTGGTAGATACCTTGCGCGAGGATAGCAAAACATCCTCCATCTCTCGGGAGGTGGAGTAGGGCTAGAGTTACCTTCTCAGCAGCCAAGCTGTCAGCGAAAGAGATCCCAGGTTGGGATGCAGGAGAGAGCTCCCCTCCTGGGAAAGGAGTCGGGGAGCGGACCCCAGGGGTATGGCATCCTCCACCGCCAACTGCAGAAGCATTGGAAACCATGGCTGCCTGGGCCACCATGGAGCTACCAAGATGATCGAGGCCCTGTCGCGGAGGGTCTTGAACAGAGTCTTGGCAATCAGTGGCATCGGAGGGAAGGCGTACAGAAGTCCCTCTGACCATGAGACCAGGAAGACATCGGTGGCCACTCTGGCGGGGTGAGGCTACCAGGAACAGAAGCGGGGCAACTGGTGATTGTCCGGGCTTGCAAACAGGTCCATCACTGGTTCCTCCCAGGTTTGGAAAAACCTGCTGGCTACTTCGGGGTCCAGCTGCCACTCATGCAGCTGGAGAATCCTGCTGAGCCTCTCGGCCAGCAAGTTGTCTTGGCTAAGCAGGTACACCGCTCTGAGGAGGATGCCCTGTTGGATCGCCAAAGAGCACAGGTCTAGCGCCTCTTGGCAGAGGGCACGGGATCCCGTGCCTCCCTGCTTGTTCACATAGAACATGGCCATCTGGTTGCCTGTCTGGACTAAGACTGACCAATGGCATAGGTGATGAAGAAAGGCCTTCAGGGTGAGATGAATGGCTTGCAGTTCTAGGAGGTTGATCTGCTGAGCACTCTCAGCCAGGGACCAAGTGCCCTGGGTGTGGAAGCCCCAGCCATGGGATCCCCAGCCCAGCACGAAGACGTACATGGTGAGGACCCTCGAGTGGTTGTGGGTCTGGAAGGGCATGCCCACCTCCAAGTGTCGGGGCGACTGCCACCAGAATAGACTTTGCCAGCTGGCGGTTCACTCGGACCCTGTCCTGGAGATGGCCTGAGGCCTGGGACCATTGGTCCCGGAGGCACCACTGTGCTGTCTGCATGTGGAGATGGGCATCTGGAGTGACGTGGACCGTGGAGGCCATGTGCCCGAGAAGGTGCAGCAGACACCTAGCAGACACTGAGGTACGGTGTTGCATGTCCCGGGCCAGAGACCTGAGTCAAACTGCCCGGTCCGCGGGTAAGAAGACCTTCGCCCGAAGGGTGTCTAGTCTCACCCCAATGAACTCCAGCCCCTGTGTCGGATGAAGGTTCGACTTGGGGTAGTTTATAACAAAACCCAAGTGTTGCAGAATCTGAGTGGTGCGTGCTGTTGCCTGCTGCACCTCGGGGGCCATGGAGCCCCTGATAAGCCAGTCGTCGAGGTAGGAGAAGACAAAGACCCCCTGGAGCCTGAGAAAGGCGGCGACAACTGCCAGACACTTTGTGAATAACCTGGGGACCGAGGCTAGGCGGAAGAGTAGCACCCTGTATTGGAAATGATTGCCTCCTACCACAAAGCGTAGGTATTGCTTGTGCTTTGGGTTGATTAGGATGTGTGTATAGGCATTCTTTAGGTCTAGGGAGCATAGCCAGTCTCCCTGCCGGAGGTAGGGCAGCAATGTTCCAAGGGAGAGCATCTTGAACTTCTCCCTCGCCAGGAATTTGTTGAGGTTGCGCAGGTTGAGGATGGGCCCTTAGGCCCCCTGTCCTCTTTGGCACGAGGAAGTACCTGGAGTAGAATCCCTTGCCCTTGAGGTGGTAGGGCACCGGTTCCACTGCTCTGTCCTCAAGAAGCCCTTCCAACTCCTTCAGAAGAAGGACCCGATGGAAGGGAGATCTGAGGGGCTCTCCGGGGAAGAAGGGGGAGGTGTTTGGCTCAGATGGAGGAGGTAATCCTCTGACCATCCTTAGTGCCCAGGAGTTGGTGGTTATAGCCTCCCACCTGTGGGCATAAAGGATGAGGCGACCCCCCTGTAGGCTGCTGATCCCCGTGAGGGGAAGGGGCTATACTATAGGAGTCAAAAGCTCCCTCCTGGCTGAGCTGAAGCCTGGGGCTGGGGGCCTTCTGCTTACGCGGGCCGTGCCCTTGTCCCTTGGCCTACTGCCCTTGCTGGGGAGCAGGGGAGGCCTGGTAAGGTGGGTAGCTTCGGTAAGCAGATGATTTCCTCGGGTAAAAGGGCTTTTTACCAGAGCCCTTCCGTCAGGATGGGGCAGTGGTCTTCTTGGAGAGCCTGGTTCTCATCATGAACATGGTCTCCATTGCTCGAGGTCGGATGACTGGAGCCAATCCTGGTGGCGTGCACCGATGCCCACCGTGGCTACCCGGGCCACCGACTCCAAACCATCATAGGCCGCCTGAGACATAAATTTGGAGCACTCACGGATGGCTTTGGACAGGCTCTTGAAGTGCTGCAAAGGCTCCTCGCAGAGGTCAGCTGAGTATCTGGTGAGTTCCTTCGCCAGGTCCCTCAGGTACATGCCCAGGTACAGATAGTAGGCCTGGAACTGGCAATTCAGCTTCAAGCCCTGGTAGCACTTTCTGCCGAGGGCATCCAAGGTGTGGGCCTCCCTGTTGGAAGGGCACCGAGGAGTGCGTCTTTTGGCTCTTCAGCTGAAGCATGGCTGACTCCAACAACATGGAGTTGTGCGGCAGCTGTGACTTTTGAAAGCCAGGGCTCCAGCGGACTCGGTACATCGAGTCGAGCCGCTTGCTGACCACCAGCACCGATGCCGGTGTCTCCCACATATGGAACATGAGCCACTCCAGGATGGGAGGCATGGGCACCGTGAGCGATTCCCGAGGGGGAGCCTCGTATTGGAGGATCTTGAGCTTCTCAGTCCGAGGATCCTCCTCGGGACTCAGTGGGGAACGCCAAAGCCTTGGATATGTCTTTGACGAAGTCCAAGAAGCCCATGTGGTGGGGACCTTCTCCGAGGTTCAGAGACCGGGGAATCCGATGGGACATTTCGGTGCCAACGGGTGTCCGGGGACTCCTCATCCTCGGTCTCCCAGTCGGAATACTCCGAGGAGGACTCGAGGGGGTTCTGTTCCTTGGGTCTCGGCACCATGCAACCCAACCCCGGAAGGCTCGTCGGGGATGACCTTGGCCCTGTTGAGCGGGAGATCGAGCGCAACCTCGGCTGAGGATCTACTCAGGCCAGCATGGCCTCGAGGATCGGCTCGGCCTCTGGGAATGTCTTTGACGTCGATTGCCTGGTGGTCGGGGCGGAGGAACCGGACATGCCGGACATCAGTACCCGCTGCTGGTCAAAGAAGGCAGTTACACTGTGCTCCAAGGCCACCATTCAGGACTCCAGCCCAGGTGGCTCCGCAGCCTTCGGCGCGGGCACTGAGGGACTTCGGCCTGAAGTCGGCTCCAATGGAAGGGAATCCTCAACAAGGACTGTGTCTAGCTGGTGAGGCTGGTCCGCAGCCGGATCCTTCCGGGGGACCTTGGCCAGCTGCTCCCTCTCCGACGGCTCAAGCGGGTGCCTGGGAGGACCCCGGTCGGTCATAGCCATCCAAGGACTCTGCCTTCGAGGACTTCTTCCTCTTCGGTTCCCTCAGGAGAGACCCCCTCTCAGAGGACCCACGACGACGCTCGGCTCTCGGAGGCATCGGGGATTCCGGAAAACTTTTGTCATGCTGCTGCAGGCGGCTCTTTAAGGCCTTGGAAGACATTTTCTTGCAAAGGCCATAGACCGCCAGGTCGAGGTCCGCACCGAGGCACCGGAGGCAGCAGTCATGTGTGTCGGTCAGGGACATTATTTTAGCACACCAATCACACTTTTTAAAGCCGCTGGACACCATAGGGGGAAAAATAACCCCAGCAAGGTCGAAGACCATTTGGGATGCTAGTGGAGAAAAAAGCGCGAAGATGCCAAGAAAATCAAAACTTAAGTAAAAAGGGAGTCGACCCCAATACAGAGGCACCGAGATCAGCAGGCGGGAAGGGTACCGGTGCAAAACCAGAGATGAGTAGGAAACTCAAGAAAAATCAACTTTTTCCGTGGGGAAAAACAGACAACGTCTGGTGGGCTCCACAGAAAAAAGGAGACCGAGCAAGATGGCACCCTTGGGCAGGAAGGGGACGTGGTAGCAATCCCAAAGAGGCTTTCTTTGAAAGCTGGGGATTTGCTCCGTGCAGGCTCCGTCGGTGCCGACATCACCCATATGTGAGTACTCACTTCCTGCTTGTTCCTAGAGAACAGTGAGTCATACTGCTTGGTCCTGATCTGTAGGCCTCTTTTGGTCATTTGCTTGCACAAAGAACAGTTGTCTGGCTTATAGTCTGGGCCCAAACATTAGAGACATCAATCGTGGGAATCAGTGACTGACAGTGCTGGAGCACTTGGAACATTTTTTGAAACCACTGATATGTTTGTCCATGACAAACAAAAAAATGTAGGCCTCAGGCCTAAAATGGTGGTGGAACCACCTGAAGAAAAAAGATAAGAAAATTAAAAATATAAAGAAAGAATAGAGCCGGTATCCTTTGGGTTGTGCACCTCTTCCAGCAGCTTGAAGACTGAGCATGCATTGTTTTTGCTGACACCAGTGTACTCATGCAACTGGCATCACCTACCAGCCCCAGTATGCTCAGTCTCCAAGCAGCTAGAGGAGGCAGTGAGCCAGGGTGGCTGGACTCACCGAAGGAACTAATGAGATAGTTTAGGGTTTTATTTGGGGGGTTTTCTCTTATCCCATTAAGCAAAAAAAGAAGGTTACAGAACTGCTCTGCTGCCAGTGTAAAAGGAGATCCTTTCTTAAAAGAAGGTCACAGAACTGCTCTGCTGCTGGTGTAAAAGGTGATCCTTCCTTCCCCTCCCCCACCCCCAATCCAGCGGGGGTGAAGGAGATGGCTTCGGAGGCGGTGAGAAATCCGGGCACAGCAGGAGCAGCTCCCGAACCTGTTAACAGGTGAAGAGTCTGTGTGGTCTGCAGGAGCCGATGGCAGCAATTCCAGCCCTCTCCTTGTCGGGGCAGGGAGCTGGGGCTGAATGCAAGTATTTTTGCCCAGAAGGCTAGAAGAGCCAGGAGCTGTGCCACGTTAAAGCAGAAAGGGCCTCCTGAAGTGGGTCTGGTGCGCAGCTGTGGGCAGCGTGGTTAAAGGAAGCCTAGCAGCTTCATGGAAAAATCGCGGGTAGCCCCGGCGGTGCTCAGTACTGTGCAGGAGGGGGGTGCTAGGCTGCTCTTCTCTGCGGTCTTATTGACTTGCTGCAGAGTAGCTCGGTTTAAGGGAAATTTAGTTTAATTAGTTTATTTAGTCTTATTATTTATTTATTTTATTTATTTACATTCTCTTATATACCGCACTATTCTGCATCAGTGCGGTTTACATTGAGCAAACTGAAATTACATTGAACAGGGCATTATAACTTGGAGATAACTATTTTACAGGGAACATGGGCTATGGAGGGTTAAGTGGCTTGGGATTTTCTGATGGACTGTCAGCAAAAAAAAAAAAAAAAGAAGGAGGAAGCAAGGCCAAAGGCCTTTTCTTTACTAAGATTACATGCTTTATTATTCATTTTCGCTTTAGTTTACCCTTTAAGTTTTGTCTTTCTCCTTCCTTTTAGGTTGGGGGGGTTGCTTCCTTCTCAACTTGTGTTTCTGGTTACGCTGGCAGGCAGCCTATAGACCATGCCCACGAGACTGCAATGTCTGGTATGCGGAGCTTGGAGAGGGGCGCTCTTGGATGCGGGTGTCTGCCACAGTTGCGAGAAGGCGGCCCAGTCCATGGAGCAGGTCTTGCAAGAGGGCTCAGAACAGGAGAATAGTTCCTCCGGGGCCCAGGAGGACACAGCGGACAGCAGGGTCCCCCCGCTGCTAGAGCCAGTGAGCTGGCCCCCAGCTTCTCCCAGGCTCTCGTTATCTCAGGCTCCTGGGGATGGAGGTGCCCTGGATGATTTTTCTCTCAAATTTGTCCTGCTGATGCATAAGGTGTTCTGTATGTACCAGCAAAAAGCGAACAGCCACTCTTCGTTGCAGGAACATAGCAGAAAAAGATTAGTGGGCTCAAAGGAGGAGTGGCGGGAACATCAAAGCGGGCTACACCTTCGGAGGACTGGACGGAGTAGTCATCATTGTCTGAGGCTGGTGACGGCAAGGACCCAGACATAGAGTTAGATGTGGAAGGCGAGGAGCTGGAAGAGGGGGAGATCCCGAAAGAGGAACAGGCACGGATTATACGGGTGTTCTGCAAGGAAGAGTTGCTGGCAATCATTGCAGAGTCCTTAAAGGCCTTGAATATTCCTGCGGGACTCCCAATGGAAGAGGCATTAGAGGACCCACTACTCCAGGTGGTACAGAAGACGCAAAAGGTTTTTTCAGGGCATATAGTGGTCAAGCAGATGATACAGGAAGCGGGTCTCAGAGGAGTATGGACGATGTCGCGCCTGTACCTGCTTCCAGAGCAGGAGCGAGAAGTGCTCCGGTCTCCGAAGGTGGATGCAGCAGTGTCAGCAGTGACTAAGAAGACAACGATTCCAGTAGAAGGCAGAATGGCATTTAAGGATGCCCAGAATAGGAAACTGGACACCTTTCAGGGCCTGTTTCTCCTGTTGTCGGTCCAATGGATCGTTTTGTAGGAGCGTCCGGGCTGCAATAGCTGCGTTGAGGTCTACTGTGGTGATGGCAGGAATGGAGAGCTTGTCACTGCTTTCCAAAATTTAACTATCTTTCTCCCCAGTAACATGGATGTTGCCTCTGCACCCAGGGGAACCCCCTGCCATCTCCCAGCAGCTCAGAGATCCATCGGACCGACAATAGGAGAAATAGGCTCTGAAAGTTGTTTCCTGACCTTCCCTTTGTGTTTAGGCATGGAGGAAATTCAGAGCACCAGCACTATGCAGCCATCTTGAATCACACCCCCACTTTCCTCCCTCTTCACCCTTGCATTTTAGGTATGTTGTGTATAGTATCTTGTGAAATAATTGAAAATGTTTCAAATGTCATAATAATATTGTGGAAACATAGAAACATGCCAGCAGAAAAAGACCACATGGCCTATCTAGTTTGCTCTTCCATATCAACTACAATAGTCCCCTTTTTCCTTTAGAGATTCTCTGTGTTTGTCCTGTGCTTTTTTGAATTTAGATACTGTCCTCGGCTCTATCACCTCCACTGGGAGACTGTTACTGGACTTGGACAACAGTGATATTACAGAAACGAATATCATGATTGATTGCTTCTTGAATGAACTAGTTATCTAAGAAACTTTGTCCAGCACTTGTACTGCTGATTAGGCTGATAGAATTAGTTTGAGTTAGTTCTTTACTGATATATAAGCATTGACCATTTTGGCACTTAACCTCTACCTCTTGAAGAGATTGGGAGTTTGGTGTGGTAATGGTTATAGTAGTGCTAAGGAGGATAGCTTTGTTGTTTTTATTTTTTGAATAATTATTTTTGAGTAATTAATAGTCTTAGATATTTTAGAGATTTCCTTATCAGGTTATATTTACTTTATGGCATATTATTATTAGGGAAGCAGTGCAGTATTCAGAATCTTGGGAAAGTCATGGGGAACATCCAAACATTTTTAAATCACACAAACTCAGTCACAAAACACTTTAGCCTTTCACACTGTGCTGTTTGCCTTCCAACTGTGACAGCTACCCAGCATGGCTTTCTGCTACGAGCTAGGTCTAGAAACTTTCAGGAGTTGCATGACATATCTTTTAATCTAACCCCTGTAGGGTCATACAACCAGACCCTAGTGTGATTAGCCCTAGGCCATTAATGTCCCCTCCGATTTGTTTCACGGCTCAAAATACAGGGAAAAAAGGTAAGACACTCCTTGGAACATTTGTCCCATTTGAGAAAATCTTTTATTTCAGTAGTGCATTTAATGCCAACACAAGGGAACCAAGTGCATGATCATGAATTTTTACAATATAATAGTTTTGGATACCCAATCCCTTTGAATAACTCTAGATCAGACCTAGACATACCTAAATGGAGTTGCCCCTTGTTAGGGTATTATCATCCTTGGGAAAGCGTAGATACTCACCTATAACAGTTGTACTCTGGGAACAGCAGGAATCAATCCTCACATATGGGTGACATCGGCACTGATGGAGCCCGCACGGACCATTTCCCCAGCTTTCAAAGAAAGCTTTTGAGAATGCTATCACTTATTTGTAGTCCCCTTCCCGCCCAAGGGTGCCATTTTGCTCAGTCAGATGACATAGCTAAGACAGCAGTCAAACAAAAAACAGAAAGGACGCAATTCCAAGGGGACAGAGGGAAGGTTGTGAGGACTGATTCCTGCTGTTCTCGGAGAACACCTGTTACAGGTGAGTAACTATGCTTTCTCCAGGAACAAGCAGGATGTCAGTCCTCACATATGGGACTCCCTAGCTCCAGGCTGCCGGGGATTGAACCACAACAGTACCAACGGTGACCCGTCGGTTGGCCACAAGTTGCAGAAGGTGAGTCCCTGCTGAAAGACTCTGCAAGACCCTAGCATCCAGCAACACTATTACCCCAGTCGCCTGTACACAAAAGGGTCGGAGGGCAGGAGTTGCCTACACGCCAAGGATATTATGCAGCACTGTCTGATCAAAGGCTCTGTCCCTTCGGGGTGCGCTGCAAACGTGTGGCTGAATGACCAATTGGCGGCTCTGCAAATCTCTGTCATCAGCACAGAACGGAAGTGGGACACCGATCTTGCCATCGCCCTCACGCGATGCGCTGTCATCCAGTGCTTCAGGGAGAGGCCCGCATGCTCGTAAGCAAGGGCAATGCAGTCCGCCACCCAAGAGGATAGGGTGCATTTGGTCAAAGGGAGCCCCAGTTTGCTGGGGTCATAGGACATGAAAAGTTGAGCTGCTTTGCGGTGGCCCTGGGTCCACTTTAAATAGAAGGACAGGGTCCGTTTACAGTCCTGTGTATGGAATATGAGCTCCTCCTTGCTGGCATGAGGCCATGGATAGAACCACTTCCTGGTTGAGGTGGAACAGGGATACCACCTACGGGCGAAACTTAGGGTGGGTGCGGAGCTTGAAGTCAGGGCCACCAGGAAAGCTACCTTCCAGGAGAGGTACCTGAGATGGCAGGTGACCAGGGGCTCGAACGGTGGTCTGGTGAACTGGGAGAGCACCACGTTGAGGTCCCAATTCTGCCGCCGGGGTCGGATAGGGGGCTTGGATAGCAGAAGGCCCCGTAGGAACCAGGAGACCAGGGGCTGGCTGGATAAAGGCTTGTCCCCTACTAGGTGATGGTGAGCGACTATGTTGCTCAAGTGCACCCAGACAGAGTTTGATTTCCGTACTGTGCAGAACAGATGCACTAGGTACTGGAGTACCAGCTGTACGTGGCAGGAGAATGGGTTCTCCTTCCTGTCCGCGCACCAGAGGGTGAACCTTTGTCACTTAAAGGCATAGGTCTTCCTCGTGGAGAGCTTCCTGGAGGCCAGCAGGATCTCCTCATCCTCTAGTGGTAGGTTGAGCGGGGCCAGGGCTACCCTCTCAGCAGCCAGGCCGTCAGTCAGCGACCCCATATTGGGGTGCAGGAGGGAGTCCTCCTCCTGGGTCAGGAAGACTAGAGCCCGACCCAGGTGGACTGGGAGTGTCGCCGACAGTGAGAGCAATAGTGGGAATCAGGGTTGCCTGGGCCACCTGGGGGCGATCAGTATCACTGATGCTTTATCACTCTGGATTTTGAATAAAATCTTAGTGATCAGAAGAGTCGGTGGGAATGCATATAGCAATTCCCCGGACCATGAGATCAGGAATGCTTCTGCTGCTACCCTCTGTGGATGTGACTGATGGGAGCAGAACAAAGCCAATTATGTGTTGTCTGGAGAGGCAAACGGGTCTATCTCAGGCCGGCTACAAAAGCGGAAGAGCTTCTCCGTCATTGTGGGGGTGCGACGCCTCTCATGTGGGCAACTGGAAGCGGAGGCAGTAACCCTCCTTTACCATCCAGAGCGCCCAGTGGTCCAAGGTGACCTCAGGCCACTTGTGAGCAAAGAGTGATAGGTGGCCTCCTGTGGGCTGGTGAGGGTCTCCCAGGGGGAGGGAGGCCCTGCCCTGGGAGTCAAAAGCTCCTTCCGGGTTGAGCCAGAGCTGGGGTCAGCGGCTTTGGGGCCTTTGGTTTTCTGGGTCCATGTTCCTGGCTCTTAGGCTGGGATCCCTGCTGCTGCTGCTGCTGGCTTGGGGAGGCTTGGTAGTGGTGACTCTGATGAAAGGGTCTTTCCTCTTTGAGAAAGTTGGCCTTTTCCCTGAGGTTTTCTTCCAGGTAAGGGTAGAGGTTGTCTTTGAGAGCCTCTGCCAGGTCACTGCCTCTGCCAGGTCACTACCTCAGCCTCAATCTCAGCCGCCTTGTCGGCCATAGGTTTTCCAAACAGGTTTTCCCCAATGTAGAGGACATCCAGCAGTTTTTCATAGACCCATTGTTGAGGTCCGCAGCCAGACATGGCGTCGAGCGCCGATGCCTGCAACTGCTGCCCAGGCTGCAGCCTCGAAGCCATCGCAGGTGTCCCAGGATAGCAATTCAGAGCAGTCCTGGATGGCTGCAACCAGGGTCAGGAACCATTGTAGTGGCACCCTAGCAAGCCCTGCTGAGAAGCCAGTGAGCTCCTGAATGAGACTCTTTAGATACATGCTTATGTAAAGCTCATAGGTTTTGTATTTGGCCCCTCAGCATGGACCCCGGAAGCACTTGCGTCCAAGAGCATCGAGGGCTCTAGCCTCTCTACCCTGGGGTACAGAAGAGCCATTCTTCTGGCTCTTGAGCTTCTGCATTGATGATTTAATCATCATGGAGTTGTGGCAGAGAGACCGGGGTTTTCCACATCCGTAGGAGCAGCCACTCGAGGATAGGTTGCACCGGCACTGACAGAACCACTTTTGGCGGGGACTCATACTGGAGGATTTCCAGTTCTTTGGTGTGCAGGTCCTCCTCAGACTCGGTCGGGACAGAGGGGGCTCGGGTCATGTCCTAGACGAAATCGTGGAAAACCAAATCCTCAGGTGGGGAATGGTGCCGGGGCTCCAGGGGAGACGGCTCCGAGGGAATGTCTTGGTGCCGAGAGGTCTCAGGTAAGGCTTCAACATCGGTCTCCCAGTCTGAACCAGAGGGCATCGAGAAGTCAGAGGCTCAGAACTCCTGCGCCTCGAGGCCTGGATCGGGGACCCGAGATCCCCTAACGGGTCTCGGGTCAGACTCCCAAAAATTAGCCAGGGAGGACTGGATACCCAAGGATCAGGACTGGGACCTCTATCAGTGCCAAGGGCTTGCCTGAGGACGGTGGCACTCGGGGCTTGGCTCGACACCCAGAGACACCACCGTAGTCAGGGGCCCGGTTGTTGGGGCAGATGATGCGGATGAACCTGACATCATTGCCTGCTGCATGGCCAGGATGGCAGAGATGTTCTGCCCTAGGACTGCCATTCTGGCCTCGATGCCAGAAGGCTCCGCAGCATTCGGTGTGGACACCAAGTGTCTCAGGCCCAGCGCCGGCACTCTTTCGCGTGTGCCCTCGATGAGGACCATGGCCTCGGGGAGCCTCACACGGTCACCACCGGCTGAGGACTCCTTCCGAGAGACCAAAGGGGAGTGCTGCTCGGAGTTGCCAGAGTCCTGCCACGGGACCTTACCAGGTTTCCCAGGTGGAACCTCACTGGCTTTGAGGATTTTCTCTTTTTCTTGCCAGGGTCAGGCGTCTTTCCGGAGGAGCCGCCGCCGCGGGACTCCGAAGACACCCGGGCCTCACGGGAGGTGCTCAGCTTTGGACTTAGTGTTGAGGAAGCCGGGGCTGAGCCGAACCACAGGAACATCTTT
The DNA here is from genome assembly GCA_033557465.1 of Ichthyophis bannanicus. Classification (NCBI taxonomy): domain Eukaryota; kingdom Metazoa; phylum Chordata; class Amphibia; order Gymnophiona; family Ichthyophiidae; genus Ichthyophis; species Ichthyophis bannanicus. The sequence goes on from CM066034.1 coordinate 826,128,812, forward strand.
TCCTGTAACGCCAACCTCTTCTTGTTGGTTCGCGGAGTCATGGCCTGGCACAGGTCACAGGAGGTACTGTCACGGTCCGGGCCGAGGCAGTTCAAGCAGCAGTCATGGGTGTCTGTGACAGACATAATTTAACTGCAGTGGTCACACTTTTTGAAGCCACCGGGAAACATGGTGGACCACACCTGGGTGGAGTAGATAACCCCCGGGTGAAAAGTGGCATGAACACCAGTCAAGGCAAGCCTCGATGCAAAAATGGACAGGAGTCGAGAAACAGCATCGAGGGCGGCGCTGGCTCAAAGCAGGAAGAGGAACCGGTACGCAAACCGGGAAAAACCAACTACAGAAAGTAATTTTTAAGGATTTTTAGGGATTTTTCCAGGGAAACGGGACTTGCGTCCGTTGGATTCTGCAGAAAAAAGGAGACTGGGAAAGATGGCACCCTTGCGCAGGAAGGGGACCATGCATGCATGGTAGCATTCCCAAAGGCTTTCTTTGAAAGCTGGGGAAATGCTCTGCGCGGGCTCCGTCGACGCAGACGTCACCCATATTTGAGGATTACATTCTCCAAGAACAAGCAGGAAGTCAATCTATCTGTATGAATTGAAGAAACGAGTATTACTCAGTGGGCTTTGAATAACTGTACACAGAATATATCCTGTCCTCATAATTTGACAATTTGGGAAAGTTGATTAGTGGCTTTAGAAGGAGATTATTTTGTGTGTGGTAAAAGTATACAGAACTGTCTAGAGATTGGTCAGGTACTTGCTATGTTGCCCAGTTAGATAACCCATGGTGACTCTTACCGTATCAAAATATTACTCTATTATCAACCCCAAGTGATTCTTTAAGAAAAAGGGACATATCCCCTCAGGATAGGGCCATAACAGTTGCACAGCAACTAGTAGATTCTACAAGTCTTAACTAAATCAGATTGATATGTTTATGGGTACTGTTTGGCTTTCAATTTTTGGAGCAATAGCACCCACAAGAGAATATGGTACCCAGATTATGCATCTACAGGTAATTGTTGAATTTACAGCCCTAGATCTCACAGAAGTAATTAGTGTGCTGTAAAGTGCAGTGGATCAAATTTCTGCTTTTGCAGCCCATCACATGGTTCTAGACTACCTCCTAGCGAAGGACGATGGCGTGTGCGGATTAATCCTTGATCATTGTTCTCTGCTGAATAATGAAGGAAAAGTAGTGAAAGGCCTACTAGATAAAGTTAGAAACCATACTTTTGTCCCAAGTAGTAATTATGTGAGTTCTTTTTCTGATTTTTTTGACTCGGTCTCTTCTTTCTGGAATTCACTGTCTAAGCCCCTGCGAGAGATGCAGACATCTCTGCTTGGATTGGGGGGGGGGGGGTTATTTTAGGAGCATTGATTCTCTGTGTAATGTCTGTTTGTTGTAAGAAATCAGTGGAATCTTTGATTCCTCAGATGATGTTACAGATTGGCCCAGAGTCTTTCTACAATCCTTCCTTAATATCAATGTCTGAGTTTCCTTACTTTTGAAGTGATTCTTTGCAGAATCAGAGGGGCGGATTGAAAGGAGGCTTGTCTGTACAGGGCTGTGTACACTGTGAGGGTACTCAATAATAGTTTATTACTGAAAGCCCTCAGAAAGAGTTAACACCACAGATTCAGTAGCTCAGACATTCCAAAGCCTATTGTTAAGCTGATGACCTTGAAGAGGGCTCTACTAAATACTCTGCAGAAAGTTCAGATAGCAGAGAAACTGTAAGCCTGTTTATAGTACAGAAAGTTGCAGGGAAGAATGGTCACTTCAGTCTTGAAACATACACTGAAAACTGCTTGTGTTAGAATTATTGTTTAAGAAGTTATGTCTGGGAATACATGTATGTCTCCTTCTGATGACCTATACTAATAAGATCTGACCTACGACAGAGATGCACATTATGAATATGCATTAGTAAAAGATGTAACATGACGCTTGATGTAGAATAATAGGGTGGAAATTATGCTGAGAGATGGCATTTTAAACCAGTAAAAGGTGACCAAAGTAGGAAGGATTTAGAGAGAGAAGTTGCAAGCTTTGCTCTCTCTCCCAAAGTGCTTTGGTCCTGAGTGTACCACAATTGTGTGTGTGAATTGTATTATTAATTGTTATTGCTTCCTTCTCATTGCTTTGAGTGTGGAGATTCATCCCAAGGGCCCAAGTGCTGTTACCGGTGAGGGGTGGAGCAGAGTACAATCACTAACCAAGTGCCCTAACTCCTGTCCCTTATGTCCTGAGAAAGCCTTTTCTAAAAAATGTTTTCAGGATTGTTTTGAACTTCTTGAAGGATGATTCAGTCTGGATATATTCAGGAAGAGAATGCCATAAATGCCGAGCCAGAAAGTAGAAAGTTGAACTACGTGTGGATTCAAGATAAGGAAGGAAAGGAAATGGGAGAACTAATTGATTTGAGACTGAAGTGTTCTTGCTGGGCAGTAAGGAATCAAGAAGCAAGACAAGTAGTTTGGTGAACCAGTATGCAATGCCTTCAATGTAAGCATCAGAATCTTGAAATGGAAATGGTATGGTAATTGTTGTTGTTTATTTAGGGCCATCAAGTCGGTGTCAACTCCTGGCGACTCTCTGGATAGTTGACCCAAACTTTGTTCGGTCTTCAGCCAAGCGGCTCATTGTTGACAAGAATGGTATCCATAGCTGCTGTTATTTATTGATCCATCTCATTGCCGGCCTTCCTGTATTATGGTGACCTTCTACTTTGTCAAGCATTATGTCTTTTTCCAATGCCTCTCTCTTCACATAATGTGTCCAAAGTATGAAAGTCAAAGTCTTGTCATCTGAGCTTCTAAGGAAAGCTTAGGTTTCATCTCCTCTAGCACCGAATAGTTTGTTCTTCGTGCAGTCCATGATATACACAGTATTCGTCGCCCGCAGCATAATTCAAAGGCATCAATTTTCTTCCTGTCTATCTTTTTCACTGTCCAGCTTTCACATCCATATGACGTTATTGAAAATACCATGGCCTGGACAAGTCGAATCTTTGTATGGAGAGAGACATCTCTGCTCTTGAAACCTTGTCTAGGTCTTTCATAGCCATTCTACCAAGAGCAATACATCATTGTATTCTCGACTGCTAGTCCTTTCTTAATTGATTGTTGATCCAAATAAGTTAAAGCTGTCAACTATTTCAATTTCTTCTCAATCAATGATGAACTTATTGATTTTGCCAGTTGTCAGGATCTTTGTCTTCTTAACATTAAGGTGGAGACGCATGATCATATTTTGAAGAGTCTGCCATTAAATAGGAACAACATATTTTTATTTATTTATTTTATTTATTTTTTATACCACGCTCTTTATTTATTTTTATTTATTTATTTTATTTATTTCAACTTCTTATATACCGCACTCTTTGACATCAGCGCGGTTTACAAATAACAGAAAGAAACCAGAACAACAGGCTGTTTGGTATTACATATAACAGGAGTATCAACTTGGATAACATGGGATAACTATTTACATGGAGTATATAATCTTTAGAATCAGTACGGTTTATATGTATACTTACAGGTACTTTTTATTCCCTTGTCCCCGAAGGGCTCACAATCTAAGTGTTCCTGAGGCAATGGAAGGTTAAGTGGCTTGCCCAAGGCCACAAGGAGTGGCCATGGGACTAGAGACCCCAGTCCTTCCGGCCTGAGGTTGCTTGTCCCCATGCGTTTATTGAACCCCTGGCCCTCCGGCCTGAGGTAACCTGTCCCAACCACTGAGCCACTCCTCCCTATGCACTCCATACACACTCCATTATAAAATTACACCCCCTCACCCGGTGTTCATCACTGACACTGATAAAAATACGTAAAAAGCCCTAATTACTCTCTTAAGAAATATGAATGGGGGAAATGAAAATGGATCTACCTGGAGATACTTCTTTACCAGCCCAAGAAAATGAACCTTTGACTTCATTTCTTCTAGTTGTCTTTTCAGTTTGACCAGCATAGTTCTAACTTCTATATCTTAAGAGAAAATACATTTATTATGAAAATACATCTAAAATTAGATATTTATATGAAATCAATAACCAAAATGGAATTCCTTTTTTACCTTTGTTTCTTTTATCTTTCTGCAACAGTTTTTGGTGGAATTTTATAGTCTTCATATAATGTTTTGTCTCAATCTTTATCTGTTGTTGAAGCTCCTAACAAAAAATACAAAACATTACCTGCTTAGAATTCAAACTCTGCTTTTTATAGCTTAAATTACTGAAGAGAGACAAACATGTGGAGGGTGATTTTATAACAAGCCACCTATGTGAGAAAACCAAGTAGGCAACTATTTTGAAACTATTTTATAAAGACAAATAGGCTGTAGGATTGGACCCTCAAGTACTATCTAAGCCATCCTGCATGAGCTTTCTGTTACCAGGAAAAGTGTGAGTAGCAGCTAGGCTTACAGGCTAGTGCAGGTGCTCTCTCTCATTATTTCAACTCAAAGATGGTCAGGTCATGGGACTTCAAAATACTGGACCTGCTTCGGAAGCTAAGGAGGGAGGATCATTGGGTTTATTTGCTTTTGAGCCCTTCCATATGAGGCGGCAGCTTGAGCAGAATTTACACTAGTGATATGTATCTAATATATAAATAAATCACATATTTTATTTATACAAGTTTTCTCAGTCCAATGCTCAAGTCACATCCAGTCAGTTGGGTTTTCAGGATGTCCACAACAAAAATAACAGATATAGATTTGCATGCACTATTTCCATTGTAGTCAAATGTATTTCATTCAAACTCACTATGGACATCAGAAATCCTGCCTGTCTGGGTGCTCCCCAAGAAATGGGTTGAGAAAGCGTAGTTACTCACCTGTAACAGGTGTTCTCCTGGGACAGCAGGGATCAGTCCTCACATATGGGTTACGTCAGTGCCAATGGAGCCCATGCAGAGCAAATCCCAAGCTTTCAAAGAAAGCTTATGGAAGTTGCCTCCACGCATGCGTGGTCCGCTTCCTGTCCAAAGGGGCCATCTTGTTGAGTCAAAAAACATAGCTAAAGACAGCAAAGGACAAAAAACAGAAAAACAGGAAGACTGCAACTCCAAGGGGAGGAGGGAGGGTTGTGAGGACTGATTCCTGCTGTCCCTGGAGAACACCTGTTACAGGTGAGTAACTACGCTTTCTCCGGGAACAAGCAGGAAGTCAGTCTTCACATATGGGACTCCTCAGCTACAGGCTACCAGGAACCCATAGCCGAAAAAAGGCTTCCTCATCGAGAGCTGCGAGCAGCTGCAGCGGAAAAAACTCTCAAACCGAGAAGAAAATAGCACTCCGGTAGCCTGAACACAGAAGAGTCGGAGAGCAGGAATTGCCTAGACCTCAAAAAGATTACGGAGTGCAGCCTGGACAAAGGCACTGTCCCATCAGGACTCCCTATCCAGGCAGTAATGAGCTGCGAAGGTATGAACCGAAGACCAGGTGGCGGCTCGGCAAATGTCTGCCAGAGGAAAGGAGCGCAAATAAGCCATGGAGATTGCCATGACCCAGACCTTGTGAGCCGTGACACGGCCCTCCAGAGGAAGTTACGCTTCCTCATAGGCCTGGGCAATGCAGTCAGCTACCCACGTGGACAGCATGCACTTGGTCACCGCCTGCCCCAGCTTGCTGGGGTTGTAGGAAACCAAAAGATGCGAAGCTTTTCGGTGGTCTTGAGTACGCTGAATGTAGAAAGATAAAGCCCTCCTACAGTCTAGGGTATGGAGGTCGGCCTCAGTGTGACCGGCGTGCGGTCTAGGAAGGAAGGTAGGAAGGACCACCTCCTGATTGAGGTGGAAAGCAGAGACTACCTTCGGAAGAAACTTGGGGTGTGTGCGAAGCACTACCCTATTCTTGTAGAACCTGGTATAAGGCCTCTCCGCCATGAGGGCAACGAGGAACACCACCTTCCATGAGAGATTGCGGAGATGACACATAGCCATCGGTTCAAAAGGCGGCAGGGTGAGCCGCCCCAACACCACAATGAAATCCCATTCGGGCGCCGGAGGGCAGACCGGGGGATTAGACAGGAGAAGGCCCTTGAGGAATCAGGATACTGTCGGGCGCGCCGAGAGTGGCTTCCCGTTTATCGGATGGTGGTTGGCCGCGAGGGCACTGAGATGTACTCTGACAGAGTTTGATTTGAGCCCCAAGTCCGAGAGGTGGAGAAGGTATTGTACCACCATGGCCACCGGGCAGGAGAAAGGATCAGTTCCCCAAGCCGCACACCAGAGTGCAAATCTGCACCACTTAAAGGTGTATGCCCGTCTGGTAGATGTTCTGCGGGAAGACAGCAGGACATCCTCCACTTCTTTCGGGAGTAGGAGCGGAGCTAGTGAGACTCTCTCAGCAGCCACGCCGTCAGCGATAGGGAGCTGGGGTTGGGGTGCAGGAGAGAGCCCCCCCTCCTGAGAGAGGAGCCATGAGTCTGTCCCCAGAGGGATAGGAGTCTCCGCCGCTAGCTGCAGGAGGAGCGGGAACCATGGTTGCCGAGACCACCATGGGGCTATCAAAGTGACTAAGGCTCTGTCGCAAAGAATCTTGAACAGGGTCCTGGCGATCAGAGGTGTCGGGGGAAATGCATACAAGAGGCCCCCCGACCACGATATCAAAAAGGTGTCGGCAGCCATCCTGTCGGGGTGTGGTTGCCGGGAACAGAAGCGGGGCAACTGGTGGTTGTCCGGGCTGGCGAAGAGGTCCAGCCTCGGGTACCCCCAGATCCAAAAGAGCCTGCGGGCCACTTTGGGGTCCAGTTGTCATTCGTGGGGCTGGAGCAGTCTGTTGAGCCTGTCGGCTAGCCAAATGCTGTGGCCTGGTAGGTACACCGCCCTTGAGGAGAATGCCGTGTTGGGCTACAAATGAGCACAGGTCCAGCGCTTCGCGGCAGAGGGCACGGGACCCCGTGCCCCCCTGTTTCTTCACGTAGAACATGGCGACTTAGTTGTCGGTCTGGACTAGGACAGAGCCGTGGCTCAGGGATTTCCGGAACGCCCTCAGGGCAAGACGGATCGCACACAGCTCCAACAGGTTGATCTGTAGGGCACTCTCGTCTGGAGACCAGACGCCCTGGGTGGGAATCCCCTGGCAGTGGGCTCCCCAGCCCAGCAAAAAGGCGTCCGTGGTGAGGACCCTCGAGTGCTGAGGGACCTGAAAAGGCATTTCTGCTTGCAAGTGGCGGGGGGACTGCCACCAGTTTAGGGACCATGCCAGGCGCATGGTGACTCTGACCTTGTCCTGGAGGCGCCCTGTCGTCTGGGACCATTGGTCCCTGAGGCATCACTGCAGAATCTGCATGTGTAGGCAGGCATCTGGAGTAACATGGACTGTGGAGGCCATTTGCCCGTTGAGGCGCAACAGGAGTCGTGCCGGTACCGAAGAGCAGCGCTGTATCCTCCTAGCCAGTGCCAATAGCCTGTTGACTCTGTAGGCAGGAAGGCCCTGGCTGGGAGCGCATCGATCCTTGCCCCGATAAATTCCAGCTCCTGAGTAGGTCTCAGGCTAGACTTGTGGAAGTTGATTACGAAGCTCAAGTGCTGAAGGACCTGGATAGTGCGTTCCGTGGCCTGCTGCACCTCTGGGGCCGAGGTGCCCCTGATGAGCCAGTCATCGAGGTAGGGGAAGACAAAAATCCCCTGAAGCCTGAGAAAGGCGGCAACTACCGCTAGGCACTTCGTAAATACCCTGGGGGCCGAGACAAGGCCGAAGGACAGCACCTGGTATTGGAAGTGAAGGTCCCCCCACCACAAAGCGTAGGTATTGACTGTTGTTTGGGTGGATTAGGATGTGCGTGTAAGCATCCTTTAGGTCTAAGGAGCACAGCCAGTCTCCCTGGCGGAGGTAAGGCAGCAAAGTTCCAAGGGAGAGCATCCTGAACTTCTCCCGCACCAGGAATATGTTGAGGTTGCGGAGGTTGAGGATGGGCCTGAGGCCCCCTGATCTTTTTGGCACGAGGAAGTATGTGGAGTAGAACCCTGGCCAGATCACCTATGCCTATTTTTCTCTATTCCCTCATTTTCACCTTCCTCTGCCCAGAATGCAACTCCCCCTCCTCCTCTGGTTCGCCGAATCACCCCGCCACTCTTTCTCAATTCCCCTCTTCCGATTCCCTCTTTCCCTCTGACTTCTATCACCTCCCCGTGGACCTTCAGGCTCAGTCCTGGAACTCCATCCTCACGGAGGTGCTGGATCAGCTTGCCCCACGTCAGCCTCTTCCCCCTCTCATACCCATCATCGCTACCCCTGGTTCCATTCAGGTCTATTCCTCTACATCGTTCTTATCTGCGTCGCACTGAGCGACGCTGGCGGAAAAATCCATCTCCTACTACCCTAGCTCACTTTCGACACTGCCATTCCCACTATCATTCTCTGCTCCATTCTTCTAAGTTGGACTACTTTTCTAACCGTATCTCCTCTTCAGCCAACTCCACTCGTTCACTCTATTCTGTCCTTTGTTCTCTTTCCGCTTCCCACTCTCTCACCTCCTCAGCCCCCTCCCCTGTCTCTCCTGATCCCGCCATCCTAGCCGCTCACTTTGCCACCAAAGTCCAGTCCCTCTGCTCACTCTTTCCTTCCTGCCCTCCTCCCCTCTCTCCGTCTTCTCCCCCTCCCCCCTTCTCCCTCCTCCCTCTCTACACATCTTCCTCCTCTCTCCCACAGTTGGTCCTCTTTCCAACCCGTGACCATCTCAGATCTATCCAAGGTATATTCCTCAACCCGGAAAACCACCTGCACCTTAGATCCCATCCCCTCCCAATGGCTTCTGGATACCTCTCTAGCCCTCTCTCCACAGATACTCTCCATTGTCAATTCTAGTCTCTCTTCTGGTACCTTTCCCACCATATGGAAGCACGCTATTATCCGCCCCATCCTTAAAAGAGACTCTCTTGATCCATCCTCCCCAGCCAATTGGCGCCACATTTCAAATCTTCCCTTCCTTTCAGAAATTCTTGAAAAACTGGTCTACGCCCAACTCTCCTCTCACCTCGAAGCCTCCCTGATTCTTCACCCCCGTCAATCCGGCTTCCGTCCCAATCACAGTACCGAAACCATTTTGCTCTCACTCCTTAACGATCTGCGTATTGCCCACGATCACGGTCTTATCTCCATTGCCGTCTCCCTAGACTTATCCGCTGCTTTCGACCTTGTAGATCACCACACCCTCCTAGCTCGTTTACACGATATTGGGCTCTCTGGTTCTGTTCTCTCCTAGTTTCGCTCCTTTCTCTCCAATAGGTCTTTCTCCGTTTCTACGGGTCTCTCTTCCTCTCCCCCAAACCCCCTCCCATGTGGTGTTCCCCAGGATTCTGTCCTTGCCCCCCTCCTATTTAATGTCTTCATGGCCCCCCTTGCCCTTCTGGTCCAGCAGCACGGTATCACAGCTCATTACTATGCAGATGATATTATTCTTCTTCACCACACTGACCCCACCACCCTGGACCTCACTCCCCTCAATTCCTGCCTGGCCTCGGTGGCCACCTGGTTCTCCTCTAACTTCCTGCATGTGAACCCCTCTAAAACATTTGCCATCTGGTTTACCTTCGGTGCTCCAGCTCCCTCCCTTGCTCCTCTTTTGTCCTCCACGCCACTTCCTCTTGTTCCCTCCCTACGTTACCTGGGGGTTATCCTGGACTCTGCCTTATCTTTTAAAGAACATATTTCCTCTGTGGTGCAACGGTCCTTTCACACCCTGAGACAACTTCGTGCAGTTCGCCCTTTTATATCAGTCCCTTCTATGACCACACTACTCTTATCCCTGGTGGTATCTCGTCTAGACTATTGTAATGTCATTCTAGCCGGCCTTCCCCAATCACAATTGCAGAGACTACAACTGGTTACATAAGAACATAAGATATGCCATACTGGGTCAGACCAAGGTCCATCAAGCCCAGTATTCTGTTTCCAACAGTGGCCAATCTAGGTCATATGTACTTAGCAGATTCCCCAAGAGACACAAGTTCCACAATGCTTGTACTGGGTCAAGCATTGATATCTTCGGTCACTTCTTAATAATGGTTTATGGACCTTTCCTCCAGGAACTTGTCCAAACCTTTTTTAAACCCAGCTACACTAACAACCTTTACTACATCCTCCGGTAACAAATTCCAGAGTTTGATTACACGTTGAGTGAAAAAATATTTTCTTTTATTAGTCTTAAATAGTTTACCCTGTAGCTTCATTGCATGTCCCCTAGTCTTTCTATATTCTGATAAGGTAAACAATCGATCTACGTTTACCCGTTCCACTCCGTTCATTAATTTATAGACTTCTATCATATCTCCCCTCAACCGTCTCTTTTCCAGGTTAAAGAGCCCTAACCTTTTTAGCCTTTCTTCATAGGAGTATCCTTCCATCCCCTTTACCATTTTGGTGGCTCTTCTCTGTACCTTTTCTAAAATCGCTATATCCTTTTTAAGATACGGCGACCAGAATTGCACACAATATTCAAGGTGCGGTCTCACCATGGAACGATATAGAGGCATTATAATATCTTTTGTTTTATTTTCCATTCCTTTCCTTATCATACCTAGCATTCTATTTGCTCTCTTGGCCGCCGCTGCACACTGGGCCGAGGGTTTTAACATGGTATCCACAATGACGCCTAAATCTTTTTCCTGGGTGGTGGTTCCTAATGTGGAACCTTGCATCGTGTAACCATAGTTTGGGTTGTTCTTCCCTAGGTGCATAACCTTGCACTTGTCCACATTAAATTTCATCTGCCATTTTGATGCCCAGTCTTCCAATTTATCAAGATCCTCTTGCAATTTTTCACAATCCTCTTGGGTTTTAACAACTTTAAATAGTTTTGTGTCATCTGCAAATTTGATAACCTCACTCGTTATTCCACTTTCCAGGTCATTTATGAATATGCCAAAAGGTAGCGGACCCAGCACAGATCCCTGGGGTACACCACTATTCACCTTTCTCCATTGGGAAAATTGGCCATTTAGCCCTACCCTCTGCTTTCTATCTTTTAACCAGTTCCTGATCCACAATAGTACACTGCCTCCTATCCCATGACTCTTTAGTTTCGCCAAAAGTCTCTGATGAGGGACCTTGTCAAAGGCTTTCTGAAAGTCCAGATACACAATATCAACCGACTCACCTTTGTCCACCTGTTTATTCACTCCTTCAAAAAAACATAACAGATTAGTAAGACAAGATCTTCCTTGTCTAAAGCCATGTTGGCTGTCTCCCATTAGGTTGTGACTATCTACATGCTGAGTAATTTTATTCTTTATGATGGTTTCTACCATTTTTCCCGGTACTGACGTTAGGCTCACCGGTCTGTAGTTTCCCGGATCACCCCTGGAACCCTTTTTAAAAATTGGTGTTACACTGGCGATCCTCCAATCTTCAGGTATTAGAGATGATTTTAATGATAGTTCACAGATTACTGATAGCAGGTCTGCAATCTCATATTTCAGTTCTTTCAACACCCTTGGATGTATACCATCCGGCCCAGGTGATTTGCTACTCTTCAGTTTATCTAATAGTTGTAAGACATCTTCCCGATGTATCAATATTTCCTTCAATTCTTCTGCACCTTTAAATACCACTTCAGTCATGGGTAACATCCCTACATCTTCCTCAGTAAAGACCGAAGCAAAGAATTCATTCAGTCTCTCCGCTATTGCCTTGTCGCCTCTTAGTGCTCCTTTAACCCCTTTATCATCTAATGGACCAACTGACTCTCTCACAGGTTTTTTGCTACGAATGTACTTGAAAAGGTCTTTATTTCGCGTTTTTGCTTCCGCAGCAAGCTTCTCAAATTCTCTCTTTGCCTGCCTTATCAATGCCTTGCATTTGACTTGCCAGTGCTTGTGCTGTTTCTAGGTTTCGTCGTTTGGCTCTTTTTTCCATTTCCTGAAAGATGCTTTTTTGGCAACAGCCTCTCTGACCTCACCTTTAAACCATGCTGGCAGTTTTTTGGACTTCCTTCCACTTTTCTTAAAGCGTGGAATACAGCTGGTCTGAGCTTCCAAGATAGTATTTTTCAACAACACCCAAGCTTGATGTACGTCTTTAACCTTTGCAACTGCTCCTTTTAGTTTTTTCTTAACTGTTTTCCTCATTTTACCATAGTCTCCCTTTCGAAAGTTAAAAGGTAGTACTGTGGATTTCCATACTATCCCTCCTCCACTAATTAAATCAAAGGCAATCATGCTATGATCACTATTGCCAAGTGGCCCCAACACCCTTATCTCTTGCACTAGATCTGGTGTTCCACTAAGGACTAGGTCTAATATGGCTTCCCCTCTGGTCGGTTCATGAACCAGCTGCTCCAAGAAGCAGTCATTTATTTCATCTAGGAACTTTATCTCCCTAGCATGTCCTGACGTGACACTGACCCAGTCGATACCGGGGTAATTGAAATCACCCATTATTATTACTGTGCTGTAACTTTTGTTAGCTTCCTCACGTATCGTGATGCATGCTTCACATTTCGATCATATCACCCCCCTCCTGGTTCATCTACACTGGCTTCCACTTGCCTATCACATACAATTCAAGGTGCTCATCCATGTACATAAAACCATCCATACCGGTGTTCCCCTTTACCTCGAAGATCAAATTCGTCTTCAGTCTTCTCATCGTTCCCTCAGGTCAGTCCATCTGAACCACATGTCCCTTCCCTCTCCATCACAGGCTCATCTCGAATCCACCCGTTCCTCTGCTTTCTTCTTCTTAGGCCCCCGACTCTGGAACTCGCTTCCCCTTGCCCTCCGCCGAGAACCCTCCTACAGTATCTTTAAGACTATGCTGAAGTCCCATCTATTTTGCTCGGCTTTTAACCTCCCTCTTCCTTCTGCCCCCTCATCTCCCTTACCCCGCTGAATTCAGATGTTTCTCAACCCTCCACTATTATGCAATGTTTCTGCTTTGCCTTGTTGCTCTATCCTCCTTTCTTATTCTATCCTATCTCATACTTTCCTTTCTTTTATTGTGGCGTTCTTTTCCTTTTCAGCAGCCTTATTATTTCTGTTATTGTAAACCGCTCTGGTGCCTTGAGCGTGAGCGGTATATAAAATGTGTTAATAAAGATAAAGATAAAGAACCCCTTGCCCCTGAGATGATGGGGCACTGTTTCTACCGCTCCGTCCTCGAGAAGACTCGCCAACTCCTTCAAGAGAAGGTCCCGGTGAAGGGGAGTCCAGGAGGGCTCTCCCGGAAAGAAGTGCGGGGGCACCTCGGCTAGGTGAAGGAGGTAACCCTCCTTGACCACCTGTAATGCCCAGGCATCGGTGGTGACGGTTCCCCACCTGTGGGCGAATAGGGAGAGCCGACCTCCTGTGGGCTGCCTGGCCTCGATGCAGAGAGGGACCATGCTGTAAAGAGTCAAAAGCTCCCCCCCCGGGTTGAGTCGGGTCAAAACCTGGGGCTTAGGAGCCTTCTGCTTACGGGGATTGTGCCCCTGCCCCTTGGCTTGCTGCCCCTGCTGGGGCACTGGAGAGGCCAGATGAGGACAACCCCAGTAAGGCGCAGATTTCCTCGGATAGAAGGACTTTTTCCCCGAGCCCTTCTTTCGGGAAGGGGCCGAGTTCTTCTTAGAGATCCTAGTCTTCGTCATGAACTCGGACTCCAGTTCAGCTGCCTTTTCGGTCATGGGCTTGCCGAATAAGTTCTCCCCCTGGCATGGGACATCGATCAACTTGCCTTGTACCCATTGCTCAAGGTCGGACGACTGTGGCCAGGTTTGGCGTAGTGCACCAATGCCCAACACGGCTACCCTAGCCGCCGACTCGAACCAGTCATAAGTCGCTCGAGACAAATTTGGAACATTCCCCGATGACTCTGGATAGGCTCCTGAAGCGCTGCAAGGGTTCCTCAGAGAGACCAGCTGAGAGCCTGGCGATCTCCTTTGTTAGATCTCTTAGGAACATGCCCATGTACAGCTGGTAGGCCTCGATTCAGCCATTCAGCATCATGCCCTGGTAGCATTTTCTGCCGAGGGCATCCAAGGTGCAGGACTCCCTGCCGGGTGGCACCAAGGAGTGTGTCTTCTGACTTTTTAGTCGACGCATGGCCGATTCAACAACCATGGAATTATGCGGCAATTGAGACTTTTGGAACCCAGGGTTCCAGCAGACTCGATACATCAAGTCGAGCCGCTTGCTAACCACCGGTATCAACGCCAGTGTCTCCCACATGCGGAGGAATGGACACAGTAAGGGTTTCCTGAGGAGGGGCCTCATATTGGAGGATCTCAAGTTCATCTGCTCGTGGGTCCTCCTCGGACTCTGATGGGAAGGCCAAAACTTTGGACATATCCCGAACGAAGTCTCGAAAGGCCATGTCCTCGGGGGGAGATCTCCTTCGAGGCTCCGACCCCAGGGAATTGGAAGGGACATCCCAGTGAAGGCGAGTGTCCGGAAACACCTCATCTCCCGACTCCCAGACAGTCATCCGAGTAGGACAGGTGGCAGTTCTCGGGCCCCAAGGGGTTGGGCCGCTCAGGCACTCGTTGGCTTGCCAGTGACGATCTCCGCCCTAAAGAGCGGGAGATTGAGCAGGACCTCGGCCAAGGATCTTCTCTGGCCTGTAGGGCTTTGAGAATCAGCATGGCCTCCGGGGTTGACTTCGTCGTCGAGTCCCCGGTGGTCAGGGCAGAGGAACCGGACATACCAAACACTATTGCCCTTTGCTGCTTTAGGAAGGCAATGATCTTGTGTTCCAAGGAATCCATCCTGGATGTGAGCTCAGTTGGTTCCGCAGCCTCCGGCTTGGGTGCCGATGTAATTGGGGCAGACGCCGGTTCCCCTGGAGGGGAGTCCTCGACTAGGACAGGACGCACTGGCCAGGGCCATTCCGTGGCAAGTTCCTTTCGAGAAAGTTTGATTGGATGCTCCTTCCCCGATGCCTCGGGCTGACGCTCGGGGTTCCCTGACTGGCCCCATGAGGGACCTGGTCATTCTGAACCATCCAGAGGTGCAGCTGTCGAGGAAAACTTTCTTCTTTTAGGTTCCCCTGAGGGGGACCTCCTCTCCGAGGTGCCCAGATGCCGCTCGGGTTCGGAATGCTCCTCCCAGGGCATGGAGGTCTCAGACGAGGTTCTGGCTTTCGGAAGCATAGGGGGATCAGAGAAAGCACAGTTACTTACCTGTAACAGGTGATCTCTGGGAACAGCAGGAATAAGTCTTCACATATGGGTACGTCGGTACCGACGGAGCCTGCGCGGGAACGCTCTCCAGCTTCCCAAAAAGGAAAGCTTTTGGGAGCATCCCACAGCACCTGCGCGCTGCCTTCCCGCCTTTCCTAACCAACTCTCCTCAGTTCGAGTTTAAAGCTGAGACAATAGAGAGAGAGAGGAAAGGAAAGATAGAAAAGAGATACAACTCCTAGGGGAGGTGGGTGGGTTGTGAAGACTTATTCCTGCTGTTCCCAGAGATCACCTGTTACAGGTAAGTAACTGTGCTATCTCCAGGAACAAGCAGGAATGAGTCTTCACATATGGGGACTCCCTAGCTGAGATGCCTGGGAGATCCCCAAGGATATGAGACCCTGAAAGGGGTCTGCGTCCTCCTATGGATCTCAGGCATCCATCCAGGGAAGGAGGGCAGGAGTTGTTTAAGAATGGAACAGGTGTCTGAGGACAGCCTGACCAAACAAGGCATCCCGGCGGGAATCCTTGTCCAAGCAGTAATGGGCTGTGAAGGCATGAACAGAGGCCCAGGTGGCTGCTCGACAGATCTGGTTGATGGACACAGAATTTAGATGAGCCATAGAGGTGGCCATGGCCCTCACATTATGAGCTGTGACATGGCTCTCCAGAGAAAGGTTCTTACTCTGGTAGGTGAAAGAAATACACTGAGCAATCCAATTGGAGAGTGTTCTCTTAGAGACTGGAAGTCCCAAGTGAGAAGGATCAAAAGCAACAAAAAGCTGGGAAGACTTTCTATGTTGCTGTGTCCTATGTAAGTAAAAAGCAAGAGCTCTTTTACAATCCAGAGTATGAAGATTCCTCTCTGCACTGGATGCATGAGGAGCTGGAAAAAAGACAGGTAAAAATACCTCTTGATTAAGATGAAAAGGTGAGACCACTTTAGGCATAAAGTGTGGATTTGTCCTAAGGACTACCTTGTCATGATGGAACCTTGTATAAGGTGGATTAGCCACTAAGGCCTGCAGTTCACTGATGCAGCGAGCAGAAGTGACTGCAATGAGGAAAAAAACCTTCCAGGAAAGAAATTTCAAGGAGGTAGTGGCTAAGGGTTCAAAAGGTGGCTTCATAAGCTGACCAAGAACCAAATTTAAGTCCCATGCCACTGGAGGTTTAGTTAAAGTTAGGCCTCTCATGAATCTTGAAATAAGAGGATAAGAGGAGATAGGTTGTCCATTGATGGGCTTAAGGGATGCTGCAATAGCACTCAAATGGACTCTTACTGAATTTGTCTTAAGTCCTGCATTGGAGAGATGCAGGAGATAGTCTAACAAAGAAGTTAAAGGTAGTGCCAGAGGGTCAAGACCCTTTTCAGCACACCAAATGGAAAATCTTTTCCACTTAAAAGCATAGGAACGCCTGGTGGAAGGTTTCCTGGAAGCATGGAGGATATCCTTCACCTGCTGAGAAAGATTCAAGTCTTGAAGGTCTAGGCCTTCAGTAACCAAGCTCTGAGGTGAAGGGACTTGGGGTTTGGGTGCCACAAAGTCCCTTCCTCCTGAGACAGAAGGTCTGGAGCAGCTCCCAAGTCCAGAGAGGGGGCTTGGGAGAGATGCAGAAGCAGAGGGTACCACACTTGGCGTGGCCAGCGTGGAGCTATGAGGATCATAGATCCTTGATCCCTCTGGAGTTTGAACAGAGTCTTGGGAATCAAGGGAATGGGTGGAAATGCATACAGGAAGCCCTGACCCCAATGAAGGAGGAAGGCATCCTTGGCCTGAACCCCCTGACACGGAATTCTGGAACAGAACCGGGGAAGTTTGGCATTCCACGGACTTGCAAAGAGGTCTATGTCCGGGGTTCCCCATTCTTGAAAGATTCTGAGTACCTGATCCATGTGCAGGGACCATTCGTGTGGAAGCAGAACTCGACTGAGTCTGTCTGCCCAAGAGTTTTGGATTCCTGGGAGATATACTGCCAGGAGATGGATTTGATGCTCTCTGGCGAAGGCCCACAATCTTAGAGCTTCATTGCAAAGCAACAGAGAGCCAGTTCCTCCTTGCTTGTTTATATAAAACATAGCTACTTGATTGTCCGTATGGATGAGGACTGTCTTGTAGCTGAGGAGGGTATGGAAGACCTTGAGAGCTAGAAAAACTGCTCGAAGCGCCAAGTGGTTGATATGAAGAGAGGTCTCCTGAGGGGACCAAGTGCCTTGAGTGGAGAGGTCCTGTAGATGAGCTCCCCAACCTGTCTGGGAGGCATCTGTTGTGAGGGTTGCTTGGGGCAACAACTGTTGGAAGGGGGCCCCAGCAACAGATTTTGAGTGGACATCCACCATTGGAGAGACCAAAAGAGACGTTTGGAGGTTGCTATTTGGTCTGAGAGAGCTCCTGAAGCTTGAGTCCAAAGGGTGGACGAAGTCCATTGAGCTGCTCTCATGTGTAGGCAGCATAGGGTACCACATGTACTGTGGAAGCCATGTGGCCCAGCAGTTGTAGCATCTCCCTGGCAGTTAAGTGGCTCTTTGACTGAATCTGGGAGGCTAGCTGCACTAGACGTTGGCAACGGGCCTGAGGAAGGTAGGCCCTTGCAGTGGTGGTATCCAACCAGGCCCCTATGAATTCCAGGGACTGAGTAGGGATGAGCTGGGACTTTGGGAGGTTTACCACCAGTCCCAGATACTGCAGAATGCGCCTTGTGCGGTCCAGGGAAATCTGGGCCTCTGACTGAGATGGAGCTCGGAAGAGCCAGTCGTCCAGGTATGGGAAGACAAATATTCCCAGAGTGCGTAGAAATGCAGCAACTACTGCCATGCATTTGGTGAACACTCTTGGGGCAGAGGCCAGACCGAAAGGAAGCACTCTGTATTGGTAATGTTTTTCTTGGAAAAGAAAATGCAGGAATCTTCTGTGAGATGGATGGATGAGAACATGTGTGTACGCATCCTTGAGATCTAGAGAACAAAGCCAATCCTGACTTTGAAGGTATGGAAGGAGAGTGCCCAGAGAAAGCATCTTGAACTTCTCCTTGCATAGAAATTTGTTCAATTCTCTGAGATCTAGAATGGGTCTGTATCCCCCTGTCTTCTTTGGAATGAGAAAATAGGGGGAGTAGAACCCTGACCCTTGTTGAAGAAGAGGAACTTCTTCTATTGCTCCTTGGGCAAGAAGGGTAGTTATCTCCTGACCTAGAAGGTCGAGAAGAGATGTGGGAGAATTGAAGTGTCTCACCATGGTGTGGGGAGGAAGGTCTGAGAAATGAAGTTTGTAGCCCTCTCTTATGATGGAGAGGGTCCACTGCTCTGATGTGATTTGCTCCCACCTGGGAGCAAAATGAGCTAACCTTCCTGGAATGGTGAAAGGTTCTGGCTGTGTTAAAGCCAGAAAGGCTAAGTTCTCTAGCATCAAGTCAAAAACCCTGAGGGGGTTGGGACTGCTGGGTTACAGCAGCCCCTGTAGACTTAGGCCTGGCCTGCTTAGGTTGCTGAAGCTTAGCGGTAAAGCGACCTGTAGAAGATTGTTGGCCAGAAGTGGAAGGAAACCTGCCCTTTTTGAAAAAAGACTTTTAAAAGTCTTTTTCTTGGCAGGAATGGAGGTAGACCTTGAAAGTCTATCCAGAGCAGAATTCTCTGCATCCATTTGAGTGGCTTTAATTTGCCACTCTCTGCCAAACAGATTTTCACCTGTACAGGGCAGATTTCCTAAGCCATCTTGAACCCAGGGTTCTAAATCAGAAGCCTGGAGCCAAGCAATTCTGCGAGCAGCTATGGCAATGCCTGAGGCTCTACTGGCACCTTCAAAGGAGTCAAAGGCTGCCCTGTTTGAAAACTTGGAGATGTCTTGAGTATGCTTAAGCCACATGCGGAATTCTTCCCTTTTATCTTCTGGAATAAAAGTGAGGAAAGTGTGCAGCTTTTTTGCCACTTCTTTCAGAAACATACCCATATAAAGGCTATATGAGTTGATTCTGGCAATAAGCATACTGGCCTGGAAGATTTTCCTACCAAAAGCATCCAAGGTCCTGCATTCTCTTCCTGGAGGAGCAGAAGAGTGTCTCTTTGTACTCTTTATCCTCTTCATAGCTGACTGCACCACAATGGAATGGTGAGGAAGCTGAATTTTCTGGAACCCAGGACAAGGAGGGACACGATACATAGTGTCCAACCTGCGAGAATGAGGAGAGAGAGTGAGAGGAGTCTCCCATAAATCAATCATGTGTTCATGAAGAATCTCATGAATTGGTAAGGTGACTGCCTCTTTAGGAGCCTTAGAGTATCCTAAAATATCTAATTTTTTTGCTCTAGGCTCTGATTCAGAGGTTACTGAAATAGAGAGTCCTTTAGCTACTTCTCTTATGAAGTCTTGAAAGGACAAGTCCTCTGGAGGAGACATTCTTCGTTTTGGAGAAGAAGGCTCCTCTGGAAGGGCTATGGATACTTCAGGAGACTCATCTGATGTATCAGAATCATCAGAGGAATCGAAGTATCGCCTGTCAGGGTGCTCTTCTAACGCTCGATACGCGTATCAAGCGGTATCGACATCGGGCGTCCCCGGTACCGGATCGGTACCGAGAAGTAGCCCTGGACAAGGAACCGCAGCAGTCGGTATCCTGGTCGATGCAGTCGGTACCGGCATCGGCGCCGATACCGACAACGGAGCTCGTTGCGGTATCATCGGCGTCGCAGCTTGAATGAAGGACTGTATAGCCTGCTGCATGGACAGAACTTTCTGATCCATCGACGCCATGAAAGCCTGGAAGTCGGTACCAGGAGAAAGTGCCGGTACCCCAGAGCAATCTAACAGGTGATCGGTCGAGGCCGTGCCATCGATGTCAACCTGTAACCCCATAGGAGGAGCTTTGGAAGCCGGAGCTTCCCGCCGGGGTTGTTTGGCTGGTGCAGGATCCTCGAGGGCAAGCCCGGAGGCATCTCGATGCTCAGAGGGAGATCTACCCTTCGAGGACCTGCTAGGTTTATGTTTGGTTACCTGAGATCCTTCAGGAGAAGAAGACCTGGAAGATGTCAATGCTACTGCCGGTGCCTCAGCGGGAAACAGCACATGGAGCTTAGCTGCTCGGTTCTGTAACCCCCGTTTAGACATTAGGGAGCAGGACGGACAATCCGGAATGGAGTGTTCAGGACCCAAACATTTAAGACACCATTCATGGGTATCTGTAACAGAAATAGTACCGCTACACTTAGTGCATTTTTTGAACCCGGAGGTTGGTTTTTCCATGAGGGAAATTTTCTTGTGGGCCCTGAGGCCTTAAGAAGAAAAATACACCAAGTGAGGAAAAATATAAATTTTTTTTTTTTTTTTTTTAAAGAAAGAAAGAAAAGACCGGCGGTACCGGTCCGGAGTCGGGGAAGGCAGACACGCGACCAAAGAAATAAAATAAAATAAAATAAAGAACTTCTTCAGCGGTGACAGGGCTCGACCTGCTGGCTCCGCGGAAAAGAAGAACTGAGGAGAGTTGGTTAGGAAAGGCGGGAAGGCAGCGCACAGGCGCTGTGGGATGCTCCCAAAAGCTTTCCTTTTTGGGAAGCTGGGGAGCGTTCCCGCGCAGGCTCCCTCGGTACCGACGTATCCATATGTGAAGACTCATTCCTGCTTGTTCCTGGAGATAATCTTTTCCTGCTGCTGCTGGCGGCTTTTCAGGGCCTTCGAGGACATAAGTTTGCAAAGGCCACAAACCGCCGGGTTGTGGTCCGGGCTGAGGCACCGGAGGCAGCAGTCATGCGTATCGGTGAGGGACATAATTTTACCACATCTATCGCACTTTTTGAACCTGCTGGTAGCCATAGAGGGAAAAAGGGTCTCCGCAAGGTAAAAGACCTTTAGGGCTCCCAGCAAGAAAAAACAAGGGTGGAAACGCACAAGAAAACTAAAAGAGAAAAAAAATAAATAAAGTGAAAGCCGACCCGATACCGGGGTACTGGGGGCGGGCAGGAACCGTACAGAAAACAGCCAAAAGGCAAGAAGAAAAATACACTTTTCCGGGACAGAGAACAGACAACGTCGAAGGGCTCTGTGGAAAAAAGAAGACTAAGCAAGATGGCCCCTTTGGGCAGGAAGCGGACCACGCATGCGTGGAGGCAACTCCCTAATGCTTTCTTTGAAAGCTGGGGATTTGCTCTGCACGGGCTCCGAAGGCACCAACGTAACCCATATGTGAGGACTGACTTCCTACTTGTTCCCGGAGAACCACCAATTCATCAATCTAGCGGTACATTCAAATGCATTTTTATGCATGCTTCACTCAGGTAACAGCACCTGTTTAGAGGGTCCATCCATCTGTCTGTACACATGGATTTGTATGCGCAAGCACACACAAAACCTATGCTTGTAAGAGGATGGAGGACTTCATAGCAGACAAAAGAGATACTCCCACAGCATAAAAAGAAAAAGGAGAACCCCCCCCCCCCCCCCCCCCAGTGACAGAATTGTGCCTACGGGGACCCATACCCAGGCTGGACAGAAAGGTTGCAGAAATGGCCATCAAATGTAAAACAGCTGTCAACAGATATCCAAGCTCAATGGAAGAAAAGGAAGAGAAGGAAGGAAGCAGCTATCACTGCCAGGGACCCAACCTCCAGCAACTGAATAAGAAGAGAAGGTGGGTTCAGGATTTGCAGAAGCCAGTAGCGGCAAAACAACAGAGGTGCTAAGGTCCCATTATATGGGGCTGCTGACTTGGAGGACCCGATCTCCTGTGACAGAAGAAAGCAAGCAGGGGAGGGAGAGGGAAGAGCCTGAGAGAGAGAAGGGGGGGGGGGAAGTAGTAAGAATGCAAGGGGATGTGGTATTGAGAGGAGAGAGAATACTGGGGATGAGAGAGAAAGGTTGAGGGTAAGTAATAAAAGAATAGGGGAAGGGATGGAGGAGTGGGAACAGAGTGGGAGAAGGGTGGGGAGTGAAATCAAAAAGGAGGAACGAAGAGAGAAGGGCAGAGGAATGGAGAATGGATAGTGCTACTGAAAATCCTTCCAGGCAGCCTCAACACTATCTGTATAGTACCAGTCAGCATATGGGTAGAGCACAGAGTTATCCAGAGGGCAGCAATATTCAATCTGATATTCAAACTGGAGTAGCAGGCCAGTGGTTAAGAGCAGCAGCCTGATGGTCTTGTGCCTCCATTACCTCAGGTATAGATTGGATTTAGAGACTGTAAGCCTTCTGGAGAGAGGGAAATATCTACTACACCTAAATGGAACTTGCCTTGAACGGAAACACTAAAAATAATTAAATAAAGCGTAGTTACTCACCTGTAACCGGTGTTCTCCAGGGACAGCAGGAACCAGTCCTCACATATGAGTGATATTGGAGCTGACAGAGCCCACGGGGAAGCATCTCCTCAGC
Organism: Ichthyophis bannanicus; assembly: GCA_033557465.1. Classification (NCBI taxonomy): domain Eukaryota; kingdom Metazoa; phylum Chordata; class Amphibia; order Gymnophiona; family Ichthyophiidae; genus Ichthyophis; species Ichthyophis bannanicus. Next base: position 826,151,279 of record CM066034.1, read on the forward strand.
TTTCAAAGAAAGCCTTTGGGAGAAGCCACCACGCATGTGTGGTCCCCTTCCCGCCCAAGGGTGCCATCTTGCTCAGTCCTATGACATAGCTAAGTCAGCAAAAAACAAATTGGTATAGTTAAGGCAATTCTACAGGGAGGAGGGAGGGTTGTGAGGACCATCCAGCAGCCCTGGAGTTCGTGGGCCAGTGACACCAGGCACTGAGCCCAGCCCGATGGAAGGAAGCCCTGGCCTGAGACATGTCCAGGAGGGCTCCTGAAGAACTTGAGATGCTGAAAGAACTGCAGGTGAGACTTCGGGTAGTTGATGATGAAGCCCAGCTGCTCTAGCACCTGGATTACATTAGGCAGCCTAACGAACCTCGCCGGGCAACCCTCCTCTGATCAGCCAGTCGTGCAGGTAGGGAAGATGAAAACTCCTTGCAGTTTCAAGAAGGTGGCGACCACGACCAGGCACTTTATGAAGATCCTGGGAGCGGATGCGAGACCAAAGGGGAGCACTCTGTAATGGCAGTGACAACCTCCAATGACAAACTGGAGATATTGTTGGTGCAAAGGATGAATCAGGATGTGGGTGTAGGCGTCTTTGAGATTCAAGAAGCATAGCCAGTCTCCCGCTGGAGGTATGGCAGCAACATCCCAAGGAACACCCATCTTGAACTTTTCTCGTATCAAGAAGTGGTTTAGATCCCACAGGTCAAGGATGAGGGTGAAAGTTGCCCGTTTCCTTGGGCGCCATAAAATAGAGGGAGTAGAACTCTTTGCCCACCTGAGGCTGAGGGAACAACTCTGCCACCTGTTCTGTGAGGAGAATATGGATCTCTCTCCGAAGAAGTTCTTGATGGTGAGGGTCCAGAGGAAGCTCCCCCGGAAAGAATGGAGGGGGAGTTGGCTCGAAGTGAAGGAGGTAGTCTTCCATCATGACTTGCACGGCTCAGGTGTCACTGGTGATGCTGGGTCAGAGATGGGCGAAAAATGTGAGCTGTCTTCCGATGTGCTGCAGAGTGGGATAATCCAGGGGAAGACAGGCTATGGTCCTGGAGTAAGAAGCGCCCCACCCCCCAGGTTGCGGCTGCGGCACTGACTGAGAGGGCTGCCTGGTAGGCCTGAAATTGGGGATAGCTCCCGTAGGCCAAATTCTTTTTCAGGTAGAAGGGCTTTTTCCCCGAAGCCTTCCACCAGAAAGGGTTGGCAGTCTTCTGTGACAGCCTGTTTCGGGTGAGCAACTCAGTCTCCAGCTCGGCGGCTTTCTCAGTCATGGGCTTGCCAAAGAGGTTGTTCCCCTGGCAGGGGACATCGACCAACTTGTCCTGAATCCATTGCTTCAAGTCTGAGGACTGTAGCCATGTCAGGTGGCGGGCATCAATGCTCACTGCAGCCACCTGAGCCACGGACTCAAAGCCGTCGCAGGCTGCATGAGTAACATTCTTGGAACACTCCATCATGGAGACAAGGGTCAAAGGGCTGGAGAGGTTCATTAGAGTCTAGATGAGAATCCAGCAAGCTCCCCTGCCAGGTCTCTCAGGTTCATGTCCATGTACAGTTGGTAAGACTGGATACGGGCCATGAGCATCGAACCTTGGTAACACTTTCTATCAAAGTCATCCATGGTGCGTGCCTCCCTATCCGGGGTCACTGAGGAGTGTCTCTTCTGACTCTTAATGCAGTGCATGGCCGATTCCAGTACCATGGGAATGTATGGTAACTGTGCCTTTTCAAAGCCCAGGCTCTTGCGGACTCAATACATCAAATCGAGATGCTGGCTCACTATGGACACCATAACCGGGGTTTCCCACATCCGGGATATGAGGAACTCGAGGATAGGAGGCACTGGGACAATGACATCCTCCTTGGGAGGGGAAGGGTATTAGAGGATCTTAAGGTCCTCCGCCTGAGGCTTCTCCTCCGCCTCGATGGTGAAGGACCAAGCCTTCTCCATGTCCTGCACAAAGTAGAGGAAACAAAGTTCCTCGGGAGGGCATCGTCAACACTCCAGCAGAGGCTTGGGGTCCACAGGGGCATCCCAGTGTTGTGCCATGCCCGGGGACTCGTTCGTCTCTCACTCCGAGTTCAACTCAGAGATGAAATCAAAGGATCGGCGAGAATCACGCCGATGCCCCCCCTGGTGGTGGGGTCGACAGGGTCCAGGGTTTAAAGCACTCTGAGCATGAATCACTCGGGGGAAGATGCCCGGTGCCCCAATGGGGACCGGGAGTGACCCCTGGAATAGATCTGGAAGGCATACTGCTCAAGGATGGTCTGTACCTCCAAAGGCAAGGCACCCATGGTGGACAGGGTTGTCATCGGCCCTGAGGAACTGTTACCAGATGTATTCTGAACTGGGGCCCTCTGTTGCACCAGGAAGGCAGGCAGGCTGAGTTCCAGGCTGGCCATGTGCTCCTCCAGGACAAAGGCCCCATAACCTCTGGCGCCAACACCGAAGGAATCAGGCTCGGCGCCCATTCTACAGGTGGAGACTCCCTGATGGTGATGGGGTCGGGAACTTGACATTGGTCCTCCGAGGGCATGGAAGACTCCTCCCCACCAGGGCAGCTTCGAGGGCTGTTCCTGGCCATTGCCCTCGGCCTTGCATCAAGGACTGTGGTGCTAATATCTATGGGACCTGCCCCCAGAACCGGTATCGCCCCCTGATGAAGAGTGGGACGGAGTCCGGATCTTCCAGGAATGGTCCTTGGTGGAGGATGGCCAGTCCGAGGCTGCACAACACCAAGGCTCTGAGACAGCCTGTACGGCAGCCTCTGAGGATGTCTATGCCGACGCCAATGCTGGATCAGATGCCGAGGACTTGTGATCAAACAGTGCCTCCTGCTGCCTTTCACGGTTCTTATACCCCTTGCTCATCATCTGGAGACAGAGCAGACAAGTAGAGGCGTCGTGGTCAGCCCTGAGGCACTGAAGGCAGCAGTTATAGCAGTTCGTGATGGACATAGTCCTACCACAACTGCTGCACTTCTTAAAACCACTGATCGTGGACACAGCTGGGAAACAAGAGTCTAGCGAAATCAAAATCCAATGTCTCAACCAGGGGGCGTGACAAAAAACTCCGCACACAGAAGAAAGCCGAGTGAAATAAAAGGGACCTAAAAAAAATGTGGCGCCAAAGCATCAACTGTTCCGGGCTTGAAGGAAAGCAAAACGATATAAGACCAAAAAAAAGAGAAAGAAAAAGGCAAAACACTACCACAATACTTTTTTCTGGGGTGCAGATGAACATATGAAGGCTCCGCGGAAAATCGAAGACAGAGGCAAGATGGCTCCCTTGGGCGGGAAGGCAACTATGCATGCATGTTGGCTCTCCCAAAGGCTTTCTTTGAGAGCTGGGGAGATTTACTTTGCGGGATTCATCGGTAATGTCACCTATAGGTGAGGAAAGACTTGTTGCTTGGTCCCGGAGAACTTAATAAATCAGGCTCTTAATGGACCACTGCACAGTGCCAACAAAAATCAGTGGCCCTATTCCTCCTCCCCCTCCCACCACCCCCAAGCTACATGTGTGTGTGTGTGGTGTGGAGATAAGGGTGCCTGGGGGGGGAGCAGGAGAGGAGTATGCCTTTTGCACATGCACATTGTGCGCTTTACTTCCCATGCATTCATCCCTTCCCTTCCCTTCTCCACTCCCATCCCTCTTCTGCTGTCCCTTCCCAACCCCCAGACTCTCCCCTTCAGCCCACCCTTGTACTCACTCCTTGCCCTACACCATTCACATATATGGCTGAATAAACTAAAGAGGCAGTAGGTTTTATTAATCTACTGCTCCTTTAATTTATTCAGCAAACTTTAATTTGTGCAGTAAACTTACTAACTTTTTTTTTGGCAAGCTGTGCTGACACCGAACCAGTTTCAGCACTTCTGCTTGCGAGGGTTGGGATCCCCACTGGCTCTCTTGGTCACTATATTTTCGGCATATCTGCCCATGTACTCTGAGCCCTAGGTCAGATTTTTGGTTGCTGTGGTGACCTGGTGCCTGGGGTTTGTCAAGCCCTGAAATATTGAACTCTTTAACTCTGTCTCTTTATGCCAAAAACCATTGACCATTTTAGTAGTCACCATCTGCGCAGATTCCATTCTGTTTATATCCTTTTGAAGATTATGGTCTCCAGAATTACACATAGTACACCAAATGAGGTCTCCACCAGACTTATACAGAGGCACTATCACCTCTTTCTTCCTGTCTATTCCTCTCCCTATGCACCTAAGCATTCTTCTAGCTTTCGCCATCACCTTTTCTGCGTGTTTAGCCACCTTAAGATAATCACACCCAAATCTTGCTCTTCTTTCATGGACAAAAATACTCCACCATCCATACTGTACCATTCTCTTGGATTTTTGCATCACAAATGCATGACCCTACATTTTTTAGCATTAAATCTCAGATGCCAAATTCTGATCAAAAATTCATACTTGAAAGGACATCTATGTAATTCTGAGCAATGGCTGTCCATATTGATCCTTGTTTAAACAACACAGGGCTCCTTGATAACACAGGGCTCAATATTGTGACCATGTAGCTTTACGGCGAACATTGCAACAGTCATATCTTCCCTTCCAACCAAAGGGAAAGCCAGAACAGGGAGGAAGGAGTAGTGCTCGAGATAGACCCCTGGGAAAGAATAAGTGCTCCTTTAAATTTATCGTTTATTGTATTTGATATACCACACTTTGTTTGAGGCATACAGAACAGTTTACAGATATTCAGTCAAAATGAATAGAAAAAAACTCCAGTTCATGGCTCCACCACTAGTGTTTACTCCCTTTCGCACCCACTGGACTACTTGGAGGGGAAGACAAGGAAAGGAAAGTGTAGTTACTCACCTGTAGCAGGTGTTCTCCATGGACATCAGGAAATGCCTCACATATGATGACGTCAATCCGTTGTGGGAACCTTCCCTACTCCTCCTAGAAGCTGCATTGCACCTGCATGTGCTTTCCTGCCTGCTGCCATGGCGCCATCTTAGCTTTAGTCCCTATACAAGCTAAGGAGGATAGAACTCTAAGGGGAGGAGAGAGGGTTTTGAGGACTTTTCCTGCTGTCCAATGTCCTAGCCTCCCTCCTTGGGGGTGCCAAGGAGTGTGTCTTTGAACTTCTGGACCTTTTGAGGGCAGATCAAACTATCAGACAGTGATGCAGAAGCTAGAGCTTCTTAAATCTGGGAGCCTTCTGAACTTGGTACATCACATCAATCTTTCTACTAACAGAAGGTACAGTAAGAAGGGGAGTGTCTACTACATTCTCGTCAGTAGCCTCTGAAGGATATGATGCATGGGCACTGTCTCTGTTACTACCTCTTTGAGGGCCATGGAGTATTGAAAGATCTTCAATTTGTCTTCCCTGGGTTCATTCTCAGTCTCCAAAGAAAATAGTATGGCCTTAGCCATGTCTCTCACAAAGATTTAGAAAGTCATATCCTCAGGTGGAGACTTGCATCTTTTGTGAGGAGGAGGAGGACTAGAGGAGCCCTCTGGAGATCTAGCTTCTGATAGATCTGTGATCTAGCCTTCTGAATCAGACTCAGAGAGGAAATCAAAATAATTCTGAGTCTTGGCCTGGTCGACTTTGCTTCCCTGTGGGGATTGAAAGCTACTCCAAGAGTGTCGATGTACCACTTACTTCTTACATACTGGGGGAGCATCCGTCCCCAATGTGCTGGAGAGTGATACTGGCTGGGCAGAAATCGGCGTCAGGGCCGTTCAATGTCCTGATATTGATGCCTCTCGCACAGGACTGCTGTGCTTCTCGAGGACAGGCTCGATGCCTTGAGGCAGCATGGCAACATTCATTGAAGCTCTAGTATGCTGCATGGTGAAGAGCATTGTGATTCTTTCCTAGGAAGATCTTGTCTTACTAATCTGTTATGGTTTTTTTGAAGATGTAAATAAATAGATAGAGAAAGGTGAGTCAGTTGATATAGTATATCTGGACTTTCAGAAAGCCTTTGACAAGGTCCCTCATCAGAGACTTTTGGCAAAATTAAAAAGTCATGGGATAGGAGGCAGTGTACTATTGTGGATCAGGAACGGGTTAAAAGATAGAAAGCAGAGGGTAGGGCTAAATGGCCAATTTTCCCAATGGAGAAAGGTGAATAGTGGAATACCCCGGGGATCTGTGCTGGGTCCGCTGCTTTTTAACATATTCATAAATGACCTGGAGCAGGAATAGGGAATAAGGAATGAGGTTATCAAATTTGCAGATGACGCAAAACTATTTAAAGTTGTTAAAACCCATGAGGCTTGTGGAAAATTGCAAGAGGATCTTGATAAATTGGAAGAGTGGGCATCCAAAGGGCAGATGAAATTTAATATGGACAAGTGCAAAGTTATGCACCTAGGAAACAACCACCCAAACTATGGTTACACGATGCAAGGTTCCACATTAGGAAACCACCACCCAAGAAAAAGATTTATGCGTCATCGTGGATAACATGTTAAAACCCTCCACCCAGTGTGCAGCAGCGGCCAAGAGAGCAAATAGAATGCTAGGTATCATAAGGAAAGTAATGGAAAATAAAACAAAGGATATTATAATGCCTCTGCATTGTTCCATGGTGCGACCGCACCTTGAATATTGTATGCAATTCTGATCGCCGATACTGCGATTGAAACACAGTGCTATGTCAGATAAGAAAGAGTTTTGGAGATACAACAAGGAATGAGTTCGATACAGAATGGTTTAGCAAGATTGTGAAAAATTATTATTTGAACTGAAATTTTTATGAGCACATAGCAAAAGATATAATGGAAATGAAAAGTATAGATAAGTATTACTTTATGAATGTCAGTTTCAGTAAGGATAAATTAGACTTACCTGCTAATTGTTCTTCCTTAAGGAACTCCAGTCTAGTCCCGAACCTTGGAGTTGTGCTCCTCCTCCAGTAGCTTGGAGACTGAGAAATGTCATCTCTTTTCTGATGACACCAGTATATCCTGCCCGGATCCGTCTCCTCTCATCAGTAACCTATTGACAAAGCAGACTCACCGGAGCAACAAGTAAGTAACAACTATGAACCAGAACTGTAACTAACAAATCTAAGCTTGCATAAAGGGACCCCAATCTCCCCTCCCGGAACCTTTAACAGCTTCTATCGCTGGCCCTGAGGTATATTCTCAACCTCTGCATGAAAACAGATGAAAGAGTAAAGATAGCATATATGTTAATACCTGTCTCCTTACCTGTCATCAGCGCTCTTCTTCAGGTACTATAGTTCAGATAGCCAAATAGGGCGGGATATGGGACTAGATTGGAGTTCCCTAAGGAACAACAATTAGCAGGTAAGTCTAATTTACCCTTCCTTAACGTCCCTCCAGTCTAGTCCCGAACCTTGGAATATGTACCAGAGCAGTACAGAAAATCAACGGGAGGGATCTGAGACACCAGCCTGAAGCACCGCTGATCCCACAAAGGTATCCCTTTGCGCCTGAACATCCAGCCGATAATGCCGAATGAAGGAGTTCAATGAGGACCAGGTGGTGGCCTTACAAATGTCCAACGCCGGGACATACTGAAACTCAGCCCAAGAAGCCACTCGTGCTCTAGTGGAATGGGCTCTCAGCCCTTCTGGCACCGCTTTCCCATTTAGAATATAAGCGAATGCTATGGCCCCTTTAATCCACCTGGCAATGGAGGCTTTTGACGCCGCCTCCCCCTTCCTTGGTCCACCAAACACCACAAATAGCCTATCTGACTTGCGAAAAGTCTCCATCCTTCGGAGATATTTCTTCAACGCCCGGCGAACGTCCAACAGGTGTAATCTACTTGCAAGGGAACCACCCTGCTTTTCTGTAAATACCGGCAGGGAAATTACCTGATTAACATGGAACGACGATACTACCTTGGGCAAAAAGGACGGTACCGGTCTCAAAACTACTTTAGAGTCCAAAAAACACAGAAAAGGCTTCCTACAGGATAACGCCTGCAACTCTGAGATTCTGCAAACCGAACAAATAGCTACGAGAAACACTACCTTAAGGGTAAGGTCCTTCAAGGAGGCCCAGGATAAGGGCTCAAATGGCTCCTTTTCCAATGCCTGCAGAACTGACGGAAGACTACAACTGGGCACTACCTGCCTGCGCTGACCTCAGAAGAGACACTGCCCACAAAAATCGTTTAATGTCTGGATGACCACCTATTTGTTGTCCCCCGATCCTTCCTCTGTAACAAGATAACGCTGCCACGTGCACTCGCAAGGTAGCAGCCGCCAACCTTTCTCCAAACCATCCTGCAAGAACCTGTGGCACCGACGCCCTTAGCGCCTCACCGTGTCTATCCACACACCAAGCTTCAAACACCCACCAGATGCGGACATAAGTCAACGATGTAGACCGCTTCCTTGCTCTCAACAAAGTGGACATTACCGATGCGGTGTAACCCCTCTTCTTTAGTCTAGCCCTCTCAAGAGCCAAGCCGTAATCAAGAATTGATTCACCTGAGGCATGAACAGCGGACCCTGGGCCAATAGGTCCAGATGAAGAGGCAGCCTCCATGGCTTTTCCACCACCAACCTCATGAGATCCGCATACCTCGGCCTCTGAGGCCAATCTGGCGCTATGAGAACAACGAGTTCCCTGTGTAGCTCGATGCGTTGCACCACTCAACCTATTAACACCCACAGCGGAAAAACGTACAGCAGCTGCTCTGCTAGCCAATCCCGTATGAGAGCATCCAGCCCTTCCGACATCCTCTCTCTCCGCCTGCTGTAAAACCGATTCACCTTGGCTGAGTGGAAAGTTGCCATGAGATCCATTACTGGCGCCCCCCAAAAGCGCACCAACAGCTTGAACATTCCGGATGAAGGACCCATTCCCCCGGGTCTACCTTCACCCGACTCAGGAAGTCAGCTTGCACATTGTCCACCCCCGCCACATGTGCGGCCGATAACGCCAGCAGATTTTCCTCGGCCCACGCGAACAACTGTTCGGCCTCTGCTTCCAGCGGAACACTGCTGGTCCCTCCTTGCCGATTGATATAGGCCACTGCAGTCACGTTGTTGGAGAGCACCCGAACGGCATCTTTTTGAAGATATGGCAGAAACTCTGTTAGCGCTAGCGTCACAACCCTCAATTCCAACCGGTTGATCGACCAGGCCCATTCCTCCTCGGACCACTGCCCCTGGGCAAAGCTTCCCTGAAAATGAGCTCCCCAGCCTGAGAGACTGGCATCCATTGTTAGGGGCTTCCACGCCGGAGCTTCCAAGGGCATCCCCTTTTCCAGAAAGCCGGGGAGCAACCACCATTGCAGGGCACGTCTTGTTTCCGGCAAGCACGGCAATCTCCTCGTCAGCGGATCGGACTGGTGAGACCATCGCCCGAGTAAAGCCCTCTGTAGCGGTCTCATGTGAGCCCTCGCCCATGGTACCAACTCCAGCGTGGTCGCCATGGTCCCTAGCAACTGCAAGTAATGCCACACCGTAGGAGCTGGCCTGCGAAGAAACTCCCGAACCAGACGGCGTAAACCCCTCGCTCGCTGTTACGGTAGAAAGATTCTTCCTTCGCTTGTATCGAACCGAGCCCCCAAGTACTCTAGCCTTTGCGCCGGAGTCAATTTGCTCTTTGCCATGTTGACTACCCAGCCAAGACTCTGCAAGAAAGCCATCACCTTGGCCGTGGCCGCCTCACTTTCGGCTTTTGACTTTACTCGGATTAACCAATCATCCAAATAAGGATGTACCAGAACACCATCCTTCCTCAACGCCGCCACTACTACCACCATTACTTTTGTGAACGTCCGTGGTGCCGTAGCCAGTCCGAATGGTAAGGCTCGGAATTGAAAATGTCCTAGAGGCACCGCAAACCTGAGAAACTTCTGATGCTCTGCTCGGATTGGAATATGTAAGTAGGCTTCTGACAGATCTAGGGACGTAAGAAACTCCCCTTTCCTTACTGCCACAATGACCGACCGCAGAGTCCCCATGCGAAAGTGAGACACCCGAAGGCAACGATTTACGTCTTTGAGGTCTAGGATTGGACGAAAAGTCCCTTCTTTCTTCGGGACCACGAAATAAATGGAGTACCGATTGAAACCGCATTGGTGTGGAGGCACTCGCACCACCGCTCGGAGCTTGACCAGCTTCTCTATCGTCTCCTGCACCGCGACACACTTGACTGGCGCCTTGCACGGAGAGAGTGCATAAACAGGTCTCTTACTGGATGTTGCAATTCTAGGGCATAACCTTCCCGAATGACCTCCAATACCCATTGATCTGATGTAATCTTGGCCCAGGTTGGGTAAAGGTCCCGTAGTCGACCCCCTACGGGTACCGAAGCCTGAGACCTCCAACCTTCATTGCGATTTGCGCAGATTGGAGGAGGAGGTAGAGGCCCCAAAGCCCCTCCCTACCCCCCGAAATCTATGAAACCCCTGGTTCTTGAAGGGAAAACGCCCTCTCTGAGCTTGACCAAACCTAGAATTCCAGAATCTACGAAATTCCCTCTGCTGCCCCTTGGCAGGGGGAACTGAGCGACCCGGCTTCTGCTTATCCTCTGGAAGCCTACCTCCTTTAGACTAGCCGAGCTCCTTCACCAATCTATCTAGATCCTCTCCAAAGAGCAGCTTCCTTCGGAACGGCAGTTTACTAAGTCTAGCTTTGGAAGAAGCATCTGCCGCCCAATTGTGGAGCCAGAGATAACGCCTAGCCACTACAGCGGAAGTCATGCTCTTAGATAATGCTTGAATGAGGTCATAATGGATATCGGCGAGGTAAGCCGTCCCGGACTCCAGCCTGGCCGCTTCCCCGGTACTGTCCTCACCATCGCCCTGCACCCGCTGAGACCAGCGGAGACAGGCTCTTGCTACCCAAGCACCACAAATCGCTGCGTGAACGGACAGAGTGCCGACATCAAAAATCTGTCTCAACAAGGAATCCAGCTTTCTGTCTTGGACATCCTTGAGTGCCGCACTGCCTTCCACCGGAATTGTGGTCTTCTTTCTCACCGCTGAAACAGCTGCATCCACCTTGGGAGACAAACACTTCCCGATCTTGTTCCACTAATGGGTAAAGACGGCCCATCACTCTGGACCCCTTAAGAGTCGCCTCCAGCGTATCCCATTCTTCCTGTATCATCTCCCGGATCACTCTGTGTACCGGAAACGCCCTCTGAGTCTTTCGTAAGACTTGTAACAAAGGATCTTCTAAGGTAGCATCTTCAGGAGGACCTGGCGCCGGCATGTTCAGCGCCTTCAATGTCTCTGCAATAAGGGATGGGAGCTCCTCTCTCCTGAACACTCGGACGACCCTAGCCTGATCCTCCCTATCCGTGATCTCTCCTTCTTCTAGGTCGTCGTACAAGTCCAACTTGCGGTCACCCTCATCCGAGTGAAGCTCTTCCGAGTCCACTGCCAGCTCCCTCAGCTCTTTATCCATTCTGGCCTTCTTTGCCGAGAATTTTGACCCGCCTGCACTCAAGGGCAGACCAGGTCTCTTTCCCCCCGATCCCCCTCTGCGGGGCCTGGTGCCAAGCCTTTCCGGTGCCCCCCAAAGGCCTGCTGTATCAGCGCTACAAATTGTGGGGGAAAAATGGCTGTTAAGCCCCCCGGCAAAGGCTCCTGCTGGGCTGGGAGATCCGGAGCTGACGACAGTCCCGCTATGGGTTCCCTTGCAGCCAGCTCCAGGGCCGACTGCTCCTGCGAGGCTACCGGGACCCCTTGTCCCTCTGCCCCGTACTCCAAAGTGCGCTCCATAACTGCCACCTCGTGAACACACCTTTTACAGATGCTTGCTTCAGACAAGGTTCCCCTCTTAGAGCCGCAGAGCAAACAATGAGGCATAGATGGCATCCTGGTAGAAAAACTCCACCTTGTATTCTCCCCTGATGCCCAGCTGCGACCTGAACCAGTCTATTCAAACCCGTGTATTAACTTTTATTATTATTTTTCTTTTACAATGCCGCCACCTCAGTAAATGTCCGGCAGCTGACTGCTGAAATTATCTCTGAAAAATGAAGCTCTCCGGGCTAAATAAATACCTTTGAAAAACGAAGGTGTCCAGGCTAAAGAGAGCCGCTGCAGACCGCAAATGCAGAGTGGGGATTTTTTTCCCGCGCAGCACACCACGCGGCGCGGCCTGCTTGAAACGGCCGGTGTCGCCTCCTACGCTATACCCCACTATTGATTTCCAGCTGGGGGGGCCCCCTTACCTCAATACTGTGCGGTAGGTAGACACTGCCAGGGAACTCCGATGCTGTCAGACCCTTCAAAGCCCGGAACAAGCCACATAGACTCTTTATCCTGTGCCGTACACGAGCACAGCGGCTGCGTCTCCGTCATCGGGCTCTGAGCGCTGACAGGCACAACTTCTGTATGCGCCAGAGCCCCGACACCGCCGGCTCTTCCCCCCAACATATAGGAGACCGGAGTCTTTTTTCCACACTAGCAAGTCTCTGCCATGAGCAAGCTTGTTAGTGCTAGCAGAAATGGGAACCAGAGAAAGTGGGGAGGGGTGGAGGTAGGAGAATAAAGCTTAACACTAGATGATTTAAAAAAAAATGAAACTTTTAAGTGATTATCTTAAAAATAGCACCTCCAGCTAAACTACTCTACAATCCTTAATTGTCCTTCAAGTGAGCCGTGGACCTCCCGGCTCACCGATCCTCCAGCTGCTTGGAGACTGAGATAACTGATGAGAGGAGGCGGATCCGGGCAGGATATACTGGTGTCATCAGAAAAGAGATGACGTTTCTCAGTCTCCAAGTTGCTGGAGGAGGAGCACAACTCCAAGGTTCGGGACTAGACTGGAGGGACGTTAAGGAAATGGACTTTAGAATATTAAGTTTTCAGTATATGGACCTTAGAACAACATTTCTTAAGGGGATAATGTTTCCTAAAGAGAATTTTGGTTCTACACAAACAGATCTGGGTGCTAAGGGCTCAGTTGGTGAGTCTTTATAAAATAGCCATGAAAAAGGCACATTTTTCAAAATTTCTATAAGCATGCTGTTATACAATTACCCTTGAAGAGACGAATATTTTATTCAAGCATCGTTATTAATGCGCAACAGAAAGTAAGTGCAAGCTGGGATTTATATAATCAATTATGAAATTACATATACAATGTAATTCCAAATAAAAAATGAAAGTAACTAAAATTTGAAGCAGTTTGATTTAGATAATTATCATAACTAAACTGATAAAAACTAGCATCTTGTTTCCCAAGAGTACTGCTAATAGCACCCATCACTGTATATTCTGCCTAAACCCATCACTGTATATTCTGCCTAAACGTAAATTGCCAAGACATGTTCTATAAAGATAGCTGAACGTAGTGGAATAAAGCGTACCCCAAGGCGAAGCTGACCGCCCTGTATTCTGAGGCGAGCTGCCCACTAAAAATGGCCCACATCAGTGCCTGCCTCATATGGTGTATTTATGCCCTACTAATCGCATGTAACTGCAACCATGTTTATCAATATCATGCTATGTTACTATGGAGGCCAGTATACCTCTATTACCCAGTCATACTCACACCTGAAATTTTACCTAACTCACCACCAACTACACACTGGCCAGCAACGCCATCACACAACCAAGACGAGAACGCACCACTCATAAACGCCCCAGTGAGCCCACATACCAGATCACACAAGGGGAGGCGTAGGGGAACCGTTAAACCAGGACCTAAGTTAAAAATCAGCTCTAATGCCAGCGAGCCCATACCAACCACAATCTCTTTTATGCTTATAAACGCAAGATCCATCCGAAACAAGACACACATCATATACAACATCCTCACAGATATGCAACCCGATATTCTATGTATCACAGAAACATGGATCACCGATGCAGACTCAGCCATCATCAATCAAATTGTAAAGCCAGGATACCGGATCTTCAATTGTCCCCGTGACAGGAAAAGGGGAGGAGGAGTAATCATCCTTGCTAAGGACTCCTTTGCCCTAGCAACCACGTCCCAAAGCACAGACACCAGTATTGACATACTCAGAGTAGAAAATAAATCCATGGCGATATGTCTTATTTACAGACCGCCATCAGCTCCCTATGAGACCCTGGCAGATGCGCTGGAAGTTATCACCACCACTGCGGTTAGGAAACAGCAAATCATCCTCGGCGACCTAAACATGGCATCAGTCCCAACAGCTCAAACAGAAATCTTTCATGAAACCATGACCCAACTCGGCTATGAACAAATAATCTGCGGGGCCACCCACACCAAAGGCAACATATTGGACATGGTGTTTTTACCCACCAAGCACCATGGGTTGCGAAAACCCAATGCACACATAACCCCAGTACCATGGTCTGACCATCACCAAATTGAGTTCACATTACTCCTTTCCACCATCCATGAACATACATCACACAATCCAACTGCAAGCCAAAAAAGGAGATTCCAGAAGTACGACAAACCAACACTGGTGTCATCCATAGCAACGCACATAAATACGGATATCAGAGACCTGGACACACTAGTAAGCCAATGGAACGAAGCCATTGAAGCAGTATCTGTCGCAACACAGACGCACCCAAGAAACCCACCCAGAAACAAGAGCGAACCATGGTTCTCCCCAGCACTCCGCGAGCTCAAGAAATCACTACGGAAACAAGAAAGGAAGTGGAGACGCCATACAACTAAGGACCATAAGATTGCGTACAACAAAACTCTGGCTGACTATAAGAATGCAATCAATCTTGCGAAAAGAACTCACCACACCAACACGCTTAATAAAGCTCTCAATCGACCCAGGGAACTCTTTGCGCTGGTCAAATCACTCACGAGGAATACACAAGAATCTAATACTTTTGGGGAGATGTCTGCACAAATCCTGGCAGACCATTATGCAAGTAAGCTCAACCCTCAAACCAGAAGCATAATAACATTGAATCCTGAAGATCCCTCACAAGATCTAAATACAGGCACCATGTTACAAACAACTAACCCCACTGGGAGCCCTACACTCTACCACGAGTGGGCTGCATTCACTAAACTAGATAAGAAGCAAATTCTAAGCGTAATCACTGCATTAAGGACCACTACCTCCCCACTGGACCCCTGCCCAGCAGCCTGGGTCAAGGGTGCAAAGCAGGAACTTGCACAAATCATCACCATCATAGTGAACCAATCTTTACAACAAGGAATAATGCCAACACACCTCAAAAAAATCAGTCATCAGACCCATACTGAAAAACAAATCTCTCAACAAGAATGATCCAACATCATACCGCCCGGTATCAAGCATATCATTCCTTGCCAAGATCACTGAAAAGGCAGTGCAGCAACAACTTCAAGACCACATAGATGACACCAACGCATTGGACATCCACCAGTACGGTTCCCGACAACATCATGGTGTCGAAACCCTCCTATTAGCCCTGATGGACAAACTTCTCATAGGTCTTGAGAACAGAACCAAAATGTTCATGCTCATATTCATCGATATATCTGCCGCTTTCGATACAGTGCACCATCCCACTCTCTTGAGAAGACTCGATGCATTAGGCATTAGAGGTATCCCCCTGAAATGGTTTGCCTCATACATTACCAACCGAATGCAGCAAGTTCACTTTGGCGATAAAACAGCGACGCCATTCCCACAAACTCAAGGCATCCCTCAGGGCTCAGCATTATCTTCGCTCCTGTTCAACCTTTATCTGAGACCAGCCTGTGAAATCTTCAAGAACAACGACATCAGTTACCATATATATGCTGATGACATTATGCTCTATACCCAATTGGATGTAGATCACCCAAACATCAGCCAGCTCGAGAAATGCCTTGACGAGCTACAAACCTGGTTGCGACGCAACAATATGTCCATAAATCACAAGAAAACTGAAGTGATGTGCATATCCAGGAAAACGGACTTCAACCCACCACCAACAATAACCATGAACGGCAATGTATACACAACAAAAAACGAAATTAAATACCTCGGAGTGACGCTGGACTGCAACTTAAAGATGGAGAAGCATCTTAGAATTACAAATCGGGTCATTTTCCATAAGTTAAGAATTCTACAACCACTCCGTTCTATCTTAGATCATGCGGACTTCCGGACCATAGCGCAAGCCCTCATCATTCCTCACATAGACTATTGCAACGCCATACTTCAGGGGCTCCCTAAAAAGACCATCAGTATCCTCCAGTTGGCGCAGAATGTGGCAGCTAGAATCATAACGGGAACAAGACTAAAGGATCACATCACACCTACTTTAATTGACCTGCATTGGCTCCCAATCAGTGCCCGAATACAGTATAAAATCATAGTTACCACATTCAAGCTCCTCCATAACATCGCGCCCTCTTACCTCGGCTCACTTGTGTCAGCCCAAACAAATAACAGGAGCAGACGTTCCCCGAGCCTCAACACCCTACTGGTCCCCGGCCGCATGAGGCACGTCAATGTCCATACCAGCAACCGAGCATTCTCGATCATAGCACCTCAACTCTGGAACAAGCTACCAGTCGATCTAAGAGCGTGCAGTGACTTACTGGTCTTCAGAAAACAACTCAAGACGTACCTATTCCAGTCACACTTCAGCACTACATAAGCACAACGCTCTCGGTTCATTGAACCCACAAAGCAAAATGTATGAATCATGTCAGCAATGAGCTCGCCACCACTAGCCTCACTGATGTGTGAATATGTAACTGCTTGTGTAAATATGTAACTGCTTTTGTAAATACTAATTGTAAATACTCCCTTCTCAATTTGTCTAAACCTTAACCCTGTGTGCTGTGAACTGTACCTTATCCACTAATCATACTGTGTACTGTGTGCTGTGAACTGTACCTCTTCCACTAATCATCCTGTGTATTGTAAATTCTGGCCAGTACAGCCACTCTATTTCTCTGTTGGAATACCGCTGCTGATCGCTGGAAGTAGCGGGATATAAGTGTACACTAAATAAATAAAAATAAATAAATAGTCAAGAGTCAAACTTTTTCTAAAATTAAAACACTTACTAGTTTCTTAGCCCTTAAGTTTGGTGTTTCATTTTCTTTCTGAATCCCAAGTTTTTTCACATAATTCTGAACATCTGGAAGAAAACACTGAGCACCATAGAAGGCAGTGATCCAGCCTGGGTTGCAAATGTCAGTCATAGTGGAAGACCTATCCTCTGTATTTTCTTCATTCACTTCTGTAAAAGCTGGCCTGAGAATGAAACTGTCACCTTGTAGCAAATTCTTTTCAATAGAGTGTTTTTTGGTTTCTGTCCGCAGTAGAGGATGTTGTGGTCTACATTCCTTCTCAAAACTGTCTCGTAAAAACTTCTTGAAGTTCATTTCATAAAAAAAATCCACAGTAGGTGCTGTTTCTTTTCCTTGAAAAATAATGAAAGGTCAAATGTAGGAGCACATACTTCAGCCCTTGGTTACATTCGATTTAAATGTTTGGAATATACAATACTGAATGCCTGTACACCCATAAGTTTCAAAAACCATGTTAGGGAGGTAATTTTATAAGGAGCTGTGTAAAGCTAGGTGCTACCAATGCATGTTAGTCATGTATTTTGAATGACTTATGCAGGTGCATGAGTCTGTGTGTACTTAAGGTGGGCATAATTCTGTTAGTACACATGACAACATTTTCAGTATGGGTGTGCATGGGGCAGAGTGTAAATTTACGAGCGTACATTATAAAATACTATAATTTATGTGTATTCTCTATGGATCTAGGCACGAGCATTTACACTAGGGTTGGTATAAGTGGTCATGACTTTATTTTGCGCATGCATCTCACCACTTATCTTTTTAATAAAGTACGCTTGTACTTTATAAAAATAGGCATGAAATATGCCCACCTTATAAAATTATCCTTTAGATGTCTTAACCACCACCTACAGAGACCCTCCGTCTCATGAGTGTTGCTTAATTTCTTTGCAGCTCCATTTACTGATATAGTTATTTAATACAAAGACAATCTAGTGTGAAATATGCAATTTAAATGAGAACATAAGAACAAAGTTGTGCCATACTGAGTCAGAGCAAAAGTCCATCAAGCCCACTGTCCTGTTTCCAACAATGGCCAATCCAAGTCACAATTATCTGACATACCCCAAGAAGGAACAATGGATCTTTTGGCTTGATTCCATCAAATCTACGGATCTTAATAATTGCATAAAGTGGTCAACCTTGTGTTATGATTAACCAAGAGGTGGGGGCCCTATTTAAGAACTAGGGAGGGTAGTCCCTCTTTTATAGATCAAGGGAGCCTCTTGATTTCTACAGGGAGCCTGCTTTTATGTATGCTTAAGAGCACGGATGGCAGACAGGATTGCCACTCTGTGGACATTTTCATGAGCGCAGGTGCGACGTGGTTTTAAAAGCAACTGCCATTTCCTGTGGTTGGAACAGCACTGAAGCCTGGAATAAGGCTCAACCTTGGTGAATTTGCTAAATTTCTATCTGTGCATTCTATGTTTTAAATGGGAGGTTTTTTGAAGTCCCATCCATCTTTTTCATAGCATTTATTGGATGGCTTTCCTAGGGGATTCATCCTATAGGAACTGTATTGCATTGAGTACACCACAGTGAGTGAGAAGATCTGTGGTGGAGTTTATATCCCTATGTATTAGTGGGACACAGTACAACATTCTGAATAACATGTCTGGTGGATCTGTAGATTTTGGATAGCTGATGCTATGAAGATCGTCCGATTGGAAGACATGGTGCATATTAACACTCAGACGCGGCCAGGGGTGAAATGGGGCCTGATGGAGTGGAGCAAATATGGTATCTTGGATGATGAACTGCAGTCTATGATAAGAGGGTTTTTTTCTCTATGTTTTTTGTATTTATAACAGATTATCCATAACTGATATACACTAATCTTGTTGGGAAGAGACTAATGACATATTTCAAATATGCTCTCCTAGAGTCCCTTTAAGAAGGAATTTTTTTTTATGACTAATGATGTGTGTGCTGTATTTTAGAGGACAGATGTAGATGGCTTTTTGATATTGAATCTTTTTTCCTTCTTCTCTGGGAACTTATGTTCTAGAGTTAAGAACAGGAAAGAATCTTTTTTTGAGGGGATGATATTTCCTATATTTATTTTTTGTAACCCAGGGATAAGCAGTGGTTTCCTCTCAGTCTGCCTTAACAGTTTATGGACTTTTCTTCCAGGAATCTGTCAAAACCTTTTTTTAAATCCAGCTACACTACCTGCTTTTATCAAATCCTCCGGCAATGAATTTCAAAGTTTATTTATACATTCAGAGAAAGAATAGTTACTCATCTGTAACAGGTGTTCTCCAGGAGCAGCAGGAATCAGTCCTCACATATGGGTGTCATCGGCGCCGATGAAGCCCCAGCGGAGCATTTCCCCAGCTTTCTATGAAAGCCTTTGGGAATACAAGCACGCATGCGCGGTTCCCTTCCCGCCTAAAGGTGCCATCTTACCTCAGTCAAATGACATAGCTAAGAACAGCACACAAAAATGAAAATAAACTATGTACAACTGCAACTCCAAGGGGAGGAGGGAGGGTTGTGAGGACCAATTCCTGCTGCTCCTGGAGAACACCTGTTACAGGTGAGTAACTACTCTTTCTCCAGGACCAAGCAGGAAGTCAGTCCTCACATATGGGTCACTCCCAAGCTCTGGGCTACCGAGGAAACCAGGCTGAACAAGAGAACTCCCTCTAGTCTCAGCAGTAAAGAAAAGCTTTTCAAGGACACAACCTCCACCGGTAGCCCAAAAGAGGGCAGGAGTTGCCTAAACCTCAAAGAGATTCCGGAGTACTGCTTGGCCAAAAGCACTGTCCCTACGGGACTCCCTCTCCAGGCAGTAATGGGCCGCAAAAGTCTGGCTTGAAGACCAAGTTGTAGCCCTGCAGATGTCTACCAAGGGCACAGAGCGGAGATGAGCCACTGAGGCAGCCATTGCCCTGACTTGGTGGGCTGTAACCCGACCCTGCAAAGGAAGGTCAGCCGCCTTGTAAGCCCAGGTGATACAGTCAGCCACCCAGATGGACAAGGTACGCTTGGACACAGCCAACCCCAACCTATTAGGGTCAAAAGAAACGAAGAGCAGAGTAGCCCTTCTATGCCCCTGCGTACGGTCAAGGTAGAAGGATAAGGCCTTCCTACAGTCCAGGGTATGCAGGACTGCTTCAGCCTGGCTTGCATGAGGCCTAGGGAAGAATGTTGGAAGAACCACCTCCTGATTGAGGTGGAAAGAGGAGACAACCTTTGGGAGGAACTTTGGATGAATCCTGAGGACTACCCTGTTCCTATAAATCCTGGTGTAAGGCCTATCACAGACCAGGGCCTGAAGCTCACTCACTCGCCTGGCCGAGGTTAAGGCTATCAGGAAGAGTGTCTTCCAAGATAGGAAGCGTAGTGGACAAGTAGCCATCGGCTCAAAAGGTGGGCGAGTCAGTTGCTGCAAGACCACATTGAACTCCCACTTAGGGGCAGGAAGACGGATTGGAGGCCTGAGCAAAAGCAAGCCCCTGAGAAAGCGGGACACCAAGGGGTGAACCGACAGAGAGTGTCCTTCCACCAGTGAGTGGTGAGCTGCTAGAGCTGAGAGGTGGACCCGAACAGAATTGAACTTAAGACCCTGATTGGACAAGTGCAGTAAGTACTGAAGCACTACAGGCACAGTACAGGAGAAAGGATCCTCTGTACGTAGCTGACACCACACAGAAAACCTTCTCCACTTGAGAGCATAGGTTTTCCTAGTGGACTGTTTCCTAGAGGCTAGGACAACCTCCTCAACTTCCTGAGGTAGGCCCCAGGGAGCCAAGACTACCCTTGCAGCCTCCAGGCCATCAAATTGAGAGTTTTGAGATTGGGGTGCAGCAGGGAACCCTGCTCCTGTGAGAGAAGGTCGGGTTGCAACCCCAGAGGCAGTGGGGGATCCACCGCCAGTTGAAGTAGAAGTGGAAACCAAGGCTGTCTCGGCCACTTGGGAGCCACCAGCAGGACCGAGGCCTTGTCCTGAAGAATTTTGAAGAGAGTTCGGGCCACCAAGGGCGTGTGAGGAAACGCATACAGGAGGCCCTGAGACCATGGGATCAGAAAAGCATCTGCTGCTATCCTCAGAGGATGCGGTTGTCTGGAGCAGAACTTTGGCAGTTGCTTGTTCATTGGGCTGGCAAAGAGATCTACCAAAGGGAGACCCCATTTTAGGAAGATCTTCTGAACTACTGAAGGATGCAGCTGCCACTCGTGGGGCTGCAGAATCCTGCTTAACCTGTCGGCCAGGTAGTTGTCCTGGCCTGGAAGGTACACAGCCTTGAGGAGCATGTTGTGCTTGAGGGCAAATGAACAAAGGTCCTGAGCCTCCCGACAAAGGAGTCTGTACCCAGTCCCGCCCTGTTTGTTCACATAAAACATGGCTACTTGGTTGTCTGTCTGAACCAGGACAGATTGATGAGCCAGGTTAGGAGAGAAAGCTTTGAGTGCTAATCGAATAGCTCTGAGTTCAAGGAGATTGATCTGCTGTGCAGCCTCCCAAGGAGACCACAGGCCCTGGGTGCACTTGTCTAGACAATGAGCTCCCCAGCCCTGCAGGGAGGCGTCGGTGGTCAGTACCACCGTGTATCCAGGAATCTGAAAAGGCACCCCCCTTTAGTAGATTGGGTGGGTGCAGCCACCAGCTGAGGGAGTTCAGAAATTGTCTGGACACCCTTATCCTGTCCCTGAGGCTGCCTGTGGCCTGTGACCACTGAGTCCGAAGGCACCACTGTGCAGGCCTCATATGGAGCCTGGCATTGGGGGTCACATGCACTGTCGAAGCCATGTGGCCTAGAAGCCTCAGGCAGAGTCTGGCGGAGACTAGTGACCTGTTGAGAAACTGGTTTGCCAAGGCTATCAATCTTTGTGCTCTGTCTTCTGGCAAGAAAGCCGTTGCCAGGAGAGAGTCCAGCCTTGCTCCTATGAACTCCAAATTTTGGGAGGGGAGCAAAGTGGACTTTGCAAAGTTTATTACAAACCCTAGGCTTCGAAGAAGAGCAATAGTTCTGAGGGTGGCTTGTCTGGCCTCCTGGCACGTCTGACCCCTGATGAGCCAGTCGTCCAGATAGGGGAAGACAAAGATTCCCTGATTTTTCCTGTTTCATATATACTACTTTGGTATATCACCTAGTACTTGTATTTTTTTGAAAGAGTAAACATATTTACTCATTCCACTCCACTCAGTATTTTATAGACCGCCATACCTCCCTTCAGCCATCTCTTCTCCAAACTGAACAGCCTTAAGCTCGCTAGCTTTTCCTCAGAGTGTCGTTCCATCCCCACTATCATTTTGGTAACCCTTTTTTGTACCTTTTCTAATGCAGCCTTTTTTTTTTTTTTTTTAATGCGGTGACCAGAATTGCACACAATACTCGAGGTGCAGTTGCACCATAGAGCGATACAGAGCCATTATGATATCCTTTGTTTTATTCTCTATTCTTTTCCTATTAATTCCTAAAATTCTGCTTGCTATATTGGCTACTGCCACACACTGAATACAAGATTTCAATGTATTGTCTATTATCACACTCAGATCCTTTTGTGGGGTGGCAATTCCCAATGTTGAACCTAGCAGTGTATATCTATAGTTTGGGTTATTCTTCCTTATGTGCATCACTTTGCACTTGCCCACATTAAATTTCATCTTCCATTTGGACCAGTCTCCCAAAGCCCACCTGAAATTTGTCACAATCTATATCTGATTTAATAACTTTCAAGTTTCACATGACACCAAATTATTCAATCTCACTTGTTAATCCCAATTCCAGATCATGTATATGTTAAAAAGCACCAGTCCTAGAAGAGGTTCTTGGGGTACTCCACTAATCACCTTCCTCCACTGAAAAAATTGCCTATCCCTACTCTACATTTTCTATCTTTCAACCAATTTCCAATCCACAATAGGACATTGCCTCATGCCTAATTTCCTTATGAGTCTCTAATGTAGGACTTTGCCAAACGCTTTCTGAAACTTTAAATACTGTACACTGTATCTACTTTATCAACATGTGGCAGGTTACAACTGTTAGCACAGATTTTCAAGGTAGGAAAGTCTGCAAAATTCCATGAAACACATAAAAGTTGCTACACCTACTAGCGCTTGCAGAAGGGTTTGAGTTACAGTAGGCAAGATTCCTAATCTTCAGGATCTATTTAGCAACTAGGTTGTTTTCACATTGTCTTGGGTCTGCTGTATGTATGCTGGTAAATAACCATATCCTATTATGAGGCAAGGGAGGTATGAAAATTATATATTCCTTTTTAACAATTCTTCTGGGGTATTCTTCTTTTCATACCAAGTCTTTCAACCTGGGAAATATTCTACAGGTTAAGTCTGATCAATTGTGACACCTCATTTTGGCCCTTATAAATGCAGATCAGTTTGACATAATCTTTTAATTTGTATCTGTTGGCTGATGGTTTTATAGATTTTTTTAGGGATAGCTGAGTCATGGTGAGTGATCAGGATGTGTTAAATCAAATATGGCCCCATGAGGTTAAGTGGAAGTATCAGCTGCAGAAGGGAAAAGTAGCAGGCCTTTCTAAGGGGCTAGTGCCTCAGATTTAGGGGTATGAAAGATTATATTTTTCAAACAGTGTAGTTACTTGTAACAGGTGTTCTCCGGGGATAGCGGGAATCAGTCCTCACATATGGGTGACGTCGGAGTCGACGGAACCTGCACGGAAGTATCTTCCCAGCTTTCAAAGAAAGACTTTGGCAACATAAGAACATAAGATATGCCATACTGGGTCAGACCAAGGTCCATCAAGCCCAGTATCCTGTTTCCAACAGTGGCCAAGCTAGGTCATAAGTACCTAGCAGTCTTCCCAAAAGACACAGATTCCTCAATGCTTGTATTGGGTCAAGCAGTGATATCCTGGGTCCCTTTTAATAATCATTTATGGACCTTTCCTCCAGGAACTTGTCCAAACCTTTTTTAAACCCAGCTACACTAACAGCTTTTACTACATTCTCTGGTAACAAATTCCAGAGTTTGATTACATGTTGAGTGAAAAAATATTTTCTCTTATTAGTATTAAATAGGTTACCCTGTAGCTTCATTGCATGTCCCTTAGTCTTTTTATATTCTGATGACGTAAACAATAGATCTATGTTTACCCGTTCCGTTTCATTCATTAATTTATAGACCTCTATCATCTCTCTCCTTAGCCGTCCCTTTTCCAGGTTGAAGAGCCCTAACCTTTTTAGCCTCTCTTCATAGGAGTATCCTTCCATTCCCTTTACTATTTTTGTGGCTCTTCTCTGTACTTTTTCTAATAATGCTATATCCTTTTTAAGATATGGCGACCAGAATTGCACACAGTATTCAAGGTGCGGTCGTATCATGGAACAATACAGAGGCATTATAATATTCTTTGTTTTATTTTCCATTCCTTTCCTTATGATACCTAGCATTCTTTTTGGTCACTTTGCCGCCGCTAACAACTGGGCGGAGGGTTTTAACATGTTATCCACGATGACGCCTAAATCTTTTTCCTGGGTAGTGGTTCTCAATGTGGAAACTTGCATCGTGTAATCATAGTTTGGGTTGTTCTTTCCTAGGTGCATAACTTTGCACATGTCCACATTAAATTTCATCTGCCATTTGGAAACCCAGTCTTCCCATTTATCAAGATCCTCTTGCAATTTTCCACAATCCTTATGGGTTTTAACAACTTTAAAAAGTTTTGTGTCATCTGCAAATTTGATAACCTCATTTGTTATTCCCTTTTCCAGGTCATTTATGAATATGTCCAAAAGCAGCGGATTCAGCACAGATCCCTGGGGTACTCCACTATTCACCTTTTTCCATTGGGAAAATTGACCATTTACCCTTCCCTCTGCTTTCTCTCTTTTAACTAGTTCCTGATCCACAATAGTACACTGCCTGCTATCCCATGATTTTTTAGTTTTGCCAAAAGCCTCTGATGAGGGACCTTGTCAAAGGCTTTCTGAAAGTCCAGATACACTATATCAACTGACTCTCCCTTGTCTACCTGTTTATTCACACCTTCAAAAAACATAACAGATTAGTAAGACAAGATCTTCCTTGTCTAAAGCCATGCTGGCTGTCTCCAATTAAGCCATGACTATCTACATGATGAGTAATTTTGTTCTTTATAATAGTTTCTACCATTTTTCCCAGTACTGACGTCAGGCTCACCGGTCTGTAGTTTCCCAGATCACCCCTGGAACCCCTTTTAAAAATTGGCGTTACATTGGCGATCCTCCAATCTTCAGATATTACAGATGATTTTAATGATAGTTGAAAACAGTTAAGAAAAAACTAAAAGGAGCAGTTGCAAAGGTTAAGAAAACAGTTAAGAAAAAACTAAAAGGAGCAGTTGCAAAGGTTAAAGACGTACATCAGCTTGGCTGTTGTTGAAAAATACTATCTTGGAAGCCCAGACCAGCTGTATTCCATGCATTAAGAAAAGTGGAAGGAAGTCCAAAAAACTGCCAGCATGGTTTAAAGGTGAGGTCAGAGAGGCTGTTGTTGCCAAAAAAGCATCTTTCAGGAAATGGAAAAAAAGAGCCAAACGACGAAACCTGGAAACAGCACAAGCACTGGCAAGTCAAATGCAAGGCATTGATAAGGCAGGCAAAGGGAGAATTTGAGAAGAAGCTTGCTGCGGAAGCAAAAACGCGAAGTAAAGACCTTTTCAAGTACATTCGTAGCAAAAAACCTGTGAGAGAGTCAGTTGGTCCATTAGATGATAAAGGGGTTAAAGGAGCACTAAGAGGCGATAAAGGCGATAGTGGAGAGATTGAATGAATTCTTTGCTTCAGTCTTTACTGAGGAAGATGTAGGGATGTTACCCATGACTGAAGTGGTATTTAAAGGTGCGGAAGAATTGAAGGAAATATTGATACATCGGGAAGATGTATTACAACTATTAGATAAACTGAAGAGTAGCAAATCACCTGGGCCGAATGGTATACATCAAAGGGTGTTGAAAGAACTGAAATACGAGATTGCAGACCTGATATTAGTAATCTTTGAACTATCATTAAAATCATCTCTAATACCTGAAGATTGGAGGATCGCCAATGTAACACCAATTTTTAAAAAGGGTTCCAGGGGTAATCCGGAAAACTACAGACCGGTGAGCCTGACATCAGTACCGGGAAAAATGGTAGAAACCATCATAAAGAATAAAATTACTCAGCATGTAGATAGTCATGACCTAATGGGAGACAGCCAACATGGCTTTAGACAAGGAAGATCTTGTCTTACTAATCTGTTATGTTTTTTTGAAGGAGTGAATAATCAGGTGGACAAAGGTGAGTCGGTTGATATTGTGTATCTGGACTTTCAGAAAGCCTTTGACAAGGTCCCTCATCAGAGACTTTTGGCAAAACTAAAGAGTCATGGGATAGGAGGCAGTGTACTATTGTGGATCAGGAACTGGTTAAAAGATAGAAAGCAGAGGGTAGGGCTAAATGGCCAATTTTCCCAATGGAGAAAGGTGAATAGTGGTGTACCCCAGGGATCTGTGCTGGGTCCACCATGTCTCTGAGATACCAATTTTTATTTATTTTATTTAACATTTCTTATATACCGTCTTTCATGATATCAAGGTGGATTACATTGAACAGGGCATTATAACTTGGAGATAACTATTTTACAGGGAGCATGGGAAATGGAGGGTTAAATGGCTTGCCCAAGAGCACAAGGAGCACCTGTGGGAGTATCTAACCAAGTGCTATATATTCTAACTCTCCTATCTTATTTTTTAGATTTCTAGCATTTGCATACAAGCATTTTAGAGACTATTTTATTCATATTAATTTGGTTATCGGCAGGCGGGGTAATTTGGAATCTTTAAGCTCTGTCTGCTCTGTACTCAAGGGCATTTGGGTTACCTTTGTCTTTATTGGAACCTCTCTGCTGATGTGTTGTAACTTCATTTTTTTGGTAGTATCCTTCAAAGATACATTGTTCCGAACCATGCACTCTTGGTCGACTGTCGGCTTTCCACTATTATCTAGTTTAAAAGCTGGTCTAGCTCCTTTTTAAAGGTTAATGCCAGCAGCCTGGTTCCATCCCGGTTAAGGTGAAGTCCATCCCTTCAGAAGAGCCCCTCCTTTCCCCAGAATGTTCCCCAGTTCCTAGCAAATCCAAAACCCTCATCCTTGCACCATCGTCTCATCCACGCATTGAGACTCCGGAGCTCTTCCTGCCTTTTGGGTCCTGCACGTGGAATAGGAAGCATTTCAGAGAAAGCTACCCTGGAAGTTCTGGATTTCAACTTCCTACCTAAAAGCCTAAATTTAGCCTCCAGAACCTCCCTACCACATTTTCCTATGTCATTGGTACCAACATGTACCAAGACAGCAGACTCCTCCCCAGCACTATCTAAGACCTTGTCTAGGTGGCGCATGAGGTCCGCTACCTTCGCACCAGGCAGGCATGTCACCAAGCGATCCTCACGTCCACCAGCCACCCAGCTATCTACATGCCTAATGATTGAATCACCAATGGCTGTCCTAACCCTTCCCTCATGAGCACTTGGCCTGGAGAAACTTCCTCAGTATGAGAGGGTTTTACATCACCTGGAGGACAGGTCCTAGCTATAGGATCACTTCCTGCCACACCAGGGTGATGCTCTCCTGTCACGTGACCTCTCTCCTCCAAGGCAGCAGGGATGCTGCCAGACTGGAGGTGGGACTGTAGGTCTCGTCTATGTACCTCTCTGTCTTCCTTATGTCTTCTAGGTCTGCTACTCTTGCTTCCAGAGATTGGACTCGTTCCCTGAGAGCAAAGAGCTCCTTGCACCTTGTGCACACGTAAGACCCCTCACCAACTAGGAGAAAATCATACATATGACACTCAATGCAAAAGACTGGAAAGCTCCCATCTCGCTGTTGGACTGCTGTCTGCCTTTTTGGTTTTAAGGCTGTGTTTAGATATTTAAGTGCTTTACTTACTAAGGGTTGCTGGGGATACTTATACTAATAAAACTATACCTAATACGTTTAATGTGCTTTGTTCACCTGAAATTTAATTTCAGGTCCTTAATGTATGCTGATGAGAATAAACAGCTGCACCTGAGAGTGAATATGGCACCTCCTTTCCTTTAAGAGGTTTAAGCACCTATAAAGCTACGATTATCCCAGGGGTGGGTGGGTGATGGGGAGGGAGGGAGGGAAAAAGACTTATTTAAAGCTGGCTGTTACACAGTACCCTGTCCTGTGCTTCTAAGGTATTTAAAGCTGGCTGCTACACAGTACCCTGTCCTGTGCTTCTAAGGTAATTTGTGACCAATCTCCAGAGGGAGTCCCACAGCCCTTGCTTGGATAGAGGTAGTCTTGGGTTCTAAATTTAACCAGAAAGCTCTCCTCTGTGTTTTAAATGTAAACTAGGCCCTGACTATTAAGTTTAAACTGGAAGCTCTCTGCTGGGTTCTAAATTTAACCAGAAAACTCTCCTCTGTGCTTTAAATTTAAACTGAAACTCTTTGCTGCTACTAAGCCCTGGCTGATTTAACCAATACACTGGGTTCACAGATTAATCCTTTTTCACCAAGATTTAGAAAAATTCCCAGAAGTAATACTTACAATTGCAGATCTCTCTCCAGAAGTAGCAGTCCCCTTTTGTAGTCCTTCAAGACTGAGAGCAGCACAGAACTCTGGTAAGGAGGTGAGGGAGGTGTCTTGGCTTCTTAACTAGAGATTAGCAGGAATTTAGGATTTGAGGGAGGGCTGGGTGAGAATGAGAACTGGGAGAACTGGTCATGATAGGGAGAGTGGGAATAGGAATTCACTATTAGATGCCTGGAAGGGAATAGGGGCAAACAGCAATCACAGGGAGCTATGGAATTTAGAGATTCATCTGTTGGGTGGGGGTTAGAGAAAGAACTCAGTGACTAAACTGAGAATACAGATAGTGAACATTAACAAATAAGAGGAAATAGAAGTGGGGACAGAAGGGAAAGATGGTATTGGAAGGGCAACACAGATGAAAAGCCAGTAGGTAAATAAAGGGGTAAAAAGGAAGATTAAGGAGAGGCAGGGAAAAATTAGAATATATGAAGAGATGGGATGCATGAAATTCAAATGGAAAATAAAAGACAGGAAGGGGTGAAGGAAAGGGAGTATATTGAGATGACTAGAGAGAGAATCAGTGTGAGGATGACAGTCTATGAGTAGACAAAGATACAGATAAAGACGTAACAGTAAAATAGTAAATGACGGCAGATAAAGACCAGTATGGTCCATCTAGTCTGCCCAGTAAGATGGCGGGAGTAGGTGTACCTGCCACTCTGTGCAGGCCACCCCTCCCCATGTCTTTGTTTAGGGGTGCACCTGCCACTCTGTGCAGGCCACCCCTCCCTATGTCTTTGTTTAGGGGTGAACCCGCCACTCCGTGTAGGACACCCCTATTTGTTGAGAAATTAGATAGTTCAGTTTATTTTGATGTTATCCTGTTGC
This sequence comes from Ichthyophis bannanicus, assembly GCA_033557465.1. Classification (NCBI taxonomy): domain Eukaryota; kingdom Metazoa; phylum Chordata; class Amphibia; order Gymnophiona; family Ichthyophiidae; genus Ichthyophis; species Ichthyophis bannanicus. The sequence goes on from CM066034.1 coordinate 826,180,645, forward strand.
TGTAAAGGGACCCACTGTTTCTGTCCCATGCCACTTTGAACTCCGTCACTGTTTGCCCCCACCACTTCCATCGGGAGGGCATTCCAAGCATCCACCACCCTTTCAGTGAAAAAGTATTTCCTGACATTGCCTTTCAATTTACCACCTTGCAGCTTCATGTTATGCCCTCTAGTTTTACAGCTTCCCCGTCTTTGGAAGAGTTTGTTTGTTCATTATTTCTCTTTAAGTATTTAAAGGTCTGAATCATATCTCCCCTATCCTTCCTCTCCTCCAAAGTGTACATATTTAGGTCTTCAAGTCTCTTCTCATAAGGCTTCCGACGCAGGCTCCAAATCATTTTGGTTGCCTTCCTCTGAACACTTTCCATTCTTTTTACATCCTTTGCAAGATATGGTCTCCAAAACTGAACACAGTATTCCAAGTGAAGCCTTACCAGTGATTTATGCAGTGGCATTAGTACCTCTTCCTTTCTGCTGGTAATTCCTCTTTGTATGCAGCCCAACATCCTCCTGTCTTTTGCCACCGCCTTGTCACACTGTTTTGCCACCTTGAGATCTACAGAAATAATCACACCAAGGTCTTTCTCCTGATCTGTGCACACCAACCTCTTGCCCCCTATCGCATACATTTCCCTTGGATTTCTGCTACCCAAGTGCAAGACACTGCACTTCTTTGCATTAAATCTTAATTGCCAAGCATTAGACCATTCTTCCAGCTTTTGTAGATCTTTCCTCATGTTAACCACTCCCACGGGGGAGTCCACTCTGTTGCAAAGTTTTGTGTCATCTGCAAAAAGACATACCTTTCCATTCAGTCTTTCAGCAATATCACTCACAAATACATTGAACAGTGCCGGGCCCAAGATCGAACCCTGGGGCACCCCGCTAATCACCTTCTCCTCATCTGAGTGAGCTCCATTTACCATCACCTTCTGTCTGTCAGTCAACCAATTTCTGATCCAGTTTACCACCTTGGGACCCATCCCCAAACTACTGAGTTTATTGATAAGCCTCCTATGAGAGACAGTATCAAAGGATTTGCTGAAATCCAGGTAGATGACATCCATTGCATACCCCTGATCTAGTTTTTTGGTCACCCAGTCAAAGAACTCAATCAGACTTTTTTGGCAAGCTCGTCCTTCGGTAAAACCATGTTGCCTCGGATCTTGCAACCTGTTCATTTTGAGAAAGTCCACTATTCGCTCTTTCAGGAGCGCCTCCATTACTTTTCCCGCCACCGAGGTAAGGCTCACAGGCTTGTAGTTTGACACTTCTTCCCTGTCACCACTTTTGTGTAGAATCTGTGAAGGAAGAAATGGATCAAAATGAGATGAAAAGAGAAAGATCAATGTTGAATGTAGGGGAGAAGATAGAAACAATGGGACAGTAGACCCTGCAAAAAAGTTACAAATGACCAAGAAAAGCAAAAGATACCAGGACCAAAGTGATCAGAAAAAAACAATGGTAGAAAAAAGAGTAGAAAACATGCTTTTTGCTTTCACTTTGGTGTTTGGAATATGTCCGCTTTAACGATGTGTATCTCTTACATCTTTGTGTTTTTCTTAATACAGGAGAAAATGCTTTTCTGTTCCTCTTTATCCACTTTGCAATGTATACAAAATCTGGTTTCTTGAGTTCCCATTTCAGATGTTATCTGTACATTTCAAGTGTGTGACCCATTATTCTGTACAGGGCGAAGGTCTATCTGTGCTGTCTGTGTTACAGAGGTGGGGGATTCTGCCAGCCTGCAGTTTTCTGAGTAAGAATCTGTAGTAATCTGGCTTATGTAGCCATCCCCCTCATGCGATGCGCTGTGATCCGGTGCTTGAGAAAGAGGCCAGCTCGCTCGTAGGTTAGGGCAATACAGTCTGCCACCCAGGTGGACAGAATTTGCTTAGTCATGGGGAGCCCCAGCTTGCTGGGGTCATAAGATATGAAAAGCTGAGGAGCTTTCCAATGTGCCCGAGTCCATTGCAAGTAGAAGGAGAGGGCACGCTTATAATCCAGTTTGTGAAGTATCAGCTCCTCCCTTCCGGCATGAGGCTGCGGCAAGAAGGTGGGGAGGACTACCTCTTGGTTGGGGTGAAAAGAAGATACTACCTTCGGGAGGAATTTGGGGCGTGTGCAGAGCACTACCCTTTTCTTATAGAACCTTGTATATGGTGGATCCGCCACAAGGGCCTGGAGTTCACTCACTCTTCGAATGGACATGAGGGCCACCAGGAAAAAGTCACTTTCCAGGACAGATACCATAGGTGGCAAGTAGCCAGAGGCTCAAACAGTGGCCTAGTGAGCTGAGAGGGCACCACATTGAGGTCCCACTCTGCCAGAGGTGGCAGAGAGGGAGCTTGGATAACGGGAGGCCCCGGAGGAACTTGGAGACCAGGGGCTGACCTGAGAGAGATTTTTCATCGATAGGGTGGTGGTGAGTGGCTATGGCGCTCAGGTGTACCCTCACTGAGTTAGATTTCAGCCCGGAGTGTGACAGGTGCAGTAGATACTGCAGCAATAGCTGGACCCAACATGTGAAAGGGTTCTCCTCCCTCTCAGCACACCAGACTGAAAATCTTCTCCACTTGAAGGCGTAAGCCTGTCTGGTGGAGGGCTTCCGAGAGGCCAGGAGAATCTCCTTGACTTTTGCTGGGAGATTGAAAGGGGCCAGGGCTATCCTTTCAGCAGCCATACTGTTAGTGTTAGCGACCCCAGATTGGGAAAAGAGTTCCAGGACTCGGACCAGGAGGACCGGTGGTGCCACCAACATGGAGAGAAGCAGAGGGAACCAAGGTTGCTTGGGCCACCTAGGGGCAATCAGTATCACCAAGACCCTTTCTCTTGAAAAGGGTATTGGCAACCGGGGGTTTGGGGGCGGGGGAGGGGGTCAATGGTCACGCATAGAGCAGGCCCTCCGACCATGAGATCATGGAGGCATCTGCCGCCACTCCCTCTGGATGTAGCTGACGAGAGCAGAAGTGAGAAAGCTGCGTGTTGTCCGGAGAGGCGAACAGGTCCAGTACAGGGCTGCCCCAGGGGTGGAAGAGTTGTTGCGCTATCCTGGGGTTTAAGTGCCACTCATGTGGGCCAAGGATTCTGCTTAGTCTATCCACTAGGCAGTTGTCCTGGCCTGGGAGGTACAACGCTTGCAGCAGTATGAGGTTGCATGCTGCGAAGGAGAGGAGCACCACCACCTCCTGGCAGAGGAAGTGTGAGCCAATGCCCCATGCCCCCCCCCCCCCGCTTGATGATATAAAACATGGCAACCTGGTTGTCGGTCTGGATTAGTACAGCCTGGTTTTGCAGTTGGTGGGGGAATGCACGCAGGGCCAGGAAGATTGCCCTGAGCTCCAGGAGATTGATCTGAAGGAGGGACACCTCCTGAGACCAGCTTCAGAATGCCCCTCAGGAGACGTCCGTAGTCAGAGTCCTCTGTGGCGTGGATGTCTGGAAGGGCATTCCCACCTGGAGGTGGTGTAGGTTTTGCCAACAACTGAGGGACTCAGACAACTTAGACCTCCTGTATATACAATCCAAAGCTAATTATATTTTGTACATAGGTTTTTAGTTCCCCTGTTGCTCCAAGTTTATGCTCCTGTTACAATGTATGTTCCAAGTTTAAACTCCTGTTACAATGTAAGCACAGAACAGACTTCTGACTGTGCACCCTTGTTGTATGTAAACCGCACTGATAACAAATAGCGCGGTATATAAAAGTTATAAAATAAATAAATAAATAAATAAATAAATAAATAAACTGGCAGGTAATCTTGCCCCTGTCCCATAGTTTGCTTGTGCTTAAGTCCACTGTGAGCGGAGGTACCATTAGGCTGTCCACATGTGTAAGTGGGCTGAGGGCATGACGTGGACAGTCGAGGCCATGTAGCCCAGCAGGCAGAGGAGGGGGCAAGCTGGCAATGACCAACGGTGCTGCACCTCTTCTGCTAGATGCCTGAAGTGTTCTGTCTTTTGGGAGGACAGCCTTGGCCTGTAACGTGTCCAACTGGGCCCCTATAAACGCCAGGCTTCGGGGGCTGGAGAGAGATGGGATTTGAAGTAGTGAATGACAAACCCCAAGTGCTGCAGGAGGAGGACCGTCCGGTCTGCGGCCTGGCTGGCGTCCGAGGCCGTGCTGTCTCTGATGAGCCTGTCTAGGTATGGGAAGACAAAGGCCCCTTCTAGGCGCAGATGGGTGGAGACGACCACCAGGCACTTGATGAAAGCCCTTGGCGAGGAAGCCAGGCCAAAGGGAAGCACCTTGTACTGGTAATGCCCTCCTTCCACCACAAACTGTAGGTTGGAGGGATGAATCAGGGTTTGTGTATATGCATCTTTTAGGTCCAAGGAGCCCAGCCAATCTCCCTGGTGGAGGTAAGGCATCAGTGTTCCAAGGGAGAGAATCTTGAACTTCTCCCTCACCAGAAACTTGTTTAAGTTTCACAGGTCTAATATGGGCCTGAGGCCCCCAATTCTCTTTGGGAACAGGAAATATTTGGAGTAGAAGTCGTTTCTCCATAGGTGTCTGGGAACAGGCTCTACTCCATTGTCTCTGAGTAGACCTGTGATATAAAAACACTGGAAATGGTTCAGAGGAAGGTGACCAAAATGACTTGAAGACCTAAATATGTACACTCTGGAGGAGAAGAGGGACAGGGGAGATATAATTCAGACCTTTAAATACTTAAAGAGTGTTAATGAACAAACAAACCTCTTCCAAAGATGGGGGAGCTGTAAAACTAGAGGGCATAACAGGAAGCTGCTAGGTGGTAAATTGAAAGACAATGTCAGGAAATACTTTTTCACTGAAAGGGTGGTGGATGCTTGGAATGCCCTCCCGATGGAAGTGGTGGGGGCAAATACAGTAACAGAATTCAAAATGGCATGGGACAGACACAGTGGATCCATTTATAGCAACAGGATAAAATCAAAATAAACATAACTATCTTCTATACCTCAACAAATAGGGGTGACCTACACAGAGCGGTGGGTACACCCCTCAACAAAGGCTGGGCAAACTAGATGGACCATACTGGTCTTTATCTGCCATCATATACTATATGTTACTATGGGGTTGTGAGAGGAGAGGGAGGAGGGGGGAAGGAGGGAGGGACAGAGTGGGATAGGGAGAGGAGGCAAGGAGGGGGAGAAAGCTGGATGAGATTGTTGCCCGGCTGTGTGTCGGGACACTGGATGTCCAAGGTTTGAACACTCCAGAAATGCAAGCTGATGTTGCAGGTAGTAAGAGACCTTTGTTGGAAGGTGGTGTTCCTTCAAGAGACGCATCTTCTTGTGAAGGATCAACGTTTGCTTAATCCCCAAGGCCTTCTCGCATGTGTTTTTCATGGCAGAAAGTGGGGGCAAGAAGAGAGCAGTGGTGGCCACTCTGATCTGGACGGATGTCCCCTTCACCTTTGGGGGAGGGTGGAGCGCAAGGCAGATGGAAGGGCCCTGTTGGTGTGGGAGAACGTTTTGGGGACCCTATCACCTTACTAAATGTTTATGGCCCTAATGCGGATCATGCAGGATTCTGGGTGGGACTGGGGAAGTGGTAGATGGACACGTACAGGGGCAGCTTTTAGTTGGGGGAGGAACCTTAATGTGGCACTAGAGGGATGGAGGGGGAATGGGGGAGGGATGGGGCAGGGAGAGGAGTGGGACCCGAGGGGCAGAAAGGGTGCAACGTTAGATGAAGGATAAGGGGTTGGGGGTTGACCTCTGGAGGGCCGCCAACCCCTTGACAAATGACTTTTCTTTTTCTTCTGCTGCCCAAACATTAATAGCTGTATCAATTATCTGTTAAGGGATAGGTATTGGTTGGGGGGATTGGAGGACGCTTGCATTGGGCCTATTACTACTATTATTAATCATTTATATAGCGCTACAATGTGTAAGCAGCACTGTAAAAACATAAAGACAGTTCATGCTGTAGAGCTTACAATCTAATCAAGACACACAGAACAATACAAGAGAAACAAAGGGGTTCAAATAAGGAAGGAGACAAGAAGAACAAGGAATTAGTATTCAAATGCGGCCTCAAAGAGGTAAGCCTTTAGCATGGATTTGAAAAGGGAGAGAGAAGAGACGACATATAGAGGAAGTTTGTTCCAGGAATAAGGAGCAGCAAGGTGAAAAGATCAAAGTCTGGAGTTTGCAGAAGAAGAAAAGAGCATAGAGAGAAGAAAGCCAGAGGAGAAGCGGAGTTCACGAGAAGGGGTGTAGGGACAGAGAAGAGAGGAAAGGTAATGAGGGACAGTAGAGTGAATGTATTTATATGTTAGAAGGAGAAGTTTGAATTGGATACAGAAATGGAAGGGGAGCCAGTGAAGTGATTTTAGAAGGGGGGTTATTTTATTTTTTTTATTTAACATTTCTTATATACTGCCTTTCATGATATCAAGGCGATTTACATTGAACAAACTGAAATTACATTGAACAGGGCATTATAACTTGCATATAACTATTTTACAGAGAACATGGGCAATGGAGGGTTAAGTGGCTTGCCCAAGACCACAAGAAGCACCTGTGGGACTAGAAACCCCAGTCCTTCCGGTCCAAGGTTGTTGTCCTCTAGTGGGATTTGAACCCCCTACCTTCCGGCCACTGTTCCCTCTAAGCTGTGCGCGTGTGCGCGCGCACACACCTCACCGAGCGAGCACACATACTTTACAACAGAGCGCACAAAATTACGGCTCTGATTCTGATAGAAAACAACACAGACGTCTTAAAATTTAAAAGTTATGATTGTAATTACTAGAAATTTCCCGCTTCATTTAGTAATCGTCTATTTTCATTTAATTTGATTAAAATCAATGTGGTGTACATACTGTATTCTGACGTGTAGTCAAATTTTAAAGTATATAACTCCGAGTGTCATTATGTGGCGCACAAAAATTTAACCGTCCTTCAAAAGCTGCACACAGCTGATATTTTATGCGCACACAGCCTACAGAAAATTAGAGGGAACATTGCTTCCGGCCTGAGGTACCTTGCCCCAACCACTAGGCCACTCCTCCATAGACCTTATATGAGTTTATCGGGGATGGCAGAACATTAGCTGCGCAGCAGAGTTCTGGATAGGCTGAAGAGGATAGAGATGACACTGAGGGAGACCAGCAAAGAGGAGGTTGCAATAGTCAAGATGGGAGGTGACCAAAGAGTGGACAAGAGCCTTAGTAGTGTTTTCAGAGAGGAAGGGACACATTTTGTTAATGTTGTAGAGAAAGAAATGACAGGTTTTAGCTATATGCTGAATATGTGTGGAGAAGGAAAGGGAGCAATGAAAGATGACCCCATGATTGCAGGCCGAGGAAAGAGGAAGAAGAGTGTTGTCAACAGTGATAGAGAAAGGAGGAAGCGGGAGGAGGGTTTAGGGAGAAAAATAAGAAGTTCCGTTTTAACTATATTCAATTTTAAGTGGCGGTGGGACATCCAGGTGGTGATGCAAGATAAGTAAGTAGAGATATGAGTTTGGAGCAAAGGAGAGATGTCAGGTGTAGGTAGATAGATTTGAGAGACATCAACATAAAAATGATACTGAAAGCCAAGGGAAGAGATGAGGGCACCAAGGGATTGGGTATAGAGAGGAAAAGGAGAGGGACAAGAACAGACCCTTGAGGTACACGAACTGAGAGAGGGATGGCAACAGAGGAGGAACCTCCAGAACAAACACTGAAAAGCGACTGGAGAGATAAGAAGAGAACCAGACAATACAGGGCCTGACACGGTTTGGGGGACCTCTGGAAGACTCAATCTGGACCTTCTGGAGGATAAATGAAAGCCTGCTGTGATCTGATAGTGATGTGCGAGCATTGGATGCGAATAAGAGCCGCGACCTCATTTGGCTGCTGTATAGGGCTATCCAGGGAGTTCCCAACACCAAATTTCCGTAGCAATAGGCATGAGAGCGAGACTTGGGGAGGGAACTTGATGAGAAGGATTGGATGAGTGTGTGAGGGGATGGTGCGGCAGGCTCTCTGTGGCAGAAAGGGAGGCTTCTTTTAAGCTTCTGTATAGATGGTACTATATGCCCGAGCAGCTGCAGAAGATGTTTCCTCATATCTTGGGCATATGTTGGAGGCAATGTGAGGGTCAGGGGACATTTATGCATATATGGTGAGAGTGTCCTGAAGTGGTCTGCTAATGGGGCCAGATTCGGGACCAAGTGTGGGAGGCCTTTAGGGTGGACATGGGCTTGGACCCGGTATTTTGCTTAGTGGGAATCTGGCCAGTGACTGTGGTCTGGAAGTGGACTTGCCCAATTTGGGCATGCTAGCAAGCCGCTCATGGGGAAATTGCATGGAACTGGAAGCATGGAAAACACGACTCCGGAGGATTCTGATGATGGAACACCTGACAGCCTTGTGGCGACAGGAGGGAGAGCAATTTACGAGCTGTTGGCAGCTGTTACTGGACTTTCTTAATTGAACACTTGCCTTCTCTTGGTAGGGAGGGATTTTGGGGGAGAAGGGGAGGCTGATAAAGGTTCAGAATAACGAAAAAAATGTTTTTGAGCTGGAAGGTTGGCACTGTTGTTTAGATGCAATTTGCTCGATAAAGAAAATTTAAAACAAAATTCTGTCATATTTGAATTATATGTTTTATGTTGTGATTACAGTAAGCCTTGACAAATTTTGTTCAGATTTAGGTGCCAGACCAAAATCTTAGCAGCCAGTGCTTGTGACCTCTTCATGCCCCCCCCCCCTCCCGCTTCTCTTGCACTGGTCTCATGTTCTCAAGTCTCGTGAGACCAGCACGAGAGTTCCTACACCATGTGTCATTTTTAGATAACAGCTATAGCTTCAGATAACAAGCGTCTGGGTGGTGGTGTGGCGGAACCACGGCTGACCCAATCACTAGGCATCTGCCTAGGGCAGCAACATCTGAGGGGCAGCACCATGCAGGGCATTCAAAGCTAAACAATAGATTTTGACAGCTAGAGGGGGAGTAAACCTTAAGATATGTCTAGTGCAGCAACACCTTGAGCCAACTCTGGTGCCAGCCCTGGGTACAGTATTGTATCAGTCTGTATGTGGGATGTAGTAGTGGGTGCCATTGTCTGGGTGGGCTGCAGGGCTGTGGTGCATATGTCTATGTGCACTGCAGACCTGTGGAGGTTCAGTGTGTGTGGTACAGAAGTGAGATTCCTCTGCATGTAGTGTGAAGCTGGGGTGTCTGTGTGCTTGAGTGTGTGGTGTGTGTATGTGTGTGTTCTGGGGGGAACCATTTTACCTTGTTGTCCCCATACATTCATCTCTTGCACTCTTCCTTCTCCCTCCAACCCCTCTCCACTCTGTTCCCCTTCTAGATTCTCTCCCCCTTTCCCCTCCCCCAGTATTTCCACAACCCTGCCTTCAATTTCTCCCATCCTCCTTCCTTTTTGCTTTTTTGTTACTGGCCCTTTAAGATTTTGCAGTTCAGTCCTCCCCATTCTCCTGTCTTTTTTTAAAATTTATTTTATTGCTGGCCTAGATCAGCTTTACTCTTCAGCCTGCGGCCTTACCCTTCTGTTCTGTCCATGGTGATCCAATCCTCCCATGGGCAGCCAGAGCTAGTACCCACCATGATCGCGGCATTTGGAAGAATTTTCTGCCTTGGGGTTTTGGACCCCCAAGAGCAGTCGGGGCTGGTTCCCACCATAATTGTGACTGAGAAAGCATTTCTGCCCATGGGGTTTGGGATCCCTGCAGGCAGATAGGGCCAGCCCACACCATGATTGTGCCTGTGAGGAAGCATTTCTGTCTGCAGGGTTTGGGATCCCTAAGGGAAGCCTGGGATGGTTCCCACCACGACTGCGGTTGCAAGGAAGACTTGCCTGTGGGGGGATGGGATCCCCATGGGCAGCCAGGGCTGGTCCCTGCAGCACTTCTGCCTCTGGGGCTTGGGATCCCCAGGGGCAGCCAACGACGATCATCATGCTACTGCATAAGTGTTGCCCCAGGCGCCAGGTCCGATTTTTTAAATCACCATGGCAACCTGGCACCTGGGGTTTGTTGAGCCCTGGATTACAGTAAATTACTGGTTAGGGATGATCTGCTGATAAGTTTATATGAATAAAGCCGTGGCCAACTTTTCTCAAGCAAACTTAATATTGCCTAGTGGTTTTACTTGAGGAAAGCAGAGGGAGTAAGTGGAGCAAGGTCAGGTAGTGTGTACTTAGCATTCAGCCCAGTGGCATCATACCCAAGGTAAACAATAAATAAATATATATATACATATACATATATACCTCGTATATATACACACACACACCAAGTATAGCTTTCATGAACACTACCTGAATTTAAATTAACTGCTTTTGGAGATCCATCAGTCTGAAATGACACCTCAGGCAGAGGGGAAGCAATGCATACAGATTCTTCATGGTGCATCAAATTTAGCTGTGTATGGCTTGACTGTTTTTCAGGCTTTTTATTTTTTCTTGTTTTTTTTCTAGCGCGAGAAGTGGTATTTCTCTTTAAATTCTGTGAAACATCTTTTGATATGCTGAAAGTAAGAAATGGAAGGAATAATTAAGTATGTTAAATAAATAAATAAATAAATTTAAAGATGTCTGTTAATATCAAGCATAACCTTAAATCTAAATTCAAACTGTTAAAGATCTAAAAGGTATACAGCATGTTACGTTTCTTTCAAATGTAAAGGAAATGTAAAGGAACAGGAAATATTTAAATAGTATGAGACACGTAAATAAAATTCAGGATAAGAAAATGTTTAATGACCGCGTCATCTTTTTACTAAATACAAATTATATAGTCACAAGATAGGCTTGCTGTAATGGTGAACCAAGTTTTTGGGTTATCTGAAGACGCAACAAAGAGGAGTAACCTTTTTTTTTGCCGCAAGTACTTGCATCCTGTAATATTAGTAATGAGATGGAACCCAAATAAATGTATTACGTCTCTTGATTTTCTCCAGGTTCATTCAGCAGATCTGAGTTGTCTCTGGAGAAACTGGAATCCAGGATGGTACCATGCATGGGTCTGGTGTGGGCGATACGAGACAGGCCGTATATAGGAGCAATAAGATTGAAATGGTGAGCTAGTGTGGAATTCCAGGCTTATGCTTGCTGTTCTAGCAATGAAGAATTTGGTGGGAAAAGTTGCGTAGCAGTTGGGAGATGTGAGTTGGATAAATAACACCTGCTTGGTGCTAACATGAGGCCCAATGCTCTCAGTGGCTATCTTAAAGAGACCAGAGGTATCCCCTCCCCCCCACCTGGAAATATGAGGGTAATCCTTGGTGTCTAGCAATGGGTGGCAGGAACGATCCCCTGTCACTCCTATACCCTGTCAGGTGCTCAAGATCAAAATGGCACCTCTGCCCTCTGGCAGTAGTTTAGTGGAACTACCACTAGGGTCAGATGCATCACTTTGATCTCAGGTGCTTAATCACTCCTCCCCTCATTGCTAGACACCAGAGATAGCCCTGGTAGGCCCAGAGGGTGTCAGACATGGAATCTACATTACCTCTAGTCCTTTTAAATGGCTCCCAGAAGCACTGAGCAGCATGTGCTTCTGGGAGCCAACTCAAAACTGGCATTATTCATCTATGAATAACATAGCTTGTAATGTTAACCCTTTCCAGGCCGGTCCCAAAATACTTAGGACCCAAAATTCTGACCAAATGGCCGAGCCCGAAATATTCGGGATCGGCGCAATGACGCAAATACTAAATATTAATGAGCGAAATACCGGAAGCTAATGACAACACACATTTTGACTAATGAAAAGAGAGTTGTGCTAGTGTTTCTATTTATACACCAGGCCAAAACTGCCAGAAAATAACCTGCAAATAGGTCATTAGCAATAGGTCATTTAGAATTAAAAGCAAAGTAAACAAGATGGAGTCAACTGGTAAACGAATGCGTAAAGAATGATATAAAGCTGCCGAAGTGATTAGGTTTTTCACAGAAAGTGATGGTAACAGTAATAGCAGTGGCGAAGATGTCATTGATAATGAAACTGAAGAAGTTTTCACAAAAAATGTGGACTTTGAAGGCTCGGATGACAGTGACCCAGATTCAGTAGCGGCCGCAGCTGAACCTCCAGATTAGCAATTATTTGCAGTCATTATTTATGTCACCTATATATCAGCTATGTCTTTAGGTATAACAAAACACTAAATGTCACATTTATATTGATAAACTGTTCAGTTTGAAAAATGTCAACTATAATAAAACATTTTCATTTACAGTTGTGGCCGCGGCTGAAACATCTGTAAATACAAATCCTCTTGGCAGAGGGAAGCTTTGCCGTCGTACTGCAGACCGTGGTGATAGTGCAATTACATCACAAGTACGGACAAGAAGAAGCAGTCTTCCATGGAAAACTACTCCAAAAGACGTCCGTCAGTTTCCTTTCATTGCACAACCAGGCATAGCCAAACGTATGGGTGTCAATGCAACTAAATTGGACTTCTATAAGCTCTTTGTTACAGATGAAATAATTTCAATGATTGTTCTTGAGACAAATCACTATGCAGCAGAACTGTGTGCTACCAGCTGACAAGCCTCATGCCCGAATGAGAAAATGGCAAGACGTTGACCATAATGCTATATGGAGAATGTTGGCGTTGACGATGGCTATGGGAATAATCAAGAAGCCTATTATCGACTTGTACTGGTCAGGTCAACAACTGTTAGAAACTCCATTCTTTCCATCAGTAATGAGCCGAAATACATATAAGCGAATATTACAGGCCCTTCACTTTCAAAACAATGCAACACAGAAACCCGAGGGTGATCACATTTGGAAGCTTCGTCCATTCTATGACATTATCACAAAGCGATTCCAAATTGTTTATATCCCAGAACAAGACATTTCAATTGATGAATCTCTACTGCTTCAGTTATACATATTTGTGTTGCTGTCTCATTTTTCTATCAAATGGTATAATACATGACCATAGCAGTATGAAAATCACTGTTATATTGAATAAGACAGGTACAATTTTCCTGAGATATGGAAAAATTAACCCGGCTGCAGAATGTGGATTAGAAATTTAAAGGGAGCCTTGATAGGGTTAAGCACAAGTTGCTATTCAACATGCATACTAAAGGAGTACTTTGCATGGATCTGGATGCTTTGTATCTCATTATTTAGCTCACACTACAGTAAAGCAATTATGTCTTAAATGGCAAAATTGTGTGTTATTTTACCTTAACACACATTCCTGTATATACAGTAGCAATCATGAATTATTCCCTTATAAATATCCTTGGTTTTATTCTCCCTTCCTTTCTTTGATTGCTAGCATTTTATTTGCTTTCTTGGCTGCCGCTACACACTGGGCAGAGGGTTTCAACGTATTATCCACGATGACACCTAAATCCTTTTCCTGGGTGATGGTTCCTAATGTGGAACCTTGCCTCGTGTAACTATAGTTTGGGTTGTTCTTTCCTAGGTGCAAAACTCTGCACTTGTCCACATTAAATGTCATCTACCATTTGGACACCCAGTCTTCCAATTTATCAAGATCCTCTTGCAATTTTTTTTCTTTTTACAATCCTCTTGCGTTTTAACAACTTTGAATAATTTGGTGTCATCTGCAAATTTGATCACTTCACTTGTTATTCTCATTTCCAGGTCATTTATAAATATTTTAAAAAGCAGCAGGCCCAGCACAGATCCCTGAGGTACTCCACTATTCACCTTTCTCCACTGCCCCTATTCCCTCCCAGGCGCCCAATAGTAGCATACACAGCACAAAAATATACAGTGCATATTAGTTATGAGCCAAAACATCCTGTACCAACAAGCCCAAAATGAAAGGTCATTTAGCATAGGAAACTTCTTCTCTCTTCTCTTCTCTTTATCAGTCCCAAGATTAAAAAAAGGGTCTCCAAGCTTTCATCCCCTGAATGCAGTGGCACCGAATTAGAAAGACCTTTAACATTCAAACCCCTCCATACACTTGAAAAAAGGGCTACTGAACCCCAAAATTTCCTCCATGTCTCCTTCCTGTCCCTATGAAAGGTCCCCCCCCCCCACCCACCGTACTACCTCATCAAGTGTTAGCCAGAGGAAGACTGAGGTGAGAGAGATATGAGCTCCTTGCACTGCTCATGATTTTAAAAAAACAGTGCTGGTTGACCTATTGTAATACTTTGCCATGAGCATGGGGAAGGGAAGCCAGAGAGGGACTTCCTTCTGTTGACTGGCCCTTTCATTTTTGGCTGATTAGCACACAGTATTTCCTTACATCAGGTCCAAAGAAAATTTAACACCTGGACAAAAGCAGATATTAACAAGCCCACATAAAACATGTAAGGTAAGATACCACACTATTTATTATGCACTTACTAAAACTCTTCACTTAATGCTCCTTCATTTACATTTAGCTACTCACCAATCTTAGCTCGTATAAGTTAATCTAGTGAGACATTATTTTAACAACCACATTTAGGTCTTACTACCTAGCACAATATTTTTAGCATGCAAAAATTGAAAGTAGTTTCCAAAGACTATACAAAGCAAACAGGGTTTTAAGCACAGAAATGGCATTTTTCAAAATGCCCACATCTGTGTATAACAAGGTAGCATCCTGGGGACAGCACTTACATGCACTCCAAAAGCAGATTTATGAACACAGTTTTCCCCGAGTCAATTTCCAAAGGGAAATTTTCCCTTTGAAAACTAAGATAAAGTTTGCAGATAAAAAGTACCCACAGATTTTACACATATATGATTCAGAAATGCTTTAATCCAGGCCTTGACAAATTGTCTTGGAATCTAGAAGCCGGCCACCGAAACCTATGTCACAATACATGTCCCGCCCCCTAACCCCCAAAAAGGTGTATCGTAGTTACATTTTAGGTTTTAACATCAGATTTACCAATACTATATCCCATTTTCTATGGTAAAAAGCTTAAAAATGGGCCACTGCACAGTGTCAATAGAAGGCAGTGGGGGTGGGGGTGTGTGTGTGGTGGTGCTGGGCTGGGGTGTGTGTGGTGGTGCTAAGGTGGTGTGTGTATGTGGTGCTGGAGTGGGGTGTGTGTGTGTGTGGGGGGGGGGTGTTTGTGCATATGTGGTGCTGGGGTGGTGCATGTGTGTGTATGAGTGTGTATGTGGTGCTGTGGCGGAGTTGTTGCGCATGTGTGTGGTGCTGTGGTGGTGTGTGTGTATATGTGGTGATGTAAACTCAGGGGTAATATGTGGAAATATCTCTTTACAGAAATAGTGGTAGATACATGGATTAGTCTCCCAGTGGAGGTAGGAAAGTGCTGGGGTGAGGGTGCAGTGCTTCACTCTCCAGTCTCTTGTACTTTACTCTACCCCAACTCCAACCCCTCTTCTACTGTCCCTCCTCAACCCATAACTGTTTCCATTCACAGACTCTCTCCCCTTTTCCCTTTCCCTTATCCTCCATTCCCACCCACCCCCAACATTCTTTATTAAACCAAACCTATTCCCACTTTAAATGTCAGCCTCTGTGCACTAAACATTTTTTTGCAGGCTCTAGCACTGTAGCCCTTCTGCCCAGAAGCGTGTGAGCCCCAGGCACCAGGTCCAATTTTTCATTCACCATGACAATCTGACACTTGGGATTTGTCTTTAATCACTTAGGGGTCCTTGGGCACACTTCTGAGGGTGGGCCCCTTTTATTTTTCTCAGATTGTTCCTTTCATGGTAATAGGATCAGAGAAAGTTCATACATTTCAAAACATATTTTAAAACAATGCCTTACATATGTGCATGATTACATATAAAGATTCTCGTCAATTCATGAACTGTTTCAGAGGATAAATTTACCACTTACTAATAAGGAAAACAAGTTGAAAAGTGCATTCTGTAAGCACTGCAAAAAGGTGCAGTTCACTGATGGAGTGCATGGTTGCCATATGTGAGAGAGTAGATGAAGCACTTAAGACTTGCAAAGTGATTAAAGAACTTATGGTGTAACAAAATGGCACAAATTCCCTTTTTCCTTTTGTGAATGCAAACATGGCGGGGGGAGGGGGTAGCAAAGAGACATGATAAAGCATGTATTCTTAGGGCAGCAAGAGCTGTGGGACTGTCCAAGGAGAAATTAGACCTTACCTGCTAATTGTCTTTCCTTGAGTTCTCTCCGGGCCAGTCCAGAACAGATGGGGTAGTCAAATCTCCCTCCTCTAGCAGCTGAGGACAGAATTCCAATTCTTTTGTTGCTAGATTACACATCGCTCCCTTGGTAACAGCAGCCAGTCTTTACGTAGCAAGCAGCCAATAACAAATCAATAAGAAGAAAACAGCGGAAGAGTCCCATTGAAGGTATATAAATTTGCTCTGTGTCTCATGCTTGACCACGAAAGCACTTGAGAGGGAAAATAGCCAAAGCAATGGCTATAAATATATATATATATATATTTTTTAAATGAACAATAACCACAAAAAACAAGTTTCCATTCATGTAACACCGAAAAAAAACCCTGACATAAATGAAACGCAAGAAAATACTAATAATAAAGAATGAAAATTATAGGGAGGGTTCTGGACTGGCCCGGAGAGAACTCAAGGAAAGACAATTAGCAGGTAAGGTCTAATTTCTCCTTCCTATTCGTCTCTCCGGGCCAGTCCAGAACAGATGGGTAGTACCAAAGCAGTACCTAACCCTGGGAGGGACCAGAGAGCCCCGCTATCACTGCTGAAGCCCCCACCGACGCATCTTGCCTAGCGAGAACATCCAACCTATAATGACGTGAAAAGGCATGAAGAGAAGACCATGACGCCGCACGACAAATATCCACCGGCGGAACCAAGGCCGATTCTGCCCACAAAGTAGCTTGACCCCTGGTAGAATGAGCCCGAAGACCTACCGGAACCGGTTTACCTCTGGCTTCATACGCAACCCGAATTGCATGCTTTACCCATCGTGCAATGGTAGCCTTGGATGCAGGTTGACCCTTAGATGGCCCTGCAAACAACATAAATAACCGATCAGTCTTACGAAAAGACTCGGTCTCCCGTAGATATCTACGAAGTACACGACCCATATCCAATTTCCGCAGAGCTCGATCGACAGAATCTTCTCCCGAGCTAGCGAAAGTGGGAAGCGAAACCGACTGATTCACATGAAAAGCAGAGAGTACTTTCGGGAGAAAGGACGGTACCGGACGCAAGACCACTTTTTCCTCAGAAAACTGAAGAAAAGGCGGGCGGCATGAAAGAGCCTGCAGATCCGAAATGCGTCTAGCTGAACACAATGCCACTAAAAAAGCTGTCTTCCAGGACAATTCCCTTAGTGAACGTGAAGAATGAGGCTCAAAAGGAGACTGTGTTAAAGCCTCTAATACTAAGTTCAAATCCCAAGGAGGAACAATTTGACGAAACGGAGGACGAATTTGCTTAGCCGCTCTAAGAAAACGGAGAACATCGGGATGAAAGGAAAGACGTAGTCCGCGAACCGGCCCACGAAAAACTGCCAGGGCCGCTAACTGCACCTTTAAGGTACTCAGAGCAAGACCTTTCTCAAGACCGCATTGAAGAAAATCCAGAACATCCGGAATGGAAGATAGACGAGCTTTCAAACGGCGATCAGAACACCAAGCTTCAAAAACTCGCCACACCCGAATGTATGCCAATGATGTGGACTTTCTACGAGACTGCAACAAGGTGTTGATTACCGAAACTGAATAACCTTTTCGGCGCAAGCGCCACCTTTCAAGAGCCATGCCGTAAGCAAGAATCGATCCGCCTGAGGCATCCAAACGGGCCATTGATGCAGCAAATCTGCCCGAGCGGGCAACCTCCACAGTGGAGCCGCTAGAAGACGCATTAGATCGGCATACCAAGGCCGTCGAGGCCAATCTGGAGCAACAAGAATCAACAGACCCTGGTGCATGACAGCTCGCTGCACAACGAGACCCACCAACGGCCATGGAGGAAACACATACAGAAGTTGCCCCAACGGCCAGGGCTGTACCAGACCGTCGAGACCTTCCGACATATGTTCCCTGCGTCTGCTGAAAAAGCGAGTCGCCTTTGCATTGTCCAAAGTTGCCATCAGATCCATTACCGGTTGACCCCAACGTACTGTGAGCTCGTGAAAAACTTCGGCATTGAGTTGCCACTCTCCCGGATCTAGCACATGTCGGCTGAGATAGTCCGCTTGCACATTGTCCTTTCCTGCCACATGAGCTGCCGAGAGCGCCGAAAGGTGCAACTCCGCCCAGTGAAACAAGCGTTGACTCTCCTCCAGAAGAAGAAGACTTCCTGTCCCGCCTTGGCGATTTATGTATGAGACCGCCACTAAATTGTCGGAGAAGATGCGCACCGACTTCCCCTCCAGAAGACTTGCGAATGCTAACAGCGCTAGATGCACCATTCTCAGCTCCAGGCGATTGATGGACCACAGGCTCTCTTCCGCCGTCCAAGAGCCTTGCGCTATGTGATTCAAACAGTGTGCTCCCCAACCGGACAGACTGGCATCGGTAGTCACCAAAATCCATTCCGGCAGCGCTAAGGGAACTCCCGCCTGAAGATGGTCTGGAATCAACCACCACTGAAGACTGACCCTGACATGATCGGGACAGCTTAAGCGACGAGAAAGGGGATGCCGTTGTGGAGACCAACGCGAAAGAAGAGCTTGCTGGAGCGGTCACATGTGTGCCCTGGCCCATGGAACCAAATCCAAGGCCGCTGCCATTAGCCCCAGCAACTGTAAGTACTTCCAAGCTGTCGGCGCTCTTGCGAGCAAAAACCCCGACACATGAGCGAGAAGCTTTCGAATTCGTTCTGGAGGCAACAGAACCATACCTCGGCCCGTGTCGAAGAATGCTCCGAGATAAGTCAGCTGTTGCACCGGCTCCAGCCGACTTTTGGCCTGATTCACAACCCAACCTAGATTCTCCAAACAGGACACTACTCGCGCTGTCGCCTTTAGCGACTCCTCTCGCGACGACGCTCGAATCAACCAGTCGTCCAGATAAGGATGAACCTGAATGCCATCCCTGCGTAGCGCCGCCGCCACCACCACCAGTACCTTGGTGAAAGTGCGCGGCGCCGTCGCTAGGCCGAACGGTAAGGCCCGAAACTGAAAATGACCCATGGGTACTGCAAACCGAAGAAAGCGCTGATGATCTGGCTTGATAGGAATATGCAGATAAGCTTCCGTCAAATCTATGGAAGAGAGGAACTCCCTCGGCCTTACCGAGCGGATTACAGACCTTAATGTCTCCATTCGAAAATGAGAGACTCGCAAGCAACGGTTCACGTGCTTTAAATCCAACACGGGACGAAAAGAGCCCTCCTTTTTTGGAACCACAAAATAAATCGAGTATCGACCGAAGCCGTACTGGTCTAATGGAACTGGAACCACTGCCCGGAGCTGCAACAACCGCTGCAATGTGTCGTGGACTGCTCTCCTTTTGGTGTCCGACCCGCACGGAGAAAAAACGAAGGCGTCGGTCAGATGACAATTGAACTCGAGAGCATAGCCCTCGCGAATAATCTGCAGTACCCACTTGTCGGAAGTAATGGCGACCCAAGCGGAGAGAAACTCCTGTAACCGACCGCCCACCGGAAACTCTGCTTGGGCCGGCCTCGCTTCATTGCGGTTTTTTAATGGTAGCAGAAGGAGCTCCAAAGTTGCCTCTACCGGAACCTCTAGCGCCTCGAAAGGACTGCCCCCGGAAAGGAAATCGACCTCGCTGATATGGAGTAAAGCGAGCTCCCCTAAAACGGCGAAATTCACGCCCTTGACCCCTAGTAAAGGAGCCCTGCTTAGCTGATTTAGGACGGTCCTCGGGCAAACGCCCTCCCTTGGAGTCTCCTAAATCTTTAACAATTTTCTCTAACGCTTCTCCAAAAAGAAGCTTTCCTTTATAAGGGAGTTTACTGAGACGTGCCTTGGAGGAGGCATCTGCTGCCCAATTCCGTAACCAAAGAAAAACGACGAGCAGCAACCATGGAAGCCATAGACTTCGCAGAAATGCGAATCAAATCGTAAAAGGCATCTGCTAAATATGGCGCTGCCGACTCCAATTTCGCCCCCTCACTAGAAGGAGTCACTGCATCAGTCGGAGCAGAGGTCTGCTGGCCCCACCTAATCGCAGCTCTGGACACGTATGCTCCACAGACAGACGCTTGAAGCGCCAGAGCACTGGCATCAAAAGCCTGTTTCAACAGACCCTCTAATCTACGATCCTGCATGTCTTTAAGAGCCGCGGCCCCCTCTACAGGTATGGTAGTTTTTTTGGTGACAGCAGACACCAGTGCATCCACCTTTGGCATACGTAGAAGCTCCTTTTCCTCTTGAGGCATAGGATACAACCGAGTCAAAGCTCTAGCTCCTCTTAATGAAGCCTCAGGGCATTCCCACTCAGACTCTATCATCTGTTTGATTACCCGATGCAGAGGAAAACATCTTTGCTCCGTTTTGAAACCCTGCAGCAAGGGGTCTTCCAAAGGTTCTTGTTGAACCACCTGCGGAATGATACTAAGCGCTGTAAGGGACTGTGCAATCAAAGCTGGTAACTCCTCTTTTCTAAACACCCTAAAGATATTTGGATCCTCACCCGGACCCAACTCTCCTTCCTCTAAGTCCGCGGGCCAAAAATCCAAACCCTGCTCAGACATAAGTTCCCCTTGTTCAGGCTCTAAAGTCTCAGCCTCTAAAGAAACTGAATCCAATTTAGACTCCTTTACATCTGATAAAGGAACTTCTTCACAAGATGCAGATTGATTAGAAACCCCCATCTGTGCCAATTGTGGAGGGTCCAATAAAACCAGAAGAGAAGCCTGAGATTTTTTTAACAAATAAGCTCTATGAAACGCGAGGATGAAATCAGCTGAAAGCAAAGGATCCTGCGCCTCTGAAATCACAGGCAACACAGGCTGAGCAGGAGCTTCTGTCACATGACGAGATTTCGCTTTCCTTTTACTTGCTTTGGGCAGTGGAGCAGAAGGAACGGAAGACGCTGCAAAGATGGCCGCCGCTCCCGCGTTCTCAGCCAACGGCTGCAGCGAAGAAGAATGGTGCTGCGAATCTCCTTTATTGTCCTGCATAACGCAGAGCAAGTGTACAGGCACCGAAGGCACTTTGTAAAACCGAAAGGCACAGGAAAACTTTAAAAAACCGTACCGGAGAAACCGAGTGACAGAGAGAGGTGAGCAAACATCCGCGGCACAGCTCTAAATAAAAAATAACTGATACTAACGCCAGTAGACAGACAGGCTCTCTAGCTCCTTAGAAACCACTGCCAGCGATCCTGTAAATGAAGAGCCTACCAGGTAAGAAAACAGTAGCTGGGGCCCCCAGATCTGTTCTTACCAATTTCCTTTAGCAGAGTAGAGGAGACAGGCTCTGTCCCATACTCTGAATCGTTTAACCAGCTACTAGTACTGATGTCACAGTATAAAAAACAACATAAATCAGAGCCAAGTGCTTAAACACCCTGCTAGGGCACAGCACTACCTCTTCAATGAGAACTCTTCCATAAAATAAGAAAAATAAAGAATAATAACAGAGAACAGGTGGGGAGAGAAATCTTCACACATCCATCTCAGCTGCTGAGGACAAAAAAGACTGGCTGCTGTTACCAAGGGAGCGATGTGTAACCTAGCAACAAAAGAATTGGAATTCTGTCCTCAGCTGCTAGAGGAGGGAGATTTGACTACCCCATCTGTTCTGGACTGGCCCGGAGAGACGAATAGGAAGGCATCTTTATTACTGATGTCGTCTATATATTTGTATCTATCTCGAGATAGTGCACATGCATGGTACAGGTGTAGTGAGGGTGTGTGCAAGTGTGGTGCAGGGATGGGGAAGGTGTGTGCATGCCAAGCACTAGGGGATTCTGTTTATGCTTATGCAATTTTTATAGTCTAGAGAAGTTAACTGCCTTATGCAAAGGGAAAGTAAGTTTTTGAGGAGGTTTGGGGAGCGTTTGTCAATAATTGGAAAACCACTAGAGTTGCTGTGTGGTTTGTTGGGGGGGGGAGGTCAAATGGTTCATATGCTATCTATGGTTTTGTATGTTTTGCCTGGTTTTGTATTATTTCATATGCTGAAACGTTTCTTATTGTCTAAGAAAACTGAATAAAGATTTTGCTGGAAGTTATTAAAGAACAAAATTACTAAACACAGAGATGGTTTAATGGGACGGAGAAAACATGGATACAGCCAAAGTAAGTCTTACCTCACCAACCTGTTATATTTATTTGAAGGTATGAATAAACATGAGGATAAAAGTAAGCTAGTTGATAAAGTGTATTTAGACTTTCAGAAAGCATTTGACCTAAGTTCCATGAGTAACTCCTGAGGACATTAAAAAGATATGGCATAAGAGGCAAGGTTCCTATTGTGGACTGGGAAAATGGTCAGCAGAGGGAAAATAGAGAGAAGGGTTAAATGGTCAGTTTTCTTAGTGGAGGAAGGTGAATATGAGTACCCCAGGGATCTGTACTGGGAATCAGTGCAGGCAGATAGGAGCTTGCTTTGGTGTTCTTAAATTAATTTCTGTTAGATATAGCTAGGCCCTTAAAGTCTTAAAATAAAACAGACAGGCAGTCTCTTTCCCACCCACTTTCCCAACTCAGACCCACCCCTTAATTTATAGTTCACTATCCCAATTAAGAAAGAGAAATTTGACACAACAGTATATTTCCATCAACAAGCAATTAACCTCTAACAGATTATTAGCAGTGCCTTAGAATGAAAACAAAATGTCCTTTATGTTAGTTTAGGTATCCCTACTCCATTAAAAAAAAACCTTTTAAACAACTTAACTCACTAATACAAAGTTGCATACAACAGTCAATCAGTGAGATGGTGGCTATTCAGTCTTTTGCATCGAGTGCCACATGGGTGATTATCTCCCAGTTCATTTTACTATGCTGCTGGATATCCCTGTATACTAACTTGCATGAAATGGATATCTTTGAACCACACTTTCCTAAGGGAATGTCTATGTGGCCGCTGGCATGGATGTCCACGTCGGGGACATCTGTTACTAAAGTTAGGTGGATATAGACATCCCTGGCATTTCTCAACACGTTCTGCCCTGAATATTCCAATTTGATTTGGATGTCCTTTCTAAAACATAAGAAACGCTATACTGGGTTAGACCATGGTCCATCAAGTCCAGTATCCTGCTTTCAAGAATGGCCAGTCCAGGCCACAAGTACATGGCAGGTTCCCAAAAAGTTCCACAGGTTCCACAATGTTCGTCCCGAGGTAAGCAGTGGATTTCCCAGGTCCTCTTTAATAATAGTTTATGGATTTTTCCTCCAGGAACTTCTCCAAACCTTTTTTAAACACAGCTTTTACACTAACACAGCTTTTACTGCATCCTCCGAAAATGAATTCCATATTTTATGCGTTGAGTGAAAAAATATTCTCTTATTAGTCTTAAATGTGTTACATTATAGCTTCATAGCATGTCTCCTAGTCTCTCTACTTTTTGATGGCATAAAGTATCGATCTAGATTTACCCACTCCATTAATTAATAGACCTCTATCATATCTCCCCTCAGCCATCTGTTTTCAAAGTTGAAGAGCACTAACCTTTTAAGATTTTCCTCACAGAGGTATCCCTTTCCTATCTTTTACCATTTTGGTACTGACGGAGCCAGCATGGGAACGCTCCCCAGTGCTCAATTGGAAAGCTGTTGGGAGCACCCCACTGTGCCACGGTCTTTCTGCCTTTCCAACTCCCTCTCTTCAGTCGAGTTTGTAGCTAAGAAAAGAGAGTAAATGAAACCCTATAACTCCTAGGGGAGGAGGGCGGGTTGTGAAGACTAAATTCCTGCTGTTCCTGGAGATCACCTGTTACAGGTAAGTAACTATGCTATTTCCAGGAACAAGCAGGAATGCAGTCTTCACATATGGGACTTCCTAGCTCCCAGATGCAGTGACCTCAGAACTGGTAGAGATTAGCCTCTTAGTAGACATGAGATCATGGATCCCACATGGATTTCTGGTATCTTCAAAGTCTGGAACGGAGGGTAGGAGTTGCATCTATGTCTCAAAGAGGTGCTGAAATACAGCCTGACCAAACATGGCATTCTAATGGGAGTCCTTGTCCAGACAATAACGGGCAGCAAAGGAATGGACGGAAAACCAAGTTGCTGCTTTGCAAATTTCGATGGCTACCAAGCATAGGTTTGCCATCGATGTAGCCATGGCGCGAATGTTGTGAGCAGTGACATGCCCTTCCAGGGAGAGTCCTGCTTTGTCAGAGGCAAATAAAATGTAGTCCACTATCCATCAGGAAAGTGTACGCTTAGAAACACGTAATCCCAAGTGACTATGGTCAAATGAGAGAAACAACTGTGAGTCTTTACGGTGATCTTGAGTCCTTTGGAGATAGAAAGCCAAGATACGTTTGCAGTCAAGAGTGTGCAGCATTGCTTCCACTCGAGACGCATGCAGTTTAGGAAATAAAACAGGAAGGTAAACTGACTGATTTAAATGGAAGGGAAACACCATCTTTGGCATGAAGTATGGGCAAGTCCAAAGGACTACTGTGTTATGGTGGAAGTAGGTATAGGGTGGATCCGCCACCAAAGCCTGAAGCTCACTAATGTGTCTAGCTGAAGTGAGGGCAATTAGGAAGATCACCTTCCAAGAGGAACTTAAGTGAGGTCATGGCTAATGGTTCAAAGGATGGCTTGAGAAGCTGTGCTAGAATGACATTGAGGTCCCAAACTAACGGAGGTGGCTTAATGGGCAGTTTGGACAGCAGGAGACCTCTCATAAAAAGCACTACTAGCAGTTGTGTGGAGATAGGCTGCCATCGGGTAGATGCTGAGAGGCTGCAATGGCACTAAGGTGGACTATCACCGAGTTTGTCTTTAGACCTGTCAAGGATAGATGGAGGAGATACTGGAGGAGTGACTGCACTGGATCAGAAAAGGATTGAGATCTTTCTGGGAACCAAGCAGAAAGAGAGAAAGGATTCTCTACAAAAAGACACTGTCCAACTTCATAACGCTCTGAAGTTGGATCTTTCTGGGAACACCAGATAGAGAATCTATGCCACTTAAAAGCGTATGAAAGTGGAGGACTTTCTATAAGTCAAAAGCATCTCCTTAACCTCTTGAGCAAGGTCAAAGCCTTGTAAAGCTATGCTCATAAGAACATAAGACCTAACTAAATTCAGGAAGGCAATCAAGTTTCACCTCTTCCGCCAATTCTACCCAGCCAGCAATGGAATCTAAATAACCCCACCTAAGAAACACCCATTCTTAGTCTTATTACAGTCCCAACATCCTTCCTGCAGATCAGACACATTCCATCTTAAAGTAAGCATTGTGTTGCGTATATCTCATTGCAACTAATATTTCATGTATATAGTCCAACCCTGTTATTGAATTTATCCCTCATGTATATAGTTCAACCCTGTTATCCAAGTTGGTACTCCTGTTCTATGTAAAACCAAACAGTTTGTGTTTAGGTTGTTTTTGTTATATTGTAAACCGCGCTGATACTGAATAGTGCGGTATATAAGCAACTGTAATAAATAAATAAATAAATAAGATGCGCCATACTGGGTCAGACCAAGGTCCATCAAGCCCAGTATCCTGTTTCCAACAGTGGCCAATCTAGGTCATACGTACCTAGCAGTTTCCCCAAAAGACACAGGTTCCACAATGCTTGTACTGGGTCAAGCATTGATATCCTGGGTCCCTTCTTAATAATGGTTTATGGACTTTTCCTCCAGGAATTTGTCCAAACCTTTTTTAAACCCAGATACACTAACAGCCTTTACTACATCCTCCGGTAACAAATTCCAGAGTTTGATTACACGTTGAGTGAAAAAATATTTTCTTTTATTAGTCTTAAATAGTTTACCCTGTAGCTTCATTGCATGTCTCCTAGTCTTTCTATATTCTGATAACGTAAACAATCGATCTATGTTTACCTGCTCCACTCCGTTCATTAATTTATAGACTATCATATCTCCCCTCAGCCGTCTCTTTTCCAGGTTAAAGAGCCCTAACCTTTTTAGCCTTTCATAGGAGTATCCTTCCATCCCCTTTACCATTTTGGTGGCTCTTCTCTGAACCTTTTTGTAATTTCGCTATATCCTTTTTAAGATATGGTGACAAGAATTGCACACAATATTCAAGGTGCTGTCTCACCATGGAACGATATAGAGGCATTAGGGATGTAGAGGGATGTAGTAGTGAGTAGTCGTCCTGGGAGAAGAGATCTGGCACATATCCCAATTGCAGAGGATGAGTCTGAGTCAGACGCAGTAGCAGTGGACACCAAGGTTGCCGTGGCCAGTGAGGGGCTATGAGAATCATGGAGCCCTTGTTGGACTGAAGCTTGAAAAGCATCTTGGGAATGAGGGGTACAAGAGGGAAAGCATAAAGCAGACCCTGACCCCACTGTAGGTTGAAGGCATCCACTTGTTGGTTGGTGAATGTCTGAGTTCTTGTGCAAAAGCGAGGAAGCTTGGTATTTTATGGAGTCATGAAGAGATCTATGTCTGGAATTCCCCAGGTCTGGAAGATGTAAGATGTTGTGTCCAGATGGAGAGACCATTCATGGGGAAGAAGGATGAGACTCAGTCTATCAAGACATTACACTACCCCGGGAGGTACATCGCTTGGAGGTGTATTTGATGAGCAATGGCAAAGGACCAGAGGTGTATCGCCTCCTTGCAGAGGGCCCCAAAGCCTGTTCCTCACTGCTTGTTCACACAGAACACGACAACCTGATTGTCCGTCCTGACTAGGGCATGTTGTGCTCTGTGGTGGTGCTAAAACACCTGGAGGGCATTCGAGATAGCAGGAAGTACCAGGAGATTGATCTGGAGTTGTAACTCTTGCGTTGTCCAGAGCCCTTGTGTAGTCAGGTTGCCCAGATGGGCTCCCCAACCCAGTTTGGAGGCATCCATCATCAGGGTGCATTGAAGTGGAGGCATCTGAAAACTGATCCTACGAGAAGGTTTTTTGGAGAACACCACCACTGAAGGGATGTGGTTAGAGAGGCAGTGAGACTTGAATCCTGTCCCGGAGACAGCCCAAGGCCTGCTTCCACTGCGAGGCAAGAGTCTATTGGGCTGTCTGCATATATAGTCGGGCATATGGAATGACGTACTCTAGAAGCCATGTGCTCCTGGAGCTGCAGCATCTCTTGGGCTGTCAGATGGTCTCATAGGAGCATCTGGAACTCTAGTTCGACTAGAATGGCACAACGGAGCTGGGGCAGAATTGACTGTTGGGTGTCTAGTAGGGCTCCAATAAACTCTAGTTTTTGCATTGGGATGAGTTGGGATTTTGGGAAGTTTATCACAAATCCCAAGTGTTGTAGTACTGTGATGGTATGATGCAAGGAAGGCAGTACCTCTTGGGAAGAGTTGGCTTTTATTAGCCAGTCGTCTAAGTAAGGGAAGACAAATATCCCCAGAAATTTTAGATATGCGGCCATGATGGTGATGCACTTTGTGAAGACTCTTGGGGAAGAGGTGAGTCCGAAGGGAAGGGACTCTGTATTGATATTGTTTTCCTTGAAAGGTGACGTATACATATTTCCTGTGTCCTGGATGGATAAGGATATGTGTGTATGCTTCTTTTAGATCTAGAGAACAGAGCCAGTCCTGACTCTGTAGCAGGGAAGAAGGGTCCTGAGAGAGATCATCTTGAACTTTTCATGGACTAGAAACTTGTTGAGGTTTATGAGGTCCAGAATGGGCCTGTACCCTCTGGTTTTCTTTCGAATGAGAAAGTACGGAGAGTAGAAGCCCATTCCGTGTTGGGATGTTGGGACATCTTCTATGGCGCCCTGAGACAGAACAGAGGACACCTCATCTTGTAGGAGAGCAGTGAGTGGGAGTTGCGTTTGATTTTCCTCCGTGAAAGTGGAGGGGGGGCAGAGTTTGCAGATGAAATTTGTACCCTTCCTGGACTATGGTGAGTGTCCATTGCTCTGAGTTGATGAGGTGCCATCTATGAGCGTAGTGACACAATATGCCTGCTATGTGGAGAGGGTGGAGGTCCTCCAGAGGCAGGGTGGCAATGTTCTGTAGGAAAGAGTCAAAAACCAGGAGAAGACTGTGGCTACAGAGCTGATTGAGATTTAGTCACCTGTGACTTCTTTTATTGCTTAGGAGGCTGCTGCCTCTTCTATGGGGCATGACCCTGCTACTGAGAAGCAGGAGGGTGAGAAGAAAATAACATTTTCTTCTTATTGTAGAAAGACTTCTTTGCAGGTGTCTTTTTCCTAGCAGGATCAGCTGTTACTCTGGACAGTCTCTTTGAGAGGTCTTATCTTGCCAGTCATTGCCAAAGAGGTTTTCCCCTGTGCAAGATATGTTGTCCAACTTATTTTGAATCCACTGTTCCAAATCTGATGCTTGAAGCCATACAATTCTTTGTGCACCAATGCATACTGCTGAAGGCCTGCTTGTGCATTCAAAGGCATCAAAGGTAGCCCTATTGACAAACTTTGAAACATTTTGGCTTTGCTTAACTAGGGCAAGATAATCTGCCCTCTTGTCATCTGGGAGGAGAGGGGCAAAGGCCTCGAGATCCCTGGAAATCTCTTTGAGGAACATTCCCATGTAGAGGATATAGGAATTGATTCTGGCTGAGAGCAAAGGTGTCAAGAGTTCTCGATTCTCTACCTGGAGAATTAGAGGAGTGTGTCTTCGAGCTTTTGATTTGGCGCATCATCTATTCAATCACCATAGAGTGGTGGGCAAGCCATGGCTTTTGGAAGCTGGGACACACTGGTACCCGATACATGGTATCGAGATGTTGACTTTGAGGTGAGACCATGAGAGGCATCTCCCACATATGAAGCATAAAGTCATGAAGGATGTGGTATACCAGTAAAGTGGCTGCTTCTTTGGGTGTTGTTGGTATTGGGGTATCTCTAATTTCTCGGCCTTGGCTCCTTCTCCGATGTTACCGTGTTAGAGAGACCCTTGACTAGGTCTCCAATGAATTTCTGGTAGAACATGTTTTCCAGAGGCGACACCGTTGAGGCGGGGAAGGGTCCGAAGGTAGGTCCCGGGGCCCCCGGCAAATCAAGTGATTCTGCATCTAAAATGGGGGAATCAGAATTGGAGGACTCGAAGTAACGCTAGAAGTTACATGCCTGTGCTCAGAGATATCGGCCTCGGTAAGCTGTTTGGATTTGGCACCAGTATCAGTAAGAGTTTCAAGGGAGGGCATGGGTGGGAGTGATGTCGACAGGGCAGTGCCTGTAGCCAAGGGTTTTATTGGTACCAAGGCTGCAAGGAGGACTGTCAAGCTCTGCTTGATAGCCAGTATGCACTGGTCTATCAAGGATGCCGATGCCTGGGTGTCGGTGATGGGTATTTGCTCTACCGTCCCAGAGCATGGCACCAGTAGCTCTCTGGAGGTCGAGTCCTCAGAAGCATTCTGGGGCTCCTCGATGGCTTTGAAGGACAGGGCCTCCCGCCAGGGTTGTTTAGCAGGCCGACACGCCTCTGAAGCAGCACCCGAGGGGTCTTGATGCTTTGACTGAGATCTTCCCCTGGAGGTATTGTCAGACTTCAATGAGGCCTTGTGCTTGGACTCTGAAGATACCTGAGATCCATGGGAGGAAAATGAGGCCCTCGATGAAGTGGAAGACATTTATACCGTGTCCGAAGCGAACAGTGCTCCAAATTTAGAAGCCGGTTTTGTAGGCCTCTCCATGTCATTTTCTGACAGAGGGAACAGTCTTTTAGCTGGTGGTCTGGGCCAAGGCAATTTAAATACCAGTCGTGTGTCAGTCGCCAAAATAGTGCTGGCACAATTAGAACATTTTTTGAAACCACTGGTTTCTCCATACTTTCAAGGATATGAAGGGTATGGTAGGCTTAAGGCATAAAAAGGGTGTCTAGGCCCAAGACTTAAAAAAAAAAAAAAAAAAAAAAAAAGGTAAAGAAAGTAGTAAAAGAAAAGAATAAAGGATACCAGTGATGTCTTTGACGGTACCGGTGTCGATGGGAAAGCAGAGATGCTATCTACAAAAAAGTTTTTCTGCAGTGACAGGATTTGCTTTCTGCTGGCTCTGCGGAACTTGAAGAACTGAAGAGAGAGCGTTGGGAAGGTAGGAAGATAGTCACACAGGCACGGTGGACTGTTCCCAAAAGCTTTCCAATTGGATGCTGGGCAGTGTTCCTGCGTGAGCTCCATCGGTACCGACGTCACCCATATGTGAAGACTACATTCCTGCTTGTTTCTGGAGATATCTTTTTCCTGGGTGGTGGTTCCAAATGTGGAACCCTGCATCGTGAACTATAGTTTGAGTTGTTTTTTCCTAGGTGCGGAACTTTGCATTTGTCCACATTAAATTTAATCTGCCATTTGGATGTCCATTCTTGCAATTTTCCACAATTCTCTTGTGTGTTAACAACTTTAAATAATTTTGTGTCATCTGCAAATTTCATCA
The DNA here is from genome assembly GCA_033557465.1 of Ichthyophis bannanicus. NCBI lineage: Eukaryota > Metazoa > Chordata > Amphibia > Gymnophiona > Ichthyophiidae > Ichthyophis > Ichthyophis bannanicus. The sequence continues at coordinate 826,210,971 of CM066034.1, forward strand.
CCTCACTCATTATTCCCATTTCCGGGTCATTTACAAATATGTTTTCAGGCAATATTCTGTTCATATGTAAATAGTCAGTGTTTAGTTTTCTTTGTAAATAATTACCCTGGTTACCCAAGTTTTTGTTCCTGTTCTATGTAAAAATAAAACGGATAATATGTATCTTATCTGATGTTTCATTGTTCTATGTAAACCGCGCTGACTGTAAATAGTGCGGTATATAAAAGTTGTTAAATAAATAAATTAAATAAATAATGTTAAAAACACCACTTCAATTGTTAAATAACATCATGAGTAGGATGGAACCCGGAAATAAGGAATAATTATTACTGCTTCAAATTGTAACAGGGATTGAGGAAACTCCACAAATATAACAAATACAAAATTAATTTAAACTATATGCTGCTGAATTTGTTGACAGAGAATGTGAGCAAGGCATCTAACAAAGCTGGGTTTAAAAAGGGTTTTGGCAAACTCCTAGTGCAAAAGTCAATAAACTATTAATAACCTAGTAAGCCTAGGAAAGCTATCACTCATCCTTGGTAATGCGCTGCAAGGAATGGATCTACTTTTTTGGATCTAGTATCCTGGACTGGCCCCTCTAAGAGGATGTTGGCTTTTATTGAACTTTGGCTGAGCTAGCATGGTAATATACAGTTGGGGTCAACATTATTGGCATCCTTGCAATTCAATCCCTTAATGTCCTAAAAAAAGTGGCCAGTGAAATGGCTTTGGACTATGTATGACACATATTTGACATATAAAAGAATTAAATAAGAACAAGACCAATTAAAGGAAATAAGAAATAATACAAAAACTGGGACATTGCTAGAACATGATTACTAAAAATACAAAAAACAAGCACTCCACAAAACCAAAGTTCCAAATCAAAAGAAGAGTGACACTATTATCATTTGAGCCAGCGCTGAAAATACTTTTTGTCGGAAGATCGGCCGTGAGGATTACAAGCCTCTCGAAGCCGTTACTTCCATTTTAATCATTTTTATTAAAGTCCAATAATAACTCCCTCAAGAGCCAAACAAGGTGGAAAAATAAACCACTTTCAGGTGCCACCTTGATTAATCAAGAATAGTTCATATCCATAAAATCTTGGCAACTTTAACAAAAAAATTGAAAACAGAACTTATCTGGACCGTCGATGATCAGTGATCTTCAAACATCGGACAAATTAGCATCTTATTGATCCGTGGTCCTCATCATATTGGTCAATAAATCGCTGACACAGTACTGCGTTTCAGGCAACATAATACTCCGTGCCCTGTTTCAACGCGTAGTTGAACTGCCAAAAAACCGCCATACAGCATCTCCCCCTCTCCGAGACACCGGCGCATGCCCATTACCAATCCAAGACAAACCGGAAAAGAATCGACCATTTAACTTTCAACTCAACCAATAGGCTTCCAACTTAATGACAAAAGCCAATAACACTGTAATCAAGTCAAAGGCAATGACTAAAACCCTAACCTGCGTAAGAAATTTTTTTGAATGAAACTATCAAAAGAAAAATCCTACACATATAAATCGTCAAGATACACTGGACCAGTCCAACTCACGATTGAGTCCCATTGGTTGGACAGTGGACCAAGTAAAAATCCAACGCTGTTCTAGATTCTGAAGCAATTGCTCACGATCACCGCCTCTTGGATTTTCAGGAACAAAGTCAAGCACCCGCCAAGAAAGATCCTCAAAGGAATGATGACAATCTAAGCAGTGCTGTACCATCAGAGCCGATATAATGTTATTTCTCAGTCGATCTTTGCCCAAACCAACTTGAGAAACCATAATCCTTCTGGGAAAATGTTCTCTCGAAAGATGAAACCAAACTTGAGCTCTGCCAATGCAGACCAGCGATACATTTACAGATGAAGAAATGAAACGTATAGGGAAAAAAACACCCACCATACTGTAAAATATGATGGAGGTTTCATAATGTTGTGGAGCTGTTTTGCTGCATCAGGGAATGGAGGCCTGGAATGTATTAAAGGAATCATGAAGACAGAGGACTACCAAGGTATTTTGGAGTGAAACGTCAAGAAAGCTAGGTCTGGGTCAGAAAGCTAGGTCTGGGTCCAAGGTCATGGGTCCTCCAGCAGGACAATGACCCAAAACATACATCCAAAAGTACAAAAGAATGATTAAAAAGGAACAAATGGATTGTTTTAAACTGGCCAGCAATGACTCCTGATTTCAATCTAATAGCTAACCTTTGGAAAGGGCTGAAATCTGCCATTGGTAAAGAGAATCCTGGAAAAATTCATGAGCTCGAAGAAACCACAGTTCAAGAGTGGGAGAAACTAGCAGCAGACAGATGTAAGAAACTTATAGATGGCTACAAGAAATGTTTGGAGGCTGTCATCACTTCCAAGGGTTGTGCAATCAAATATTAATTAAGAGTGCCATTAATCCCATCCAGGTCATATTTTGTTTTTTTTCCTCATTAATTACTACATCTATATTGCACAGACATCTTTTTCTCTTGTATACCTTTAAACATACTATTAAAATATTATGATGACATACAGTTGGAATATTTCCAATTATTTCTCAAGATAGCATGCTTGCATTTGGGTATGTTTAGGATTTTATTTACCAGATAAGGTCCTTTCCTTGAGTCCAGCTAGACCAGTCCAGACAAGTGGATTGTGTCCCCCTACCAGCAGAGGTGGAAAAAGAAAATCTTCCAGTCCTGAACTTGTCTAGCAGGACTTAAGGAAAGCATAGTTACTCACCTGTAACAGGTATTCTCCGGGGACAGCAGGAATCAGTCCTCACATATGGATGACACAGGCACAGACAGAGCCCGCGCAATAGAATCTCCCCAGTTTTCAAAAAAAACCTTTGGGAGATGCACCACACATGGGTGATCCCCTTCCCACCCAAGGGTGACATCTTGCCTCAATTTAATGACATAGCTAAGACGGCAAAAATTAAAATACGGTAAAGAAGCAACTCCAAGGGGAGGAAGGAGGGTTGTAAGGACCAATCCCTGCAGTCCCCAGAGAACACCTGTTACAGGTGAATAACTACACTTTCTCTGGGAACAAGCAGGAAATCAGTCCTCACATATGGGACTCCCCAGCTACAGGCTACTGAGAACCTGTACTAAATGCCACAGGTGATCAGAGAAGGCGAGTCATGGACTGCAGCAGTTGAGTTCCAACTAGGACACTCTTGCAAGACCCAAGTGCCAGTGGGGAACCAGTACTCCAGTAGCCTGAACACAGAAGGGTCAGATGACAGGAGTTGCTTATACCCTGAAGAGATCATGGAGCATGGCCTGGCTGAAGGCTCTATCCAATCGGGACTCCCTCTCCAGGCAATAGTGAACTGCAAAGATATGGACCAAAGACCAGGTGGTGGCCCGGAAGATTTCTGTCACAGGCATGGAATGCAGATTTGCAATGGAGGTAGCCATGGCCCTGATGCAGTGTGCTGTGACCCGGTGGTCCAGTGAGATCCCAGCCTGCTCACAGGCAAGGGCAATGCAATCCGCTACCCAAGTGGACAAAGTCCGCTGGTCATTGCAAGCCCAAGTTTACTGGGGTCATATGATACTAAAGCAGAGGCGCTTTGCGGTGGCCCTGAGTCCGTTGCAGATAGAAGGACAGGGCTCCCTTACAATCCAGAGTATGGAGAACGGTCTCTGCCTTACCAGCGTGAGGCCTCAGGAAGAATGTGGGGAGCATCACTTCCTGATTGAGGTAGATGGGGAGACACCATCTTTGGCAGAAACGTGGGGTGTATGTGGAGCACCATCCTGTTTTTGTAAAGTCTCATGTAGGGAGGTTATGCCATCGGAGCCCAGAGCTTGCTGACCCTGCAAGCTGACATAAGTGCCACGAGAAAGGCGACCTTCCAGGAGAGGTACCACAAGTGGCAAGTAGCCAGGGGTTCAAACGGTGGCTTAGTGAGCTGCGAAAGCACCCACATTGAAGTCCCACTCCACCGTAGGACGGTAGACGGGCGGCTTGCACAACATGAGGCCCCGCAGGAAACGAGAAACAAGGAGTGAGCTGAGAGGGGCTTGCTCTTGAAAGAGTGGTGGTGCGCCGCAATGGTGCTCAGCCGCCTCCAGGTAGAGAAGCAGTGGGAACCAGGGCCATCGGGGAACTATCAGTATCAGTGACATCCTGTTGCGCTGGACCCTGAAGAGAGTCTTGGCGACCAGTGGTGTTGGCGGGAAGGCATATAGAAGGCCTTCTGTCCACTGCCACCCTGGATGGGTTCGGCTGGCAGGAGCTGAAGCGGGGCAACTGCATAGTGTCCAGGCTGGCTAACATGTCTATTAGGGGGATGCCCCAGAGTCGGACCAGCCAGGAGGCCACTCTGGGGTCCAGGCATCACTCGTGTGACTGGAGGACTCTGCTTAGCCTGTCCGCCAGGGAATTGTCCTGGCCCGGGAGATAGACCGCCTGCAGGAGCATCCCATTGCGTGTCACATATAAGCAAAGGGATACCACCTCCTGGCAGAGGGAGTATGACCCCGTGCCCCCTTGCTTGACACAGAACATTGCAACTTGGTTGTCCATCTGGAACAGCACCAACTGGTGCCTCAACCTATGGCAGTAGGTGCGGAGGGCCAAAAATATCATCCAGAGCTCCAGAAGGTTGATCTGCAACTGGCATTCTGTCTGAGACCAACTGCCTTGCATGCAGAGGTCCTCGCAGTGAACTCCCCATCCCAGCAGGGAGGCGTCCATGGTAAGGTGGTGGGGAAGCTGCCAGGCCTGAAGGTGGTGGGGAAGCTGCCAGCAGTGGAGGGAGTCCACCAGCTGGCAAGTAACTCTTATCCTGTCTCGAAGCTTGCCCATGGCTTGTGTCCACTGGGAGTGGAGGTACCACTGAGCCTTCCTCATGTGTAGGCGGGCATAAGGGGTTACATGGATCGTGGAGACCATGTGGCCCAGAAGGAGGCGGCGAGTGGGCACCAACTGACAGTACTGCACTTTGGCAGCTAGCACCCTGAGGCGTTCTGCCCTCTGGGTAGGGAGGGAAGGCCTTGGCCTGGAAGGTGTCTAGCCGAATCCCTTTGGAGAGAGGTGGGACTTGGATAGTTGATGACAAACCCCAGTTGCTGCAGAGTGAGAGTGGTGCGGTCAGTGGCATGGTGCACCTCGAAAGCTGTGCCTCCTCTTATTAGCCAGTCGCCGAGGTAGGAAAAAATGAAGGCAAGCTGTGACCACTGCTAGCACTTGGTGAACACCCTTGTATTGGTAGTGACCTCCTCCTACCATGAACCAGAGGTATTTTTGGTGGGTGGGGTGGATCAGGATGTGTGTATAAGCATCCTTCAGGTCTAAGGAGCACAGTCAGTCTTCCTGCTGGAGGTATGGCAACAGTGTTCCATGGGAAGGCATCCTGAACTTCTCCTCACCAGAAATCTGTTCAAGTCCCACAGGTCCAGGATGGCCTGAGGCCTCCTGTTCACGTGGGGATGAGGAAATATCTGGAGTAGAAGCCTTTCCCCCAGAGATGTTTGGGCAATGGCTCCACTGCCTTGTCCTCCAAGAGACCTGAGAGCTCAGTGAGGAGCAGGGTCTGGTGAATGAGAGGCCTCACAGATTCTCCTGGGAAGAATGAGGGTGGCGTCTGTTGCAGGTGGAGGAGGTAACCCTCCTTGATGACTTGCAGCACCCAGGTATCACTGGTGATGGAGGACCACCTGTGAGCAAACAGGGCCAGATGCCCCCCTATGGACTGCTGAGGGCCTCCTGAGGAAGAGGAGGCCATGCCCAAGGAGTCAAAAACTCTTTCCTGGTTGGGACAGGACCGGTGCCTGGGCCTTAGGGGTCTTCTGCTTGCGAGGATCAGGCTCTTGCCACTTGGGATGTTGTCCCTGCTGTGGGACAGAGTAGGCTTGGTATTGTAGGGCATTACCAAAAACCCTTTTTGCCTCGGGAAAAAAAGACTTCTTCCCCAGGGCTTTCTTACAGGGACGCACAGAGGTCTTCTTAGAGAGTCTGGTCCTGGTCAGGAACTTAGTCTCTATCTCTGCAGCCTTGTTTGCCATGGATTTCCCAAAGAGGTTCTCTCCGGTGCAAGGGTCTGCATTGAAACCGGCGAGTTCCCTTGCCAGTTCCTTGAGGTACATACCAATGTACAACTAGTAGGATTAGACTTGGCAATCCAGGATTGAGCCTTGGAAGCATTTTCGGATGAGGGTGCCCTACTGGGAGGCACCAAAAAGAGAGTCTTTTGGCTCTTGAGTCGCCGCATAGCTGACTATGACCATCGAGTTATGAGGGAGCTAGGTTTTTTGGAACCCCGGGCTTCAGCGGACTCAGTACATGGAGTCGAGCCATCTGCTCACTATGGGCACAAACGTCAGTGTTTCCCACATGTGGAGGCGGCGGCACTCGAGGATCAGAGGGACGGGTACTGTGAGGGCCTCCTTCGAAGGGGTTTGTACTGGAGGATCTTAAGGTCCTCCATGCGAGGGTCCTCCTCCGCCTCTGTCTCAAATGCAAGCACCTTTGCCATGTCCCAAACAAAGTCGAGGAAGGCAACGTCCTTGGGTGGGGAATTGCATCGGGACACTGGTGGAGACAGTCCAAGGGCACGTCTTTGTGTCGCCATGTGTCCAGGGACTCCTCATCCTCGGTCTCCTAGTCGGAGAAAGAATCTGAGGCTCTGCGACTCCCACAGTCATGGCCCAAGCCCGAAGACCCGCGACCCCCAGACGACCTTCGGTCTGAGCCACATGTGCTCGCCAGAAAGGACCGGTGTTCCGAGGAATGTGATTGGGACCTTGTCTGGTGCCAATGGCTCTCTCGTGGCTCTGGTTGCCGAGGTGGATTAACTGGAGGAACCGAACATCTGCACCCACTGCTGGGCTACGAGGACCAAGATACTGTGCTCCAAAGCTGCCATCCTGGTCTCTATTTCATGCCGAGGTTTTCAGGTGCGGCATTGGTTCTGTCAGGGGGAGTCCTTGACCAGGATGGCCTTGGGGGTTCGAGGCCCGTCGCCCAATGCAGACTACTCATTCCGGGGCAGCTTGTGAAGTGCTCTCCTGCTCCCACCCCTCGGATTCACGCCGGGAACTGCGAGGCCTGATGTGGGATTTACCCGCTTTTCCAGATCCGTCCTCTGAGGCAGCCTTCGAGGATTTGGAGCTCTTCTTGCATTCCACCTCCAGATTTCCTCTCAGAGAACCCGCGGGACTCCGAAGCAGCTCAGGCATCGCGGGGCACAGAGGTACCGGAGGGGCTCTGGATGAGGTGTCGCTGGGGACTCCGGTGCAGAGTCAAATTTATGTAAGAATTTCTCCTGCTGCAACTGACGGCTCTTGATGGCCTTTGCGGACATGGACTTGCAGAGGTCACAGTCCAAGTTGTCATGATCCGGCCCGAGGCAACAGAGGCAGCAGTCATGTGGGTCGGTGAGGGACATCATTTTACTGCACCGATCACATTTTTTGAAGCCACTGGAGGCCAACAGAAAAATGGGCCCTGCCACCTGGGCAAGGGTTAGAGGCCCACAGGCCAAAAAAGGGTGCAAAGCGCCGGTCAAGAAAAACAAAGAACGAGCCCGAGGAGTGACGCCAAGACGAGCTGGCTCAGGGGTGGGAAGAGGATCCAGTACGCATACCAGGAAAAAGATAATTCTAAGATAACTTTAAGACACTTTTTATGGGGAAATAGGATAGACCTCCGGAGGGCTCCTACGGAAAAAAGAAGACTGAGGCATGATGGCACCCTTGGGCGGGAAGAGGACCACACATGCATGGTGCATCTCCGAAAGGCTTTCTTTGAAAGCTGCAGAGATGCTTCCATGCGGACTCCGTCAGCGCCAACGTCATCCGTATGTGAGGACTGATTTCATGCTTGTTCCTAGAGAGAGGATATTATCTGATAAGTAAAATTGTCACCTTCCATATTGTCCTCCTAAACCAGTCCAGACAAGTGGGAGGTACCAAAGCTATGACTCCACTGGGTGGGAAGATGACACAACAGCTATTAAGAACTCTGAGCTGAAGGCCTTGTCTGCCCAAGTGTAGACATCCAAATGGCTGTGCCTATAGGTTGAAGGTGATGCCCATGTTACTGCCTGACAAACGTCTGGAAGGGCGACCGCACTACATAAAACCCATAGGATGCTTGCGCCCTAGAGGAGTACATATACAAACCCTCTGGAACTGATCAGTTCCACAACAGAGATGCTGAGGTAACTGCCTCCTTGATCAAGTGCCCCAAGCTAGACTTAGAGGCCACATCACTCATACATGGACCTACAAACAGCACAAACAGTCTGACCTGCGAAAGGAATCAGTGACCGAGATACTGGAGACACACTGTCCTAACCTCCACCAAGTGAAGGTCCTCATACTTTCCTTGGCACCGTTTCTTAGAAAAGGAGTGCAAGAAGGAGGGGATGGCCAAATGCATACAGCCTCCCCTGAAAGGAACAAGCAAGGAGCCTAGCATAACAATGCCTGTTACTTGGAGATGCATCTCGCTGAGCTAAATGTTAGCAAGACAACAGCCTTAAGGTATAATTCTTTAAGATGACCCACATCAGGGCTCAAATGGTTGTGATATCAAGGCCCAGAGATAAAGCAGAGATCCCAAGGAGTGACTGAACACAGGGGACAATGCAAGTTTCACAGTCCCTGAAGGAAACGAGCCATATCAGAGTGCAAGGCTATGGGGACCACCCCACCACTGGCCCCCAAAGTATGACATCTGAACCTTCAGGAACCTAAAGGAGAGACCATTGGCAAGGCCATTCTGAAGAAATGCGAGCAAGGAAGGAGTTCACTATACTAGGCCAATCTGATGTTTATGGCATTAAAGCTCAAAAGAGCATCAGACATGTACATAGGCAAGGCTGGAAGAACCTCTCCTCACTTTCAGGAGTGTGGAAACCATGGCAGAAGAATAGCCCTTATGTGCCAGACCTCACTTCACAAGAGCCAAGCCGTAATTGAGAATAGAGCTGAGTCATTCAGAAAGACCAGCTCCTGCCACAATAGTGTAGAAATTCAGAGGAGGCACCAGCAGGAGCCACACCTGATTCCTGAACCATGGCCTCCGGTACCAATCTGGCAAAACCAGAACACCACAGTCCAAATGTGCTCTAAGCAGTAAATCACACGCCCCACAAGCAGCCATGGAGGGAATACATACAGCAACCCTGATTGATCACAGTTGAATCAGGGCATCGATGCCCTCGGAGCCTGATTCCTTTTGATAACTTGATAATCTGCGCACTTTCACAACAAGCTGGGTCGCCACAGAAGCCATCTTGGGATGACCCCCAAGGTCCAAAATCTGTTGAAACGCCGACTGGCCCAACTCCCACTCCCTGGGATCAGGACAGTGGCAACAACAAAGTCCGCTTCTACATATCAATGACCACAAAATGTTGCACTGAATGAGCTAGGAGGTGCCATTCTACCCAAGAGAGCAGGAGAATCATCCACAGGCTACTCCGGCACTCTACATGGTCTCTTGCTGGTTGACATACACCACCACTGTATTGTCCGAGTTCACCTGGACTGCTCTGTCCCAGCCTAAGGACTGGATGTGTAGCAAGGCCTAGTGAATGGCCCTCGTCTCAAGTCAGCTGATGGGCTCTGCTGCCTTTCAACTATTCCAATAGCCCTGAGGCATTGGACCCTCGTAATGGGCTTCCCAGCCATTCAGGCTGACATCCATCATGATCATCCAGTGGCCTGGCCTCAAATCTGTGAAACCTTGCATACCAGCAGGACTGGAAGGACCTTTTGTAGCAGTTGCATGTGAGCATGTGCCCAGGAACCATCTGAACATTTGCTGGCAATCCCAAACCCTGGGAGCCTATTGTAAGATAATCTCACTCTCTCTTTGGGCAGGAAACTTTGCCCACGTGAATGCCAACTTGTGCTCCCAGAATTCCAGTGGCTGGAAAGGCTATAATCCCACAGTTGACCTCCCAACCAAGACTCTGCAGAAACTGCACCACTCAGGCCGACTTTGAGGTGTCCAACTACAAAGTGCTCAGATAAGCCAGTAGTCCACATATGGGTGAACACAGATCTCTGAGCACCTCATCTTGCAGCCTCCACCACCATGATCTTCAAGAATATCCTTGAAGTGGTAGAAGACCAAAAGGTAAGAGTGGAAACCTGAAGATGGATGCAGAGAACGGCAAACCGGAGAAAACACTGCTGATTCCTGTGGATAAGAATGTGGCGAAGGGCCTTATCCCTATCCAGGAACCAGAGAAAATGCACTGCCCTACCCACCTGGATCACTGAAATGAAAGCCTACATACAGAACTGCAATGCTTGCAGATGGGTGTTAAGCCCCATGAGGTTGAGGATGGAAAGGAAAGGCCCTCTTCAGAAGAGGTCCCTTCTTGCGATCCAAATTATCTTTTTTTATAATGGCTGCACCACTCTCCAGAAGGATGGCTGTCTGCCTCGTGACCACCATAACAGGTGCATCCAACCTGAGGCGTGCTGAACCATATGGTGCAACCTTCCTGAGGCAGAGCATAGGGCCTCTTCATAACCCTGACAACTTTCAGCAAGGAGCTGAGGAAGTCCCACTCTGAGCAGACCATACTCTGATAACCTCTGGAAGGGGAAAGCCTTAGTAGACTCCCATGTAGCACGCAAGGGGGGAGGGGGAGGGAGGAATACCTGCAGCATTTGTTATGCTGCCGGATGTCTGGGCTACTGCATCATGAAAGATACCTGAGCAATCAATGCCTCCTTCCTGAACAGACAGATAAATAGAGGAATCGCCCTGATCCTCTGAAGGATCTGTCTCATCCTCAAAATCGTTGCCCTCCCCAGAGGTGTTGGAGCTGCCCTCCAGACTTTGGGCACAGGAAAGACTGTCTGAACCTCCGGACTCACTCTCCACTGGGATCATCGAGGCAACAGAGCCCGAGCCGGGCTTCAATTACTGTGTGTCACAGGACTCTCTTCCATCTGAGCAGAGAGAGAGTGTGAAAATGTCTTGCCAGAAGGTCCAAGTTTTCTGAAGAATGAAGGAGTCCTAGGAGGAGAACAACCTGGGAACCAGGAGCACCCTGCTAGCATGCACCCCATCATGTACTTCTGGACCCCTAAACAAAGGGCAGCAGCCTGCAGAGCCAGAGCTCAAGTCAAGGCCTGGAGATCATCCTTCACCACTGCGTCAACAATCTCCTGCAGTGAAGATAACAAGGACAAGGCACCCATGTCCCCCTGTTGCGAGAGGGGAGACAGGCCCTCTAAGGGCACATTAGAAGCCTCATGCAGGAATCACAGAAACTGGAACTCAGTAATGGAAAGTCCTGTTTTCCGCAGACCTGGCAGCATTTCGAAGAAGGCATGCATCTGCATCAACAACACTGGTCTACAATTTTTTAAAAGTTGTCTGCTCCAGAGACAAAATCTTCAAATTCTTATGGACTTTGATGCACTGAATTAAAAGATGACTATTAAAACCACTGACTGGCTACCGTTTCCAAGATATCTAAGCTTTTCCATTTTACATGTATATGTAGCATGTTGGTAGTAGAGTTTGTCAGACGGCTGCCTGGGTGAAAATCTTCACAGTCTTGGCAAGTGCATATTTCTATATGATTTGCAAGGTATTGTGGGCAATGTAGTTCATTCACACCAGACACAGCTGCTGACAATAATTTAGTTGTGCTCTTGGGTAAAGCCAATAAGATATTTATTTATGGGGTTATTTCTCCCAACACAGATATGCTTGGTAGCACATAAATTAGGTTACTTGCTTTCAGTGTTAACTTGAAAAAAACAAAGTCAAAATCAGGAAAACAACAAATGAAAAGCCACAAAGCAAGAAACAAACTGTTCTTTTCAGGTTAACTTCTGATTACTTCCCACATAGCTTCAGACGTGATTCTCTCCTAGCTCACAAGCAATTAGGTAAGGCTTAATTGCTAGCAGTTATCCAGCTGAAACCCCTTTAGCTGGCTTGCTTTCTACTGTGTGGGTCAAATCCTGCTTCAGGAGCTTTTCTGAGTAGATTAAAGAACAAATTTGTATTTCTTTGTGATGGTTGCTGTACTTTATAACAGAAAGTTACCAACGGAGTTTAGATAGAGAACAATCCATATAAATACATTCTTCATCTGCAATCATTTCCCCATCTTCAACAAGCATAGGTTCAATATCATGGATTGGCACAGATGAATCTCTCAAGGGAGCACTTTCAGGAGAATACTTGTTTCCCTGCTGTCTTTCAAGGTTATAGCTAGGGCATAGATCAGTGTTCATACCTGAGCTTCCATTGCTGTTAGAGTTCCTCTCTATATAGCCTGGCCAGTATGTAGTCCAGTTCTTATGTCCAGCCTTCCAATCCAGATCCCTGGACACTGGATCTCTCTTCACATACCTTCTGGCACGGGTCTTAGGGTCCCTTCCACGTGCAGCCGTCTCCCTCACAGGTAGCGTCTGGAGATTCCTAGCTCTGCAGCACCATTCCTCTGGCTTTCCCCAGTCCAATGGCGTATGCTGGCCCTTGGAATACCTCCCAGTATACGTACTGCTTTGGACTCTTCTAGACCTCTCAAAGTCTTTTCTCCTCTTTCTTCCAGAGGGTTTCTTTTTCTCTCTGTCCGTCCGGTTTGGCTTCTGCCTCTGATGATCCTTCAGATGAAACTGATGATCAAACTCAAGCTGATTCTCAGGATACTGAGGACAATTCTCTGGATATCCAAGGTGATCATGAAGATGATCATCTGTAGAATAAACTCTATTTATTTATTTTATTATTTTATTTACATTCTCTTATATACCGCACTATTCAGCATCAGCGCGGTTTACACAGAACAAAGGTCTCAGTACAATAACAAGCATGAGTTTACAGATAACAAGGGAAGGAACTTGGATAACAAGGGAAACTATTTACAGTCTATTTACAGATGTAATACTACTGAATGAATACAGGTTAATAGGAACAGGTGCTAAGAAAATATTCAATAATCAAAGCGATTCATCACATGTCTGTTGTTGAGAAACCACGAAGCTGGGTATCTGGGTGGGATCACTAATGTCAATGAGTATCGATGTCTCAATAAGATGTTTATTAAAGAGATGGAATTTGAGAGCTTTCCTGAATTGTGATAAACTAGTGATAGCCCGAATGCCAGGAGGTAGTGTATTCCAGCACCTAGGGGCACAGAGGATAAAGGCTCTCTTGGCTGTGGAAGAAGAGCAGCTTGTAAGGGCCTTTGGGAGTTTTAAGGAGTTGATGGCTGAGGATCTTCTTGCTCTGTTTGGTGTGGTAGTATTAATAAGGTCAGATATGGAAGGAGCGGAAAGCTTGTTGAGAGCTTTGAACGTAAGGAGTAGAGTTTTGAAGATAATTCTGGCATGAATGGGTAGCCAATGTAATTTAATCAGCAAAGGAGTAACATGGTCAGTCCTGGTGGCCCCCTGGAGTACCCTTGCTGCAGCATTCATAGCCAGCTGTAAAGGGTTTAAGGTAGATTGAGGGAGACCTTGAAGAATGACATTGGCGTAATCGAAGTGGGGTATTATAAGTGCCTGGTAGATAGTCCTGAAATCTTTTGGTTCTAGAATGGAGCGTAGGTGTCTCAGGGATCGGATCTTGTAATATATTGTTCTGACTGTGTTTCCAATGTGGGACTTCATATCCAGATGTTGATCCAGAGTGACTCCTAAGTAGCGTATTGAGGGTTTGGTTTGCAGTTCAGCATCATTAGTTCTTATAGATTGAGGTGGGATGAAATTGTGATTCCTTGAGATAAAGAGGACTTCTGTTTTCTTATGTTGTATACGGAGGTTTTGGGAGAGCAACCAGTCAGAAACTGCGTTGAAACAGTTTATTAGAGGGGAAAGATCCAAATGGTCAGTTGAGATGGGGGTATAAAGTAGGACATCATCTGCATAAAGCATGCAGTCGACATTAAATGACCGTATGATCTTACATATCGGTTGCATGTATACGTTGAATAAAAGTGCAGAGAGTGAAGAACCTTGAGGGACTCCCTGATCTAGGTGGAAGGGTTCTGAAGTTCTGCCCCCTGAGCGGACATGCTGCCATCTTCCGGATAAGTAGGACCTGCACCATTCAAGCGCTGTTCCAGTGATGCCCTTCTCTGTTAGCCTCATTAAAAGGATATCGTGATTCACTGAATCAAACGCTGCTGCGATGTCCAGAAAGATGAGGGCAAATCCTTGACGGATGTTATCTATGCCAGTGATTATCTTGCTGAAGAGAATTGTGAGGAGAGTTTCGACTCCATGATATTCCCTGAAGCCATGTTGGCAGGGGTCTAATGGAGCAGCAGTGTCAATATGGTCCTGTAACTGTCGTTGGACCTCTTTTTCGATGATCTTAGCAAGTAGAGGAATACTAGAGATAGGTCTATAGGACTCAACCTTTAGGGGGTCGAGTTTGCAATTTTTCAACAGTGGTCTAATAGAAGTGTGTTTAAGGGCTGAAGGGAATGATCCTGTTGAGAAGGAAAGGTTCATTATGGAGGCAATTACAGGGCTGAGGTGACTGCGGAGTTCCTTGATCCAGAAGGCAGGGCATGGATCTGACTGGGATGTAGTGATGTTGAGTGTTGTAATAGTGTCTTCAATTCCTTTCTTAGAAGGAATAGAGAATGCAGAAAAAGCTCCGAGGGTGACCTGTCCAAGGGTGGTGGTTGTTGTGGAGGCTCTGTTAACAAGGCACATCTTAGATTGTAAGTAGGCTGCAAAGTCTTGAGGATCTATTTCAACTTGTGGCCCAGAGGATGGTTCCTTAGATAGAGACTTAACAAGGTCAAAAAGGTCATGTGGCTTATTGAGAGATCTCATCAAGATATCCGAGTGGTATCTTTTCATTGACTCAGAGATTGCCTTGCGGTGGGCGGCTAGGTGGCTATTGAATGCTGTCAGGTCAACAATAGCATGGGAGCGACGCCAACGTTTTTCGAGTTTCCGTAATAAACTCTTATTCTGCTTAGATGAGTGCTCCTCCCTAACACAGCGCAGCTGTGCTGAATCAGGCCCTGCCCTTTGAGATGAGTGCTTAGGGATTACCTCATAGCCCTTTTGATTGAACACACGTTTTCTCACTTCAGCTCCTCTCATGGCTGTTGGAAACCTGGTGCATTCTGGGACTGGTAGTCTTTTATGGCAAAATTCTGTTTTCTCATTTCTACCAGCACTGACAGGTTGCTTGTTCAGAGACACTTCACCTTTTCTATAGCCCCTTCCTGAGCTATGATAAGCTTCCTTATCACAAGTTTTAATCACAAATTATTATAAATCTAGGTTTTTTTCATGTGGTTGCCATATATATGACCTTGATAATATTTCACCTGTCGTCTTTGGTTAAAAGTTTAAAAATCAGCCAAAGGGGACTTCCAGTGACATCAGTTGACCAAATGGTGGCGCGATAATTGAGCTCCGCCATCAAAGCCCATCTAATGGAGGAAAAAAAACCCCTAAAGTGGTGAAACAGTGATATAATGTGTGGGCAGTGAGTTAAGAATACCCCAATTGTAAGCGGAAGGACGAGCAGACCGAGATCACCCCGTAAAGCAGCTGAATCGGCAGAGAGTTGAGCTGCTGTGGGAAACCATTGGGCTGTTTCAGTGCAGCAGACGAAGCAGCCCTAGTGGAACCGAGTGCAGGAGGGCCGGTGAGTGCAGGCGGCGACTCAAACTGTCGAAGTGAGGCTAATTGGCGGGGCTGTAGTGGAGGAGCCACCCGAAAGGGAGAAAGAGACGAGTGAGATGAAGGGCCAGAGAAGTTGCGCGACCGCCTGGGAGAGCATGTGGCGAAGAGAAGCTGTGGCCCGAGAATATTGGAGAGTACCGGATTCAGTGGCCGACGACAAAACATCAGGATAAATAAAAAAGCACTATAATATAAAAGCAGGCGCAGTAGTTTCCTGGGGACGCCGGTGCTGGAATGGCCACTTGAGATCGGAGCCCTGGCGAAAAGAAACTTTAAGCTTCCATAGGAGGAAAACGGAGCGGGAGAAGATTCCCCCATCGGTACAGGAGGACAAGGGTATGAGACTAGTGAAGCTGGGTCACTGCGAATGGCAGCAAGAAAATCGGCTGTGGATCTCAAAACCTTCTCCTTTAAAGACACAGTGGGAGCTAAGAGCCATGCGACAAAAATGGCGGCCGGCAGCGGCGAACAGAGCAGTAAAAAGTACGC
Organism: Ichthyophis bannanicus; assembly: GCA_033557465.1. Classification (NCBI taxonomy): domain Eukaryota; kingdom Metazoa; phylum Chordata; class Amphibia; order Gymnophiona; family Ichthyophiidae; genus Ichthyophis; species Ichthyophis bannanicus. The sequence continues at coordinate 826,227,127 of CM066034.1, forward strand.
CAAGTGAAATTCAAGCGTTAAGGGCAGACCTGAAGGAGTGGTTTGACTCAACCAGACAGGAATTGGGAGCGTTAAAGGAGGAAGTGCATGGCTGGCTCCAGGAGATAAAAACTAACATGGCATCGATGGGGACCAGACTTGAAGAAGTGGAAAATAGAGTTGATGAGCAGGAAGGCAGGTGGGCTCCTTATGAACAGCAAGTGGATTCTTTGAGTGAGATGCAAGATGAACTATGGCAGAAAATAGAGGACCTAGAAAATAGGTCAAGAAGATCCAATATTAGGATAAAGGGCCTGCCGGAGAGTGAAGGCACAGTGAATTGTGTGTCCTTGGCAGAGGACTTTTGTGGGGCGGCCCTTAAAGCTGCAGACATGGAGATGGAAGGAGTGTGCCTTACAGTGGACAGAGCCCACAGAGCACTGGGGCCGAGGAGGGAGAACAAGGTACGAGATGTGGTGGTCTGCTTACATGAATTCAGATCCAAAGAAATGGTGATGATGGTGTCGAGGAAACTGGGTAAGATCAAGTGGCAAGGATCTGAAGTGGAAGTGTCTGACGACATATCAAGCCTTACTATTAAAAAACGCAGAGAGTACCAAGCGGTGACCAGGAAGCTGAGAGAAGAAAACGTGCGGTATAGATGGCTGTTTCCAGTAGGCTTACAACTGGAAGCCTACTGGAAACAGCCATCGAACAAGACACGAACACGAACAAAACACGAACTCGAACAGGAACAAGGAATGGAACACATTCTATGAGATGGAAGACAAGCAAATAATAAACATAATCACGAACCTAAACACTACAACCTCCCCACTAGATCCCTGCCCAGTAACCTGGCTCAAGGCAACAAAACAAGATGTTGCCCAATACATCACACACATAGTAAACCAATCACTCCAACAAGGAGTCATGCCAGCAAAACTCAAAAAATCCCTCATAAGACCCATACTAAAAAACAAAACTTTAGAAAAGAATAACCCAGCTTCTTACCGACCAATCTCAAGTATATCATTCTTAGCCAAAATTATTGAAAAAGCAGTACAGCAGCAATTACAGGACCACGTTGACACCATGAACGCACTCGATGAGCAACAATACGGATTCCGCCAACACCCTGGTGTCGAAACCTTACTACTGGTTCTACTAGATAGACTGATCAAAGGCTTGGAAGATAAAAAGAAGATGTACATTCTAATATTCATTGATATATCTGCAGCATTTGATACAGTAAACCACAGAACCCTCAACAGGCTGGAATCCATAGGAATAACAGGAACCCCCCTAAACTGGTTCATGTCCTATATAACGAACAGAATGCAACAAGTCCAATTCAATAAGGAGAAAGCGAAGGCGTTCCCCCAAACCCAGGGAATACCACAAGGCTCAGCACTGTCCTCCTTACTGTTCAATCTATACATAAAACCGGTCTGCACAATCTTTCAGAAGCACAAGGTCACGTACCACATTTATGCAGATGACATTATGATTTACACCCAACTGGACTCGATCAATCCAAATTACAACCATCTAGAGCAATGCCTTAATGAAATGCAAACCTGGCTACACCAAAACAATATGTCCATAAACCATAAGAAAACAGAAGTAATGTACATCTCCAAAAAAACAGATTTCAACCCTCCAACAACAATCACCATGAACACCACCACTTATAACATAAAGAATGAAATAAAATACCTACCGTATTTTCCGGCGTATAAGACGACTTTCTAACCCCTGAAAATATGCTCAAAATTCGGGGGTCGTCTTATACGCTGGTATAACTTTTTTTTTTTTAACTCTGCGGAAAATTATCAGCTTAGACCCGGGGTCTGCGGCCCGCGAGAGAACTTTGTGCGGCCCGCGACGGAGGGAAACAAAAAAAAACAAAACCCTGGCTTCTGCTGCTGCCACTGCCGCTGTGGCAGCGGCAGAATCTACTGTCAATGTAAAAAAAAACCTGGCTTCTGCTGAAGCCGTGGCAGCGGCAGAATCAGCTTTCCCGCAGCCCCTTCTCCTCTGGCCGGAAGAGCCCCGAGTCTGCTCCATCAGCGGCGGGCTTTTGCTTTTCGCCGCTGATGGAGCAGACTCAGGGCTCTTCCGGCCAGAGGAGAAGGGGCCGCGGGACAGCTGATTCTGCCGCTGCCACGGCTGCAGCAGAAGCCAGGTTTTTTTTACATTGACAGTAAAAGGGAGGATAATGTTCTATTGTTGGGCTTGCCCAAGAAAGATCTCCAGTAGAAACACTACGGCTCAACTTATCAAGGGCTTACAGAAATGTGATTCTGTGACCCCAGCGCTGATTCTGCTCCGCTAGCTCCCCATTCAGTTTCATGTGCAATATAAGGTATTGATGACTATGTTTAAGGTGCTACTCGGGCTGGGACCTTTTTACATGGCAGCTAGATCACATTCTTGTGTTCCAGGCAGGACTCTACACTCGCAGAGAGAAGAGTTGTTAACAGTTCCTGAGGTTTGTGAAGAAAATCTGCCATTGGTCTAAAGATGTTTTACTTTGGGCCTCTTTGATGTGGAAAATCCTCCCTGTGCATCTACGGGTGACACTGGATTTGATGCGAGACCTATTTGTTTATGGAAACATACGAAAGGGCTAGATTTACTGAAGTACGGCCACTTGCTTAGTAATACAATTAGTAAATAGACCCCATTGCCAGCAATAGGACCTGTGCTTCACCAGCTGGAAGAGGGGTAGTCTTATACGGCGAGTATAGGCCAAACCCTATATTTTCACAGGAAAAGTAGGGGGTCGTCTTATACGCCCAGTCGTCTTATACGCCGGAAAATACGGTAGGTGTAATACTCGACAAAAACCTAAGGATGGAGAAACATCTGCGGATGCTTAACTGGGCAATATTCCATAAACTAAGGATCCTCCAACCTTTACGCAACATCATCGAACACTCTGATTTCAGAACAGTAACACAAGCACTCATAACACCCCACCTAGACTACTGTAACGCCATTCTCCAAGGGTTGCCAAAAAAAACCCTTAACATACCGCAATTGGTGCAAAACGTCACAGCCAGGACTATCCTCAAGAGAAAACTAATCAAACATATTACACCTACACTAATTGAGCTACACTAGCTTCCCATTACAGCCCGCATAAAATACAAACTATTAGTAACTGTATTCAAGCTGATACATAACATAGCACCATCCCACCTCTCCAACCTTATCACCACACAACCCCCTAACAGAAGCAGAAGAGCACATAACTTAAACACCCTTCATGTCTCAACTAACATCCGAACTGTAAAAGTCTGCACAAGCAACAGAGCATTCACCTATACAGCACCCCACATTATGGAATCAGCTACCAAACGAACTAAGATCGAACAGTGACCTACAGGACTTTAGAAGAAAACGAAAGACCCTCCTGATTACAATTTAACATAACCAATCCAGATTGAACATACCCCGCAACCCAACTGAACAAAAGTATTAAGAATCAATTTCTTCGTAACCAATACGTATAAATTGCAACCACCGAAACAAAATGTACATGGCTCATACTATTTAAATACTATTTAGTTGGCTTACACTGTATAAATGAAAACAAAACTTCAATATTCAATCTGTATAAAAGCAAGCAAAACAATATAAAATGTAAATATGTATAAATGCACAGGCAAGTACACCCCAATGAAAATGTAAATTGTTGATTCCTATCATATGTAACCAATGTTTGATGTGTAGAGTAAACCGCTTCTGATCGCTGGAAGTAGCGGTATACAAATGAAACCAAATAAATTTACTATAAACGCGAAAACGATGACAGTCCACTCGGTGGAAGCGGCGATAATGAGTATGAAGCAAGCTGGATGGACTGATATTCCTGAGAAGCAGAAGGTCAGTCAGGGCCAGCGGGATAATGGTGGCCTGGAAAAGGATTCACAGCAACAATAGAGTCGAGTGCCTGGCGGGGAAAAACGTCTGAGACGCCAGAGACTGATAAAATGAGTATCTGGTCTATTTTGAATCTGTGTTGTGATATTGTTGAACTGGGGGAATTTGATAGATCTGGGGGGCTCAATGTGAAATGACCATTTGGAGGGGTAGCATCTTCTTGTTTTTGGGGTTGTGGGGGTAATTAAGTGTGTGTGGATAATGGGCGGCTGGGTTGAAGGGTGAATGGAGAGAGGGAGTGATAGCCAGCAGTCAGTTATTGTGGGTTGTTTCCGAGAAGATAGTTTATTAGGGAGAAAATGGTGGGTTGCCGGTCTGATGTCACCTGAAGAGGATCCAAAACTGGAGCTGATGTGGGAAGGGGAGGATGGGAGGGGGGCTGTGCGAGAAGGGCAAAGGGAAGGGGTAGGGAGGGGGAGGGTGGGAGGATGGGTGGGGGAGGAGGGAGAGGGGGGATGGAGGGATACAAAACGGATAGGGGTGATGGTAATGGTTTGGGGGAGGGATGGTATAAATGCCGGAGATAAATATAATGACTATGAATGTCAGAGGCCTCAACTCTCTCACAAAGAGACAGTTCTTAATGAAAGAATGTACTAGACTGAAGGGGGGCATTGTCTTCATACAGGAGACATACCTCCTGACTAAAGATGAGAACCGAGTGGGACACCCTCAATACCCCCAGCAATTTTTTGCTTCAAATAAGTTAGAAAAAAAGAAAGGTGGAGTGGGGATATTGTTATCTGCACGGATTCTGGGACAGGTGGGGGAAATAACCAGAGATAAAATGGGGAGATACGTGATTGTAAAATTGTAATGGGATCAGAAGATTTATACTCTGGTTAATGTGTATGCCCCAAACACCAACGAAGCACAATTCTTCCAGGAACTTCAGACATTGGGACAGTGGATGGTTTCTTGATTGTGGGGGGAGATTTCAATGTGACTCTAGACCCTCGAATGGATACATCCAAAGGGGAGTCATCGACACCAAAACAACATAGACTCTGCCTGAAGAGATTAATCAAGGGATTGGATTTGGTAGATATATGGAGCGAAATGAATGGAGGGCAGCGGGATCACTAATTCTTTTCAGCGGTGCACGGGGTGTACTCCTGAATTGATATGATACTTGTAGACCTCTCCCTGGTAGCTGCAGTAGGGAAATGTGAAATTAGGGAGCGAACTTGGTCTGATCACGCCCCAGTTACATGCGTAATCCAACTTGGGTGTCCAAGGATAAATAGAACATGGTGGAAATGGAATGAATCCCTATTGGAGGATAAAGAGGTGGTGAGGCAGGTTACAGAAGGAATAGCAGAGTATATATTGTTAAACGATACAGGGGTGTGTTCGCCGGGCACAGTTTGGGACTGTCTGAAAGCGGTGGTACGGGGTAAATTTATTGCAGTGGGAGCGTATCGGAACAGGATGAAAAGGCAGCATAAAGAACACCTGATGGCAGCAATGGGGGAGGTGGAAAAAACGTTAAAAAGGGACCCAATGGATACCAAGTGGAAAGGGGAGCTACGGGAATTATGTGAGGAATTGAGTGAACTGTATATGCAGGATATTAGATATAAGCTCACCATGTTGCAGCAGAAGAGTTTTGAATTTAGTAACAAGGCAGGGAGGATGCTAGCCCAGAAAGTCCAAATATTGAGATCTAGAAATACAATAGTTAGAATTACGGATGCCAAGGGGAAGGGCCTGTGGGCAGAGAAAGATATAGAGGAAAGAGTCATCCAGTTCTATCAAAAAATTACGGTATATACCCCGGAAAAGTTAGTAGAGGAGGGTAAAATACAAGAATATTTGGGAAGGATTACGCTCCCTCAACTTACAGGGGAAGAAGGGGAGGAGTTGTTGGATCCGATTAGAGAGCAAGAGATCTTGGTAGTGATTAAAGGGTTGCAGGGGCATAAAGCCCCGGGGTTAGATGGATTCCCAAATAAGTTTTACAAAGTATTTTTTGGAGTCCTGGTCGGGCCACTTGCACGACTGTATAACTCCTTTAGTAAAGTAGGTAAGATGCTGGCTTCAATGCGTATGGCGGGGATTAGCATACTACATAAAGAGGGGAAAGATCCGGTAGAATGTGGTTCGTATAGGCCCATTTCATTGCTTGGGGGGGGGGGGGACTTAAAGATCTTTACCAGGGTTCTGGCAAATAGGCTGGGGCTGCACCTTGGGAAACTAATACATCAGAATCAATCTTGGTTTGTTACTGGACGGTATACGTCTGACAATATCCGGAGGGCCCTGAATGTAATGGGGGGGGGGGGAGTGAAAGGGGAAGAGATGGCTTTGTTGGCAGTTGATGCTGATAAAGCTTTCGACAGGGTTAATTGGGTCTTTCTTTTTAAAGTGCTCAAAAAAGTAGGTATTAAGGGGAATTTTTTGAATTGGGTCCAGACTCTATCAAATGCCAATGGCCTGCTTAAAAATAAACGGCTCTGTATCGAGGGAGTTCGAACTGTTCAGGGTACCCGACAGGGTTGCCCACTATCCCCTCTATTATTTACTTTATCAATGGAACTGATGGCACAAAGAATTTGGGACCGGGGGATATCCCGGGGGGGGGGGGGGTGAAAATAGGTCAGCATGCCCACAAGATCTCATTGTTTGCAGATGATGTGCTGTTCTTTGTCTCAGATCCGAAACAGTCATTAGGTGCAATCCTTGAGGAACTTAGTGATTATGGAGAGGTGTCGGGATTCCATATGAATGCCACCAAATCGGAAATAGTAAACCTAACTATAAAAAAGAGGAAGAGGTCTAGTTGTAGCGGGACTTTCCCTTCAGGTGGGTGGAAAATAGTATTCGGTACCTGGGAGTGCAGATTACATCTAAGCGTGATATGTTGTTTCGGGAGAACTATGAGGTAGCTAGGAATAAACTATTCCGGGAGTTAGAAGATTGGGGAAAATATGAGGTATCGTGGCTGGGTAGGATAGATCTGGTCAAGATGATCTTGATCCCCAGGTTATTATATTTGTTTATGAACCTACCAGTGGAGGTCTCGTTAGCTTACCTAAAACAATTACAAGCAAGGGTTATGAAGTACATTTGGAAGGGTAAAAGACCTCGAGTAGCAAAAAGTATCTTGTGCGCCAATAAGAAGGTTGGGGGACTGGGGGTTCCTATGTATTATGAGGCTGCGAGAGTGCGGGCAGTGTTTGAATGGGAATTGAGGGGGTCAGCAGAATGGGTGCAATTGGAGGGGCAAGGGAGGAACCAAGAGAGAGACACTTCGGAGAAGACAGGGGAACCCATTTGCCATACTTACATTGCAGAATTGGCAGAAGTGGCAAGGGAAATGGTATGGTGCCTAAGGGGGTTCTAAATTTATACCGTTGGTTGATAAACCGGAGTTTAAACCTGGAGTAACAGATCCATCTTTCAGGAGGTGGGCTGAGTTGGGACTGCGAGTGGTGGGGCAATTTAAGGAGAGTGGTGAGAGGGTGAAGTTTGAGGAGCATCAGTTACCTAACAATTATCGGTTTGGATATATTCAAGCCCTGCATTATTGTAAGATTGTTGCATGGAGGGGAAACGGCCCTAAAGGAGAGGTCATCGATGGGCTTTTTGAAAAGAGAGAGGTTAAGGGCCTTATTTCCAAATTATATAAGGCAATGGAGGTGGAGAGAGGGGATAAATGGTCCCATCGGAGGGCGTGGGAGGTGGATCTTAACAGAAGCTGGGATGGAACCCAATGGGAACGGGTCTGTAGAGGGTTGATTAAGGGGGTGTTGTCTAGTAATATTTTGGAACATAACTATAAAATGTTGTATAGTTGGTACATGACCCCTCAAAGGCTGCAGAAGTGGCAGGGTGGTACGGCAGAGTGTTGGAGAGGGTGTGGATAGGTGGGATCTTTTCTTCACATATGGTGGGAGTGCCCCCGGTTAGGCCCCCTATGGCAAGGAGTAGCAGAATGGTTAAGAGAGGTTAACAGGGAGGAGGTAAGGTTGGGGCCCTTCTTGGCTTTGCTTAATGTAGAGAACATAGAGGGGGAAAAAGAAGGGCCATGGTTGGTGGGGAATAGTGTGCATTGCAACGAGGCAATTGATAGCGCAAAGTTGGAGGTTGCTGTCAGTGCCTACATTAGTTGGGGTTAAGGGAAGAGTGGAGCATCTCTGTTTGATGTACCGCCTTACAGCTTTGCATCAGAAGAGTTTGACGAGCTTCCAGACCACCTGGGGTCCGTACCTCAAATGGAAGGAACAAGGGAGGACGGAAGGCGGAGCCTTTAAGAGATAGTGGAGGGTGGCAGAAGTGGGGCCTCTGACATGAATGTGGAGGAGTTGGGAGTAATGGAATTACATTGGTGCCTGAAGGAAAAAAAAAGAAAAAAGGGAGGCATGGAGCATATATGTTTGTACCTTTGTATTGTCTGCATTATGCGTATGGTAATATGAGGGCATGCCTTGAATTGTGGAAGAACTAGGATACAAGGAAGGCTGATCATAATGTTCGGTTAACTATAGGATAAGATTGCAATATGCAATGCCACACCCTATGGCACTGTGTAAGTTTAGAAAGGGAGGGGGGGTAAAGACTCGGGGAAATCAAAGAACATGAATGTAATAGTTGATGTATATATTTATGGCTGATTTCTTAATAAACAGTAAATGGAAAGGGTTATTTAAATACAATTTATTTAAAAAGTTAGTATGAAACAGAAAGCAAGAAACGACTACGTATGCATTAGTATTCATTTCAGACCTTATACAGTGCCTACTTAGCATTTCTTGGCTTGCCTTTTGTATTCTGTAAATGGAGTATCACTTGTTGCTGTCTAGTAATAGTCCTGCAAGAATTGACATGCTCCATATGCCTTGATATCTTTTCTCCATCGTTGCAATGTCCTGATGAGCGAGCTCACCATGCTCATCGCTCACTTTTCCACAGTTCAGTGGAAAAAAATCAAGATGAGAGTGCAATAAATGTTCTTTAGTGACATGTTTCAGCTAGCACTTTGTATTTATTTGTCTATCTATCAAAAACTGTATGCATTGAGGAGTTTTTTCACCAACTCCCTGTAGTTGTCTGCCTTCTTGTTTCCGAGAAAACTTGTTGCCATTAACTAGAAGGCTTTCCATGCTATCCTTTCTTTGCCACTAAATGCACGGTTAAATGCATCATCTCAAAGAAATTCATGAATCCGAGGACCAACAAAGAACCTTCCTTTATCTTAGCTTCACTCAGTGTTGGAAATTACCTGCTGAGATACTTGAAAGCTGTTTTTGTTTTGTCTATAGCCTTGACAAAACTTTTAATTTGACCCAGCTTAATGTGTAAGGGTGGTAACAAAATCTTCCTTGATTCAACAAATGGTGGATGCTGCATACTTTTCTTTACAGGTTCCAATGACCATCAGAGTGGCCAATATCTCTTGGTGTAGTGGGAATCTTTCAAATGATTATCCCATTCATAGAGAAAAAAGCAATATTTTGTGTATCCAGTCCGCAGACCAAGCAACAACTTTCAAATCACCATAAAGCTGCCACTGATGTTGGTCATAGTTTATGTATCTCAACAGCTGTTTACTTACTGTAATAGGTTTCCTTCATATGGACTGAGTGACCAACTGGATTCGATGGCAAAACATTGCCATTAAGCAACAAAACAGCTTTAACAGTCATCTTCGATGAATCGAAGAACAGTCTCCACTCATCTGCATGATGAATGATATTGAGAGCTGCCTTCAGACCATTGATGTTGTTGCAGGCTACGAGATCACTTTCCATGAATTAGAATGTAACAAGATCCTTTTAACATTCACAGAACATGGAAATCTTATCACCACTTGACAGGAGATTGTTGCAGTCTGGAGCCTAACAGCTCTGCCTTACTCTTAGGTAGTTCCAAATCTCTGACAAGGTCATTCAGTTCACCTTGTGTTATGAGGTGTGGTTCAGAGAAGGATGGGAGAAAGTCTGGGTCATGTGACATTGATGGTTTGGGACCAGAAGATTCATCCCCTTCCTCTTCTGACAAGTGAGAATGATTCTGAAGAATCAGGAACAAGCAGTCCTTCTCCGTGGGGTACTGGACATAGCTGATGGAATGTCTGGATACTGCACAGTCCACTTTTTCTTCTTCGGCAAATCTTTCCCAACAGGAGGCACCATGCAGAAGTAACAATTATTGATATGATCTGTCGGTTCTTTCCAAATCATTGGCACTGCAAAAGGCATGGATTTCCTTTTTCTATTTAACCACTGGCTAAGATTTGTTGCACAAGTGTTGCAGCATATGTGTGGAGTCCAACTCTTGTTCTGATCTCCAATGTTGCAGCCAAAGTAAAGGTGGTAGAGCTTTCTTAATTCAAAGCAGTTATACTGCGTTTTTGTGATGCAAAAGTCACTTCACCACAAACGAAGCAGAAGGCATCTCTCATTTTGGCCAAACAAAAAAAAAAATCAAACACTGAGAAGATTGGTCTACAGCCAAAATACTACTGATATGTCATGTTCGTTAAAAACAAATGTTGCACAGTTTGTATTGTAGAGTGATGTAATTAAGCTGAGTTAGGATTGCATCATCTAAGACTTCTAGGAACAACATGATGCAATTCATATCATGTACGACACAATAGCACCTTCAAATTGCAGCATTCATTAATTGTTTTGCCTGAAAAGCACTGTCCAAATAAAAACAGATTTATCAGTGTCGAAGATGTGCATGTATTTTAGTAATTTATGGCTTAAATTGAGGTCCCTTCCCATTATAACTCGATATCCTTAGGACTTCTGAAGTCAAGGTCGTATGTACGGATCCAGTAGTGTAAACTGAAAACTAGGGCCAACAAGTTTAAGCATAATTTTTGATCTCAGCAACTCAAAAGTGTGACAATTTATTTTAAAAGCATTATGGCTGTAGAACGCTGTAATGTGTGTCTCATGTGTTGCTAACAGCTCGGCTTCACAGGCTCAGAACATGTTAAATAAGGCACACTGCAATGCATACTCGGGCCGCACAGGCACTACTACTGCTTGCTATGGCCATGCGCAGTTAAGGGGCGCATGTACTGCGCTCAGCGCAGGACATTGCCTACTAAGTGTGCAAAGCACAACTAATGCATGTAGGCAGCACAATGAGGTGGGAATTGGCAGTAAAAAAACAAAACAAAACAATAAAAAACCTGTGCCACAACAACAGACACAATGAATGGCTCAAACCCAACAGATGCACTGCTTAGCAGATGAAATCGGGTAGCCTCCCTCAAAAACAAGTCAGACAAGACAGAAACTTTAATTTTGGTTCTCACTCCCAGGGAGCCCAAGGTAGGAAATTCATGCCAGGCTCAGTGCTACTCCCCTGCTGCCAGGCCCTGTAGCCAAATAGCTCTGAGTTGTCCTCTTCGGGGGAGAGCTGGGGAGAGCTGGGGAGGGGGGGAGAGGAGAGCTGGGGAGGGGGGGAGAGGAGAGCTGGGGGGGGGGGGAAGAGCTGGGAGGGGTCAGGAGAAGGGAGGGGACAAGGAGGTTGGGAGAGGCTTTGTAGAATCCTTTCCAAACTCCTTTTCTAAATTTCTGTCTGCTCAACTGGCCCTTAGCAACATAAGGATAAGGAGCTGAACCAAATTTCCCTATTCTGTATGGCAATATCCAAAAGAGCACCAGTTTTAAGAGCAACTCCAGTGCAGTCTCCAGCATTGCACTCCAGTGAGGAAGTCACCCCAGGCGTGGTTACTCACAAATGAATCCATCCTTTCTCAACTGCTTTTTAGATCTTTTTTCAGATATCAACAGAGCTGCAAAACCTTCCATCCAACCTTTGTTGGAGACAGAGAAATACTGAAGTGTGCCCCTAGTTGCATCTGTGGTTTTGCCACAATGAGGTCAGAGAAAATCTTCCAGAGGTTTCTTATCTTCATCTCTGCAGGTAGGAGGACACAACCCATTTATTTGAACTAGTACAGCAAGACAATATGGAATACCTGTTTCTCATAATTTTCTTTCCATAGCTGCAATTCTCATTTCCTGATGCACAAGCTCTATTGATAGCAACCATTAATCAGTCAAATGAATGTTAGTGAACACAGATATATGGGACCTGGTTGCCTGTTCACTTGGTCAAAGATTGCTGTTAGAGTAGGCCAGTTGTTCTCAACCCAGTCCTCTGGGACCCTAGGACAATCAGGTTTTCAGGATATTCACAATGAATATGCATGAGATAGATCAGCATGCACCGCTTCCATTGTATGTAGATCTCTCTCATGCATACCAATTGCATGCCAATTGACTAGGGTTCCCAGAGGACGGGGTTGAGAACCACTAGAGTAGGCAAATGGGAAAAAAAAACCTTGACTAGACCCTACCCGTCTTTCCAATTATTGGCCCCTCCCTTTCTTCCCCTTTGCTTCAAAACTACTTAAACAAGTGGTTCACTCACCACTGCTGTCTTGACTTTTTCCTTTCAAGCGCTTCTGAATCCACTACAATCTGGCTTTCATTTTCTACCTTCTACAGAAGCAACTTGTACCTCACCAAATCCAAGGGCATTTACTCGATCCTCATCATTCTTGACCTTTCTGATGCCTCTGACACTGTTGATCACCACCTCCTCCTCAACACTCTCTCCTCGCTCGGATTTAGGGGCTCTGTCTGTCCTGGTTTTCTTCTTATCTCTCCCATCACACTTTTACTATATGTTCTGGCGAATCTTCCTCTACTGTCATCCTGTTTTCAGTCAATATAGCTCAGAGATTTGTCTTGGGCCCTATCTTTTTTTCTGTCTATTCTTAGTCCCATGGCTTTCAGTACTCTACGCAGATGGCACTCAGATCTACCTCTCTGTATCTGACATTTCTCCAGGAATCCAGGCCTGGATCTCTGTCTGCTTATTAAACATTGTTGCTTGGATGTCTCAGTGCCATCTGAAACTGAACATGACCAAGGTGACATTTTACTTACCAGATAACGTCCTTTCCTTGAATCCTACTAGACCAGTCCAGACAAATGGGTTGTGTTCCTCTACCAGCAGATTGGTAGCGACAAAGAACCAATAAAAATCCCAGCTTTCAATTACATCACTCCCATGCCTCTATCCCACTCAGCCACCAGAGGTCTCTTTAGTATTTATCTCAAAGCAAATGGGAGATTCAGAGCAAGCCTCACACAATTTGGCAACAATGAGCAAACAATAGAGAACTACGTACAGGAATGTAGAAATAGAAGGCTGTCAGTAGATCATGGAGGACCCAAAGGTATCGCAGCAGTAGAACAGAACAAATATAGTTTTAGGAGCAGGCCCTGAATTGGTCTAGCAGGATTTAAGGAAAGGACATTACCTAGTAAGTAAAATGTCACCTTCCATATCATCCTGCTAGATCAGTCCAGACAGAGTAGTTACTCACCTGTAACAGGTGTTCTCCAGGAGCAGCAGGAATCAGTCCTCACATATGAGTGTCATCGGCGCCGATGAAACCCCAGCGGAGCATTTCCCCAGCTTTCCATGAAAGCCTTTGGGAATGCAGGCACGCATGCGCGGTTCCCTTCCCGCCTAAAGGTGCCATCTTACCTCAGTCAAATGACATAGCTAAGAACAGCACACAAAATGAAAAATAAACCATGTACAACTGCAACTCCCAGGGGAGGAGGGAGGGTTGTGAGGACTGATTCCTGCTGCTCCTGGAGAACACCTGTTACAGGTGAGTAACTACTCTTTCTCCAGGACCAAGCAGGAAGTCAGTCCTCACATATGGGTGACTCCCTAGCTCTGGACTACCGAGGAACCCAGGCTGAACAAGAGAACTCCCTCTAGTCTCAGCAGCAAAGAAAGTCTTTTCAAGGACACAACCTCCACCGGTAGCCCAACAGAGGGCAGGAGGGCAGGAGTTGCCTAAACCTCAAAGAGATTCCGGAGTACTGCCTGGCCAAAAGCACTGTCCCTACGGGACTCCCTCTCCAGACAGTAATGGGCCGCAAAAGTCTGGCTTGAAGACCAAGTTGCAGCCCTGCAGATGTCTACCAAGGGCACAGAGCAGAGATGAGCCACTGAGGCAGCCATTGCCCTGACACGATGGGCCGTGACCCTACCCTGCAAAGGAAGATCAGCCGCCTTGTAAGCCCAGCTGATACAGTCAGCCACCCAGATGGACAAGGTGCGCTTGGACACAGCCAACCCCAACTTATTGGGGTCAAAGGATACGAAGAGCTGAGTAGCCCTTCTATGCCCCTGCGTACAGTCAAGGTAGAAGGATAAGGCCCTCCTTCAGTCCAGGGTATGCAGGACTGCTTCAGCCTGGCTTGCATGAGGCCTAGGGAAGAATGTTGGAAGAACCACCTCCTGGTTGAGGTGGAAAGAGGAGACAACCTTAGGGAGGAACTTTGGATGAGTCCTAAGGACTACACTGTTCCTATAAATCCTGGTGTAAGGCCTATCACAGACCAGGGCCTGAAGCTTACTCACTCGCCTAGCCGAGGCAAGGGCTATCAGGAAAAGTGTCTTCCAGGAGAGGAAGCGTAGTGGACAAGTAGCCATCGGCTCAAAAGGTGGGCGAGTCAGTTGCTGCAAGACCACATTCAGCTCCCACTCAGGGGCAGGAGGACGGATTGGAGGCTTGAGCAAAAGCAAGCACCTGAGAAAGCAGGACACCAAGGGGTGACCTGACAAAGAATGTCCCTCCACCAGTGAGTGGTGAGCTGCTAGAGCTGAGAGGTGGACCCGAATAGAATTGGACTTAAGTCCCTGATTTGATAAGTGCAGTAAGTACTGAAGCACTACTGGCACAGTACAAGAGAAAGGGTCCTCTGTACGTAGCTGACACCACACAGAAAACCTTTTCCATTTGAGAGCATAGGTTTTCCTAGTGGACTGTTTCCTAGAGGCTAGGACAACCTCATCAACTTCCTGAGGTAGGCCTCAGGGAGCCAAAACTACCCTTGCAGCCTCCAGGCCATCAAATTGAGAGCTTTGAGATTGGGGTGCAGAAGGGAACCCTGCTCCTGGGAGAGAAGGTCGGATTGCAACCCCAGAGGCAGTGGAGGATCCACCGCCAGTTGAAGCAGAAGAGGAAACCAAGGCTGTCTCGGCCACCTGGGAGCCACCAGCAGAACCGAGGCCTTGTCCTGAAGGATCTTGAAGAGAGTTCGGGCCACCAAGGGCGTGGGAGGAAACGCATACAGGAGGCCCTGAGACCAGGATATCAGAAAAGCATCCGCAGCTATCCGCAGAGGATGCGGTTGCCTGGAGCAGAACTTTGGCAGTTGCTTGTTCATTGGGCTGGCAAAGAGATCTACCAAAGGGAGACCCCATTTTAGGAAGATTTTCTGAACTACTGAAGGATGCAGCTGCCACTCGTGGGGCTGCAGTATTCTGCTTAATCTGTCTGCCAGGTAGTTGTCCTGGCCTGGAAGGTACACAGCCTTGAGGAGCATGTTGTTCTTGAGGGCAAATGAACAAAGGTCCTGAGTCTCCCGACAAAGGATTCTGGACCCAGTCCCGTCCTGTTTGTTCACATAAAACATGGCTACTTGGTTGTCTGTCTGAACCAGGACAGATTGATGAGCCAGGGTAGGAGAGAAAGCTTTGAGTGCTAATCGAATAGCTCTGAGTTTGAGGAGATTGATCTGCAGTGCAGCTTCCCAAGGAGACCACAGGCCCTGGGTGCACTTGCCTAGACAATGAGCTCCCAAGCCCTGCAGGGAGGTGTCTGTGGTCATTACTACCGTGTACCCTGGAATCTGAAAAGGCACCCCCTTCAGTAGATTGGGTGGGTGCAGCCACCAGTTGAGGGAGTGCAGCAATTGTCTGGACACCCTTATCCTGTCTCTGAGGCTGCCTGTGGCCTGTGACCACTGAGTCCGAAGGCACCACTGTGCAGGCCTCATATGGAGCCTGGCATTGGGGGTCACATGTACTGTCAAAACAATGTGGCCAAGCAGCCTCAGGCAGAGTCTGGCGGAGACCAGTGACCTGTTGAGAAACTGATTCGCCAAGGCCATCAACCTTTGGGCCCTGTCTTTTGGCAAGAAAGCCTTTGCCAGCAGAGAGTCCAGCCTTGCTCCTATGAACTCCAAGTTCTGGGAGGGGAGCAAAGTGGACTTTGTGAAGTTTATGACAAACCCCAGGCTTTGAAGAAGAGCAATAGTTCTGAGGGTGGCTTGTCTGGCCTCCTGACACGTCTGACCCCTGATGAGCCAGTCGTCCAGATAGGGGAAGACAAAGATGCCCTGATTTCTCAGGTAGGCTGCCACCACTGCTAGGCACTTTGTGCAGACTCTGGGGGCGGAGGTGAGGCCGAAAGGCAGCACTCTGTATTGATAATGGTTTCCTCCCACAATGAACCTGAGGTACTTTCTGTGGTCTGGATGAATGAGGATGTGAGTGTATGCATCCTTTAGATCTAAAGAGCATAGCCAATCTCCCTGCTGGAGGTAGGGCAGAAGTGTCCCAAGAGTAAGCATCTTGAACTTCTCCTTCACTAGGAACTTGTTGAGGTTCCTGAGGTCCAGAATGGGTTGAAGGCCACCGGTTCTTTTGGGCACCAGGAAATACCTGGAGTAGAAACCGTGACCTTGTAAGTGGGGAGGCACAGGCTCCACCGCCCTGTCCACCAACAGACCGTGAAGCTCTTGTAAGAGAAGGTCTGTGTGCAGGGGAGGCCTTGGAGGCTCCCCTGGAAAATATGGTGGAGGCAGTTGGTGAAAATGCAGGACATAGCCCTTGTGGACTATATCCAACACCCAACTGTCACCGGTAATAAGGGGTCACTGGTGGGCAAAGAGGGCGAGGCGACCTCTTGTTCAGGGTTGGGAGAGCAGTGGAGGAGAGGCTACGCTCAAGGAGTTAAAAACTCCCACCCTGCTGAGTGGTAGAAGGGACCGGAGGCTTGGGGGTCCTCTGCCTACGGAGCCCATTACCCTGCCCCTTGGCTAGCTGACCCTGGGGGGCAGCTTTGGCAGCCTGATATTGCGGGTACTGTTTGTAGGCAGTGCCCTTCCTCGGGTAAAAGGGCTTTTTACCCGAGCCCTTCTTTTTATGAGAAGGGGCAGAGGTCTTCCTAGACAGCCTTGTCCGTGTGATGTGCTCAGTTTTGAGCTGAGCGGCCTTCTCGGTCATGGGCTTGCCAAAAAGGTTTTCACCTCGGCAAGGGACATCGACCAACTTGTCCTGAACCCATGGCTCAAGGTCTGATGACTGCAGCCATGCCTGGCGTCGAACCACGATGCCGGCTGCCGCAACTCGGGCTGAAGCCTCGAAGCCATCTTAGGCGGCGCGGGACATGAACTTCGAGAAGTCCCGAATCCCCGAGGACAAGGACTTAAATCTCTGCAAGGGTTCCCCGGAGAGTCCAGCAAAGAACCCGGCCAACTCCTTGGCCAGATCCCGCAAGTACATGGCCATGTACAGCTGGTACGACTGGACACGGCAAGCAAGTATCGAGCCCTGGAAGCACTTTCTACCGACGCCATCAAGGTTTCGGGCATCTCTGCCAGGGGGCACCGCGGAGTGCATCTTCTGGCTCTTCAGACGATGCATGGCCGATTCCACAACCATAGAATGGTGTGGTAGCTGTGCCTTTTGAAAGCCAGGGCTCTTCCTGAGTCGATAGATCGAGTTGACTCGCTTGCTGAGAACCGGCGCCGAGGCCGGTGCCTCCCATATACGGAAGAGGAGCAGTTCCAGCATCGAAGGAACCGGGACAGTAAAGGCCTCCTTCGGAGGAGAGTCCTCCTCGGGATCCGCCGGAATAGCCAAAGCAGTGGCCATATCCCGGACGAACTCCAAGAACCGAGTATCCTCCGGGGGGGGGATCTACTCCGGGGCTCAGACTGCGATGAGTCCGACGGGACGCACTGAGTCTTGAAGGTATCAGGAGACTCCTCGTCCTCCGTCTCCCAAACTGACTCGTCCGAGGAGGAGTCAGGGTCCGACCCCGCGGGGCCCTGGAGCACCCGCCCCGACGCCGGAGGCACCAGCGTCGACGCCCTCGGTCCCGAACGGGAAGTCGAGGGAGACCGCGACCGAGGTCAACTCCGAGCCACGATGGACTCGAGTATCGGCTCGGTCTCCGGGGTCGACTTCGAAGTCGATGTCCCAGTGGTCGGGGAAGATGCGCCAGACAGGCTGGCCATCAGTGCCCGCTGCTGCTCCATGAAGGCAGACAGTCTGCTCTCCAAGGCTATCATCCTGAGACTCAGCTCGGGAGACGCAGCAGCCACCGACTCGGGCCCCGGTGGCGCTGGGCCCGACATCGGCTCCCTGGGAGGAGAGTCCTCGAGGACTACGGGGCTTACATGTCCAGCAGACTCCGGTTCCACGCGAGGAACTTTTGCAGGCTTCTCGTGTTCCACGGGCCCGGGGCGACGGTCGGGGGTCTTAGACCTGGCCCTCGAGGAGCCAGGGACCTCCTCTGACGACGCCCTCGCGAGCCGCTTCTTCCTCTTGCATTCCCATTCGGGGGACCACCTGTCCGAGGAGCTTCGACGGCGCTCGGGATCGGAATCCCGAGATGTCGAGGCCTCAGACGAGGTCTGGGCCCGGCCGGAGGCTGAGTCCGAGAAAAGCCTTTCTTTTTGTTGCTGTCGACTTCGGAGTGCCTTGGAAGACATCTTCCCACAGGGCCCGCACGACTTAGGGTTGTGATCCGGGCCGAGGCACCGAAGGCAGCAGTTGTGCATGTCGGTGAGAGACATTAATTTCTTACACCGATCACACTTTTTAAAGCCACTGGAAGCGATCGGGGAAAAAAGAGTCCCCGCGAGGTCAAAAGACCGGCCTTCCAGGGAAAAAGGGAAAAAGTGAAAAAAGGGCGTGAACGCCAGCCACGAAGGGCAAAAACCGAAAAGGAAGAATCGGGCTCGATACCGGCGTACCGAATCCGGCGGGAGGGGAACCGGCGTCGAACCGGAAGAAAAAATAGCGATAATCGCCAAAAAAAATCTACTTTTAACCGGGAGGACAGGACACACATCCAGTGGGCTTCACGGAAAAAAAGAGACTGAAGTAAGATGGCACTTTTAGGCGGGAAGGGAACCGTGCATGCGTGCCTTCATTCCCAAAGGCTTTCATGGAAAGCTGGGGAAATGCTCCGCTGGGGCTTCATCGGCGCCGATGACACCCATATGTGAGGACTGACTTCCTGCTTGGTCCTGGAGAAAAGTGGGATGTACAAAAGCTACAACTCCACAAGGCAAGAAGACACAGCAACTCGCAAAACTTTTGAGCTGAAGGCCGTGTCCGCCCAAGCATGGACATCCCAGCAGTAGTGCATGAAAAAAGTGGAAAGTGATGCCCACATTGCTGCCTGACAAACCTTTGCAGGGGCTACCGAGCTCCGCTCTGCCCATGACGACACGTGCGCTCGGGTAGAATGGGCACCCAGACCCTCTGGAACCGACCGTTCCATAACACATATGCTGAGGCAATAACTTCCTTAATTCAGCATCCCAAAGTCAACTTGGACACCGCTTCACCCATGCATGGGCCCAGGAAATAGTACAAAAAGATGGGTCCAACTTACAAAAGACATTTGCAACCTTCAAGTACCAGAGAAGCATCCTCTGGGCATCCACAAGGAGAAGAATCCCTATCCTTTCCCTGACTTTGCTCCTTAGAGAAGGAGGGAAGCCAAACCACTTGGTTCACGTGAAAGGGAGACAGCATTTGAGGCAAGAAGGCAGGCACAGGCCGAATGGAAACTATCTCAGCTGAGAGGAAAAGATAAGATCTCAGCAAGACAGAGCCTGCAGATCGGACATCCACCTTGCAGAACAAATTAGATAGAAACATAGAAATATGACAACAGAAAAAGACCACATGGCCTATCTAGTCTGTCCTTCCATATCAACAACTACAACAGTCTCCTTTTTACCTTTAGAGATCCTCTGTGTTTGTCCCATGCTTTTTTGAATTCAGTTACTGTCCTCATCTCTACCATCTCCACTGGGAGACTATTTCACGGATCCACCACTCTTTCCGTAAAGAAATATTTCCGCATATCACTCCTGAATCTATCCCCCTTCACCCTCATCCTATGTCCCCTCGTAGCAGAACTTGCTTTCAATTGAAAGAGGCTCTCTCCCTGAACATTTATGCCACTGAGGTATTTAAACATCTCAATCATATCACCTCTATCCCGACTTTCCTCTAAGGTGTACATATTAAGATCCTTCAGTCTGTCCTCATATGGAGGAGTGGCCTAGTGGTTGGGGCAAGGAGTGGCCTAGTGGTGCAGTGGCCTAGTGGTTGGGGCAAGGTACTTCAGTCCGGAAGGTCGAGGGTTCAAATCCCACTAGAGGACAGCAACCTTGGGCTGGAAGGACTGGGGTTTCTAGTCCCACAGGTGCTCCTTGTGGTCTTGGGCAAGCCACTTAACCCTCCATAGCCCATGTTCCCTGTAAAAATAGTTATCTCCAAGTTATAATGTCCTGTTCAATGTAATTTCAGTTTGTTCAATGTAAACCGCACTGATGCAGAATAGCGCGGTATATAAGAGAATGTAAATAAATAAATAAAAAGAAATATGCTTTATAATGAAGACCACTAATCATTTTACTAGCCACCCTCTGCACAGACTCCATCCAGTTCACATCCTTTTGAAGGTGCGGTCTCCAGAATTGCACACTATACTCCAAATGAGGTCGCACCAAAGACTTATACAGAGGCATTATCACCTCTTTTTTCTGCTAGCCATTCCTCTCCATATGCACCCAAGCATCCTTCTAGCTTTTGCCGTCGCCTTTTCTACCTGTTTAGCTACTTTAAGATCATCAGACACAACCACGCCAAGGTCCCGCTCTTCTTTAGTGGACAAAAGTATTTCACCCCCTATACTATATTGCTCCCTTGGATTGCTGCAGCCCAAATGCATGACCCTACATTTTTTAACATTAAATCCCAGCTGCCAAATTCTAGACCATTCTTCAAGCTTAGCTAGATCCCTCCTCATGTTATCTACACCTTCCTGGGTGTCTACTCTATTGCAGATTTTGGTATCATCCGCAAAGAGGCAAATCTTACCCGACAGCCCTTCCGCTATATCACTAACAAAGATGTTAAAAAGAATTGGACCAAGGACAGATCCCTGGGGCACACCACTGGTAACATCTTTCTCCTCAGAGTGAGCTCCATTTACTTCTACTCTTTGTGGTCTCCCACCCAACCAATTTCTAACCCAAGCAGTAACTTTAGGGTGCATCCCTAGAGTGCTCAGTTTGTTTATAAGTCGCCTATGAGGAACAGTGTCAAAGGCTTTACTGAAATCTAAATACACCACATCTAGAGCTCTCCCTCTGTCCAACTCCCTGGTCACCCAGTCAAAGAAATCAATCAGATTTGTCTGACAAGACCTGCCTCTGGCGAACCCATGCTGCCTCGGATCCTGTAATCCACTGGACTCCAGAAACCTCAGTATTTTCTCTGATGCAGCATTTCCAATAATTTACTCACCACCGAAGTTAAACTAACCGGCCTGTAGTTTTCAACCACATCCTTACTTGCGCTTTTGTGTAAAGGCACCACATGAGCCTCTCTCCAGTCCTTCGGCACCACTCCCGACTCCAACGAGGCATTGAAAAGGTCAGTCAGTGGAGTTGCTAGAACGTCCCCAAGTTCCCTCAGTATTCTAGGGTGTATCCCATCCGGTCCCATCGCTTTGTCTACTTTAAGCTGAGCTAGTTTCTCACGAACACAGTCTTCTGAAAATTGTTCAAGATGTCCCTCGCTTCTGTTCCTATTTGTGAGTGTTTTCTGAGGTCCTGCTCCTGGTTCTTAATCTGTGAACACAGAACAAAAATATTTGTTAAGCAATTCCGCTTTATCCTTATCAGCTTCTACATATTCCTCCCCTGCGGATGACAATACCACTTTTGCCCTTCCTCTTCTCACTAATATATCTGAAAAATGTCTTATCCCCCCATTTTATTGCATTGGCTATTTCCTCCTCCTTTTGAATCTTTGCCTTCTTAACTACTTTGCTAGCTTCTCTAAGTTTTTCCAAATACAGATGCCTGTCTTCCTCTCTCTGTGATCTCTTGTATTTCATGAAGGCCTCCCTCTTTTTCTTCACTTTTTCAGCTACTACTTTCGAAAACCATAGCGGTCTCCTTTTCCTTTTGCCTTTATTTACCATTTTAACAAAAAGGTTGGTTGCCCTTAAAATATCCCCTTTCAGTTTTGCCCACTGTTTTTCTACATCCCCCAGCTGTTCCCATCCCACTAACGACTCCCTGAGGTATTGGCCCATCTTCACAAAGTTAGTCTTCCTAAAGTCTAAGATCCTCACTTTTGAATGTATTCTAACAACCCTAGTCCTAATACTGAACCACACCATCTGGTGATCACTGGATACAAAATGATCTCCCACTACAACATCAGAAACACTTTCAGCATTGGTAAGCACCAAGTCCAGTATGGCCCCTTCATGTGTGGGGTCTGTTACCAATTGCCTGAATAGTTCTCCCTGTAGAGAATCCAGGATCTCCTTACTTCTAGATGATACTGCAGCAGGAATGTGCCAATCAACATCTGGCATATTGAAATCTCCTATCAGTAGCACTTCCTCTTTCCTAGCAATGCTGCGTATGTCTTCAATTAACTCTCTGTCCACCTCTTCCTCTTGTGAGGTCTGTACATCACACCAATGCAAATAGATTTCTCTTTCCCTCTTTCTAGTTTAACCCACAATGCCTCCTCTCTCCCTTTTAAGCTCTGTAATTCCAAAGCTTTAATAGTAGTTTTTACATATAGTGCCATATAGTTACATCCCAATCATGGTTTTCTGTGAATCATGTTTCTGTAACTGCCACTAAATCCAAGTCAGCCACTCCCACCAAAGCTTCAACATCAGGGATCTTATTTCCCATGCTACGGGCATTAATACACACTGCTTTCCATATGTTACCCCTGTTACCCATTTCCATAAAGGTATTTAATGTATCACCTATCTGGAGGCTTTCACTTACCTGGAGGCTTTCTTCACCCATCCCCAACGAATCTAGTTTAAAGCCCTCTTCAGTAGATTAGCCAGTCTACAACCGAAGATGCGTTGACCTTTCTTGGACAGATGGATGCCATCTCCGCTCTGCAACCCTTGGAACAGCATCCCATGGTCTAGGAAACCAAAACTCTCTCGATGACACCATCCACGCAGCCATGCATTCATCTCCAGGATGCGAGCCTCTCTGCCTTGGCCTTTACCCTCAACAGGGAGGATTGAAGAGAACACCACCTGTGCACCTAACTGCTTCACCCTCTGTCCCAGAGCCATGAAGTCACTTTTGATATGTTCCAAGGTATACCTGGCAGTATCATTTGTTCCAACATGGATTAGCAACATTGGGTAATAGTCAGTGGGCTTGATGAGTCTCGGCAAACTCTACGTAACATCTTGGATTTTGGCACCAGGCAGACAGCATACCTCTCTGGACATCAAGTCTGGTCGGCAGATGGACGCGTCAGTACCCCTTAGAAGAGAGTCTCCAACCACCACTACCCTTTGTTTCCTTCTAGTCACTGATTCTGCAACTTTGGGATACTTGAGCTCTGGTTCTTCCCTTTCCAGGGATGCTTTCACCTCCTCCACTTCCAGGACTGCATAATGGTTCTTCAATTCAAGGGCTGGAGAAGTTGGATTGGTGATTTTGCAGGCCCTGGTGACTTGTGTCCAACCATTGACATTCTTTTGGCACCCATCTTCTCCTGTGCTGGAGAGCTTGGTTGCTGCAAGAAGCATCTCATCAATGTACTTCTCACTGTCTTGAATGCTCCTCAGCCTCGCCACCTCCTCTCTGAGTTCCTCCACTTGTTTCCTCAGAGCTTCAGCATGCAGGCACCCTGCACATGGAACTGGTCCTTCAATTGGCATTAGGACCTCTGTCCGAATCGAGGCAGAAGCTGTAACGGGGGCAACAGCTTTAGCGATCAGATTTTTCCCAGCCATTGTTATGTTCGTGGAGCTTAGGTATCTGTTAAAGCAAAAGAGAGAGATCTACCAAGTACCAGCTGGTTTCCCAGCTGTCCTTTCAGAGAAAAAGCAGTTAAATCTCTTTATATTCAAAATGTGCTGGTCCAATTCTCTATGATTTGTTAAATGGGGAGGTGCCCTATAAAGCAAGACTGCTCACTAGGGGTGGGTAGGGAGGGAACTAACACCTGATTAGGTGTTAGCAGTTTCCAAACCTGAGGAGGTTATTAGAGTTCAGCAACCTACTGTGCTCAAGGAAAGTTCCACTAAAGCACCAAAAAGAAAGTAACCTTGCTTTAAAAATATACAAAAAAACCCTTTTAAGAGCTCCCAGTCAGAGATCTAGCAATTTAATATAATAAAATAAACCCTCAAATCCTTACTGTTGGTTGATCTGTAGAGCCCTTGTTTGGAAAGCTTCAACAGGGCAGGGCACTGGAGCCTTTTATGCAGGCCTCAGCTGCTCTCAGGTAATCAGGCCCACTAACTCCTGATTAGGTGTTAGCAGTTTCCAAACCTGAGGAGGTTACTACAGTTCAGCAACCTACTGTGCTCAAGGAAGTTCCACTAAAGCACCAAAAAGAAAGCAACCTTGCTTTAAAAATATACAAAAAAAACCCTTTTAAGAGCTCCCAGTCAGAGAGCTAGCAATTTAGCATAATAAAATAAACCCTCAAATCCTTACTGTTGGTTGATCTGTAGAGCCCTTGTTAGGAAAGCCTGGATTTTGGATTTTGGCACCAGGCAGACAGCATACCTCTCTGGACATCAAGTCCGGTCGTCAGATGGAAGCCTCAGTACCCCTCAGAAGAGAGTCACCAACCACCACTACCCTTCGCTTCCTTGTGGTCACTGATTCTGAAACTTTGTGGTACTTGAGCTCTGGTTCTTCCCTTTCCAGGGATGCTTTCACCTCCTCCACTTCCAGAGCTGCATAATGGTTCTTCAATTCAAGGGCTGGAGAAGTTGGATTGGTGATTCTGCGGGCCCTGGTGACTTGCGTCCAACCTTTGTCATTCTGTCGGCACCCATCTTCTCCTCTGCTGGAGAGCTTGGTTGCTGCAAGAAGCATCTCATCAATGTACTTCTGTCTTGAATGCTCCTCAGCCTCGCCACCTCCTCTCTGAGTTCCTCCACTTGTTTCCTCAGAGCTTCAGCATGCAGGCACCCTGCACATGGAACTGGTCTTCAACTGGCATTGGGACCTCTGTCTGGACAGAGGCAGAAGCTGTAATGGGGGCAACAGCTTTAGCGATACGATTTTTCCCAGCCATTGTTCTGTTCGTGGAGCTTAGGTATCCGTTAAAGCAAAAGAGAGAGATCTACCAAAGTACCAGCCAGTTTCCCAGCTGTCCTTTCAGAGAAAAAACACTTAAATCTCTTTAATTACATTGCGACAAAGACGACAGTATTGAGAATCAAATCCTTCAAAGTAGCGCGCTTCAGTGGCTATCAGTGCCCAGAGCACCAGAGACAGACCTCAGGAAGGGATCACAGAACAAAGGGGAGGACGCAGACGTCAGTAGAGAAAATGTGAAATGTCTGGGTGCAAGGCCAAGGACTTATCCGTCACCGGACCAAGGAAACAGGCCAAAGCTACCATCTTAACCATCAAGGAGCTAAGTGAGAGGCCCTTCTCTAGGCCATCCTTCAGAAAAGCTAACAGGGAGGACATCTGCCGCAATAGCCCCTGAGATGGAAGCAGCTGAAGAGGAGGTGGCTTGAATCAGTCATATCAGGTCTCCGAACCATACTCTCCATGGCCAGTCCAGTACTACCAGAACAATCCTGCCTGAATGGCACTCTATAAGCTGAATTACATGCCATACCAAGAGCTACGAAGGGAAGACATACACAGCAGCTGCTGACTAGGCCAAAGCTAGGTCAGGGCATCAACATCCTTGGATCCCATCTCTGTGTGACAACTGAAAAAGCAGCACACTTTGGCATTGGAGAGGGTTGTCGTCCGATCCATTTCATGGCTACCCCAGCAGCGCAGAATCAACTGAAAACGCCTCTTGACTCAACTCCCACTCATCAGGATTCAGAGAGTGCCAGCTGAGGAAGACCATTTCCACATTGTCCACTCTGGCAATGTGCTCAGCTAACAAGGCTAGATGGTCCTTCTCCACCTAAGCAAACAGGAGATTCATCTCCAGGACCACTCCCGCGCTTCTCGTGCCACCCTGCCAATTGACATAAGCCACCGCCATGGCATTGTCTGAAAACACTTGAACCACCTGGCCCTTAACTAGAGGCTGGAAACATACAACAGCCAACCTGATGGCCCTTGGCTCCAGGCAGCTGATGCACCACACTGTTTCCCTGCAGTTCCAATGGCCCTGAGCCGTAGGGTCTTGGCAATGAGGTCCCCAGCCCAAGAGATTTGGCATCCATTGTCAACAGGATCCAGGAGAAACTGTCTAGTGATACATCAGTCTTCAGATAACGGAGTTGCTGCCACCGCTGCAGGCTGTACTTTACCTTCAATGTGAGAGGAAGCTTGCACTCTAACTCCTGAGAACTTGGGGACCATCGAGTCAACAAGGACTGCTGTAGTGGCAGCATGTGAGCACATGCCCATGGGACCATCACTATGGTCGCTGCCATCAAACAGAGGAGCTGAAGATAATACCAGACTCTGGGGGCCTGCTGCACACAGAACAGAACATCGCTAGGCAATCCAACAGCCTTTTGACTTTCTCCTCTGGCAGAAAGCGTAGTTACTCACCTGTAACGGGTGTTCTCCAGGAGCAGCAGGAATCAGTCCTCACATATGGGTGATGTCGGCGCCGACGGAGCCCTCGCGGAGCAATTTCCCCAGCTTTCAAAGAAAGCCTTTGGGAATTGCAGCGCGCATGCGCGGTCCCCTTCCCGCCCAAGGGTGCCATCTTGCTCAGTCTGATGACATAGCGAAAAGACAGCAAAAAATTAGGAAAAACGAAAGCATAGAACTGCAACTCCAAGGGGAGGAGGGAGGGTTGTGAGGACTGATTCCTGCTGCTCCTGGAGAACACCTGTTACAGGTGAGTAACTACGCTTTCTCCAGGACCAAGCAGGAAGTCAGTCCTCACATATGGGACTCCCAAGCTTAAGGCTACCGGAGACCCTAAGCACAAAAATGAGCTCCCTCAAGCTCAGTAGCACAGAAGGAAGGAATCTTCTCTGAATATGTCTACAACCGGTAGCCCAACATCCGGGATGGAGGGTAGGAGTTGCCTATACCTCAAAGAGGTTACGGAGGACTGCCTGTCCGAAAGCACTGTCCCTGCGGGACTCCCTCTCCAGGCAGTAATGGGTTGCAAAAGTCTGGCTTGAAGACCAAGTAGCGGCCCGGCAGATGTCTGCCAATGGAACAGAGCGGAGGTAAGCCACTGACGTAGCCTTCGCCCGAACACGATAAGCCGTGACTCGACCTTCCAACGCGAGGCCGGCAGCCTCGTAAACCCAAGCGATACAGTCAGCAATCCAGATGGACAGAGTACGCTTGGAGACAGGGAGCCCCAATTTGTTGGGGTCATAAGACACGAAGAGCTGAACAGCCCTTCTGTGCTCCCGCGTACAGTCAAGATAGAAGGTCAACGCCCTCCTACAGTCCAGGGTATGGAGGACCATTTCAGCTCGGCTGGAGTGTGGCCTGGGAAAGTAGGTCGAAAGTACCACCTCCTGGTTGATGTGAAAAGGAGAAACCACTTTGGGAAGAAACTTAGGGTGAGTCCGTAGGACTACCCGGTTCTTGTAGAACCTAGTGTAAGGAGGATCAGATACTAGGGCCTGCAGCTCACTAACGCGTCTAGCAGAAGTGAGGGCCACCAAGAACAAGGTTTTCCAGGAAAGAAAACGAAGAGGACAGGTAGCCATAGGCTCAAAAGGCGGACAGGTAATCCGCTGTAAAACCACATTGAGATCCCAGTTCGGGGCTGGCGGGCGCAAAGGTGGTTTAAGGAGAAGGAGGCCTCTGAGAAAACGAGCCACCAGAGGGTGGCTGGAAAGAGGTCTACCATCCACTGGCATGTGATGCGCAGAAAGAGCACTGAGGTGGACCTTGACCGAGTTGGACTTAAGTCCAAGATTGGAAAGAGAAAGCAAATACTGCAAGACCACTGATGCTGAACAGGAGAAGGGGTCTTGAGACTGCTGAGTACACCAGACGGAGAACCGACGCCACTTAAGAGCGTAGGACTTCCGGGTGGAAGGCCTCCTGGAGGCCAAGACGACCTCTTCCACATCTGGAGGTAGCTGGAGAGGAGCAAGGACTACCCTTTCAGCAGCCAGGCCATCAGATGAAGGGACCGGAGGTTGGGGTGCAGGAGCGTCCCCTGATCCTGCGAGAGGAGGTCGGGCTGAAACCCCAGAGGAAGAGGGGTGTCCACCGCCAGCTGCATCAGAAGCGGGAACCAAGGTTGTCTCGGCCACCGGGGAGCCACTAGGATCATCGATGCCTTGTCTCTGAGAACTTTGAAGAGCGTCCGAGACACCAGAGGCATGGGTGGGAAAGGCATACAAGAGGCCTGTGGACCATGGAATCAGAAAAGCATCCGCCGCTACCCGGAGAGGATGCGGCTGTCGAGAGCAGAATCTGGGAAGCTGCCGGTTCAGAGGACTGGCGAACAGATCCATGGTGGGGAGGCCCCACCGGAGAAAGATCCGCTGAACCACAAGCGGATCCAATCTCCACTCGTGCGGTTGGAGGATCCTGCTCAGTTTGTCTGCCAGGTAGTTTTCTTGACCTGGGAGATAGACAGCTTTGAGGACGATGTTGCGATGGACGGCCCAAGAGCAGAGCTTCTGTGCTTCCTGACAGAGAAGGAAGGAGCCGGTTCCGCCTTGTTTGTTCACGTAGAACATGGCAACCTGATTGTCTGTCTCGACAAGTACTGACTGGTGAGAAATCAGGTGAGAGAAGGCTTTGAGCGCTAGGCGGATGGCTCTGAGCTCCAGGAAGTTTATCTGCTGAGCGGACTCCCAAGGAGTCCAGAGACCCTGAGTACAAGTCCCTTGGCAATGTGCTCCCCAAACCTGGAGAGAAGCATCGGTCGTCAGGACCTGAGAATGTGTAGGGGGCTGAAAAGTCACCCCTAGCACTAGGTTTGGCAGATGAAGCCACCATCGTAGAGATGAGACCAGCTGGTCGGAGATCTGTACGGAGTCCGCTAGGCTTCCCGTGGCCTGATGCCATTGAGTGCGAAGGCACCACTGAGCAGGATGCATGTTCAGGCGGGCATTGGGGGTTACATGGACCGTGGAAGCCATATGACCGAGCAGTCTCAGAAAGTGCCTGGCGGAGACCAGGGAATTGCTGTGAAAGCGGCTGGCGAGATCCATGAGCCGTTTGGCCCTGTCCAGAGGGAGGAAGGCCCGCGCCTGAAGCGTGTCCAATCTGGCGCCTATGAACTCGAGATTTTGAGAGGGGAGCAAAGTGGACTTTGCGAAGTTTATGACAAAACCCAAGTGCTGGAGCAGAGTCACAGTGCGATGAGTAGCCTGAGTGGCTTCTTGGGCAGACTGGGCTCTGATGAGCCAGTTGTCCAGGTATGGGAACACAAAAAGACCTTGAAGTCTCAGATAGGCCGCCACCACTGCTAGGCATTTGGTGAACACCCTGGGGGCGGAGGATAGGCCAAAGGGCAGTACTCTGTACTGGTAATGGTTTCCTCCCACAACAAACCTGAGATATTGTCTGTGGTCTGGATGAATAAGGATATGAGTATACGCATCCTTTAGATCTAAGGAGCATAGCCAGTCTCCCTGCTGGAGGTAGGGCAGCAGGATTCCAAGGGTAAGCATTTTGAACTTTTCCTTTGCAAGGAACTTGTTGAGATTTCGCAAGTCTAGGATGGGTCTGAGGCCTCCTGTTCTTTTTGGAATCAGGAAGTACCTGGAGTAAAACCCTTGACCCTTCAGGTGGTGGGGCACCGGTTCCACGGCTTGTTCCTGAACGAGACTTGCTAACTCCTGAAGGAGTAAGTCCCTGTGCAGAGGGAGTCTGGAAGGCTCCCCTGGAAAGTAGGAGGGAGGTACCTGGTGAAAATGAAGAAGATAGCCCTTTTGAACTATGTGAAGCACCCAGGTATCTGTGGTGATGTTGGACCACCTGTGGGCAAAGTGGACCAGCCGGCCTCCTGTGCTGAGAGAAACCAGCTGAGGGGGAGAGGCTATGCTGAGGAAGTCAAAACCCCCCACCCTGCTGAGCAGGGGCCGGTGGTGCAGGCTTGGGGGCTTGCTGCCTACGGGACCCATTACCCCGTCCCTTGGCCTGCTTTCCCTGTGGGGGAGCCGCTGAGGCCTGATATTGAGGGTAGTATTTATAGGCAGCACCTTTCCTCGGGTAAAAGGGCTTTTTCCCCGAGGCCTTCTTCTTTTGAGAAGGGGCAGAGGTCTTCCTCGAGAGACGAGTCCTGGTGAGAGTCTCCTTCTCGATTTGTGCAGCCTTCTCATCCATGGGCTTGCCAAAGAGGTTATCACCTCGGCAGGGGACATCGACCAACTTGTCCTGTACCCAAGGCTCGAGGTCGGACGTCTGAAGCCAAGCCTGGCGGCGTCCACCGATGCCAGCCGCAGCTACTCGAGTCGACGCCTCAAAACCATCGTAGGCTGCTCGAGAGATGAACTTGGAGCACTCTCGAATACCAGTAGACAAGGACTGGAACCTCTGCAAAGGTTCGTCGGAGAGACCAGCAGAGAACCCGGCTAGTTCCTTAGCCAGATCCCGGAGATACATGCCCATGTAGAGCTGGTATGTCTGGACTCGACAAGCAAGCATAGAGCCCTGGAAGCACTTCCTACCGAGGGCATCCAGGCTTCGGGCTTCCCTACCAGGGGGCACCGAGGAGTGCATTTTTTGACTCTTTAGTCTATGCATGGCCGATTCCACCACCATGGAATGGTGCGGTAGTTGTGCCTTTTGGAAGCCAGGGCTCTTGCGGACTCGATAAATGGAATCGACCCGCTTGCTTAACACCGGCGATGACGCCGGGCTCTCCCACATGCGGAAGAGAAGTCGTTCCAGCATTGGAGGAACCGGTACAATAAAGGCCTCCTTCGGGGGAGAGTCATATTGGAGGGCATCGAGTTCTTCGACTCGAGGCTCCTCCTCGGGATCCGCAGGGAAGGCCAAGGCCTTGGCCATATCCCTCACGAAGTCCGAGAACCGGGTATCCTCCGGGGGGGACCGTCTCCGAGGTTCGGACTCGGGGGAGTCCGAAGGGACACACCAAGTCCGAAAGGAACCAGGTGACTCTTCGTCCTCAGATTCCCAGGCCGACTCCTCGTCGGAGGAGTCGATCGGCTCCGGTCGGGCGGGCACTGATGCCATCCGCCCCGACGCCGAGGGAGTCGGCGTTGACGACCTTGGTCCCGAACGGGAGGCCGAAGGAGACCTCGACCGAGGATCAACTCGAGCCCTCATGGACTCGAGGATCGGCTCGGTCTCCGGGGTCGATTTGGAGGTCGACATCCCGGCGGTCAGGGCAGAAGCACCGGCGAGGCCAGCGATCAATGCCCGCTGCTGGTCCAAGAAGGCAGACAGACTGCACTCCAAGGCCGTCAACCTGAGTCCGAGCTCAGGAGACCCAGCAGCCCCCGACTCGGGCCCCGACGGCGTCGGGCCCGACGTCGGGTCCTTCGGAGGCGAGTCAACAAGGACAACAGTACTTACGTGAGCGGGCAAGTCCACCTCGAGTCGAGGATGTTTTGATGGCCTCTCCGTCTCCGAGGACCCGGGACGGGAATCGGGGCTATGCGACCTGGCCCTCGAGGAACCAGGAGCGTCCAAGGATCCCGCCCTCGCGGGTTTCTTCTTCCGATGATGTTCCCGGGTAGGAGACCCCCTTTCAGAGGAACTCCGACGATGCTCAGGACCAGAGTCCCGAGACGTCGAAGCCTCTGACGAGGTCCGAGCCCGGCTGGAGTCAGAGAAGATACGCTCCCGCTGGTGCTGCCGACTCCTCAACGCTTTTGAGGACATTTTGCCGCATGGTCCACAGATCATGGGGTCATGATCTGGGCCGAGGCAGCGGAGGCAGAAGTCATGAGTGTCTGTAAGAGACATAAGTTTCTTACAGAGGTCACACTTTTTAAAGCCACTGGCAGCCATCGGGGGAAAAAGGGCCCCTGCGAGGTCGAATGACCGGGCTGCCAGGGAGAAAGGAAAAAAGCGCGAAATCTGTCACGAAGGACAAAAAACCGAAAAATAAAGGACGGACTCGCAACCGGCGTCGCGAGTCCGGGCGGGAAAAGAATCGAACCGAAGAAAAAATAGAGAAAAATAGAGAAAAATCAACTTTTCTGCAGGGATTCACAGGCAACGTCTGTAGGGCTCCGCGGAAAAAAGAAGACTGAGCAAGATGGCACCCTTGGGCGGGAAGGGGACCGCGCATGCGCGCTGCAGTTCCCAAAGGCTTTCTTTGAAAGCTGGGGAAATTGCTCCGCGAGGGCTCCATCGGTGCCGACATCACCCATATGTGAGGACTGACTTCCTGCTTGGTCCTGGAGAAAAACTCTGCCACTCGAGTATCAAAATGTGCTCCCAGAAACTCCAAGGACTGGGAAGGTAAAAACTGGCTCTTTTCCTGAAAGATGACCCAGCTGAGGCTTTCCAAATAGGACACCACTTGGGACATCACCAGAGATGCTTCTCATAGGGAATGGGCTTGGATGAGGCAGTCATCTAGATAGGGTTGGACACAGATCCCATGGTGCCGCAGTCACCACCATGACCTCTGAGAACGTCCTTGCGGTGGTGGAAAGCCTGAAAGGAAGGGTGGCAAACTAATAGTGAGAGTCAAGCACAGCAAAACAGATACTTCTGCTGATCCGCCAGGATCGTGATATGAAAATACTCCTCAGCCAGATCCAAAGAAGCCAAGATTTTCCCTCGGCACACTGCTTTAAGCATGGAGCATAAGGTTTCAATCCGAAAGCACAGGACACGCATGTGCTCGTTGACCCCTTTGAAGTCCAGAATGGGCTGGAAGGAACCATCCTCTGGCATCACGAAGTAGATGGAATATCTGCCCTTGCTCCGCTCATTTGGGGGGATGGGCACCACTGCCTTCAGGTGAAGCAACTTGTCCAAGGTGGTCCATACCACAGCACCTTTGATCGCATACCCACAAGGTGAAACTATGAATGCATCGGGAATTAGCTCCATGCATTCCAGGACATAGCCAAATTGAATGGCATACACATTGAAAGGGCCCAAGTTACCTAGAGATCCTTGGTAACCTGGGCCCATTCCTAAAAGAAGAGACGAAGCCTGCCACCCTCCAGAGGCACCAGGGAATTGGCCCCCAAACCTTCATTGCCTGGCCCACGAGGAAGGGGCAGAATTGCTGGGTCCACGTGCTCCACAAAAGAACCGAGAACAAGCCCGAGGCTCTGAAGCAGGTTGGAAGTGACGAAAGTCCCAAGACCCCTGGGAATCCAGCCAGCAAGCCCTTAGTGGTTGGGCGGAGGCTGATAAGAAAGGGTCACTAGCCCACTTCATAGGCCCCCTGGATCTGTCTTCCAGGAGGCAGTAAGATTTTGTGTCACCGACATCCTTTACCAGTTACTCCAAATTGGTTACAAACAGGAGCTTACCCTTAAAGGCCAGTTGAGCCAAACGAGCTTTGGAGGCTGTATCCAGAGCTATGACTGAGCCAAATCTAACACCGTGACACAGTCATCAGGGCACCATCTCTGGCTGCCAAGCACACCAGGATGAAAGCACACACATTCACATTATCAAGCAGTCAGGTATGGACAAGGCAATATAGACCACAGAAGACAATGTCAAAATACAGAACATTTATTTATATAAGTTGGTCCTACCCTACAAAGGCTGTGTTTCAGTGACAGCCTTTGTCAGGCATGTAGCGACCATAAAGGTAGACCCACAAAATCATGTAAGGTATATCGAGAAGTTGTAGATATATATGGCACTTAATGGGGCACATGCAAACCGCAGTGCCTAAAAACACCGTTGCTTTAAGTGTTTTAGGCACCTTGTAGGGTAGGACCAACTTATATAAATAAAGGTTCTATATTTCGACATTGTCTTCTGTGGTCTACATCATGTCGCTCCATACCTGACCGCCAAGCACACCAGGTCATACAAGGCATCAGAAAGGAAGGCTGTAGCCTACTCCAAAAGAGAAGTAGTATCATCAGGTGGAAGAGACTGAATCCAATGGAGCAGGACTCCAGACGTCAAGTTGGTACATATCCCCAACTGTAGAACAGTGGAGGAGTGGCCTAGTGGTTGGGGCAAGGTACTTCAGGCCGGAAGGTCGGGGGTTCAAATCCCACTAGAGGACAGCAACCTTGGGCCGGAAGGACTGGGGTTTCTAGTCCCACAGGTGCTCCTTGTGGTCTTGGGCAAGCCACTTAACCCTCCATGGCCCATGTTCCCTATAAAATAGTTATCTCCAAGTTATAATGCCCTGTTCAATGTAATTTCAGTTTGTTCAATGTAAACCGCACTGATGCAGAATAGCGCGGTATATAAGAGAATGTAAATAAATAAATAAATAATAAAAAGCCAATCCACCTTCCACGGGAATGGTGGTACATCTGGGAACCACAGTGACCTGTGCATCCACCTTGGGAATATCAAACCCTCGCCACGCTCCTCCTCCGTGAGAGCATAGATTTTCTTATAGACCTTTAACCCTTTAGACAGGGAGTCGAGTGAGTTCCACTTGGACCAGATCATATCTTTGATCACCTCTGGGAATAGGAAGATAGCAGTGGATTTCCGCACCCCTTAAAACAGCAGGTGTACTTTCAGTTCCTGCTCCATGCCGGAAGCATCCGTCAACTTCAAAGTGGATGAGACCCTGGAAATCAATGCCACCAACTGCTCCTTCCAGAATAGGTGGATCAAGCCAGCCTCTGCAGAGTCTTCGTAAGTTGTGAGTAGCTTCTCATCCAAACAGAGCCCAATACTGATTCATCTAGGTCTGAGGCATAGTCAACATCTCGGATAGCTTCCAACTGTTTCTCATCTTCAGAAAATGTTCCATACCGGAGACACTTAGCAAAGGTAATTGAACCGGACTTCTTTCAGCCTGCCCAGCACGAGATTGTGTCTGGGCACACCTAGAGGCCGCAGGATCTGAATTTTCACACCAGAAGGACTAGGCTTGTTACAAAAAGGAAAAGAATTCTGAGGAGGACAATCCAGACATCAGAAGCTCTCCTCTTGGAAAACTCTCCCCAACACCAGGGGGCATATTCGCCACAGAGCCACTAGAGGATGAAGAGCAGATCACAGCATGGTCGCCGGAACCTCCGGCTGGCTGGCATCCTTATCCTTGGTGCCATCCTGCACCTCTTGCAGCGAAGCAGGTAAGGGCGGACTAACTGTATCCCCCAGCTGAAAAGAGGAAAGCATGCCCTCCAGGGGTGACTCAGAAGCTGCCATACAGGAAAGGCAGAGTCCAGAATCCAAGGATTCCTCATCTGCCACAAGTCAAACAATGCTTTCTGAAGACAAAGTTAAGGTAAGTATCACAAAAGCATGCACTAAGGCTGCGCTGGCCTGCAAGCATGCGTTATCTATGCTTTTAAGGCAATATGGAAGGAGCTGAACCGCGCAATCACCAGGCACACAATAGGCAAAATCTTTACTAATGCGTGCAGAAAATGGCAGAAAACCCCCACACAGTGACAACAGTCACTAGCAGTCCACCTGAATTGGGTCCCTTAGAGGTGGAACTGGGAGCCCCCAACAAGGACAATGACAAAGTCAAGCCTAGGTACTCACCCTCTTGAGAGCCCCAGGCGTAGGATCTGTGCCAGGCTCAGTTCTACTCTCATGAAACTGCTTCACTGACTGGGTTTATTTTAACAGCAGTGTGTGAAAGGTGGCTGGCAGGCAGATCCCTCTGAGAGCCTTCTGTATCTTGGGAGAGAACAGGGGGGAAAGGAGGAGGAGGGAGCGGGCGCTGAGGTTGAGAGAGGCTGCTATAGTCTTCCAGATTCTTCCAAATCCTTCCCAATTTGTGGCTGCTCAACAGGCCCTTATCATGATAAAGACGTGGAGCAGAACCAATTTTCTCCTCCTATGGCTAGCGAAAAGACCACAGTCTAGTGTAGCCTCCCACGTCACGCTCAAGTGTGAGAGTCACCTTTTTAGGGCTTAAGGTGGTCATTCACGAGCGTTTAATCAATCTCTTTTCCTCTCAATCTTCAGGTTTTCTACAGAGATGAGAAAATCCATCCACCATCTGCTGGAGACTAAGAAATACTGAAAGGACCTCTGGGTGGCCGAGGCTAAAAGAGGCACAGGAATGATATCATCAAACCCTGGGCTTTTCATTGGTTCTTTGTCTCCACCAATGTGCTTGTAGGGGAACACAACCCACTTGTCTGAACTGGCCTAGCAGGATGATATGGAGAACTGAACTCCCTATCTTCCCCTTTAAACCCACCTCCCCTCTTCCTCCCTTCTCTATTGCTGTGAATAACACTATGCTCCTCTGTGTTTCCTTAGCATGCAGCCTTGGGGAGTCACCTTTGACTTTACTCTCTTTCTCTGCACACATCCAACAGATAAAGAAAGGTAAAGCATAGTTACTCACCTGTAACAGGTGATCTCCGGGAACAGCAGGAATATAGTCTTCACATATGGGTATCGTCGGTACTGACGGAGCCTGCGCGGGAACGCTCCCCAGCGTCCAATTAGAAAGCTTTTGGGAGCATCCCACAGCGCCTGCATGTTGCCTTCCCGCCTTTCCCAACTGCCTCTCTCCAGTTGAGTTTTAAAGCTGAGACAAAGAGAGAGAGAGGGAAAGAAAAGAAAAGAGAGATACAACTCCTAGGGGAGGTGGGTGGGTTGTGAAGACTAAATTCCTGCTGTTCCCGGAGATCACCTGTTACAGGTGAGTAACTATGCTATCTCCAGGAACAAGCAGGAATGTAGTCTTCACATATGGGGACTCCCTAGCTGCAGATGCCAGGGAGAAACCCCAGAGGTTGTGTGCCCCTGTGAAAGGGCTCCACTTCCCCCCATGGATCTCTGGCATCCTACCGGGAAAGGTGGGTAGGAGCTGATTAAGTATGGAACAGGTGCTGTAGAAAAGCCTGACCAAACAAGGCATCCCGGTGGGAGTCCTTGTCTAAGCAGTAATGGGCTGTGAAGGTATGAACCGAGACCCAAGTAGCTGCTCGACAGATGTCGTCAATAGACACAGAGTGTAGATGAGCCATTGAGGCTGCCATGGCTCTCACATTGTGAGTTGTAACATGGCCTTCCAGAGAAAGGTTCTTACTCTGATAGGCAAAAGAAATACACTGTGCAATCCAGTTGGACAATGTTCTCTTGGAGACTGGAAGTCCCAAATGAGAAGGATCGAAAGCAACAAAGAGTTGGGAGAACTTTCTATGTTGCTGTGTCCTCTGTAAGTAAAAGGCAAGTGTTCTTTTACAGTCCAAAGTATGAAGATTCTTTTCTGCATTTGAAGCATGAGGCCGTGGAAAAAATACAGGCAGGTAAACCACCTGGTTTAAATGAAAAGGTGAGACCACCTTTGTCATAAAGTGTTGATGAGTCCTAAGGACT
Source organism: Ichthyophis bannanicus (assembly GCA_033557465.1). Classification (NCBI taxonomy): domain Eukaryota; kingdom Metazoa; phylum Chordata; class Amphibia; order Gymnophiona; family Ichthyophiidae; genus Ichthyophis; species Ichthyophis bannanicus. The sequence goes on from CM066034.1 coordinate 826,264,521, forward strand.
ACCTTATCATGATGGAACCTCGTGTAAGGAGGATCAGCAACTAATGCTTGCAATTCACTGATGCGACGTGCTGATGTGATTGCAATGAGAAAAATGTAAGGGGGGGTCCTTTTCCCTTCCCAGCACTTATATCACTTACCCTGGGATGTCCGTTAATCCTCTGGGTCGAGGAATCACCTTACCTTCTCTGTCTGGGAACCCAGGGGAACAAACACACACACACTCGCACATAAGTAGCATGTAAGTTTATTTAAACAGTTAAAAAGGGCGGTTCATCTTTTATACATTCCAGGGAGCATATACATACGTCAACAACCCATCCCAGCAGCCTAGCACTGCTTATAGCACTGCTTATCAGCAACCGTACAAACTGGTACCTGTCTCTGTGAGGATCACTCAATTTTGCCTCAGCACAACAAATTTCTTTCCATTTAGGTATACACAAAATATCCATTTTCCCTTGTGGGCCTCATGGTCCCTCTGTACAACAAGAAACTGATTTTCCCCTTACAAAAAATAACTTTCCAGGAAAGGAATTTCAAGGAGGTAGTAGCTAAAGGTTCAAAAGGCGGCTTCATGAGCTGCCCAAGAACCAGATTCAGGTCCCATGCCACTGGAGAAGGCCTAATGGGAGGCTTAGTTAGAAGAAGGCCCCTCATAAATCTCGCTATGAGAGGATGAGAGGAAATAGGTTGTCCATTTAAAGGCTTTAAAGCTGAAATAGCACTTAAATGGACTCTTACTGAGTTAGTCTTAAGTCCTGCATTAGATAAATGAAGGAGATACTCCAGTAATGATTCCAGAGGTATCGCAGAGGGGTGAAGACCCTTTTGCGAACACCATATGGAAAACCATTTCCACTTGAAAGCATAAGAACGTCTTGTGGAAGGTTTCCTGGAAGCACAAAGGGCATCCCTTACTTGTTGAGAAAGGTTAAGACCATGAAGGTCTAGGCTTTCAGCAACCAGGCCCTGAGATGCAGAGATTGGGGATTGGGATGCCACAACATACCGTCCTCCTGAGACAGGAGATCTGGAGCAGATCCTAACTCCAGAGATGGAGCTTGAGAGAGCTGCAGAAGCAGAGTGTACCACACCTGCCGTGGCCAATGTGGAGCTATAAGAATCATGTGGCTTTTGTCTCTCTGAAGCTTGAATACAGTCTTGGGAATTAGGGGAATGGGTGGAAAGGCATATAGGAAGTCCTGACCCCAATGGAGGAGGAAAGCATCCCTGGCCTGAGAACCCTGAGCCGGAATTCTGGAACAGAACCGGGGAAGTTTGGCATTCAACGGACTTGCAAAGAGGTCTATGTCCGGAGTTCCCAAAATTTGAAAAATTTTTGCTACCTGGTCTGTATGGAGAGACTATTAGTGTGGAAGCAGAACTTGACTGAGTCTGTCTGCCCAAGAGTTTTGAATGCCTGGCAGATACACCGCAAGGAGATGAATCTGATGCTCTCTGGCGAGGGCCCATAGTCGCAAAGCTTCGTTGTAAAGCGACAGAGAGCCTGTTCCTCCCTGCTTGTTCAGATAGAACATAGCTACTTGATTGTCCGTCTGAATTAGGACTGTCTTGTAGCTGAGCTGGGTATGGAACATTCGAAGAGCAAGGAAGATTGCTCTGAGTTCTAGGAGATTGATATGTAAGTGGGTCTCCTGTGGAGTCCAGGTGCCTTGGGTAGAGGGATCTTGCAGATGAGCTCCCCAACCCACCTGTGAAGTGTCTGTTGTTAGAGTGACCTGGGGTAGGGGTTGCTGGAAAGGGGACCCCACCAACAGGTTTTGGGTTGACTGCCACCATTGTAGAGACAAAATAAGGCAACTTGTGTTTGCTATTTTGTCTGATAGGCAGCCTGATGCCCGAGTCCACTGAGTGGATAGAGTCCATTGGGCTGCTCTCATATGGAGGCGAGCATAGGGAACCACGTGCACGGTAGATGCCATGTGGCCTAGTAGTTGTAACATTTCCCGAGCAGTGAGATGAGTTTTTAACACTGCCTGGGAGGCTAACTGCACAATGCGAAGGCAGCGGGCCTGTGGAAGATAGGCCCTTGCTTTTCTGGTATCCAGCAGAGCTTCTATAAACTCTAGAGACTGAGTGGGAGTTAGGCTGGATTTTGGGATGTTTATGACCAGGCCCAAATACTGAAGGATACGCATAGTGCAAGATAGGGAAATTCTGGCCTCTGACTCTGATGGGGCTCGAATGAGTCAGTCGTCTAAGTAGGGGAAGATGAATATTCCCAGAGTGCGGAGAAATGCTGCCACTACAGCCATGCATTTCGTAAACACCCTTGGTGCTGAGGCCAGGCCAAAAGGAAGCACCCTGTATTGGTAGTGCTTTCCTTGAAAAAGAAAACGAAGGAACCTTCGGTGAGTTGGATGGATGAGAACATGAGTGTACGCATCCTTGAGATCTAGAGAACAAAGCCAATCCTGACTCTGAAGGTATGGCAGCAGAGTTCCCAGAGAAATCATCTTGAATTACTCTTTGAACAGGAATTTGTTCAGTTCTCTGAGGTCTAAAATGGGTCTGTGTCCCCCTGTTTTCTTTGGAATAAGGAAATAAGGGGAGTAAAACCCTGTACCCTGTTGGGAAATGGGTACGTCTTCTATTGCCCCATGGGCAAGAAAGCACAGTTACTTACCTGTAACAGGTGATCTCCGGAACAGCAGGAATTATTCTTCACATATGGGGAGACGTCGCCGACGGAGCCCGCACGGGAATGCTCCCCAGCATCCAATCAGAAAGCCTTTGGGAGCATCCCCTGCACCTGCGCGGTGGCTTCCCGCCCTTCCTACTGCCTCCCCCCATTTGAGTTTCATAGCTGAGCCAGAAGGAGAGGAGAGGAAGGAATAGAAAGAAGAGATACAACTCCTAGGGGAGGTTGGTGGGTTGTGAAGACTAATTCCTGCTGTTCCGGAGATCACCTGTTACAGGTAAGTAACTGTGCTATCTCCAGGAACAAGCAGGAATGAGTCTTCACATATGGGACTCCCTAGCTGAGGATGCCCGGGGGAGATCCCGTAAGCCCGGCCCAGGACGGGATAACATCTGCCCAACCTGAATCCCCGGCATCCCCCGAGGGATGGAGGGTAGGAGTTGAGAAGAGAAGAACAGCAAAACCCAAAGACTACAGGGAGAGTAGTCATTAGAGTGCATGGAGCATCATTAAGTTTTTAATGAATTAATGACTTAGTACCATGTAAAGCTTACCTACTGAGTTGTAGGAAGTAGGACTGTGATGGAGGTACTGGAGACGCAGTAGCGAGGTCTTTATTTATTTATTTTATTTATTTATTTATTTAACAATTATTTCTATACCGCTCTTTCACAAGTATCAAGTGCGGTTTACAATGAACATTATGTTATATGGTATGGAAAGTATCATACCAAGTCATTTTACATAGAACGGGTGAACTAGGTACAGGTAACAGGATAGTATTTAAACAGTAAATTATTAGAACGTTAAACTATTAGAACATATGTACATAGTAGATATTTACAATTGTCATATATCGCTTGTAGGTGTAAACATTAATTTAATCTTCAAGGCACGTAGTTATATAATGGTTGTATTTGTTAGTTAACCTGTCTCTCTTTGTGTAGTCTGGCTAGTGTCTGCTCCTTTGTTATAGTGTAATGAGAATAAGTGGGTTTTCAGTTTTTTTCTAAATTCCTTTATGTCTGATAGTAGGCGAATGTTGTCAGGAAGGTTATTCCAGGGGATAGGTGCTGAATGAGAGAAGGCTCTCATGTTGGTTTGTTTTCTAGCTTTTGTGTAGTCTTTTGGTACTGCAATAGTGTTTGTGTTTCTACTCCTTTGTGATCTTTTATCTATTTCTACATTGATGAGTGTATTGAGTACTGATGGCGCTAAGTTATTTATTAGTTTAAATGTAGTTAGTAGAATCTTGTATTTTATTCTGCTGTGAATAGGTAGCCAATGGAGTTCAGCCAAGGTCGGTGTGATATGTTCGATTGAGCTTCAAGGGAACTTCACCGCAGCGAGGAGGAAGTTCCAAATCCGGAAGGCCAGGAGATCCAGGAATCAGCTGGGTCAGGAGAAGGATGGCAGGTCTTCAAGGAAGCTTTATGCAAAGCTGAGCACTCCCTTAGGAGCAGAGTCCATAACTCAGAGGACTAACAGTAGAAGACTGGCCGATCTGAATAGCCTATTCCGGAGAAGAGTAGGGGTGTACCCCGGAGCAGAAGGAGTACACAGCCCACCCTAGCTAAGAGATAGGGAGACAAGGGTCTGAACCTCCGGGAGGAGGGCATAACTGAAAATAGAAGCTGTTGACTTCACAGCAGTAGGGTACAACCAGTCCGAGGGCCGATCTAAGGAATAGGCAGGCGGACTGGCCGGACCCCGGAGGGGGGGGGGGGGAGCGTGAGTACCGGCCATTGGGTAAAAAATAGGCGGCAGAACACAGGCACTGTGGGCATCCCCCAAAACGCGCCTATTGAGCAGGCGATATCTGGCATATCTAGGCCGTTGGGCATGGAGAACGCCCCACCCCGGCACTAATGCAGGTACGCTGAGGAACCTACCTCCATGAGCATAACACTGGTAAGGCGGACCTGCCAGTGATCCACAGAACGTCCACCTGGGGAGGTGGCGTCAAGATCCGTCCGGGAGAGGGATCTATTCCGGTGGAACACGGGCAGATCGGCGAACGAACAGCACGGTAGCGTGAAGGACAGAAGATAGCATCAGTCTGGAAGAACACACCAGGGGGCTTGAGGCCCTATAGGTGTCCCCAGGACCTGCACGCAGAAACTCGCCCCCCGCACTAATCGGGGGACATGAGGGCATAGTCCCTGGTAAGCAATAGGGAACTATAGCGGCTGGAAGGAAAATTCCGGTACGGAAGCAATCAGCAGGGGAATACTGTCCGAGAAGAGTTCGGGGACGTACCTAAGGGTAAGCCAGCAGACCGTGGGCCAGAGCTATCATGGAGTAGAGGTGGTCTCCCTCTACCAACGGAAGGAGAGTAACTGAACCCCTGGATAAGCCCCCGAACCATTTGCCCTACTGAACGAGCCCCAGAGTAGAGCTCAATTGTAAACTTCTGGTAAGAAGGTAAATTGCAGGCAGCCGCCCACCGGAGCCTAAAACTGCTTGGTATGAGAGTCCTGGTGCGGGCCCGGGGACTTCAACCCAGGGCGAGGGGTCCCTTGCTTGGGCGCACCTGGCGGTTGGGCGGAGGGGTGACATTTCCTCTTCCTAGGGAAGGAGGGCCTGGTGAGGCGCGCACCACCGCCGGGGGGGAAGCCGGGCCCTAGGATGGCTTCTAATGCTGGGAAGGTTAGCGAAGCACTGCGTGACCTGACGTAAGGCTTCGCTATTGAAGAGGTGATCTCCGTCACAGGGAGAATTACCCAGGTTATGCTGTGCCCGTCTACACAACTCGGACGCCTGCAACCATGCAGTACGGCGTGCTCTAATGGCAACAGCAGAGCATCTGCTGACCGACAGGAAGGAGTCTAGAGAAGCACGAGAAAGGAACCCAGAGATATTCCTGCAGTGATAAAGAAGCAAGGAATATTCAAAGGCCTTGGTTGCAGACAAGAAGGGAGACAACAGAGATAATCTCTCGGTGACCTCCCGGAGCGACAGACTCATATAAAAAATATATGAAATAATCCTGGACGCCAGCATAGACGTTTGGAAGGTTTGACGTCCTAGGGTATCTAGCGTCTTCGAGGCGCGGCCTGGAGGGCGAGAAGAATGCTTTTCCTTGCTTCCGGCCTTCCTCAGCGCCGATTCCACCACAATGGAACGATGTGGAAGCTGGTGCTGCCGAAAACCCGGGGAGGGAGGCACCCGATACAGAGCATGCATCGCAGTCGACGGCGCCGGAACCCTCAAAGGCGACCGCCAAGCCCCCAGCAGGATATCCTGCAGGGAGGGATGCAGAGGAAGCATCACGGCAGCCCGTTCCGCAGGGCCCAGAGTTAGGTCCGGGATAGGGATGGCCAGCAAGTCCGCCATGTCAAGGAGGAAATTCTGAAAAGACGGCTCTCCCGGAGGGGCTATGCCGTGGGAGGCGGAGGCGGGAGAGGCCGCCAGGGCACCGAGAAGCCTCTCGGGCTGATGCCCACTGGGCAGAGGAGGGGACCAACAGCCCCGGACTGGGGTGGTCAACAAGGCGTCATCGGCTCCTGGAATTGATTCCAAGCTAGGCATCGAAGGGGTCGATGGAGCACCCGGAATCGGCCTCGGCCCCGAACCCAGGGGCGGCGCTGCCCCCGGCAACTGAAGCGGTTCCGTGGCAGCCGGAGGGCAGTGGCAAACGATATCCGCTCTGCGTCGCGGGAGGGGACAGGGGCCGATCCCGAGACGTGTCGTGGCCAAGTCTTTGAGGCTGGATATCGATTCCAGGCTGGGCATCGAACCGAGCGATGAAATCGACTCCCTTCTAGAGGGCCCCGGCGGGGGCGGCCGCACCGGCGGTGCTGATCCCGGGGAGCGGATCGGAACAGCGTCGATCGGCGTCGCGAGCATCAAGGGCCCCCGAGGACGAAGTTCGGTGGAGAGGGGCCCATCCGACGCCGGCTCCGATGTCGGGCGGCGGGCACTGCCAGATGCCGGGCCCCCTCTCGAGCCCGCCTGACCCGGAGGGAAATCCTTCCGGGGCATACGACCCGTCCCCGAGGGTACCCAGGTCGCCCGACGACGAGCCCCTGCGGGAAGGGAAGTGCCAAACTCCTGCGCTGACGCCGGGGTACCGTTGCGGGACGGCACGGATCCAGGCTGGATCGAAGCGATCAAAGCCCCCGGGGCCCCCTTTCTCGGAAAGGGCGGGGCCCTCGACGGCCGCGACGATGCCGGGGGGTCGCCCGTCTGGGGCTGATCGACATAGCCCGAGGCTCCCGGGGAAGGCCGACGGCGGCCCCTGGCGCTCGACGCCCCTGCTGTCTCCGGCGGAGCGGTGCCATGCAAACCCGGTACCACCCTCGCGCAGGGCTGGGATACCGTCAACCCAGCATGGGTCAAAGCGACCGGCCCCGAAGGGAGCGAGGCCAGATGACCATCCCTGGCGAAGAGTGGAACCATCGACGCCGACGCGCCCGAAGCGGGTACCACCCCCGCGCATGGCCTGAACGTAGGGCCGCCAGACTGTGTCGAGTCGGTCGGCCCTAGAGCTGCCGAGGGCAGCGGCAGGTGATCCCCAGTGGGGAGCGGGTCCCTCGACACCGACGGGTCGGCACCGCCGGAAGCGGATACCACCCCCGTAGGAGCGCCATACCGGCAGGAGTCGGTCGGCCCCAGAGGCGCCGAGGACCGCGGCAGACAGCCCCCGGTGAGGAGCGGAACGCTCGACACCGACGCCGACGTCGAGGGGTCGGCACCGCCCGTAGCGGATACCACCCCCGCGCATGGCAGGGATGAAGGAACGCCAGACTGGACCGATTCGATCGGCCCCAGACGATCCTCGGTGAGGAGCGGAACGCTCAACACCGACACCGATGCCGGGGGGTCTGCACCGCTTGAAGCGGGTACCTCCCTCGAGCGCGGCTTGGATATAGGGAGGTCAGACTCGGTCGAGTCGATCGGCCCCGGAGGCGCCGAGGACACCAGCTGACGATCCCTGGCGAAGAGTGGAACACTCGACGCCGGCGCCGATGCCGGGGAATCGGCACCGCTCGAAGCGGGTACCTCCCTCGAGCACGGCTCGGGAATGTTCTGTGAGGAGCGAACCCCAGGAATATCCCGAAACCCCGTAGATGCTTTGGAGCCCGAGGACTCCCGCCGGGGTATAGTAGCCAAGGGGGACTTGAGGGGCTGGCCGGAGCCATCGCCATGCCGCGCATGAGACTCGCCCCTCAAGACTTGGCTAGTCTTAACAGACTGTTGCGTGGTTACCTGATCCTGGAGAGAAGAAAAACCCGATGACCGCGCCTTGGGCGTGAAAACGTCATCGAGGGATACCTGAAAAAGGGAAGGTCTTCTCCCGACACTGTAGCCCGGAGGACCCGGGGGGAAAGGGTCAGGCCCCAAACAAGAGAGGCACCAGGCATTGGAGTCCATGTGGAAAACTAAGTCCCCGCAGCGAGGGCACTTCTGGGGCTCCATGCTGTAAGCCTGGTAGGCCTCGGCGCCCAGAGGGAAAAAAGGTCCCGCTAGACGACGAAAAATAAGTGAAAAAAGAAAACAAAAACAAAAGGGGCACAGAGGTGCCGCTGTCGGCGGGAAAAGCCGCGACTACAGAAACAAGAAAAGAAAAGAAAAGGTGAAAAGTTCTGCGGTGGCAGGAGGGACGTCCTGCCTGCTCCGCGGAAAACGAAAAACTGGGGAGAGGCAGTAGGAAGGGCGGGAAGCCACCGCGCAGGCGCGGGGGATGCTCCCAAAGGCTTTCTGATTGGATGCTGGGGAGCATTCCCGTGCGGGCTCCGTCGGCGACGTCTCCCCATATGTGAAGGCTCATTCCTGCTTGTTCCTGGAGATGTAAACTGACCTCTTGACTCAACTGAGTGTTGATAGAAGCCTGAGAATTGAACTGTCTTACTACTGTAGGAGGGGGCATGTTGAAGAAATGAAGCTTGTACCCCTCTCTTACAATGGAAAGAGTCCATTCTTCTGCTGTTATCTGCCCCCATCTGGGGGCAAAATGACACAACCTTCCTGGGATGGTGGAAGGTTCTGGCCCGTTCAGGGCCAGGAAGGCCAAGTTCTCTAGATAGGAGTCAAAGCTCCTGTGGAGGCTGGGTCTGCTGGGCCGGTTGAGGCTTAGCACTCTTTGATTTCCTTTGCTTTGGGGGCTGCTGTCCCTTTCGGGCGGACTGACCTGCAGAATGCCACTGCTGGGTACAGGAGGTGTAAAACCTCTTCTTTTTAGAGAATGGTTTCCTGTAGGATTTTCTCCTTGCAGGATCAGCTGTAGCCTTGGATAGTCTATCCAAAGTGGTGCTATCAGCATCCAACTCATTAGCTTTCTCTTGCCAATTTTTGCCAAAGAGATTTTCGCCTGTACAAGGGATATTCCCCAGTTTGTCCTGTACCCAGAGTTCTAAGTCAGATGTCTAGAGCCAGGCAATCCTATGAGCCCCTATGGCAATGGCAGAGGTTCTGCTTATGCACTCAAAGCAGTCAAAAGCTGCACGATTAACAAACTTGGAAACATCTTGGGCATGTTTGACAAGTGTAAGATAATCCTGCTTCTTATCATCAGGAAGAAGAGGGTTCATAAGCTCTAGATCTCCTGTAACCTCTTTAAGGAACATTCCCATATATAAGATGTAGGAACTAATCCTGGCAGAAAGCATAGAGGCCTGGAATGTTCGACGTCCAAAGGCATCAAGAGTCCTACATTCACGTCCTGGAGGATTAGATGCATGTCTCTTTGCACTCTTGATCCTTCTCATAGCTGACTCCAACCACTATGGAGTGATGTGGCAACTGAGTTTTTTGAAATCCAGGACAAGGAGGCACTCGATACATGGTATCTAGCCTATGGGAATGAGGAGAGGTGGTAAGAGGTGTTTCCCACATTCTTAACATGAGATCATGCAAGATCTCATGAATAGGCAAAGTAGCCGCTTCCTTGGGAGCTTTAGGATATTGTAAAATCTCCAACTCCTTTGCTCTAGGCTCTGTTTCAGGAGCCACTGTGATGTAAAGACCTCTAGCCACCTCCCTGATGAAATCCTGAAAGGATATGTCCTCTGGAGGAGACATCCTACGTTTAGGAGAAGGCAGCTCCTCAGAGAGAAGTACTCCGGCATCGACAGAGCTATCAGAGTCCTCAGAGTCATTGAAGGATTCAAAATATCTTCTGTCCAGGTGCTCTTGTAAAGCATGATACTGGTACCGATCGAAGTCGGTACCGGAGAGCTCTGGTACCGGCCTGTCGATACCGGAGGAAATAGCATGACTCAGTGTTGGAAGCACAGTCGCCGATGTCAATGCTGTTGGTACCGGTACCGATATCAATGCGGGAACTGGAGTCGACACTGGTTGAACTGTCTGAAGCGGTCCCAAAGGCATCGATGCCGCAAGGAGAGCCGCCAAACTGCACTCAATAGCCAGGAATCTCTGGTCAATTGACGTTGCCGATGCCTGGGTGTCGTACCGGACGAAGCGGCCGGTACCCCAGAGCATGGCACCAGTAGTTCTGCCGAGGTTGAGGCCTCGAGAACATCCTGGAGCCCCGATAGTGCTTTGGAAGCCGAAGCCTCCCGCCAGGGCAATTTTGCCGGTACAAGTCCCTCAAGGGCAACGCCAGAGGCATCTCGATGCTTGGAAGAAGATCTACCCTTTGAGGACCGGCCAGACTTATGTTTGGTTACCTGAGATCCATGGGAGGAAGACGAAGCCCTGGAAGACGTCGATGCCACGGATGCTGCATCGGAGGGAAAAAGGGTGCTAAGCTTAGCAGCTCGGTTCTGCCGACCCCTCTTCGACATCATCCCACAGGCAACACACTCCGAGATGGAGTGGTCAGGACCTAAACATTTGAGGCACCACTCATGAGTGTCGGTAACGGAGATGGTACCGCCAGACTTGGAACACTTTTTAAAACCCGAAGCGTGTTTTTCCATGTTGTGGAAAAATTGGGCCTAGTGCCCAAAATGGCACGTGGCACCAGAGAGAAAAAAGGCTGGAAAATCCAGATAAAAGATTACAATTTTTTATTTTTTATTTCTTTTAAGAAAGAAAGAAAGAACCGGTGGTACCAGTATAGCGTCGAGGAAGGCAGACGCTACCACAAAAAAGAATGAAAAATATGGGATAATTTCTGCGGTGACAGGAAAACGACCTGCTGGCTCCGCGGAAAACAAAGAACTGGAGAGAGGCAATTGGGAAAGGCGGGAAGGCAGCACGCAGGTGCTGTGGGATGCTCCCAAAAGCTTTCTAATTGGACGCTGGGGAGCGTTCCCACGCAGGCTCCGTCGGTACCGACGATACCCATATGTGAAGACTACATTCCTGCTTGTTCCTGGAGATAACCTGTTGCTTCTATAACATCAGCAAAATTTGTGCCTTCCTTTCTGAACACACTACTAAGACCCTTCTCCACTATCCAGTCACCTGCTGCCTTGACTATTTTAACATGCTCCTTGCTGTTTTCTCTCTGAATCATCGCTTTCCCCTTCAATCTATTTAAAACTCAGCTGCATGGCTATCTTCCACCAGTGTCACTATGCTCATATAACTCCTCTTCTCAGGTCACTTCACTGGCTCCTTATCCCTTTTTGTATCCAGTTCAAAACTTCTCCTGCTGATCTACAAGTGCATTCATTCTGCAGCTCTTCACTACCTTTCCTCTATCTCACTCTACACCCCTCCTTGGAAACTACGTTCTTCTGGCAGATCCTTTTTATCTGTGCCCTTCTCCGTCATTGCCTTCATCCCACCTTGCTGCTCCATATACCTGGAACAAATTACCTGAGTCAGTACGTAAGCTCCTTCTCTAGTGATATTCAAAATCCAGGCTAAAACCCCACATTTCCAAGGCTGATTTTGGATTCTGATGCCCCCTCACTCTCTTGTTCACCACTTGTATATCTTACCATACATTAGTCCCAAGTTTTTTATATTATTCATCTTGATTAGACTGTAAGTTCTGATGAGCAGGGACTGTGACTTACATCTCTATGTATAGCTCTATGTATGTCTTGTAGTACTATACAAATGATCAGAAGTAGTAGTAGTAATAAAAGATGGTTCCTATGAGAAATAATAATTTGTATCAACCACCTGATAGACCAGACACTAGTAAAGTGGTAAAGCACATACAAACAAATTAATAAAATCAAAACATAAAATAGAGAGCAAATCTTCTCATTTATTCTACGTTATTTTTATTTTTTAAAGTATCAGCTTCTAAGACTGAAGAATAAGAAAATATTCAGCTATAAAAGGGAGATAAAGCTGTAGCAAAAACATACAGATATGACATACATATAGCTTTTAACACAAATATGAAAAATGAACCAAAAAAACACTTACCCAATTAATGAAGGAGTTTCCCCATTTACTACTGTATAAAGATTCTCCAGTAATGTTGCGTCCCAATAAAGATCATAAAACTTCTCAGATACTGCATCACAAAAGGTACCAAACTGAAGGCCTTTTAAGGCAAAAATGTATTCACCTTACACAAAAATAAATAATGTAATTAATTTCCTTTTATATACACTAAGGGTGGGCAATTTCGGTCCTTGAGAGCCAGAAACTGAACAAGTTTTCAGTGTATCCCCTAATGAACATCCATAATAGATTTACATGCACATTGCCTTAATACAGTGATTCTCAACCCAGTCCTATGGGCATATTCAGCCATTGAGATTTTCAGGATATTCATACTGAATACACATTGGATAGATCTGCATACAATGGAGGCATTGCATGCAAATCTCTCTCATGCATATTCCTTGTGGAAATCCTAAAGTGTGCCCCAAGGACTGGGTTAAGAACCACTGCCTTAATAGCATGCAAAGCTATTTCATACATACTCACTGGGATTATCCTGAAATCTTGACCGGTTTGTGGTCCTCGAGGTTTAGAGATGCCTAATCCTGGTGCAAACCATAGTAATACTAATACATTATTACAGAAAAAATGATTACAAGAACATCATGAGGGTCTCACTCTGCTCTTAATTTTTAGTATGCTTATATTATGTATGCTAAAACAAATCTGTTCATATTTCATACAGGTAACATTAACAGCTTCTTTAGATACTTAGTGATTTTCCCATACACATGGCAAGGGTAATTTAAAGCATCTCTCTTGTAGAAATGAAATGCTCAAATGTGTTTTACCCATGAAAATGGGCTTATATAAAACTGCCCACCCAATACTTGCATGTAGCCTGCATGCACGTAAGTTTACCTGGATTAAACAGAGGCACTCCTGGGGCGGGGTTGGGAAGGTGTTACACTTACATGTACTCTTTTGAAAACTCACCTGTATGCAAAAACTTAACCAAGAAAATGTGGGCTAGCTAAAGAGCAAATGGGGTCTCCATGGGGTAATCTTCAAAGAGGAGATACATGTGTACCACAGTTTTGAAAATTTGTCAAAATGTACAGAAAACGAAGTTGCTCACCTGTAACAGGTGATCTCCAGGAACAACAGGAATTTAGTCTTCACATATGGGTTGACGTCAGTACCGAAGGAGTCCACGCGGGAACGCTCTCCAGCGTCCAATAGGAAAGCCTTTGGGAGCATCCCACTGCCCTCCCGCCCTCCCAACATTCCCTCCTCAGTTGAGTTTGTAGCAGAGAGAAAAAGGAGAGAAAAAGAAAACCTACAACTCTTAGGGGAGGAGGGTGGGTTGTGAAGACTAAATTCCTGCTGTTCCCGGAGATCACTTGTTACATGTGAGTAACTACGCTAGTTCCAGGAACAAGCGGGAATGCAGTCTTCACATATGGGACTCCTTAGCTCTCAGATGCCAGAGAAAAGTGACCTCAGAAACGGTAGGTCTGCCTCAGGGTAGGCTTCAAGAGGTCATAGATTCTCCATGGATGTCTGGTATTGTTAAAACCCGAGACGGAGGATAGGAGTTGCCCTTAAGTCTGAAAATGGTGCTGGAGAACAGCCTGACACACATGGCATCTCGGCGGGAGTCCTTGTCCAGACAGTAATGAGCAGCAAAGGTATGGACTGAAGACCAAGTTGTTGCTTTGCAGATTTCGTCAATTGCCACAGAGTGTAGATTTGCCATTGAAGTGGCCATGGAATGAACATTATGGGCAGTGACATGACGCTCGAAGGAAAGTCCTGCTTTATCATAAGCAAAAGAGATGCAATCTGCTATCCATTTAGAGAGAGTATGTTTGGATACTGGCAACTCAGGTGACTAGGGTCAAAGGAGATGAACAAATGAGAAGCCTTACGGTGCTCTCAATTCCTTTGAAGATAAAATGCTAAGGAACGTTTGCAGTCAAGAGGATGGAGAATTGCCTTTGCCCTAGACAAATGTGGTCTAGGAAAAGAAATAGGAAGGTAAACTGATTGATTCAAATGGAAAGGAGACACCACCTTCGGCATGAAGTGGGGGTGAGTTCTAAGGACGACCCTGTCATGGTGGAACCCTGTGTAAGGAGGGTCTGCCACCAAAGCTTGAAGCTCACTAATGTGCCTAGCTGAAGTGAAGGAAAGAAGTAAGATGACTTTCCATGTTAGAAACTTTAGCAAGGTTGTGGCCAAAGGTTCAAAAGGCGGCTTGAGAAGCTGCCCTAGAACGACATTGAGATCCCACGCCACTGGTGGTGGTCTGATGAGAGGCTTGGTTAGCAAAAGACCTTTCATGGAGCATGCTACAAGTGGCTGTGAGAAAATGGGCAGTCCATCCAAGGGATGATGAGAGGCTGCAACTGCATTCAGGTGAACTCTTACCGAGTTGATCTTGAGACCAGAAGAGGACAGGTGAAGAAGATACTGGAGAAGCGCCTCCACTGGAACCAAGAAGGGAGTAAGATCCTTCTGAGAACACCAGAGAGAGAATCTATGCCACTTGAAGGCATATGAACGTCTGGTTGATGGCTTCCTGGAAGCTAAGAGGATCTCTTTTACCTCCTGAGTAAAGCAGCCATGCCGTGAGGTGGAGAGTCTGTCGATTGGTATGGAGCAGTGTCCCCTCCTCCTGGGAGAGGAGATCTGGAGCAGATCTGAGATCTAGGGGTTGAGTATGAGACAGACGTAGCAGGAGAGGAAACCATGGTTGATGTGGCCAGCTTGGGGCTATGAGTATCATGAAGCCTCTGTCCGCTTGGAGCTTGAAAAGCATCTTGGGAATTAGGGGAATGGGAGGAAAGGCATAAAGGAGCCCTTGACCCCAGTGGCGGTGAAAAGCATCCACTTGTTGGTTGCCCGACATGGGAGTCCTGGTGCAGAAGCGAGGAAGCTTGGCATTCTGTGGAGTAGCAAACAGGTCTATCTCTGGAGTCCCCCAGGTCTGAAAGATGAAGGATGCTGTCTCTGTATGGAGAGACCATTTGTGGGGGAGAGGTTTCTGGCTCAGTTTGTCTGCCAAGACATTTTGCTGCCTTGGGAGATATACTGCTTGGAGGTGTATCTGATGAGCAATGGCAAAGGACCATAGATAGAGAACCTCCCTGCAAAGGGGCCAAGGATCCTGTCCCCCCCCCCCCCCTGCTTGTTCATATAGAACATGGCTACCTGATTTCCCGTTTGGACCAGGACTCTGTGGGGACACAGGTGTTCTTGAAACACCCTGAGGGCATTGAAGACAGCCCGAAGCTCTAATAGATTTATCTGGAGTTGAAACTCCTGATGTGACCATAGGTCCTGAGTAGAGAGAGTCCCCAGAATACCCCCAACCCAGCTTGGAAGCATCTGTCATTGGGTTACATTGATGTTGAGGCATCTGAAAGGAGACCCAATGAGGAGATTCTCTGAGGAACACCACCTTTGTAGGGATGCGGCCAGAGGGGCAGAGTTTTGGATCTTGTCTCTGAGAAGGCCTGAGGCCTGTCTTCACTGGGAAGCCAGAGCCCACTGGGCAGTGCACATATGCAGATGGGCATATGGAACTATGTGCACTGTTGAAGTCATATGACTCAGAAGCTGCAGCATCTCTTGGGCAGTTAGATGGTCTCTGAGACGTATCCGAGATGCCAATTGAATGAAAAGAGAACAGCGGGGCTGGGGTAGAAAAGCCCTTGACTGCTGAGTGTTTAGGAACTCTAATGTCGAGTAGGAGCAAGATGGGATTTTGGAAGATTTATTACAAGGCCCAAATGTTGCAGTACCTGATGGTATGGGAGAGAGACAGGCTGACCCTCCTGGGAGGTGCCTGCCTTTATGAGCCAGTCGTCTAAGTAGGAGAAGAAAAATATCCCTACAGATCTTAGGAATGCGGCCACAACCGCCATGCACTTTGTGAAGACTCTTGGGGCAGATGCGAGTCCGAAAGGAAGGACTTTGTACTGATAGTATCCTCCCTGAAACATGAAGCGTAGATACGTCCTGTGTTCTGGATGAATAAGGATGTGTGTACGCTTCTTTTAGATCTAGAGAACACAGCCAATTCTGACTCTGGAGATAGGGTAGGAGAGTCCCCAGAGAGACCATCTTGAACTTCTTGCGGACAAGAAACTTGTTCAGATTTCTGAGGTCCAGGATAGGGCTGTACCCTCCGCTTTTCTTTGGAATAAGAAAGTATGGAGAGTAAAAGCCTGTCCCCCTGTTGAGGTTTTGGAACCTTTTCTATGGCACCCTGAGATGGGAGAGTAGTCACCTTTTGCAACAAAAGAGCAGTGAGAGGGGGCTGAGAATGATATTCTCCTACTAGGGTGGAGGGGGGCAGGTCTTGTAGATTAAGTCTGTACCCCTCTCTCACTATGGTTAGTGTCCACTGCTCTGAGGTGACAAGATGCCACCTGTGGGCATAATGACAGTCTGCCTGCAATGTGGAGGGGATGATAATTCTCCAGGGGCAGAGTGGCTATGTTCTCTAGGAAAAAGGTAAAAAACTAGGAGCAGATTGAGGCTTCTTTTGTTGCTTGGGAGGTTTATTGTTTATTGAGAATTTAATAGACCACCCATCACAATAGCGTCTGGGCGGTTTACAATGTGCAAAGGCTGCTTAGAAAGTTAGGAAAGGAACGCCATAGTGTGATAGGAAAGAGGAGAGAAGAGTAAAAGGTTGAGGCTAGAATACAAGTAACAGTAACAGGGGAAACAACATCATGGGGGTGGTGAAAAGGGGTGCGGGGGAGGAGAGAGGCCAAAAGCTAGACAGAAGAGGTGTGTTTTCAGATTTGCCTTGAATGTTTTAAATGAAGGTTCCAAACGAAGGTCTGTGAGGAGCGAGTTCCATAGGCGGGGACCGAGGAAGTAAAAGGCAGAGGAACAGGTGGTTTCTAGGTGGGCCTGGGATGGGGAGGGAAGGGTTAAGCGGTTCATGTGGATGGAACAGAGGGAACGGTAAGGAGTGTGCAGGTGGATCAGGTCGGCAAGGTAAAGGGGAGTGCCAGTGTGAATAGACCTGTGGACAAAAAGAAGAAATTTATATTGAAAACGGAAGGGAATCGGAAGCCAGTGCAAGCGAATGAAAAGAGGGGTGATATGGTCGAAACGGGAAGAGCAAGTGAGCATACGGGCAGCAGTGTTGTGGACTCATTGCAGACGTTGAAGTTGGGATTGGGGGAGGTTGTTGGCTCTTCTGAACCCCCAGAGACTGGTATTGAGAAGCTGGGGTGTAAGAAGGATACAACTTTTTCTTCTTCTTAAAGTTTTCTTTGCTGCTGCTTTTTTCCAATTCCGATCGTAGTTCTAAGAAATCTATTCAAAGTGGTATTCTCAGATTCTAACTGAGAAGCTTTACCAACCATTCCTTGCCAAAAAAGGTTTTCACCTGTTCAAAGAATATTACCCGATTTATCTTGTACCCATTGTTCAAGATCTGATGCCTGAAGCCAAAGCAATAATGTGTGCACCAATGCAGACTGAAGTGGCTCTACTGGTGCACTCAGAGCAATCAAAAGTTGCTCTATTGAAAATTTTGAGACATTCTGGGCATGTCTGACCAAGGTGAGATAGTCAGCTCTCTTATCAGGGAGAAGAGGAGACATTGACTCCAGATTTCTAGTAACCTCCTTGAGGAACATACCCATATAAAGTATGCATGAGCTTATTCAGGCTAAGAGCATGGAAGCCTGAAAGCACCAATGTCCAAAAGCATCGAGGGTTCTCGATTCTCTAACCGGAGGGTTAGAAGAATGTGTCTTAGAACTCTTAATTCGATTCATTGCAGATTCCAGTCCACTGAGTGGTGCGGAAGCTACGTCTTTTGGAAGCCAGGACACTCCAGTACTCGATACATGGTATCAAGTCGTCGAGTATGTGGAGAAATGGTAAGGGGTGTTTCCCACATCCGGAGCATGAGATCATGGAGAATCCAGTGAATTGGAAGTGTAGCCACTTCCTTAGAAGCTGTAGGATATTGGAGGATCTCCAATTTCTCCGCTCTGGGCTCTTTCTCCAATGTTACTGTTATGGAAAGGCCCCACACTAAGTCACAAATAAATTTTTGAAAAGACATATCCTCTGGAGGAGACATGCGCCGTTCTGGAGAAGGAGAAGGGTCCTCTGGTAGACTTTGAAGTCATCAGAAGAATCGGAATTGGAAGATTCGAAGTATCAATATGAACGGTCCCCCTGTTCCGCTAAGGCCCAGTACCAATTAAAATTGGTATCAGAGTGAGGGACTTGCCTGGATGAACCTCCAATACCGGGAATGGACTCAAGGGCAGGCATGGGTGGTAGTGCATCGAGTGGCATATAACCAGCATCGGCGGTACTGCCAGTAAAGATTTAACTGGGACCAAAGCCGCCAAGCTCTGCTCAATGGCCAGGATACACTGATCCATGGAGCCAGCCGATGCCTGGGTATCGGTACTGGGGATGCGGGCTACCATTCCAGAGCATAGCACCAGGAGCTCTCCAGAGGTGGAGGCCTCAGGAGCAGCCTGGGACCCCCTCAATGGCTATGGAGGAAAGGTCCTTCCGCCGGGGTTGTTTGGCCAGACGATCCATCTCCAGGGCAACGTTCAAGGAATCTTGATGCTTAGAAAGAGATCTACCCTTGAGAGGACAGTCTGTCGTTGAAGAAGACTTATATTTCGATACCCGAGATTCATGAGAGTAAGACGATGCCCTCGATGACGTTGATGCCAAAGAAACCATGTCTGAGGCAAAGAGTGTGCCCAACTTTGCAGCTCGATTCTGTAGGCCTCTCTTCGTCATCTTTTTACACAGAGGACATTCTAATGGATGATAGGCCCAAAGCATTTGAGACACCAGTCGTGGGTGTCGGTAGCCAAGATGGTACCGCCACACTTAGAACATTTCTTAAAACCACTATCTGGTTTTCCATGGTAAACAAAATGGTAGCCTTAAGGCCTAAAATGGCATTGATGCGCCTGAAGAAAAATTCTACTTTTTTTTAAAACATTTTTTACAAGAAAGAAATATAGAGAAAAAAATCAAAGGGCGTCTGTTCCGGCATCGACAGGAAGGCAGACGTGAACCACAAAAAACAAAGAGAAATAGAAGTAACAAATTTTCTGCAGCGACAGGATTTGCTTCCTGCTGGCTTTGCGGAAAATGAAGAACTGAGCAGGGAGAGTTGGGAAGGCAGGAAGGCAGCACCAAAGGCTTTCCTATTGGACACTGGGGAGCGTTCCCACGCAGGCTGTCGGTACACATAAGCATATTTACCTGAACACGGAGTTATAAAATTATCTCCGCCAGAGGGGCCAATTGACTAAGGGGGGCAAATGCAATAAAATAAAATTTAGAAAATCAGTCAGCAAAATGTTTTCATGCTAAAACAGCACTTAAAGACAAATGCAAAAATATTTAACACACGTATGTTACATTTTTGCCTTGCTAATAACATGCAGTAGAAATCCCTTGTACCAACTGACCTTTTCATTGTGGACCAATTGGAAAATGAGTTTAACCTCCTTTCCTCTCTACACTCTCTACACACATAATGAAGTAGCCACAATACATTGATGGACCTTTTTCCCTTGCCCCCTATGTAGCCTAAAATAAGGTGTTGCATGCTTTGATCCATTTGGCATATTCAACTCACCTACTCCTTCAGAAGAGGTTCATAAGATAATAGGAAGTAAGAGGGAGCATAACTTCCTCCTGCCCCACAGCAGACACTTAAAAATGGCATTGGCAGATTTCCTGTGCTATTTTACCTACATGCGATGGAGTAAAGTAATGCAGGAGATCAGAAAACACAATTTTGAAGTTCATCACCTGTGGGGCACTAGGTAAATGTGCTCTCTCTCATATTGCCCCAATCTTATGAGCTCTCTTTGAAAGGCATAAGTAAAGGCTGGACCTGCGGAGGTCGGAGGAATGGGAGGAGAGAGAGGCGCGGGGAGGGGGGAGAGACAAGGGAAGATCAAGGCATTATTGCCTGCCGGGAGTAGGGATAGATATGGAGAAAGGTTTGGGAAGCATTGCACTGATGTGACCCCATTTTATCAGATGAATTAAATTCACATGACTGCAAAAGGTAACCAAAACAAATGATTATTCAACATGCCTGAAACACATGGACTGGGGGGGCAGTTAATATGGGGTTGTTTTCAAGTAACTGAGCATGAGTAACTGCAAGGGGGTGTATATGCGACTGAGTGGACTGGTATGCATGTTCGTAAGTGGCTAACTGCAAGATTGAGTGAGTGACTGGGTGCAGGTGTTTGAGTGAGTGATAGATAGGGGATGTCTACAAGTGTGTGTGCAAGTATTTAATTGAGTGCAAGGGTAGGTGTGAATGTGTATTGGTGGGAAGGTATGTATGTGTGACTTCATGGCTAATGAATGTAGTATGCAAATATGAGATTCATCCACTTCCCTCTCCATTCTGTTTTCAGCCTTCAGCGTCTTCTCCTTTTTCTTTTCCTTCCTTCTCACACTCCCTTTCCTTTCCATCTCTTGACTTCTTCCACTTACCTTCCTATCCAGTTCATCCCCTCTCTCTCTTTCTTATAACAGGCTAATATCCTCTCTCACAAACCACACGTTCAATCCTTCACCTAAATTCACCCCCTTTCTTTTATCCTTCACTAGGCTCAACCATTCATCCACTCTACCCCCACCCCCTCCTCAGTTACCCCCTAATTCTTATCCCTTCTGGACTTGTTCCCTCTCTCTCATCCCTTATCCCCAACAGCACTTCCCCAGATTCACTCCCTCTTCTCAATCACAACAGCAAGCTCGTCTACTTTCAGTCCCTGGCTCCTCTTTCTTAGAATCATCATTTGTCTCTACCTCTCTCAGGTTGACACTCTCCTCTCCTCCTCAGGCCACCTGTCTCTTTCAAATCCCCCCAGCCCCCTTTTCAAAAGTGTCCTACTATGCCTAATCAGACCCAGCAGGAGGACAAGGGGTACTTTTGACTTTCTCCTCCTGCTCAGCCAGTAATTGTAGTGATTGTTGGGGTAGAGGGCTGTGGACAGAGCAAGTAGAGCTGGTGGCGAGAAAAGATAAATCAGGCTTCAGCTGGCAACCATAACAGATTTTGAGGGGTGGGATTAGAGGAGCAGGCTGGTGGCATTATTGGTGGTAAACTGAAGGATTAAGGGCTGGACTGGCAATATAAATGGTAAGGGTAAGGATTGCAGGACCAGGCTAACAACATGAATGAGAGGTAAAGATAAAGCAGGCTTTGGCTGGAGGCCATGATAGACTTTGAGAGGAGCAGACTGGTGGTATGATATGCAGTGAAGGAAAAGAGAACAGACCCAGGCTGATGGTGGCAGCAGTGATCACTGCAGGGGAAGAACAGGATTGGGTTGGTATCTATTACTGGAAGTAGTAGTGAGCGAGAATTCCCTGTCCTCTGCTCTTCACTCGAGCTGTTAGCGGCAGGCACATGAACAGATAGATAGCAGAAGAAGAGCAATTGACTAAGTGTTCTATACTCCTTAGGCACGTGGTAAAAAAGAAAGTGTAGGTTTGCTGGGTGCAGCTGTTAGCTGCATGGTGCTGGCCATACATGTGTTTTTTTCTTAGCTCTGTATTAGTATTTCTATTATTTTTATTTAAATCTTTTATTCATGGCTTTCCCAACAATATATTCTTTTTTTAATCTCATTTATTCCTCCCTCATTCACTTGTCTAATTCCTTCCTTTATTATTATTTTATGTATTCCCTCGGCGCCTTTTTGATCTTATTGCTATCCCTTATGGGCTCCTGCCTCCTCCACACAATATCCCCCTTTTGGTACCCCACCTGTTTGGTATGTCCTTGTTTTACTTTGTTCCACTATGGTCATCTGTTGCGGTTTGATTTCTTTTCTTTGGATATGTTGCTTTTTGCTTCTCTACAGTACCCTTGTATATATATCGTGTTTTTTAATTGTTTTTAGGCACAGTGTTATGATATGGCCCTATTTCCTTTTTACATGGTTCCCCTTATCGGGGCTTTTTATCAACATGCTTTCATTTTGATATCCGTGTGTTTTGAATGCGATCCTACTTTATTGATTTTTAGTTCCTCAGACTGCATCTTATGTTTTTAATATTATAAGAATTACATCATCTATATGGTTTTATAATTCTACGTGCAGTTATGATCAACATTTTTTAAAGAAAAATACACACTTTTGTTAAAGCTGTTGTGATTTTTGAACATAGCTTTACATTGTTTTACTATACATAGGGCTTGGTGGGACTCCTGCCATTTTCGTTATATTTCCTAATGTTATATACCTATATTTTTTATCAATTTTTTATTGTGTTTTAATATATTTATTCTTGGGGTAGTTTGTTAGTGGAGGTCTGCCTTGATATTGTTTAATAATCTCCTTCACAGAGCCCCCCCCCCCCCTTTTTCAAAGGGTGTATCTTGAGACTTTTAGATTATGGTGGGACGACGGTGGATATGCATATGCATGTTCCCTGTAAGTATTAGTGTATGTGTCTCATATCCCCGCGTGTTAAATGTATCCCCCAATTGTGTTGTGACCGCTTTGATTGAAGGATAAGGCGGTATACAAAACTCTCTAAATAAATAAATAAATAAATAAATAAATATGCACATATATTAATTTGTATAATGCTATTTGCTTTAAAGAGTAGTTACTCACCTGTAACAGGTGTTCTCCAGGAGCAGCAGGAATCAGTCCTCACATATGGGTGATGTCGGCGCCAACGGAGCCCCCGTGCGGAGCATTTCCCCAGCTTTCATAGAAAGCCTTTGGGAATGCAGCGCGCATGCGCAGTCCCCTTCCCACCCAAGGGTGCCACCTTGCTCAGTCTGATGACATAGGTAAAAGACAGCAAAAAGCAAAATAAAGTATATGACTGCAACTCCAAGGGGAGGAGGGAGGGTTGTGAGGACTGATTCCTGCTGCTCCTGGAGAACACCTGTTACAGGTGAGTAACTACTCTTTCTCCAGGACCAAGCAGGAAGTCAGTCCTCACATATGGGACTCCCCAGCTTAAGGCTACCGGAGACCCAAAGCTGAAAAAATGAGCTCCCTCTACAGCCTCAGCATGTGAGAAAGGAATCTTCTCTGAGAACGCCTCCGAACGGTAGCCCAACATCAGGGCCGGAGGGTAGGAGTTGCCTAAACCCCAAAGAGATTATGGAGTACCGCCTGTCCGAAAGCACTGTCCCTGTGGGACTCCCTCTCAAGGCAGTAATGGGCCGCAAAAGTCTGGCTTGAAGACCAAGTAGCGGCCCGGCAGATGTCTGCCAACGGAACAGAGTGGAGATGAGCCACTGACGCAGCCTTCGCCCTGACACGGTGAGCCGTAACTCGACCCTGCAAGGAGAGGCCGGCTGCCCCATAAGCCCAGGCAATACAGTCTGCTACCCATATGGACAAAGTACGTTTGGAGACAGCCAACCCCAACTTATTGGGGTCAAAAGAGACAAAGAGCTGAATAGCCCTCCGGTGCTCTCGCGTACGGTCAAGGTAGAAGGACAACGCCCTCCTACAGTCCAGGGTATGCAAAACAATCTCAGCCCGGCTGGCATGAGGCCTGGGAAAGAAAGTCAGAAGAACCACCTCCTGATTGAGATGGAAGGAGGAGACAACCTTCGGAAGGAATTTAGGGTGAGTCCGTAAGACTACCCTGTTTCTATAGAACCTAGTATATGGAGCATCTGATACTAGGACCTGAAGTTCACTCACTCGCCTTGCTGAAGTAAGGGCTACCAGAAACAACGCCTTCCAGGAGAGAAAACGCAGAGGGCAAGTAGCCATAGGTTCAAATGGGGGGCAAGTAAGTCGTTGCAAAACCACATTTAAATCCCATTCAGGGGCAGGTAGACGCACTGGAGGCTTAAGCAACAGCAGGCCTCTGAGGAAGCGAGCCACCAAAGGATGGCTGGAGAGAGACTGACCCTCCACCGGTGAGTGGTGTGCTGAAAGAGCACTAAGATGAACTCAAACAGAATTGTTTTGCAGGCCTCTCCGACTCTGAAGTCCCGGGACAGCGCTCGGGGCTATGCGACCTGGCCCTCGAGGAGCCAAGTGCATCCACCGATGCCACCCTCGTGGGTTTCTTCTTCCTGCGATGCTCCCGCGAGGGAGACCCCCTCTCAGAGAAGCCTCGGCACTGCTCGGGGCTGGAGTCCCGAGACGTCGAGGCCTCTGACGAAATCCGGGCCTGTCCGAACGCGGAGTCAGAGAAGATTCTTTCCTTTTGGTGCTGCCGACTCCTCAACGCCTTCGAGGACATTTTCCCACATGGGCCACAGATCATCGGGTCATGATCGGGTCCGAGGCACCGGAGGCAGCAGTCATGTGTGTCGGTGAGAGACATAAGTTTCTTACACCGATCACACTTTTTAAACCCGCTGGCAGCCATCAGGGGAAAAAGGGCCTCTGCGAGGTCAAAAGAGGGCTGCCAGTGAAAACAGAAAAATTGGCACGTACGCTAGTCACTAAGGACAAAAACCGAAAAAAGAAGTCCGGGCTCGATACCGATGTACCGGGCCCAGGCGGGAAAGGGAAACCGGCATCGAACCGAAGAAACGGGTCTACGCAGACGAAAATCAACTTTTTCCTCAGGTGAAAACGAAACACGTCCGTCAGGCTCCATGGAAAAAAGAAGACTGAGCAAGATGGCACCCTTGGGCAGGAAGGGGACAGCGCATGCGCGCTGCATTCCCAAAGGCTTTCTATGAAAGCTGGGGAAATGCTCCGTACGGTGGCTCCGTCGGCGTCGACGTCACCTATATGTGAGGACTGACTTCCTGCTTGGTCCTGGAGAATTATCATTATCTTTACACTATATACAATTAAAATACTATTTTTTGATAGTTTTTACGACTCCGCCCCTTTTTCTTGACTCACTGATTTCGCTTTGTCTCTTGGGAATGCATAATAAGGGTTTTATGTCACACAGATAGCCTACGGTTCCCCTTTAAATGCCAGCATTCACCATTAGGTTCCTTTCCTTACGATTTATATGCTCGAATCCAAGTATGCATTTTCTATGTTATAACTCAAATTGTATCAGAATGTAATTTTTTTGTTTTGCGCTCTGTGGTGGTCTCTCATTTCTCTCCCTCCCCTTCCCGTGCTTTTCTCAGCGTTTTTTTGTGATTGTAGTAATGAGTGTGCGATCAATCTTTTAAAATGATAGCTTAACACCTCACTAAATGAATACATTAATTGATCTACCTCAACCTTTTCATGGACTGAAGTTGTTTTTACTTTATAGCCTACACACAACGCTTTTTTCTCCTCTTCAGTGATTTTAATTGTGCATTACTCTCCGTTTACTGAATAAGTGTCGCTCCAGTGATGAGTGTAGCTCTACAGTATTTATACAATATTATATATAACACATTTTTTATTGTGTTATGGTGGATGGCTTTCTTTTGCCCCTTTGTTCTCTCTTTCCCATGCGCTATCTCCCTTAACTCGACCCTGCAAGGAGAGGCCAGCTGCCCCATGAAATGAGAGTCAGAAGCTGTAAAGATGTCTTACACATTGGAACATGGAACGTACGAAGCATGAACCAAGGGAAGTTGGAGGTGGTCAAGAATGAAATGGAACGTGTACAACTTGATCTGTTGGGTGTCAGCGAACTGAAATGGACTGGCATCGGGCACTTTGCATCAGATGATCACATGGTCTACTATGCTGGAAATGAAAGACAAAGAAAAAATGGTGTTGCATTTATAATAAAGAAGAAACTTGCAAGAACTGTAATGAAATACAATGCAGTCAGAGAACGCTTAATCTCTATTTGTCTACGAGGAATGCCTATCAACACAACTATAATTCAAGTATATGCCCCAACAACAGCTGCAGAAGAGAATGAAATTGAAGAGTTCTATGAACAAGTACAAGCTGAAATTGACAGAACATGCAAACAGGATATCCTGATAGTCATGGGTGATTGGAACGCAAAGGTTGGCAACAAAGAAGAAGACAAAATAGTTGGAAAATATGGACTTGGCAACAGAAATTAAGCTGGAGAAAGACTGATAGAATTCTGCAAGACCAACAATCTATTCATCTCGAACACCTTCTTCCAGCAACACAAGCGGCGACTGTACACATGGACTTCACCCAATGGATTGTATAAAAATCAAATTGACTACATCTGTGGAAGTCAACGATGGAAAAGCTCTATAACATCAACAAAGACAAAACCTGGAGCTGACTGTGGTACAGATCATCAACTACTAGTATGCAAACTCAAGCTAAAGCTGAAAAAGAGCAAACCACTCATGAATGCAGCAAAATATGACCTTGAGAATATACCACTGGAATTTAAAGACTGCCTGCAAAATCGATTTGCTGCTTTAGATACAAATGATAGAGTTCCAGAAGAGTTATGGAATGACATCAAGAAGGTTGTGTTGGAAGAAAGCGAGAAGTCTCTACAAAAGGTAAAAAAGAAAAAACGGCCAAAATGGATGACGGAAGAAACTCTGAAAATTGCCCAGAAACGCAGAGAAGCTAAAGCCAGAGGAGAAAGAAAGCAATTCACAGAACTCAACAGAGATTTCCAACGTGCAGCAAGACAGGACAAGGAAAAGTACTACAATGACGCATGCAAGGAAATAGAAGCAGAAACTATTAGAGGAAGAACAAGATCAGCTTTCCTAAAGCTACGAGAGTTAAAGAAAAAGTTCCAGCCTCGAATTGGAATGTTACAAGATGCTCAAGATTCTATGTTGAATGATGCTGAGAAGATCAAGAAAAGATGGAAGGAATATACAGAGTTTTTATATGATAAAGATCAAGTGGACCAACAGCCGTTTCAACCTGTACCTTATGATTTGGAACCATTGGTGATGAAAGAAGAAGTTGAAGCAGCATTGAAAGCCTTATCAAAGAACAAAGCACCAGGCATTGATTGCATTCCCATAGAAGTATTACAGCAATCTGATGCAGCTGTTACCATACTTACAAGGCTCTGCCAAAAAATATGGAAGACAGCATCATGGCCAACTGACTGGAAAAGATCTGTGTTTATATCAATACTAAAGAAAGGTCATCCAACTGACTGTGGAAATTATCGCACAATCGCTCTGATCCCACATGCCAGCAAGATTCTACTGAAGATTATTCAAAAGAGACTACAATCATACCTGGAACAAGAACTACCTGAAGTGCCGGCAGGGTTCAGAAAAGGGCGAGGAACGAGAGACATCATTGCGGATGTGAGATGGATCCTTGAAAAGACTAAAGAATACCAAAAGGATATCTATTTGTGCTTTATCGACTATAGCAAAGCTTTTGACTGTGTAAACCATGAGAAACTCTGGGCCACATTAAGAAGCATGGGTATACCAGAACACCTGATCGTTCTCTTGCACAATCTGTACATTGATCAAGAAGCAACAGTTCGAATAGAACAAGGAGAAACAGAATGGTTTAAAATAAGCAAAGGTGTAAGACAAGGCTGCATACTTTCCCCCTACCTGTTTAATTTATATGCAGAACAAATCATCAGAGAAGCAGGATTGTATGAAGACAACAGAGGTGTGAAGATTGGTGGAAGACTCATCAACAACCTTCGCTATGCTGATGATACCACATTACTGGCGGAAAGTGAAGATGATCTGAAACATTTGCTTCTCACAATCAAAGAACATAATCTCAAAATGGGCCTGCACCTTAATGTAAAGAAGACAAAGATCATGACAACTGGCATAATCAACAGGTTCATCGTCAAAGGAGAAGAAATTGAAATCGTGAATAACTTTAACCTACTTGGATCAACTATCAATAAAGAAGCAACAAGCAGTCAAGAAATCAGATGACGCATTGCTCTTGGCAGAATGGCTATGAAAGACCTAGATAAGATTCTCAAGAGCAGAGATGTCTCTCTCCATACAAAGATTCGACTTGTTCAAGCCATGGTATTTTCAATATCATCATATGGATGTGAAAGCTGGACAGTGAAAAAGATAGACAGGAAGAAAATTGATGCCTTTGAATTATGGTGCTGGCGGCGAATACTGTGTATACCATGGACTGCCCGAAGAACAAACCAGTCTGTACTAGTGGAGATCAAACCTAAGCTTTCTTTAGAAGATCAGATGACAAGACTTCGACTTTCATATTTTGGACACATCATGCGGAGAGAGAGATCATTAGAGAAAGACATCATGCTTGGCAAGATAGATGGTCAACGCAAAAGAGGAAGGCCAGCAATGAGATGGATCGATACAATAACAGCAGCTACGGGTGGGTACCAGTCTGTCAACAATAAGCCGCCTGACTGAAGACCGAATACAATTTAGGATAGCTATCCAGAGGGTCGCCATGAGTCGACTCCGACTCGACGGCACTTAACAACAACAACATCTCCCTTAGCTCCGGTTGTATAGTACCCCTGATTTTATTGTTTTTATTGCTATTGGCTCTTCTTTTATAATTTACTGTTATGTCCTTTTACTGGATGCTTTCTTTCCCCCCTTTTACTATCCATGGTTTATACTGGGCTCCCATGTACTTGTGTTTTTTATATTAGTTAATTAATATTTTTATGGTTTTCATTTTATGCATTATACTTTTTTAAAATTTTAATGACCATTCTATATGTATGTTATGTTTCTAAGGTCACTGTCCCCTGAAGAAGGCTTATGCCG
The DNA here is from genome assembly GCA_033557465.1 of Ichthyophis bannanicus. NCBI lineage: Eukaryota > Metazoa > Chordata > Amphibia > Gymnophiona > Ichthyophiidae > Ichthyophis > Ichthyophis bannanicus. Next base: position 826,293,103 of record CM066034.1, read on the forward strand.
AAACACGTGTAGGGCTGACCTTTTGACACTTCAATAAAGCTCTATCTACCAGTGGTGTGGCTCTCCTGCTCCCCTTCTTAGTGCTCTCTTGCTGCAGGAGAGGTGTTCTTTCTGTGCTCCACACCTAACTGAACTACATGTACTTTTACATGAGGTAATTTTATAAAGGATTTTTCACACATATGTGACAGTATATCTACATAAAAGGCCTCTCATAAAATGATTTCCTTTATATGTTATGGGCAGGAGGTATTTGTGAGAAGTGCAACTGGGGCATACTGGCCTCTGATCTTTGGATAAAGATCAGGACTATCACTGTGCTTTTGTTCTATGAGATGTGTGGAGATGGGTGGATTAAATCTCCCTGCAAACTACCCCACAATGCAAGGCTGGTTAGCATAGAGGATTTGACAACTTTCTGTGCATGGTAAAAACTGAACACCTGGTTCAAGACAGGTGTTAAATGTTTACCCTTTACTGAGTACATGAAAAATAGTGGGTATAGAGGGCATTCCACAATATTTTCCTTTAGCATAGTAAAGCCATATTTGCTTATGATGCTCCCTCATTTACATGCAAAATCATGCTGATTTCAGCATAGCTTCATTATCATCATGCTTAGACATATTAGTCCTCCTGCACTGTACACTATTTTTAACATTTAAAAGCAGGCTGTAACATACATGTTAGAATTAGAGGCATATGCAGTATATGTTAAGTTCAAAGTTAGAATGCAAGCCCTAGTTCCTAGTTTACTAGCTCTGACAATTATCTGCTATTCCTGCTCTATTGTGGCTGTGGTGGCGGGAGGGGGGGGGGGTTATACAGGGTTGTTCAACCCTCTGTGCCCCCTTCACAAACCACACATCCTTCATGTGCTATTGTTGGTACCCCTCTGGCAAATCACAGTTTCCTCAACCTCCTGAAGAAAGGATCATGCATACTTCCCTTGAGGTTCCTTGAGATCAAGCAGAGTGCCCAGAAGCACTTTTTCCCCTGGATCAGCATGACCCTCCCCTTCACTGACAGGAGAAGCAGCTTGCCTTTCAATGTTGTAGTAGTGATACTCAACACCATCTTGTGCTTTGGGTCGTTTATGCTAGCCCTCTTTCTCTAGCCTCAAAAAGGAGGAAAACCCAGTATGATAAACTGACTGCTGAAATTATTTTCTATGTACAGAGCCCATGTTGAAGGGAGAAGGGTGCAGACAGAGCAATTTCCTTGGATGCCATACGAAAATGTGCCCCTAAGCCTGCCCAAAGCTGAACTAGATAGCCTGCTGGCAGGCTTTAAAGATCCTTCACAAATTTCCACACTCAGTCCCAGCATGCTTAACACTGTCCCTGTTGCATATCTGTGTGAATAGAATAAATAAGCCAGTGTGCATTATCCTATTTTCAAATTGTAAATATGTGGGTGCATTCTTTTTTAAATATAGTCAAGATCCATCAACTTATAATGAATTTTCAATCACTGAAAAAGATTTTGTACATCTTGCCCTTAATGAATAAAGTAGTGTGGTTGCTGGGCTAATACATTTAGATAGTTCATTTTTCCTAGAAAAAAAGGTAGGTGCCGGTACTCGTATGCAGGGCTTTTTCATTATTATTTTTTTTCATCATTATTATTCATGAGGAGCACAGTTCAATTTTAGCAGGCAATGAAAAAGGTGCCAGTACTCCATACCACAGTGTATCCCCCCTCAAAAAAGGTGAAATTAGACCTTACCTGCTAATTTTCTTTCCTCAAGTCCCTCCAGTCCAGTCACGTGGGTTATGCTTACCTACCAACAGATGGAGACTGAGAACCATTGGTCTGATAATGTCACAGCATAAGGATCCTGCGCATGCAACCCTGCACTTATCTGTATATCTGTAACAAAGCAGACTCCACAACTAGAGATTATAAGAGGCTAATCCAATATGCAGACACCACAGTCTACTTACCAAAGAAGCTTCCTTTCTGCAAATTATATCAGCAATAGGAGATATGACTCAATGCTGCTAAGACCATAACTCAAACAATGCACCAGCACCACCTTGCAACCTTAAGGGAGCACAACATGATCGAGCTGGATACTAAAATATCGCTGTTCGCCTCCGCAGCCTTGGCATACTTTCCTTCCACACAAGGATGGGTTCAGACCATAAGAATACAGGGCAGGTCCTGGACTTGACTGGAGGAACTCAAGGAAAGAAAATTAGCAGGTAAAGTCTAATTTCACCTTCCTCGATGTCCCTCCTGTCCAGTGCAGATGCATGGGACATACCAGAGCAGTACCCAACATCGGGGAGGGGAACAGAACAGTCCAGCCTGTAACTTAGAAGTGCACAACCTTCTGTGCAGGGACATTGCAATGCTATTAAATGGGAAGAAAGTAGGGCCTATCACCTTAAGTCACCGAGCCAGGGACCGCTGACCTAGCAAACTACCCTCTGGTAGGAGCAACCCTACATCTTACCAGAAGTGACTGGTAATCCATGCCTTGGGCATCCAATTCACCATGCTCCACCTCCACAGACCACACTAAGGTGCGAAGCTTGCATGAAGCTCCCCTCTGTGTCCTTAAAGAATACACAAAGGCCCGGTGGGCATTCAAGTTGCACAGCACCTGTACTTGGAAATGTCCACTAGCTGCCATGAAACAAATGGAAGAGTCAATCAGAAATGTATCTCAAGGAAATGCCTAGCCACCAAGAGATTAAAGTAGTAAAATTTTGAATGCCCTGAAGCTTTCAAAAGACATGACCAAAGGTTCTCGCTCTCTGGACTCTGCTCCTCTGAAGCCCAATCCATAAGAAAATATACATGCCACTGCCTCCGCAAGCAGTCCGCACCAGGCAATCTTTAACCTCAGAGGCCATTTCCCTCAAAACACCTGGGGAGGGTGCAGCACAGTCCTGGCCTCACATTAGGACTCCCAGGACTACCTGTTAGAAAGCAACCATTATTTATTTATTGTATTAACATTTCTATACTGCTTTTTCCAGTAGATCAATCGCGGTTTACAGGTAACAACAATATGAGTAATAAAAAACAGTTATATTCTCATTTACAATATAACCATTAGAAAGCACCTACCATGCCTGGATGCATTTGCATTTGCACTCCCAGTTCAACACTACCCCCACCCCCCCAAACATGCAACTGTAACGGATGAGTTGATCGGGCCCGTGAACTACCACTATTCTGACAATCTTACTAGAAACCACTCCACAGACCTTTACTTGTGGATCAGACTACCTGGGTCTCAACTAATAGTGACTAGCAACAGTTCAGGTATCTCAAGGCTATCCAAGATAATTTCCACGCTCTCACTGTGCAACATCGTTGCCAGCCATGCTATCGACCTTGGGGCTGATACTTGCCACTATGGCCCTGTCCTGCCCTCGCAGCTGTGGTAGCTGCGTTCTCGAAAAGGAATATACTGTATGTACCTCAGACTTAAGGAACAGGCGCCCATCTGTCAGCTCCAGCTGCACCACAGTCTCCTGGGGCACCAGAAACCCTAAGGTGGCTTGCAGCCCTAATCTCCCACCCCCAGAAATCAGAAGGTGGACCCAAGATCCCCTCGGCATACGTGCATTCAGCATAGCTCTGAACCCCTGCTCACAACTCACCTTCCTTAATGAGTTTGTTTGCTTTTTCTTTCTTTTTTTTTCAGTCCGAAGGACCTTATGATAATGATACCAAGTTAGAAGGCAGATAAGTAGCAGGGAGAGCTATTAAGATTCCATCCCTACCCAGGGACAAACTCCTCCCTTGAAATGAATCTAACAGATAAAGATTGAATGCATGCACTGTTAATGCACCAGCACAAAAGGAAAGCAGAGAAGAACCATGGCCACACCAAGTCTGTTTAAGGTTTGCGGCAGACTTCCTCCTATCTGTTTCCTCTTAATGCACCAGACAGACTAACCTCTGTCTGGAACATTCCTTAAATAATCCACTGGAAATACAACTCAAGGGCAAGTAAGAACAAAAAATGAAACCAGCGACAACAGAGCTCGAGTAGCAAGTAAACGAGTGAGATTAGTCAGATAGAATACCGTTCAACACTTTCACTACCTACTGACCCAGGGAGAAAACAGGAGAAGCTACTTTGAGCTAAACCATCAAGCCTTATGACGTACTCTCACTTCTGTAGCTGAAGCACCAAGGCATCGTCTGTGAACATCCTAAGATCCAAACCCAACGGCCAACAGCTACCATTAACCCTCAGCACAAGAGGGCTCTACTGACTCCACACTAAGGTGCGAAAAAGAGCCATAGCAACTGCGGGTTATTCTGAAAACTTAACAGAACCTTGACACACAGCTACTGCAGAGTACAGCTGCTGACAACAGATTAACAGCATGGCAGCTAAGGGAAAAGCAGCCAAAGGTAATCCTCAAGAAGGGAGTAGCCAACTGTACCGCCATAAGACAAGACACCTTTCTAACCAAAACCAGGCTCATTCTGAATACATTCACCAACCCTTAAAGCGACAGTCATCGCTGACTAACTACTAATGGAATGGATTATGGGCACATGAGATCACAGAGTACAGTTCAGCTTAGTAGTTTAGACTACAAACTTCTTAGCCTGCTCCTGAGACCATCCTCTGGGAATATACAGGTCATATGCCTAGTGACACTGACCGCTGATCAATTAAAGCCTTGGCTAAGGACTGCCAGGAAATTCCAGATGGACTGATTATTGCCCCCTGATGACCAGCCTCTAAGCCAGCCTAAATGTTAGCCACCCCAGGGTGAGCAGCCTGAAGGAACAGAGCTGCTTTGACCACCTGAGACCAAGGTCAACCTGATCAGGTAGTCAACCAGTGGCCAAATAAGAGAACATGAAGCACAGAGTCCAGCTCTTCCTTGAACCCAGGGAGGACAAGCCATGGGCAACACTGAACAAGTCAGGTGTCACCCCCCTCAAAGAAGGAACCTACACAGCAGGAAGGTGAAGACCTGCAGACCAAGGAACTAGAAAAGGCTAAAGAAAACCCCACTGCTAGTCACTGTTGGAACAGAAGGCTGACATCTTGTAAAAAGCCCCATGAAGTTCTCACCAGGGGTTACTAGTAGTCTCTCTGCCAGAGCTGATAACTGCTTAACAGAAACAGCCCTTAAATTTGACTGCCCAGGGAGAGCTACAGCCTTCCTAGGAAAGCCACTAAAGCCTCCCAAGCCCCATCCAAGGGCCACTGAGAGTTCCCCCTCAGCTGACTAACCCCTTGAGCTGACTAAACTAGACAGAGGAGGGTACTAGACTCTTTCAGAGTGATCAAGGAAAAATTAACTGAGGTTTATGTCCTCTTGTGCTCAATAGAGAAGACCTACTCCTTCAGAACCTCTTCTTATTTAACAAACATCCATTCATTAAACTCTATCACAAAACGCCCTAATGAGGTTCAAACCACACAAACCCCCAAAGTCAGCACTGAGCAGCCTCTATATGGACATACCCCAATGCTGCCCATCTAGAGAACTTCCTGTTCAGGTCCAGAAACAAACTGCCGCAGACTGGGACAAAATGGCGGCTTCCAGCTGAAAAGCATAGCTACTCACATGTAGCAGGTGTTCTCCGTAAATAGCAGGAATAAGTCCTCACATATGGTCAATGTCATTGACGGAGCCCCGCATGGAACGCTCCCAGCTTCCAAAATAAGCTTTTGGGAGTACACTGCACATGCATGCCTGCCTTCCCACCCACCACAGCGCCATATTCTCCAGTAAAATAACACAAAAGGAGCCAAAAAGGCAACTCCATGAGGAGGTAGGAGTGTTGTGAGGACTTCTTCCTGCTGTTCACGGAGAAGACCTGCTACAAGTCAGTAACTACGCTTTATCAGTGACCGAGCAGGAAATAAGTCCTCATGTATGGGATTCCCAAGCTACAGGCTACTGGAACCCGAGGAGATAAGCAGCCTGACCAGGCAATGAGAACTGGAGAAGTCAGTAAGACCAAAGAGCTAGTCCCGCTGACGGACTCATTTGATTCTGTATCCTCCGCCGACATCGACCTGAGGGGATTTTGAGCAGGTGTAGCCTGGGTGGACAGAAGGGCCGGTGGGTAGGAGCTGACTCTGACCCAAAGAGATGCTGGAGTACGGCTTAGCTAAAACTGCTGTCCCGTCAGGAATCCCCATCCAAACAGTAGTGGTTTGAAGGTATGGACCGAAAACCACGTCACAGCCCTGCAGATTTCCTTTGCAGACACAGGACAGAGGTTGGCCACCAATGTAGCCATTGCATGGACACTGTGAGCCATGACATGACCCTCAAGGCTCAACCCAGCCAGAGAATATGCATGAAAAATCCAAGTTATCAATGTCTGTTTAATGTATTATTACCACGTTTAAGTTATAATGTAAACCACTTTGATTTGAAATGGATAAAGGTTTGCCTCTTTGCAGATAATATGAAAATCTACAATAGAGTAGACACCCAGGAAGGTGTAGATAACATAAGAAGGGATCTAGCTAAGCTTGAAGAATGCTCACTCGTATTATTAGGTCATTTTGTACAGGGTAGACTAATATATAAAAGTTATGTGGACAATCCCTCAAATCCAAAAAACCCTGGCTATGATCTTTTCTATATAAGTAACTTATGATATTTTATGAAAGAAGAACTCCAGGTCTCAGACTCTATATTGGCACTCTCCTGCAGACTATGTCAATGGTTATGTGCCACTCTTGCATCAACGACCTGCGTTCTCTCTTAAGTTATTTTGAACAATAATGCTTGACAGGCAAGTTGACATTTCATATTTAAAGATATGAGAATAATTGTTCTTATCTTATGGCTCCCCGACGCCTTCTTTCGGCTGCCGTGTTGCATTTCACGAACTAACTGGTTTCATCAGGGGGTTGGATTTGAAATGTCTGCTGAATCTCAGCGGTTTCGCCTTGAAATTGTTGTGTGTGTCTCAAAACTGGCACTGTCAAAACAAGCAGTTACTTTAAATCGAGTTTACATGCCGTAAAAAAGAAATATGCTAGGAGAAATATTATAATATAGCCATCTTAAAATTAAGAAAGAACCTTGTCTTTACCTCACTGTTGGTGTTTCTAGTTCATATGGCTGGCGTGTTAGCTTTGAGCCTGGCGGCTTCCACAAAAAAATGCCGCGCATGCGGACCTCTTGAAGGGAAGGCTTTTATCTAGCAAATGGTCTTGAAACGTCAAAATGACGTAATGATGATTTAGCCGATGCAATGTCTAGGATAGCACTATGCTATGGGGAAGAACATTTGTTCGTCCAAAATAATGAACCTTGATTGTGTTGGTAAATCATAGGCCTGCGGCCCAATCAATGGTGATATTCATACCTTGTGGATGAATTGTCTGTAATCTATAGATCCAGCGTTGTTCATGGATGATTAATGTTTGTTCCCTGGTTTTGCCATTTTGTCCGACTTTCACCATGTCAATACAGAAACATTTAAGTTGTTCAAAAGCATGTTGTTTAGAGAGACAGTGTGCTACCATAGGCGCTTCTAACACCTTACACTTAAGTCTACTGCGATGTTCATTGATACGGATCCGGAATGGTCTTTCTGTTTTACCTATATAAAGTAAGCCACATGGGCATCTGATGCAATATACCACAGTTGACTGTTTTAATGTGTAACTTATGCCCCTATGCTGAAATTCCTTTAGCGTTTCAGAAATTACACAAATGTTACATCCCTCACATGTTCTATGTCCCCATGATTTCGTTTGTGTATAGTCCACTATCGGTCTTAATACTGCTGGACTAAGTCTCTCCTTCAGATTTTTATGACGCGTCCAAACGCATCTGATTTGTTGTTGCGTTAGACCTGGAAGGGTACTGATCACATTCATGTGTTTCTTAAGGGCGCATTTAATATACGTACTATAGGGAGAAAACTTAGTAATAAAATTTACTATTTTCTACGGCATGTAAACTCGATTTAAAGTAACTGCTTGTTTTGACAGTGCCAGTTTTGAGACACACACAACAATTTCAAGGCGAAACCGCTGAGATTCAGCAGACATTTCAAATCCAACCCCCTGATGAAACCAGTTAGTTCGTGAAACGCAACACGGCAGCCGAAAGAAGGCGTCGGGGAGCCATAAGATAAGAACAATTATTCTCATATCTTTAAATATGAAATGTCAACTTGCCTGTCAAGCATTATTGTTCAAAATAACTTAAGAGAGAACGCAGGTCGTTGATGTAAGAGTGGCACATATCCATTGACATAGTCTGCAGGAGAGTGCCTATATAGAGTCTGAGACCTGGAGTTCTTCTTTCATAAAATATCATGTTACTTATATAGAAAAGATCATAGCCGGAGTTTTTTGGATTTGAGGGATTGTCCACATAACTTTTATACATTAGTCTACCCTCTACAAAATGACCTAATAATACGAGTGATCATACACAAAAATGGAAGGTCAACATTTATGGAAAGATGTTTTCAGTTTTAAGGAGAATTATATAGCTGACCTTAGTAAAGAACCCACATTATTTACCGATGACAATGCACAGGAAGACGTTCTATCCACGGCGAATTGGGAAGATTTATTGAAACTTCAGAAAAGAAAAATCAGATTGGAACTTCATCGGTTAGCATTAATTGAATATATTTGCAGGCAACACATACCGAGAGGACTGAGAATGTACAAGGAACCCCGGATGCTCACCAACGATGTGGAATTTATGGAGAAATGGATCAGCATCCTTAATAAATGCTCTTTGGACTTGATGGTACTTATAGTGGACACTGCCGCTCATACTTTAGAATCCATCACTCAAGACATGGAAGCCATGAATATTAAGCTAAAGGAGTCTTAGACTCCAGATAAATTTGAAACAAAATCAGCAGACATCCACAAACAAGTCCGGACTTTAACGGAGGAAGTGAAAAAATTCAAAATGAAAAAATTAAGACGAGATAACATGGATTATACCTCAGGCTATGTCTATCCCTGGACAAACCCGAAACAAAATGTTAATAAAAAGAAAAAACAAGTTGAGTTTGAAACTACTTCGGAAGACTCTAGTGGCAACACTACTGACTCTAGTAAAAGATCCCGTGAGGTTTTTTCCGACGACCAGAACGGAAGAGTAAAAAAGAAAGATATGGTGAAAAACAAACAAAAAAACAAATGCAGAAACTCACAAAAATTGAGTTTTGACAGCTCTGGAACATCTAGAAGAAAACCAGTACCACTTCAACAATCTTCAATAGTAGTTAACTTATCACATTTACAATTAACACAAGAACAGACAGAGGTATTAAACAAGGGTCTTTCATTTGTCCCTGGAACAATATTTGATGAGTTCCAATTTAGAATTGATTTGGAGAGTCTCATAAGGAAGCTTAATTTGAAAGTATATTTTGCATCTCAAATACAAAGAGAGGAACCCCTCAATATAGAAGAATCAAAGAGAGTGCCGTTACCAATCAAATCTACATGGTCCCCCCCAGGACCATTACCTCCCGCATTAAATCTGTTCAAGGAATTAGTATTGCGTGACATTCACCAGCTGAAAGATACCTCTAGGAGAACAGCTAGATTCCTAACTAAAGCTCAATCACAGGCCCTTAGAGATTTACAAACTCGGACGGAAATAGTAGTCCGCAGAGCCGATAAAGGAGGAGCCATTGTTTTACAGGATAGGGAACAATACCTTTTAGAAGCGAACTCACAGTTGTCTAAGGAAAACACGTACAAAAGGCTGTCTATTGACCCCATGGTTGAGTTACAAAAATTAATAAAGAGTATTACCACACAAGCACTGCAAGACAAATTGATAAACAAGAAAGAATGGCAATTTTTGAATCCACCAAACTCCACCACAGCAAAACTATATTTAGTACCAAAAATCCATAAGGATTTTACTAACCCACCAGGCAGACCAATAGTTTCTACTAGGGTTACTGTCTTGGAACCCCTTTCGACATATATTGATTCATTTTTACGCCCATTACTAATCAATATCCCAGCATATTTAAAAGATACATCTCAATTTTTACAAATATTAGCTGATCACATACAATGGGCATCTCACATTGAAGTAGTATTAGTCACCCTAGACGTAACAGCACTTTACACCAGTATCCCCCAAATAGCAGCCCATGATACAATTTTGTCTGCTCTACGTGGAAGAGGAGATTTAACCCTTGCCCACCTACAGTTTTTAGAACGACTGACAGACTTAACGATATTTCAAAATTATTTTGAATTTGAACAACAAATTTTTCAACAAATATCAGGGGTGGCCATGGGAGCCACATGTGCTCCTTCCGTGGCAAACCTTTTCATGGGCGCCTTTGAACATAAATGGATGCCTATATCTCCTTACAGTGAACATATCGTTATGTGGCGTCGCTACATAGACGACGTGTTCATGTTATGGAAAGGTTCTACCTGCATTTTGGAAGAATTCATAAATTGTTTGAACAAGCAGGATGTACATATTCAGTTTACTCATACCTTCAATAGCAATAAGATTGTTTTTTTGGAGGTTATGGTGGAAAAGAGTACTGAGGGTTGGATTACTTCAGTATTTAAAAAACCGACAGACCGAAATACGTTTCTCCACTACAATAGTGGCCACCCAAGAAAATTAAGGGATAGTTTACCCTTATCACAATTTATTCGCTACCGTAGGAATTGTTCAGACGTACATACCTTTAAAACACAATCCAAGATACTTATGACAGACTTTAAATCCAGAGGTTATCCAAACCACATCATAAGAACAGCGTATAAAAGGGCACTATACAACAACCGGGAATTACTTTTTCAAACCAAGAAAAATACATCATCAGAAGATCAGATAGTAAATTTTATTACTAAGTTTTCTCCCTATAGTACATATATTAAATGTGCCCTTAAGAAACACATGAATGTCATCAGTACCCTTCCAGGTCTAACGCAACAACAAATCAGATGCGTTTGGATACGTCATAAAAATCTGAAGGAGAGACTTAGTCCAGCAGTATTAAGACCGATAGTGGACTATACACAAACAAAATCATGGGGACATAGAACATGTGAGGGATGTAACATTTGTGTAATTTCTGAAACGCTAAAGGAATTTCAGCATAGGGGCATAAGTTACACATTAAAACAGTCAACTACATGTAGTTCCCAATACGTGGTATATTGCATCAGATGCCCATGTGACTTACTTTATATAGGTAAAACAGAAAGACCGTTCCGGATCCGTATCAATGAACATCGCAGTAGACTTAAGTGTAAGGTGTTAGAAGCGCCTATGGTAGCACACTGTCTCTCTAAACAACATGCTTTTGAACAACTTAAATGTTTCTGTATTGACATGGTGAAAGTCGGACAAAATGGCAAAACCAGGGAACAAACATTAATCATCCATGAACAACGCTGGATCTATAGATTACAGACAATTCATCCACAAGGTATGAATAGCACCATTGATTGGGCCGCATGCCTATGATTTACCAACACAATCAAGGTTCATTATTTTGGACGAACAAATATTCTTCCCCATAGCATAGTGCTATCCTGGACATTGCATCGGCTAAATCATCATTACGTCATTTTGACGTTTCAAGACCATTTGCTAGATAAAAGCCTTCCCTTCAACAGGTCCGCATGCGCGGCGTTTTTTTGTGGAAGCCGCCAGGCTCAAAGCTAACACGCCAGCCATATGAACTAGAAACACCAACAGTGAGGTAAAGACAAGGTTCTTTCTTAATTTTAAGATGGCTATATTATAATATTTCTCCTAGCATATTTCTTTTTACTGCATGTAAACTCGATTTAAAGTAACTGCTTGTTTTGACAGTGCCAGTTTTGAGACACACACAACAATTTCAAGGCGAAACCGCTGAGATTCAGCAGACATTTCAAATCCAACCCCCTGATGAAACCAGTTAGTTCGTGAAACGCAACACGGCAGCTGAAAGAAGGCGTCGGGGAGCCATAAGATAAGAACAATTATTCTCATATCTTTAAATATGAAATGTCAACTTGCCTGTCAAGCATTATTGTTCAAAATAACTTGAGAGAACGCAGGTCGTTGATGCAAGAGTGGCACATATCCATTGACACAGTCTGCAGGAGAGTGTCTATATAAAGCTTGAAGAATGGTCTAGAATTTGGCAGCTAATATTTAATGTTAAAAAAATGCAAGGTCATGCATTTGAACTGCAGCAAGCCAAGGGAGCGATATAGTATAGGGGATAAAGTACTTCTGTCCACAAAAGAAGAACGGGACCTAGGCATGATTGGGTCTGATGATCTTAAAGTAGCTAAACAGGTAGAAAAGGTAACAGTGAAAGCTAGAAGGATGCTTGGGTGAGGAAGAGGAATGGCCAGCAGAAGAAAGGAGGTGATAGTGCCTCTGTATAAGTCTTTGGTGCGACCTCATTTGGAGTATTGTGTGCAATTCTGGAGACTGCACCTTCCAAAGGATATAAACAGAAGGTGACTACTAAAATGGTTAGTGGTCTTCATTATAAAGCATATGAAGACAGACTTAAGGAGCTTAATATGTATACTTTAGAGCAGGGGTCACCAACCTGTGGCCCGCGAGGTCCCTCCGTGCGGCCCGCGAGACTCTACCCCGGTGTGGCCCGCCAAGGCAAACTCACCAACTCCTTCTTCTGCAGCCGCGGCTCCCTGCCTCTTAGGGAACCGCGGCTGTGCTTGTAAAATCATCGCGGAGCCCTTCCTGTCTTGACGGGCTCCGTGCAGCATTGTCCCGCCTCCAAAGGAAGTGGTAAACAACTTCCTTTAGAGGCGGGACAATGCTGCACGGAGCCCGTCAAGACAGGAAGGGCTCCGCGATGATTTTACAAGCACAGCCGCGGTTCCCTAAGAGGCAGGGAGCCGCGGCTGCAGAAGAAGGGAGGGAGCTGACATGGAAAAATAAAACTACAGGTATGAGCAGGTTTTTTTTTCGCGGGTGGGGGGGGGGGGTGTGCGGCCCGCGAGTCTGCCGGTAGTCGGCTGTGCGGCCCGCGGCCCTCTGGAGGTTGGTGACCCCTGCTTTAGAGGAAAGGCAGGATAGAGGTGATATGACTGAGACGTTTAAATACCTCCATGGCATATATGCACAGATGGAGAGCCTCTTTTGATTGAAAGCAAGATCTGCTACAAGGGGACATAGGATGAGGGTGAAAGGTGACATCAACCATAGAGGCCTGAATAATATGTGGAATGCAGACCTAGAAGCTCACCCCAATCGCAGCTCCTCCAAGATGCACTGTTCAAATTTTGTTGACTGTAAACCGCACTGATTCTAAAGAGTGCAGTATAGAAAAGACATTAAATAAATAAATAAATAAAATAAATAAAAAGAAAAATGCAGTCCTCTGCCAGCTGCCTCCAAGAAATTGGGAAGGAGGAAAGGGAAATTGTCTCCATCCAGACTACTCCACACCAAGTCTCCACAATTGTAGAGGAATGGTGAGTGGGCGAGTGGGGGGAGGAACCTAGTACCACTAGATTCTGCATCCTAGTGGGCTCTGTTGCCAGCACAAGCCGACTTAAACCCCAAATTTATTCAGACTGCATCAGTTTAACTAACCTCCATCTGCTGGAGACTGAGAAATACTGGTGATAGCAGGGTTGCACAGGACCCTTATACTGTGATGATATCAAACCAGTGGTTCTCAGTCTCCATCTGCAGGTAGGAGATCATAATCCACATGTCTGGACTGGACTGGATGGACGATGAGGAAACTCTGCATTTAGATATTTAGAAAGGTCAACTAGTTCTAGGTGGCACCTTTGGGGGCCTGCGACTGCTAAAGTGAACACATTATCGGACCCTACAATGTAAACTTGGGGAAGATATTCATCACAAACAGATCATATTTATGCTGTCTGATCTATGTAGTATAGAGTATCCAATATGAAAAATATGAACAGCGTAGTTGCTCACCTGTAATAGGTGTTCTCCAGGGACAGCAGGAATCAGTCCTCACATATGAGTGATGTCGGCACCAAGAGAGCCCTCACGAAAGCATCTCCTCAGCTTTCAAAGAAAGTCTTTGGGACATGCCACCATGCATGCGTGGACCCCTTCTCACCCAAGAGTGCCATCTTTCCCAGTTAAATGATATTGCTAAGATGGGAAAAACAAAATACGGTAAATAAGCAACTCCAAGGGGAGAAGGGAGGGTGGTGAGGACTGATTCCTGCTGTCCCTGCAGAACACCTGTTACAGGTGAGTAACTACGCTTTCTCTGGAACAAGCAGGAAATCAGTCCTCACGTACGGGACTCCCCAGCTACAGGCTACTGAGAACCTGTAAAAAATGCCAGAGTGACCCGAAAGGAGTAAGCTGTGAGCTGCAGCAGTTGAGTCCCAACTGAGAAACTCTCGCAAGACCCAAATGTCTGGTGGAGAACCAGCACTCCGGTAGCCTGAACACAGAAGGGTCAGAGGGCAAATATTGCCTACATCCAGAATACATTATGGAGTACAGCTTGGCTGAAGGCACTGTCCCATTTGGACTCCCTCTCCAGGCAGTAGTGAGCTGCGAAGTATGGACCGAAGACAAGGTGGCGGCCCGGCACATTTCCATCGTAAGTGCGGAACTCAGATCTGCCACAGAGGAAGCCATGGCCCTGACACGGTGTGTCATGACCCGGTAGTCCAGCGAGATCCCAGCCTACTCATATAGGTGCGGGCAATACAGTCTACTACCCAAGCGGACAGAGTTCGCTTGGTCACTGGAAGCCTCAGTCGGCATGGGTCACAGGAGACGAAAAGCTGAGGTGCTTTGCGATGGCCCAGAGTCCGTTGCAGATAGGACAGGGCCCTCTTACAATCAAGAGAATGGAGAGTAATCTCCACCTTGCTAGCATGAGGCCTCGGGAATAAAGTGGGGTGCACCACCTCCTGATGGAAGTGGAAGGGGGACACCACCTTTGGCAGAAACTTGGGATGTGTGCGGAGCACCACCCTGTTCTTGTAGAACCTCGCGTAGGGAGGCTCTGAACTGAGAGGGGCATTCTCTCAATGGAATGGTGGTATGCCACGATAGCATTCAGGTGTACCCTGACTGAGTTGGACTTCAGTCCCACTTGGGACAGGTGGAGTAAGTACTGGAGGACCAGTTGCACTGAGCAGAATAGGTCTGCCTGTCTCTCAGTGCACTACACCGAAAAATGGCGCCACATAAAGGAGTATGCCCTTCTTATGGAGGTCTTGCGGGAAGCCAGAAGGATCTCCTCCACGTCTTGTGGGAAGCTGAAAGGAGCGAGAGCTTCCCTTTCAGCAGCCAAGCCGTGAATGACAGGGACACCAAGCTGGGGTGGAGGAGAGAGAGCCCTCCTCATGTGACAGACGTTCTGGGGCGTGGCCCAGGAGAATCAGAAACGCCGCCAACAGGCAGAGAGTTAGCAGGAACCAAGGTTGCCTGGGCCACCAGGGGGCTATCAATATCAGGGATGCTTTGTCACTCTGGACCTGGAAGAGGGTCTTGGCGACCAACAATGTTGGTGGGAAGGCATAGAGAAGGCCTTCTATCTGTGGAATGAGGAATGCATCTGCCGCCACCCAGGATGGGTGTGGCTGACAGGAACAGAAGCTGGGCAACTATGTATTGTTCGGCTTGGCGAACAGGTCCACTAGCAGAGTGCCCCAGAGCTGGAACATCTGGGAGGCCACTCTGGGGTCCAGGCACCACTCATGCAGCTGGAGGACTCTGTTCAGCCTGTCCGCCAGAGCATTCTGCTGGCTCAGGAGGTAGACCACCCACAGGAGCATCTCGCTGCGAGTCGCATATGAGCAGAGGGACACTGCCTCCTGGCAGAGGGAGTATGACCACGTGGCTCTCTGCTTGTTCACATTGACAATCAAGTCACATTGCGACTTGATTGTCCATTTAGATCAGCACCACCTGGTTCTGGAGCCTATGGTGGAAGACATGTAGGGCCAGAAATATGGCAAGGAGTTCCAGAAGGTTGATCTGCAACTGGCCTTCCTCCTGGGAACACCTGCTTTGGGTATGGAAGTCTTCGCAGTGCGTGCCCCAATCCAGCAGGGAGGTGTCTGTGGTTAGGACCCTCTTAGGGGCGGGTGCCAAGAAGGGCATCCCAGTGTGAAGTTGGCATGGAAGCTGCCATCAGTTGAGGGAGTCCACCAGCTGATGGGTCTCTCTCACCCTGTCCCGGAGCCTGCCTGTGGCTTGTGCCCACTGGGAGTGGAGGCAACACTGAGCCGCCCTCATGTGCAGGCGGGCGTATGGGTCATGTGGACCTTGGAGGCAACACTGAGCCACCCTCATGTGGTCGAGCAGGCAGAGGAGATTGCAAGCAAGCACTGACCGGCAGTGCTGCACCTTTGGGCTAGTGCCTTAAGACATTCTGACCTTTCCAGAGGGAGGAAGGCCTTGGCCTGGAGGGTGTCTAGCTGAACCCCAATGAACTCCAGGCCCTGGGCCAGAGTGATGTGGGAATTGGGGTAATTGATGATGAGCCCCAGGTGCTGCAGGGTATGGATGGTGTGTTCAGTGGTGTCGTGCATCTCTGCAGGTGTGCCTCCCCTTATGAGCCAGTCGTCCAGGTAGGGAAAGATGAAGGCTCCTTGGAGATGAAGGTGGGCTGCAACCATTGCTAGGCACTTGGTGAAGACCCTTGGTGAAGAGGCCAGCCCAAAGGGCAGCACTCTGTACTGGTAGTGAGCTCCTCCCACCACGAACCAGTGTGTGTAAGCATCCTTCAGGTCTAGGGACAGCATTTTGAACTTCTCCCTCCCCAGGAATCAGTTCAGGTCCCACAGGTCTAGGATGGGCTTGAGGCCCCCTGTTCATTTGGGAAAAAGGAAATATCTGGAGTAGAAGCCTTTGCCCCAGAGGTGTTTGGGCGCTGGCTCTACTGCCTTGTCCTTGAGGAGGCCTGCGAGCTCTGAGAGGAGCAGAGCCTGGTGGAGGAGAGGTCTGACAGGCTCTCCTAGAAAGTAAGATGGTGGAGTCTGTTGCAGGAGGAGGAGGTAACCCTCCCTGACAACCTGCAGTACCCATGATTTGAGCAAACAGAGCCAGATGTCCCCCCTGTAGTCCTTTAAGGGACCTCCTAGGGGGAGGGAGGTCATGGCCAGGGAGTCAAAACCTCCATCCAGGCAGGGCCGGGACCGGTGTCAGCACCTAAGTCTTGGGGGTCTTCTGCTTGTGGCAGCCGTGCCCTTGCCCTTTGTGCTGCTGGCCTTGCTGCAAAGCCAAGGCAGCCTGGAACGTGGGGCATTGCCAAAACCCCCTTTTTTTCCCCTCGGGAAGAAGGGCTTCTTCCCTGGCCCTTCTTCTGGAGATACACAGAGGTCTTTTTAGAGAGTCTGGTCCTTATCTCGGTCTCTATTTCAGCTGCCTTGTCTGTCATGGGTTTCCCAAAAAGATTCTCAGTGATACAGGGGACATCAATGAGCTTGTCCTGAACCCATTGTTCGAGGTCAAATGACTGCAGCCAGGTCTGGTGTCGGGCCCGGATGCCTGCGGCGGCTACCCTGGCTGAGGACTTGAAGCCGTCGTATGCTGCTCGAGATAAGAACTTAAAGCACTCCTTGTCCGCCGAGGCCAGTGACTTGAACCATTGAAGAGGTTCCCTGTCAAGGCTTGCTGTTAAACCGGCAAGTTCCCTCGCCAGCTCTTTGAGATACATATCAATGTATGATTGGTAGGATTGGACTCGGCAGGCAAGCATCAAACCCTGAAAGGCCTTTCGGCCGAGGGCGTCGAGGGTCCGGGCTCCCTACCAGGGGGGCACCAACGAATGAGTCTTTTGACTCTTGAGTCTGCACATGGCTGACTCAATGACCATCGAGTTGTGTAGGAGCTAGGTCTTCTGGAACCCGGGGCTCCAGAGGACTCGGTACATGGAGTCGTGCTGCCTGCTTATTATAGGCAGTGATGCCGGTGTTTCCCCACATACGGAGGAGGTGACACTCGAGGATCAGAGGGACAGGCACCGTGAAGGCCTCCTTTGGAGGGGCTTCGTACTGGAGAATCTCCAGTTCCTCCATGCGGGTGTCTTCCTCCTTCGCTTCAGTCTCGACGGCGAGCATATTAGTCATATCCCTCACAAAATCAAGGGGGGGGGAAGGCACCCGACACTGGAGAGATGGGTCTGAAGGCACGTCTCTGTGCCTCCAAGTGTCTGTGGACTCCTCGTCCTGGATCTCCCACTTCAACTTGAAATCAGAGGACAGGTCCGAGGCCCTGTGGTTTCCACAGTCGAGGCCTGAGCCTGACGACCCGCAGCCTCCGGAGAACCTGCGGTCCAAGCCGTGTGTACTCACTGGAGAGGACCTGAGTCCCAAGGAACGGGATCGGGACCTCGTCCAATGCCAGTGGCTCCCTCGAGGCCAGTGGCGCCAGGATCTGGGGAAGCCCTCGATGTTGAGGGTTCTGTCATCAGGGCTGATGAACCGGACATGAACCCCACTGCTGGGCCATGAGGGCAGAGATACTGCGTTCTAAGGCTGACAAGCCTGGTCTCCATGCCAGTTGGCTCCGGAGCATTCAATGTGGCCACAGAGGGTTTTATGCCCGGAATTGGCTCCATTGAGGGAGAGTCCTTGAGGAGGATGGCCTCGGGTGTCCGAGTCCAGTCACCAGCGACTCCTTCCAGGGCAGCTTGTGAGGCCGCTCCCGTTCGGACTCACGCTGGGAACTGTGGGGCCTGGAGTGGGATTTTCTCACCTTCCCGGACCCGTCCTCCGAGGCGGTCTTTGAGGGTTTCGACTTCTTACATTCCGCCTCTGGAGATTTCTTCTCAGAGGAACCGTGGCCGCAGGACTCTGAGGCAGCTCTGGCATCATGGGGCACTGAGGTACCGGATAGGGTCCTGGAGTGCGGTGTTGCCGGAGACTCCAGGGCAGAGTCAGACTTGGGAAAGAACTTTTCCTGCTGCAGCTGATGGCTCTTGATGACCTTAGAGGTCATGGCCCTGCAGAGTTCGTGGTCCAAGTCAACTGGCCCAAAACAGCAGACATGAGGATCGGTGAGGGACAACTTACTCCAGTGATCACATTTCTAGAAACCACTGAAGGCCATTGGGAAAAAGGGGGCCCACCCACCCAGGCATAGGTCCAAGGCATGCAGTCAAAAAAAGGGCACGAAGCGCCGTTCAAGGGAACCTCAAGAAAAATAAGAGAAAAACAGAACAAACCCGAGGAGCAATGCAAGGCAAGGTGAGCTGGCTCAGGGGCGGGAAAGGAACTGGTGGTATATGTACTGGATAAAACTATGCAAAAAATACACTTTTTCCGTGGGAAAGTGGACAGACCTCCGGAGGGCTCCATAGAAAAAAGGAAACTGGACAAGATGGCATCCTTGCGCAGGAAGGGGACCATGCATGTGTGGTAGCATCTCCCAAAGGCTTTCTTTGAAAACTGGGGAGATTTTATTTATTTCATTTAGGCTTATATACCGCTTGTCTACCAGTCAAAGTTGTGTACATTCAGGAACTGTATATACATTTTTCCCTTGTCCCCAAAGGGCTCACAATCTTTGCTTTTGTACCTAAGGCAACGGAGGGTTAAGTGGCTTGCCCAAGACCACAAGGAGCACCTGTGGGACTAGAAACTTCAGTCCTTCTGAGAGGGCTCCTTTGGTGCCAACCTCAACCATATGTGAGGACCGACTTCCTGCTTGTTCCTGGAGAAAGAATTACCCATTTCCCGCAATGTAATAAGATTTAAAAAAAAGAATAAACTTCTCAGACACAAACATCATACCATGCAAAAAACTAAATTGATATTCCTGTGAAGAAACATTTTCCAAGCCAGACCATTTCAGCAATGACCTTATGAGTTCACTGAAAGCAAACTTCCGTAATACACAAGAATGCAAGACATTTAAAACTAAAAGGATCAACACTTTAAACAAATGCAAAGGGATTCAATAGAAAAATAATTTATTCACTTCTTACCAGGCATAGGAGAATTTACTCATGAAGATTTTGACCTCCAAGAGACAAGCAGCTAAACATTACACAATACAATAACACTCATACAAACCCAAACAAGGTTATTATGTTCTTTTAATTCCGTCCCCCTACCCTGTTGAAAGTTCTCCCTAACCCCAGTTATATATATTCCAAAAGTTGGATGCAATGTGTTCTTTGTTAACTCTGTAAGTTAGTCACCTGTAAACTGCTTTGATTCTAAGAAAAGCAGTCTATAAAACCGGTTAAATAAACAAACAAAACAAAAATACATTACATTTTTCTTGACTATTCACTTTTGTAAAATGGGACATTTGGATCAATAGAGCAAATAGATCCCAGGAAATAAAGCGTAGTTACTCACCTGTAACAGGTGTTCTCCAGGGACAGCAGGAATCAGACCTCACATATGGGTGACGTCGACGCCGACTGAGCCCTCGTGCGGAGCAATTTCCCCAGCTTTCAAAGAAAGCCTTTGGGAATGCTCTGCGCATGCATGGTTCCCTTCCCGCCCAAGGGTGCCATCTTGCTCATTCAGATGACATAGCTAAAAAGACGGAAAAATGAATAAAAATCAATAACAGTAACTGCAATTCCAGGAGAGGAGGGAGGGTCACGAGGACGGATTCCTGCTGTCCCTGGAGAACACCTGTTACAGGTGAGTAACTACGCTTTCTCCAGGAACAAGCAGAAAGTCAGTCCTCACATATGGGACACCCTAGCTACAGCCTACCAAGAACCTATAGCCGAAAAAAGGCTCCCTCTAGGCGAGCCGCAACAGCAGCGAGAGAAGTTTCTCCGAAAATGCAGCCCCCACAGTAGCCTCACACCAGAGGGCCGGAGGGTCGGAGTTGCCTAAATCTCGAATAGATTCCGGAGTACCGCCTGACCGAAAACATTGTCCCGTCTGGACTCTCTCTCTGGGCAGTAATGGGCTGCAAAAGTCTGGCTTGAAGACCAAGTTGCGGCCCGGCAGATATCTGCCAATGGAACAGAGCGGTGATTAGCCACCGATGCGGCCTTAGCCCTGACACAGCGGGCCGTGATACGACCGTGCAGCTGGAGGTAAGCTGCCCTGTACGCCCAGGCAATGCAGTCCGCCACCCAGGTGGATAACGTGCGCTTGGAGACCAGTAGACCCAGTTTACTAGGGTCATAAGAGACAAAGAGCTGAGAAGCCCTCCGATGCCCCCGCGTACGCTCCAAGTAGAAGGCGAGCGCCCTCTTACAGTCCAGGGTATGCAGAAATGTTTCAGCCTTGCTGGTGTGCAGCCTGGGAAAGAAGGTTGGAAGAACCACCTCTTGGTTGAGGTGAAATGAGGAAACCACTTTTGGGAAGAACTTGGGGTGTATGCGGAGCACCACCCTGTTCTTGTAAAACCGTGTGTACGGTCTATCTGACACTAGAGCCTGCAGCTCACTCACACATCTAGCCGATGTGAGTGCCACCAGGAAGAGCACCTTCCAGGAGAGGAAGTGCAGATGGCAAGTGGACATCGGCTCGAAAGGAGGGCGAGTGAGTTGCTGCAAAACCACATTGAGATCCCACTCCGTCGCCGGAGGATGGATGGGAGGTTTCAGCAGGAGCAGGCCCCTGAGAAACCTGGCTACCAAGGGGTGAGCCGAGAGAGGCTGACCATCTATTGGGGCGTGGTTAGCTGACAAGGCACTCAGGTGGACCCTGACTGAGTTCAACTTGAGTCCCACCTCCGAGAGATGAAGCAAGTACTGTAATACTTGGGGAACCTGAGAAGGGTTCAACGGTATGTTGGTGACACCACACCTGGAACATGCACCATTTACAAGCGTATGATTTTCTGGTGGAAGGCCTTCTGGAGGCCAACAACACTTCTTCTACCCCCTCGGGTAGGAGAAGAGGTGCAAGGCCTACCCTCTCAGCAGCGAGGCCATCAAATTGAGGGATCTTGGATTGGGGTGCACGAGGGAACCCTGCTCCTGGGTGAGGAGGTCGGGTTGCACCCCCAAGGGGAGAGGAGTCTCTACCGCCAGTTGAAGAAGAAGTGGGAACCAAGGCTGTCTCGGCCACCTGGGCGCTACTAGGATCACCCAGGCTTTGTCCCTGCAGATCTTGAAGAGAGTCCGTGCTACCAGCGAGGTAGGCGGAAAAGCATACAGGAGGCTCCCCGACCAAGGGAGAAGAAAAGCATCGGCCGCTACCCTGAGGGGGTGCGGTTGTCTGGAGCAAAACCAGGGCAACTGATCATTTTGTGGACTGGCAAAGATATCCATGGATGGGAGGCCCCAGTGGCTGAAAATCTTCTGGGCGACCTCCCTGTTTAGTTGCCATTTGTGGAGTTGAAGAACCCTGCTCAGTCTGTCTGCCAGGCAGTTCTTCTGGCCCGGTAGGTAAACCGCATGGAGAGACATGTTGTGCTGAACTGCAAAAGAACAGAGGTCCAGAGACTCCTGGCAAAGGATCCGCGATCTGTAGGAATGGACAGATAAAGGGATACCAGAATCCCCAATATGTAATTGAAGATGGATGAAGTTCTTGATACAAAATGTGTTTAGAAGTTTGACTTTTCACCTACTTCCTTCTAAATAGAATAGGATGTCATGGTCATGGGTCCTGTGTAACCGTCTTTAAAATAGATGGAACAGTGTTAACGCAAGCAAAAAGAACATAGGCTATGAACTGTGCAAGCATAAAGTTCATTGTACAGTCAGCTGGAAGTCCCTGCTGACAAAACATAATTTTTGCAACTTTTGCAATTATAAATTTCATCTAATATACTGTAATCAGATCTTACTCTGTAAAAAGAACTTTGGCGACACCTTGTGTTATTTCATGGTTATAATAAATGACTGTTACTTCCTCTTTTTCTCTAATAAAAGGGAGCTTTTAGGAGGAGAACTTTGAATTCAATAAGCCTGGAATTATGCCTGTTCATAGTCCGCTTATTGTCTTCCCTCTGAGCTCAAAGAAAATAGCACTTTGTGTGTGTGTGATTGTGTTCTGTATTACTCTCTGTCTGTTTCTCACTGTTTGATGGATCAGAGATCTAAAGAGCCGTGGTATCGTGGTATTGTGGTCAGATCATGGAGTTTTCTTCAGTTGGTGCTGGACTCGGATCTCTGTGTTCCTTCCGCAGTTGGAAACAGTAGACAAGTCTCAAGGACTGAGTGAGTATACTAAAAAATTGACAGATATCTGTGTATATTGTGATTATAATATAAAGTCGGTAAGGTTAATTAGAGATCTCAGTTAGATAAGTGAAGTGAGATGGGGCAAGAGAAAAGGAAGCCCTAATTGTGAAATGAGGCGCAAATTTTGGTGAAGCGCCCTTATGTTAATATTCGATGACTGCCAGTAACCACAGTTTGCCGTTCCTCCTTTGTGGAACATTTCAGTGGAGCAAATTGAGGTTAGTTACAGTATGAAATGGCTTTTGAAGCGAATTTCATACCAGTCATGAATGTACCGTGTATGGTTTAAGGCTGAAAAGTGCAGCAAGCCACTGACTCTGTGTTTTGAAAAATTTAAAAATCAAGTGTTTAGGATGGATAGTGTAAATATAAAAGAAACTGAAACTTACAGGGAAAAACTTAAGACATTGCTCTATGAAAAAATAGAATTAATCAAACAAAGTTTTGAAGGACTGATTTTCATGTCATAATTGTAGTGTGAAGTTTGTTTCCTCTAATTCCGTGGTTAGGGAAGTGTGCTGTGCAGTGTAAGTTTTGATATTTACTGCAGTAATAATGTAGAGATTTCCGGCACAGATAACAGTTTGGCATGACTGCAATATTAGCAGGAAAGAAAGTCTTGAGCAACTGTGGTAAGCTTTTCTTTGTTAGACTAACCATTAGGGAAGTTAAAAAAAACCTCCAAATGTGATTAACCATTTCTCTTACTTGTGTATGTATAGTAAATAAGTTTTGTTTTTAGGTCTGGATCTGAACTTATTTTGGGTTATGAGAATTTATTTACTGATTCCATTCTATGTGTAATAATGCAAATGCTGAAAAATATTATTAGAAACATTACTCCTTGGTGTTTATGTCTCTGGATACTTTGGGAAAAAAATGATTGATGATATATTCTCCTAATTGTATTTCTAGTTATATTTGATGTGAATGAATGGGAAGATCTTCCATGCTTTGATATATTTAGATATTTGATAAAATTGTGTGATGTAATAAAGGTTTAAAAAATAGTTTTAAAGGAAAGAGAAGTTAGTAACTTAACTGGAAAAAAAGTGAATTGCTAGTCAAGTTAAGTCAAGCAAGTTTGTTTACTTAAAGGGAAAAAGTGAATGATACAATTACATTCAAACAAATGAATTAAGTAATTAAAACAGTATGGCGAATATATGTATAATGTTGAAAGTTCAACTATGATAGTGTATGAGTAAATGTCTGAAGAAAAAATGCTGATATTTCTCTTAGTCTCTTTTAAACTAATCTGCAGGAGTCGATTGGAGGAGTGATCTTAAATTCTCATGTCTTGTATGTTTTAGCTATTATGAAAGACCTCTGCAGAACTGATGTTATTAATTGCAAGTGTGAAGCAAATGCCTTGCCGCTAATGGAATATTTTTAAATTAGTATCACTGAGTTAGATTTAATATGCTTACCTCTTCTATTGCTGCTGTTTGTGTTTTTGCTAAGAAATTTCCCATTGGACGTAAGCCACTGGGTTATTTTTCAGACTTTTGTGACCCTATTGTAGCAGGAATGCCTCCATGTTTCAATTTTCTGGTAGCAGTAGTCTTTGCAATCCAAATTACTGATTTTCTAGTACTTTAACATGTTTCTCATTAAGTTTTCGCGTCTTCTACACTTGGAAAAAAAACCCCAGCTTCCTTTCAGCTTTAGATTGCTACTGTTTGACCTCACTCTGTACTGGTGGTTCTGCTTTGCACAATGAATAAGGAAAACTGATGCAATTGTAAGAGCTGATTCTGTGACAGTGGCTGCTTTGCTATTTGCTAATGCTCAACTAGCTGAAGTGTTCGCTCTTTCTAGAGCTCTTGAGTTATCTGCTCACTTGATTAATACTGATTTTGCCTCAGGCTTCTTGCATGAGGAGCCCTATGTGCTGATATTCTACTACTATGCTGTTTTGTTCTGAAAAGAAGTGGTAATTAACAGTTTTAATTGGTTCAAATTTGGTGTTAAAGAGTTTTATAGTTGATGAATGTACACACCCTTATGTAAATGTTCCTTCCTTTGTGAGCTTAGATGTCTATGTGAATTAGAATGGAATGGAGATTTTCCCCAGTTATCACAGGGGTACTCTGCTGAAACTGCATAACCTCTGAAGTGGACAAAGGAGGAGAAGCATAGACTGGGGGGGGAGGGTGGTGTCCGGTCAGGAAAGCTTAAGGACACAGGAGAGGGCCGGAGCATGAGAAAGTCAGGGTCAAGCGTAGCATCCGCACCAGATAGTACCTTAACATGCTTATCCATGGGACCCACCGCAGACTCAGTTGCCACAGCTGGCTCGATCTTTTTCTTACGCTTTCCCATCACAATTCCTACCGCCAAAGGATGATGAACCGGGCTCCTTACTCCTTCGTTACTCCAAGGGGCTCCCAAGGGGCCTAAACTGCCTCTTGTATCTAGCCCCTTCTATCGTTGCCCCGGCTAGCGCCTCCGGCTGCGCCAGGCCAACAGCCTTTTATGGGAGACTCCCAAGGCGATTCTCTCCCTGTTCCAGTTTTTGAAGAGGCCCCCGATGACGTCGGGGCCACCGGAACAGAAGCCTGCCACTCCGGACCACTGCGCTGCCTCTCTGCTCTCCCAAGGCGATTCTCTCCCTGTTCCGGTTTTTGAAGAGGCCCCTGATGACGTCAGGGCCACCGGAACAGAAGCCTGCCACTCCGGACCACTGCGCTGCCTCTCTGCTCTCCCAAGGCGATTCTCTCCCTGTTCCGGTTTTTGAAGAGGCCCCCGATGACGTCGGGGCCACCGGAACAGAAGCCTGCCACTCCGGACCACTGCGCTGCCTCTCTGCTCTCCCAAGGCGATTCTCTCCCTGTTCCGGTTTTTGAAGAGGCCCCCGATGACGTCGGGGCCACCGGAACAGAAGCCTGCCACTCCGGACCACTGCGCTGCCTCTCTGCTCTCCCAAGGCGATTCTCTCCCTGTTCCGGTTTTTGAAGAGGCCCCCGATGACGTCGGGGCCACCGGAACAGAAGCCTGCCACTCCGGACCACTGCGCTGCCTCTCTGCTCTCCCAAGGCGATTCTCTCCCTGTTCCGGTTTTTGAAGAGGCCCCCGATGACGTCAGGGCCACCGGAACAGAAGCCTGCCACTCCGGACCACTGCGCTGCCTCTCTGCTCTCCCAAGGCGATTCTCTCCCTGTTCCGGTTTTTGAAGAGGCCCCCGATGACGTCGGGGCCACCGGAACAGAAGCCTGCCACTCCGGACCACTGCGCTGCCTCTCTGCTCTCCCAAGGCGATTCTCTCCCTGTTCCGGTTTTTGAAGAGGCCCCCGATGACGTCGGGGCCACCGGAACAGAAGCCTGCCACTCCGGACCACTGCGCTGCCTCTCTGCTCTCCCAAGGCGATTCTCTCCCTGTTCCGGTTTTTGAAGAGGCCCCCGATGACGTCGGGGCCACCGGAACAGAAGCCTGCCACTCCGGACCACTGCGCTGCCTCTCTGCTCTCCCAAGGCGATTCTCTCCCTGTTCCGGTTTTTGAAGAGGCCCCCCGATGACGTCGGGGCCACCGGAACAGAAGCCTGCCACTCCGGACCACTGCGCTGCCTCTCTGCTCTCCCTGAAGCCTGTGGTATGGGTACCCGTGCCAAAGGAAGCCAGTTTAGTACCTGCTGAGCAGGTGACCCTGGCTGACATTTGGAAGGTGGTTACCCGTATTGAAAGTTCCTTAGTGCCTACTGTGATTCAACTTTGCAGTTTCTCTTCGGAGATTACTGCTAAGTTGTCTGAATTGGATAATAAGGTGGAGATTGTTTCAAAGCAGATTTCCAATTGTGAAAATCAGTGTCAGGCTCTTAAAGATGTGAATGTTTCTCATATAAAAGATAGCTTAGTCTTACACCACAAAATGGAACAGTATGAGAATTTGTCTCGTGCAAAAAATGTTAGGATGTTGAATTTTCCTTATTGTAGGTTGCTTTCAGCTGAAATACTTCTGCGAAAATATTTTAGAGAGGTTTTGGGACTGGCTACGGCTGATTCCATTTGTCTCTCTAAATTATATTATTTGACGGGTAGAGCTCTGTCTCAGGACTCCTCTGGGGGGTTTGATGAGGTTCGAGGTGGGACTGACCTGGATCTCACCAAATTCCTGGAGGACTCTCAGGATAATATTTCTTCTAGAGCCACTTTGGTGGTTTCCTTCCTTTCGGACCAGGATAGAGCTCTAGTATTTCGTAGTTATTTCAAGAACATGTCTGTACTATTTTGTGGTATGAAAGTACAAATATTTCCTGATGTCTGTAGGGCGACTCAAACTAGGAAGAAGGGGTTTTTGGCCCTTAAACCTAGAGTGATTGCCCTGCCGGCCACTTTTTTTCTCCGTTATCCTTGTAAGTGCTTGTTAACTTTTCAGGGATCTCGGTATGTTTTCCTGGATCCTTCTCAACTTGAGTCATTTCTTGGTGATAAAGAGGGGCTTGGCTCTAAGCGGCTGGGACAGGTGGGTTAGTTAATTTTGCTGTCTAGGAATTCAGGAGGTTAACTCTTGGGTTTTTTCCTCTAGTTTATTATGGTTATTATGTTCTCCCCTTATTGTGGGCTAGGTTTGATGTATTGTTGTTATGTGTATTTTTATATATTTTCTTTGTTTTTCTTCTTAATGTATCATCAGAATGTTTCTTTGTGCTTACTTTGTAAGTTTTGTGAAAATTTCAATTAAAAAAAAAAAAGAATGGAATGGAGAAGTAGTCTAATGACTAGAGTGCTAGCACTCCTTGTGACCTTGGATAAGTCACTTAACCCTCATTGTCTTACAAAGACAAATTTCAAGTTATCAATGTTCCTGTTTAATGTGCTGTACCAAGTTTTAGTTGCAATGTGAACTGCTGTGATTAGTGGGGAAAGTAGTATTAGAAAAATAAAAATAAAAAAACCAAAGAAAAGTGCAAAAATAGATAAACCAGGTCAGTTGGGTGTGGCTGGGAGGTTATATGCTGAGGTGAATAGATGGGATTTAAGTAGGGACCTGAAATTGGTGTAGTTATCTTTCAGACGGAGTGGAGTGGGAAGAGAGTTCCACAGAGCTGGACCAAGGAAGAAAAAGGCAGAATGACGGGTAGACTGTAAGTGTGCATGAGATGGTGGGGGGAAGTAAAGTTGATTAATGTGAAGAGAATGAAGACTACGTGTAGGGATATGGAAGTGGAGAAGACCAGTGAGGTATTGGGGTGTTTGTGTGCAGGATGCGGTGATAATGTTTAAAGTAATGTGAGTTGAATCATCACCTAAGATAAGACAGCCTTCCTAGTAATTGTTAACAAACAACTGAAATGAGTTTAAATTATTTGTCATAAACTGCTAGTTATGTTTTAATGTTTGTTACCCCTCGAATAAACCAGATTGACTATATCTTGTATATTGTTAAGGCTGGAGAATACATCACAAACATAATTAGTGATATGAATATGTACAATTGTGTTCCTGACAGGAAAAAGCAATGTGTCTATCAGGCCACATGCTAACATTTGATTTGGCAAGTAGACAGAATAAGTTTAGGAATGCAGATGAAAAAAATAACTGTTACAGACTAGCTATGTAATAATTTAGTGCTAGCTATAGATGTATTGTAATTAACAATAGATAATATAATTCTGTTCAACAATTTAAGACTGTCATTAGGGATGAATAATTGTGCTTGTTTGCAATTGCATGGAATCAAGAGAGATGCTGTAGTGGAGAATTGGATTTTTACAAATTATATATTGTATGCACTGAATCCTATGGGCCGAAGAAGAACACTACTGTGAATGAAATGCTACTGGATATGGAGACTCCTGATAAAGATCAACGATTCCAGCGGAACTACTCATGTATGCGCAGCAGTGAAGCCTGGGTGGATGGTCATTGAAAAAGATTGATCTAAGATGTGCATAGCACAGCCCATGGTGAGAAAGGATGCTGCTGACGAATCTGGAGTGATGACTGGTGTCATGATATGAGGGACTAATCTCTGAATTATTGCTAGATCTACGAGAAGCAATTGGCCACTGCTGGATGAGGTAGTGCTTACAAGAATAATTGGTAAAGTCTTGTTTTCTGTACACATTTTTTATTGAGGCTAAGCAAAGGTAAACAATGTCACATGATTTTGTATAATGATTTCTTCCAATGAACAAGATGGAGCTCACCTATGGACCAGATGTGCCTAGGACTTTGAAAGAACATCTGCAAAATGAAGCCTACTGTAGAAGATTATTCCGGAATTGGATATGTTTCAGCTACTGTTCTTTTGTAATGATTCTTTCTAGAATCACAGGGAGGACTGTAGGAATGGACAGATAAAGGGATACCAGAATCCCCAATATGTAATTGAAGATGGATGAAGTTCTTGATACAAAATGTGTTTAGAAGTTTGACTTTTCACCTACTTCCTTCTAAATAGAATAGGATGTCATGGTCATGGGTTCTGTGTAACCGTCTTTAAAATAGATGGAACAGTGTTAACGCAAGCAAAAAGAACATAGGCTATGAACTGTGCAAGCATAAAGTTCATTGTACAGTCAGCTGGAAGTCCCTGCTGACAAAACATAATTTTTGCAACTTTTGCAATTATAAATTTCATCTAATATACTGTAATCAGATCTTACTCTGTAAAAAGAACTTTGGCGACACCTTGTGTTATTTCATGGTTATAATAAATGACTGTTACTTCCTCTTTTTCTCTAATAAAAGGGAGCTTTTAGGAGGAGAACTTTGAATTCAATAAGCCTGGAATTATGCCTGTTCATAGTCCGCTTATTGTCTTCCCTCTGAGCTCAAAGAAAATAGCACTTTGTGTGTGTGTGATTGTGTTCTGTATTACTCTCTGTCTGTTTCTCACTGCTTGATGGACCAGAGACCTAAAGAGCCGTGGTATTGTGGTCAGATCATGGAGTTTTCTTCAGTTCACACAGAACATAGCCAACTGGTTGTCCGTCTGTACCAGGACAGAGTGATTGGAGAGGACAGGAGCAAAGGCTTTTAGAGCTAAGCGAATGGCTCGGAGTTCCAACAGGTTGATCTGGAGTGTGGCCTCCTGAGGAGTCCGCTGACATTTAGTGCAAGAGCCCTGACAATGGGCTCCCCAGCCCATCAAGGAGGCATCCGTAGTCAGCACCCTTGTATGCACGGGAAGCTGGAACGGTACCCCCCGCAGGAGGTTCCCTGATTGTGACCACCACTGCAGGGACTGCCCCAGGGGTTTGGATACTGCCACTCTGTCGGACAGGCATCCTGTGGCCTGTGACCACTGGTCCTGCAAGGACCACTGAGCTGTCCGCATGTGCATGCATGCGAAAGGAGTAACATGAACTGTGGAGGCCATGTGGCCGAGCAGGCATAAGAACCTCCGTGCTGACATGTGGGATACGTGACTCACCATGTCTACCTGAGACAGCAGGCGGCCTGCCCTGTCCAGTGGTAAGTAAGCCCTTGCTTGCAGGGTGTTTAGCCTTGCCCCTATGAATTCCAAGTTCTGGGTGGGGAGCAAAGAGGACTTTGCGTGATTGATGACAAACCCCAGATGCTGAAGCAGAGCGATTGTGCAAGCTGTGGCATGGTGCGCTTCCTAGGCTGACTGGCCCCTTATGAGCCAGTCATCTAGGTATGGGAACACAAAGATCCCCTGGGTCCTGAGGAAGGCCGCTACCACAGCTAGGCACTTGGTGAAAACCCTTGGAGCGGAAGCCAGACCAAAGGGAAGCACTCTGTATTGGAAGTGATTTCCTCCGACCACAAACCTGAGGTATTGTCTGTGGTCTGGGTGTATGAGGATGTCTGTGTACTGTCCTGTGTTCCCCCGCCTAGGGCCGATGGCTCTATGGCGAGGGCGACCTCTTATATGTTTTCAAGCGTCCTTATTAACTACTATAACAGCAAGGGTTGCTGGGAGTTGTAGCTTAAGTAGTTATTCAACAAAATGTGTTGTGGCACGAGGGTCCTTTTTTAAACAGATAAATTTTTATTTGGGGATTCTTCCCTTGCCCATGGGTTCAATGGTTCAAAACATGGCACGGCAAAACAATAGGAAAATCAGGAGCAAATTAAAGTCAGAAAACAAAGCAGGTAATAAACTGTTTCTTCACAGCAAATAAACAGGCAGAACAACTTTGTATTTTCCTCATACAAAGTTGGCTTTTAACGTAAGTCCAAATGGTCAATCTTAAACAGAGAACAGTCCATCTCACAACTCTCCGATATATCAGACTTGTTTTCTGGGTCAATAATCATATCCTCACTGTAATCATTGTAGCACTGCTTTGGGGAACTTTTAGACTGCAACTCGTGGATAACTTCTTGCAGCTGCCCTATGAAGTTGTCCCTCTCATTAGCAGTGTCTTTTTCTAAGGCAGGGAACTGGTTCTTACTTAAACTTTTCACTACAGCCTTTATGTCTGGTTCAAAGCATTTGGTAAGAATGTTTCTAATATGAGCAGTTTTCAGAGCCGTGCTATCTCTGCTCCTATTGGCACTAGCTTTTAACTGCTGTACTATTTCTTCAGCAAGCTTCTGGTTAGGAAATAATTCAGACGTACCTTCTTTACTGGCAATGGCTTCTCTGTACTTAGAGCTTTCTCCCCTCGTGCAGGCAAACTGTTTTACCTTTCCCTCGGGTAGCTTCCACAGAGGCTTTGCTTCCAGTGTTTCAGGGTTAAAGGAAATGGACCTTCCAGAATCTTTCTCAACTTGACCTGGGTTCCCAAGTTTCCCTTGTTGCTGCTTTCCTGTGTACCTTTGCTGCTTGAGTGGCTCAGACTGCTGTCGAGGCTTCTCTGTGCCTTCCTTTCTCTTTCCTCCTTCTAATCCTGAGGTCCTTGAACTCCTTGAACTCCTCAAGTTTCCTGAACTCCTCCAGTCCCTTGAGTTCCTTGCGCTCCTTGAGTTACTTGAGTTAAAGTCTGATTCTGAAGCCGGTTTAAAACAGCTTCCACCTGCAGCCACACCCCTCTGGTTACTCAGGTGGAAGTCATCAGAGCTGCATTCAGCTTCTACGTCAGCACTATGGCTGAGCTCCGTTCTAGCTGAAAGCATTCTGTTGCTATGGGAACCTGTCTTGCTCTTACTTTTAAAGGCAGACTGCTCACTATTTTCCCATTCCATCTGATCAGTAGTGCTGTCACTATCACAGTACGCATCCATTAGATCCAAGGAGCATAGCCAGTCTCCCTGCTGGAGGTAAGGCAGAAGTATCCCAAGTGAAAGCATCTTGAACGTTTCCCTCACCAAGAACTTGTTGAGATTTCGCAGGTCCAGGATGGGGCGAAGGCCTCCTTGTCTTTTCGGTATGAGGAAATACCTGGAGTAAAAGCCTTTCCCTTGCCGGTGGTGGGGCACCGGTTCCACTGCATGAATCTTGAGAAGACCAGCTAACTCCTGCAAGAGGAGGTTCTTGTGTAAGAGGGGTCTGAGATGCTCTCCTAGGAAATAGGAGGTAGGTACTTGGCTGAAATGGAGAAGAAAGCCGTCTTGGACTAGCCTTAAAACCCAAGTATCGGATGTAATGGCTGGCCACCTGTGGGCGTACAGGGACAGCAGACCTCCTGTGCAGGGCCAAACCGATGGGAGAGGAGCTATGCACTGGGCGTCAAAAACCCCCTCCCTGCTGGGCAGAAGCAGGAGCTGGAGGCTTGGGGGTTTGAGGCTTACGAGGGCCATTCTCCCGTCCCCTGGCCTGCTGCCCCTGCTGGGGAGGCCTGGTAAGTGGGGTAGTTTCTGTAAGCCTGTCCCTTCCTCGGGTAAAAGGGCTTTTTCCCGAGGCCTTCTTCCTGTGAGAAGGAGCAGATGTCTTCTTCAACACCCTTGCCCGGGTCAAGCACTCGGACTCGAGTTTAGCAGCCTTTTCAGTCATGGGTTTGCCGAAGAGGTTATCGCCTTGGCAGGGGACATCGACCAACTTATCCTGTACCCATGGCTCGAGGTCAGACGACATGAGCCAAGCCTGGCACCTTGCACCGATGCCGGCTGCGGCTACCCAGGCAGAAGCCTCAAAGCCGTCATAGGCTGCATGAGACATAAACTTAGAGTACTCTCTGATCCCGGTGGACAGGGCCTTGAAGCGCTGCAAGGGTTCCTCGGAGAGACCAGCAGAGAATCTGGCAATCTCCTTTGCCAGGTCTCTTAAGTACATGCCCATGTACAGCTGATATGTCTGGACACAGCATGACAGCATTGAGCCCAGGAAGCACTTTCTGCCGAGGGCGTCCAGGTTTTGGGCCTCCCAGCCGGGAGGCACAGAGGAGTGTGTCTTCTGGCTCTTGAGCCTTTGCATTGCCGATTCCACAACCATGGAGTTGTGTGGCAGCTGTGCCTTTTGGAACCCAGGGCTCTTATGGATTCGATAAATGGAATCGACCCATTTGCTGAGGACCGGCGCCAAGGCCGGGGACTCCCACATGCGGAGCATCAACCGTTCCAGCATCGGAGGCACCGGTACAGTAAGGGCCTCCTTCAGAGGAGAATCATACTGGAGGGCGTCAAGCTCCTCGGCTCGAGGCTCCTCCTCGGTATCTGCAGGGAAAGCCAAAGCTTTGGCCATATCCCTAACAAAGTCCGAGAACCTGGTGTTCTCCGGGGGCGACCATCTCCGAGGTTCCGAACCCGGTGAGTCCGATGGGATGTACCGGGTCCGGTGGGTATCTGGTGAGTCTTCCTCCTCCGTCTCCCAAGCCGAGCCCTCCGAGGAGGACTCAATGGGCTCAGCCTCGAGGGCTTCGAGCGCGTCCGTCCCGACGCCGATGGCTCCGGCGATGATGACCTCGGTCCTGAATGGGAGGTCGAGGGAGACCTTGGCCGAGGTTCGACTCGAGCCCGCATGGACTCGAGGATCGGCTCTGCCTCCGGGGTCGACTTAGATGTCGAGGTCCCGGTGGTTGTGGCGGATGCACGGGTGAGACCGGCTATCAGCGCCCGCTGCTGGTCCATGAAGGCAGACACGCTGCTCTCCAAGGCCGCCAACCTGAGACCCAGCTCAGAAGTCTCCGCAGCCACTGGCTCGGTTCCTGACGCCGGGACCGACGCCAGTTCTCTCAGAGAAGAGTCCATGAGGACAAGAGGCATTACCTTGTCAAACTCCTCCGGCTCCACACAAGGTATTTTGGCAGGCCTCTCTGACTCGACGTACCTGGGGCGGCGTTCGGTGCTCCTCGACCTGGTACCCGAGGGTCCCAGCCGATTGGAGCCTTCCAGAGATGCAGCCCTCGCGGGTTTCTTCTTCTTATGGTGCTCCCGGGTGGGAGACCGCCGCTCAGAAGATCCCCGACGGTGCTCAGGTTCAGAGTCCCGAGACATCGAGGCTTCTGACGAGGTCCTGGCCTGGACGGAGCCAGACTCGGAGAAAATAGTCTCACGCTGGTGCTGCCTGCTCCTCAATGCCTTGGAGGACATCTTGCCACATGGACCACAGACCACTGGGTCATGGTCGGGTCCGAGGCAGCAGAGGCAGCAGTCATGGGTGTCGGTGAGGGACATACGTTTTTTGCACCAATCACACTTTTTAAACCCGCTGGCAGCCATCAGGGGAAAAAGGGCCCCTGCAAGGTCAAAAGACCGGACTGACAGTTAAAAGAAAAAGAGCGCGAACGCTAGACACTAAGGACAAAAAAATGAAAAAAATTAGCCGGACTCGATACCGGTATACTGAGCCGAGGCGGGAAGGGGAACTGGCGTCAAACCGGTATCAAAAACGGTAGAATATTAAAAAAACAATCAACTTTTTCCGAGGAAAATGGGATGACGTCTGTCAGGTTCCACGAAAAAAAGAAGACTGAGCAAGATGGCACCCTTGGGCGGGAAGGGGACCGCGCTTGCGCAGGGCATTCCCAAAGGCTTTCTTTGAAAACTGGGGAAATTGCTCCGCACGAGGGTCCCATCGGCGTCGACGTCCCCCATATGTGAGGGCTGACTTCCTGCTTGTTCCTGGAGAAACACATTTCCATTACCATGACCATAAAGCCTGCAGGTGCTACAAGAGAATCATGGTGCATCCATAAACACATAGATAACAATTCTCTTCACTTAAAAAGAGGCCAGATGAGGCGGTGGCTAGCGCTGATAACACAGCTAGCTGTTATTACTGGAGATTAACATAGAAACATGACAGCAGAAAAAGACCACATGGCTTATCTAGTATGCCCTTTCATATCAACTACAATAGTCCTCTTTTTACCTTTAAAGATCCTCTGTGTTTTTCCCATGCTTTTTTGAATTCAGATACTGTACTCGTGTCCACCACCTACACTGGGAGATTATTCCATGCATCTGCCACTCTTTCCATAAAGAAATATTTTCGCATATTACTCTTGAGTTTATCCCTTCTCACTCTCATCCTATGTCCCCTCATAACAGAGCTTGCCTTCACTTGAAAGAGACCCTACTGTACATTTATAACATGGAGGTATTTAAATGTCTCTATCATATCACCCCTTTCCTCTAAAGCATACAT
Source organism: Ichthyophis bannanicus (assembly GCA_033557465.1). Classification (NCBI taxonomy): domain Eukaryota; kingdom Metazoa; phylum Chordata; class Amphibia; order Gymnophiona; family Ichthyophiidae; genus Ichthyophis; species Ichthyophis bannanicus. The sequence continues at coordinate 826,328,616 of CM066034.1, forward strand.
ATTAAGATCTTTAAGTTTGTCCTCATATGCTTCATAATGAAGACTACTAACCATTTTAGTAGCCACACTCTGCACTGACTCCAACTTGCCTATATCCTTCTGAAGGTGCAGTCTCCAGAACTAAACACAATACTCCAAATGAGGTCGCACCAAAGACTTATAGAGAGGCATTATCAGCAACGTTTTACTGCTGGCCATGAGGATCACGTGATCACAAGAGCAGGTGAGGACGTTCCTTGTCGCGCTCCCGGGCCGCATCCCTGAACCGGCAGAAAAAACAGGCGAAAACAACTTTAGACCGAGAGGGACGGAGGGCCAAAGAGAAAAGAATCTCAGTGTGCTATTGGAACGTTGGGAGGGTGAAGAAGCGGCATGCGATCAGCAACAATAAGGGAGAAACCGCATGGGCCTCATGAGACCAAAATGGCGGCCACACCGCGAGCCTGTGAGCAGCTGGAATCACCAGGGTCTGGAAGCATGGAGTCAGGCTCTGAGGAACTGGCACAAGAGGTGGCTAAGCTATTGGAGCCCAAATTCGACACGGTGTTGAAAAAGCTGGAGGAGATGGGAGAGACTTTTACCAAAATCACTCTGAGAGTAGAGGAGGTGGAACAAAGAGTAACTGTGTTGGAAGATAGTGAACTCTTGTTAGAGCGGGACACTCAAAGGCACCAAAAGCAAATCAATGTGCTGCTAGTAAAGGTGGGTGACCTCGAGAACAGGTCCAGAAGGAATAACCTGAGGCTGGTGGGAATACCAGAGTCATGGACAGACCAACAGCTCCCTGGCCTATTTGAGGTGTGGCTGCCAAAAGAGTTGGGCCTCGTGGACTTACAGGGGCAAATAAAAGTGGAAAGAGCACACCGGTTGGGCCAGAGAAGGGAGGCAAACGAGCGGCCGCGACCGGTGCTGGCTCGGATACTAAACTTTCAGCACAAAGCAGCGCTATTGCAAGCATACCGGAAGCAAAGAACCTTAAAATTGGACAATAGCAGTGTTCTTATGTTCCAGGACTACTCGGCGGCGCTGGCCACAAAGCGGAAATAATTTTCGCCACTGTGTAGTGAGTTGGCTAGATGTGGTATCTGCTTTGCGCTAAAGCTATCCAGCTCTCTTGAGAGTATTCCATAAAGGGGCAGCGCACACCTTTGATCAAGCCCCGGCTGCAAAAACGTTTCTGGCTACCCTGCAACAGGACAAGTCACCGAGGAAGGACAAGGAGCAGTGATGAGCAGCGGAGACTGATGCCGCACAAGACTGATAGAAGTTGCAACAAGAATCAGCAACGACTGGCGCCAAGCATTAGTTCTCTTTGGCAGCCCCATTGAAGAACATGAGAGCATTCTTGGACTGATGTCCCCCCTTTCACCTTCTGGGGCGAAGGAGGTGGCCCGGAAGTGTGGACAGTGATCCATCCCAATAGGGATATTAGCGATGGCTACCAGGTTCTTAAGGGGGGGAGGGGGGTTGGGGTGTGTGGTGTGATTTGGTTGGGGTGTGTAGTTGGCGGTGTGTGGGGGTCGGAGACCAAGGGTGGGGGAGGGAGGGAGGGAGTGAGTGGAGTAATAGGTCTTTTTCTGGCCTCCTCCTTGGTACCTCCTGCGATAGGAAGCCAGTTCAGACGTGTGCCTAGAGGGATTCCAAAGGATGGCATGCTGTTTTCAATGAAGCCAGCTTCCATGGCACAACATGTCAGCAAGCTTGTCCTGCACTGATTGTTCCAGGTCTGACAACCAGAGCCAGGCGAGTCTCTAGGCACCAATACTTATGGCAGAAGCTCTCAATGCCATTTTGAAGATTTTAGCCACCCGGGGCATAAACTTACATTAGTCCTTGCCATGAGCCACTACGGAATGATACTGTTTCAATTTCTCTGGAAGGAGATATTGGAATATATCAGTAAGGTCACACATGATGTTCGTCAAAAACATGTCCATGTAGAGCTAGTAAGAAGCCATGTGGACCATGGAGCATGGAACTCTGTAACATAGCAACATTGTATATGATGACAGATAAAGACCATCATGGTCCATCTAGTCTGCCCAGCAATGCAGCAAGAGTAGGTGCACCTGCCGCTCCATACATGTCACCCATACAAACACAGAATAACAAGGTGCAACAGAAGATAGGAGCAGAGTATACAGGAGTGGAGTGCTATTAAATGTAACACACCAAGGGCAGGATATGAGTTAATTAAAAAGAAACATATATTGAAGAAAGAAATGAGACATTAGGTGAGTGTCCAAGGAGTGTTGCTTCCGAGCCTGAGTGGAAGGTAACCTCTAACAAAATACTGACCCATATGTTACTAGGAATAAGTTCTTCAAAAGCTATTTCATAATTCTTGCTCTTTATAAATTACAGTGATATTTATTCTTAAAATGAAGGCATATCCAAATGACTGAGTAATATAAAAACATGCGCCTACCCATGGCAAGGTCTTCTACACCATTCTCTAAATAGCCATCAAATGCAAATTCTTCATGTATTAAATGGACTACTTTCTGTAACGATGAACAAATCGTTTTTTGCTGGGATACAGTTTTGAGATCTGAGTAACACTTTGGGTTTGAATCCATGGAAGATGAATTGTCTGGAAAAGGCATGTTACTGCCCAGCTTCTCTTTACATACTTCAGCTTCTTTGCTGTTCATTTTAATGTCATTATTGATTGTATCAAAAGATGAATATGAATTTGGTGAATCATTTTGGGAAACAGTTTTGTTTTGCATGCCTTTCTTCTGTCTGGTGGGTATATTACTACTACTCCAGATTGTTTGGTCACATGAAGAAAAAATACCGCTGACGTTGTTTTTAAAAATGTTATCCAAAGAGCATGAAAGGATTTCAGGTGGATTACTGAGACACTCATCTACTGCTTCTTTTTGAAAGTGTATTTGCTCTGGAGGAGTTAGTTTCAGGGACACAAGTTTTTCTACTCCTACCTTTGGGTCTTGTTTGCAAAGGAAAGAAGGTAGAAGTGGTGCAAAGGGTGAAGCAGAACTAACCGAGGAGCCTGAAGATGCTGCTGTTGAAATAATCTCATTTTGATCAGACAAAGAATTCAAGGTTGATGCTGAGGAGACTGTAAATGACAGCAGATTGTTTGGAGTGTGTTCTCTTAAAGATGAACAGGAGGAATTACTGACTGAACTTGTAGTTTGTTTCTTACTCTGGGGTGTCAGCAGATCTACAGTTGCAGAATGTTCACTGATGGCATGTCTTTCAATGTCATTCACAGATACTGATTCTTTGTTATTCAGTGGTAAGTCATCATTTATAAGTTTAACTAAGTGATCAGGAGATGATGTTCTATAGATCTTGTGTTCGTTTCTAAAAAGAAAAAGATATTCTGTAAGGATATTGATATTTGCATCTACCTTAAGCTATTCAATTATTTAATGTAACGTAAAAGCCAGTAATGGTACCTTGTGTTATCTGTATTTTGCATTAGAATGATAGGTTTAAAATATGTTGTTGGAGAGAGAAATGTGTTTGGAAGTCTAGATGTTTCATTACTCAAAGAGAACTGGCAGGGCACTGGTCCTTTAACTGCTGTAAGCCTCCTTATATTAGTAATAGGAACAAATCCTGCAGTAAAAAAAAAAGTGAAGTTAAGGGCACATTTAAAAAATGGATATCACATTTTATAATGCATCTACTGCATACTGTTTAACAAATGTTGTTTAATCTTGTAACTAACTAGAATGGATAATTATATATTAGAATATTTATTTACCTACAGTAGACTCGAAAGATCCTTCTTTGTCATGTTTATATGCCAGTTCAAAAGAAACACGGTCTTGAAGGATTGTGTCCTCAGACTCACCTGCCTACATAAAAAACAAACTCAAATGAAATGGGAATCACATTGCACAAAAGTTATTTAAAAAATAAAACCCACCACCACCACCTGTGGCTCTCTCACTTATAAAAAAAACAGATTATTAAAATTATCACAACATGGACAAGATATAAAACCAATGGTATTTACATATAACATACCAATTTTTACAAAACTGATCTGATCTAAGCATAATACCTATTAGAAATTCTATAGAAGCATCATAGGAAATAACGCGCGAGTATGATTGTCAGAGACCTGTACAAAACACCCATGAGCTTCATCATAAATTATTTAATAAATGTAAATAATTTTACTGAAAAATCTCAAAAACAGTTATTAATAAATGTGAGCACAAGCTAGTAGAAATAACCCCAGATACCCAAATAGACTGCCTTTTGGACACACAAGGCCCATTTCAAGGGAAACAATTTTAAGTAGACTGCTCTGCCTGAGGTAAGAATTGTTAAGGGTGTACAGTACTACTACTACTGAGCATTTGTAAAGTGCTACCAGTCGTATGCAGCGCTGAACAGACATGTAAGAGACAGTCCCTGCCCATTAGAGCATACAATCTAGACAAGACAAAACACAGAAGGTGTAAGCAGGGATAAACTAGGGGAAAGAAAAGGGGAGAAAAGAGATCAGGTGAGTCAAGATCCAAAAGCAGCAGCGAAGAGGTGAGCTTTCAACTTGAATTTGAAGAGGGTTAGAGAGGGTGCCTGGCGTACCAATACAGGTAGTTTGTTCTAGGCGTAAGGTGCAGCAAGGTGAAAGGAGTGAAGTCTGGAGTTAGCAGTAGAAGAGAAGGGCGCAGAAAGAAGTAGTTTGCTAGAAGAGCGGCGTTCCCGAGGGGGGGTGTAAGGAGAGAAAAGAAAGGTACTGAGGAGCTGCAGAGTGAATGCATTTATAGGTAGCAGGAGAAGTTTGAACTGGATGCGGAAACAGATAGGGAGCCAATGAAGTGACTTGAGAAGAGGAGTAATATGGGCATGACAAGGCTGGCGGAAGATTAGTCACGCAGCAGAGTATTGAACAGATTGAAGGGGAGAGAGAGAATTCAAAGGGAGACCAGCAAGGAGTAGGTTACAGTAGTCAAGATGGGAGGTGATTAAGGAGTGGATAAGCGTTTTAGTAGTGTGTTCGGAAAGGAAAGGGCGGATTTTGCTAATGTTCTAGAGAAAGAAACAGCAGGTCTTAGCTACGAGCTGGATATGTGTGGAAAAAGAGAGAGAGGAGTCAAAGACAACCCCCAGATTGCGGGCCAAGAGAACAGGAAGGAGTACAGAGTTATCCACAGAGACTGAGAAAGGAGGAAGAGGAGGGGAGGTTTTAGGGGGAAAGATGAGAAGTTCAGTCTTGGCCATGTTCAATTTCAAGCGGCGGTGAGACATCCAAGCAGCAATGTCAGAAAGGCAGGCAGAGATCCGGGTCTGGATTGCCAGAGAGATTTCAGGCGTAGAGAGGTAGATCTGGGAGTCATTTTATTTATTTATTTATTTAGACAGTTTTGTATACCGCCTTATCCTTCAATCAAAGCGGTCACAACACAATTGGGGGATACATTTAACACGTGGAGATATGAGACACATACACTAATACTTACAGGGAACATGGGCAATGGAGGGTTAAGTGGCTTGCCCAAGACCACAGGAGCATCTGTGGGACTAGAAACCCCAGTCCTTCCGGCCCAAGGTTGCTGTCCTCTAGTGGGATTTGAACCCTCGACCTTCCGGCCTGAAGTACCTTGCCCCAACCACTAGGCTACTCCTCCCTATCGGCATACAGATGGTACTGAAAGCCATGGGAAGAGATAAGCGTACCAAGGGACTGGGTATAGAGAGAGAAAAGGGGCGGACCCAAGACAGACTCCATAGTGGCCTGTAAATTTAATTTTTAAACAAGTGTTTTTTTGTGGTCTCAGAAAATAAACCATCCCAGGAAGGTAGTTTGAGGGTAAAGGCCGAGACAAAGAAGCTTGCATCCTAGAGATGAATGCATGGCTTTGTGGATTGTGTCATCGACAGTGTTTTGGTTTCTTGAACTATGGGGATGATTTTCCAAGGCTGCTGAGCAGAGACGGTGTCCACCTAGCCAAGAAGGGTCAAGATGTTTTCAGTAGCAGATTGGCTACCCTACTGAAGATGACTTTAAACTAGATTCACTGGGGATGGGTGAAGAGAGCCCCCAGGGAAAGTAGTAGCCCTTAGGTAAGTAAAACGTTAAATACCTCTGTAAAAAGGGTAAAAGGGGCAACATCTGGAAAGCGGTGTGTATTAATGTCCTTAGTATGGAAAGCACAGTTACTTACCTGTAACAGGTGATCTCTGGGAACAGCAGGAATAAGTCTTCACATATGGGTATCGTCGGTACCGACAGAGCCTGCGCGGGAACGCTCTCCAGCGTCCAGAAAGAAAGCTTTTGGGAGCATCCCACAGCACCTGCGCGCTGCCTTCCCGCCTTTCCCAACCGCCTCTCTCCAGTTCGAGTTTTAAGTTGAGACAAAGAGATAGAGAGAGGAAAGGAAAGATAGATAGAGATACAACTCCTAGGGGAGGTGGGTGGGTTGTGAAGACTTATTCCTGTTGTTCCCAGAGATCACCTGTTACAGGTAAGTAACTGTGCTATCTCCAGGAACAAGCAGGAATGAGTCTTCACATATGAGGACTCCCCAGATAGAGATGCCAGGGAGATCTCCAAGGTTGTGAGTCCCTGAGAAAGGCTCTACCTGCCCCCATGGATCTTGGGCATCCAACCAGGGATGGGGGGTAGGAGTTGATTAGGTATGTAACAGGTGTTTGAGAACAGCCTGACCAAACAAGGCATCCCAGCGGGAGTCCTTGTCCAAGCAGTAATGGGCTGTAAAGGTATGAACCGAGGCCCAGGTGGCCGCTCGACAGATTTGGTCGATGGACACAGAGTTGAGATGAGCCATAGAGGCTGCCATGGACCTCACATTGTGAGCTGTAACATGGCCCTCCAGAGAAAGGTTCTTACTCTGGTAGGCGAAAGAAATACACTGAGCAATCCAATTAGACAGAATTCTCTTAGAGACTGGAAGTCCCAAATGAGAGGGATCAAAAGCAACAAAGAGTTGAGAGGACTTTCTATGTTGCTGTGTCCTTTGTAAGTAAAAAGCAAGCGCTCTCTTACAATCCAGGGTATGGAGATTCCTCTCTGCACTTGATGCATGAGGTCCTGGAAAAAAGACAGGTAAATACACCTCCTGGTTCAGATGAAAAGGTGAGACCACTTTAGGCATAAAGTGTGGATTAGTCCTGAGGACTACCTTGTCATGATGGAACCTTGTATAAGGAGGATTAGCCACCAAGGCTTGCAGCTCACTGATGCGGCGAGCTGAGGTGACTGCAATGAGAAAAGTAACCTTGCAGGAAAGAAATTTCAAGGAGGTAGTGGCTAAGGGTTCAAAGGGTGGCTTCATAAGCTGGCCAAGAACCAAATTCAAGTCCCATGCCACTGGAGGTTGTCTAATAGGAGGTTTAGTTAAAAGAAGGCCTCTCATGAATCTTGCAATCAGAGGTTGAGAGGAAATAGGGTGTCCATTGAGAGGCTTAAGGGATGCTGCAATAGCACTAGATGGACTCTTACTGAATTTGTTTTAAGGTCTGCATGGGATAAATGCAGCAAATACTCCAGTAAAGAATTCAGAGGTATTGCAAGGGGGTTAAGACCCTTCTGTGCACACCAAATGGTAAACCTTTTCCATTTAAAAGCATAGGAACGTCTAGTGGAAGGCTTTCTGGAAGCATGAAGGATATCCTTCACCTGCTGAGAAAGATGCAAATCTTGAAGGTCTAGGCCTTCAGCAACCAGGCTCTGAGATGAAGAGACTGGGGATTTGGGTGCCACAACGTTCCCTCCTCCTGGGACAGGAGGTCTGGAGCAGATCCCAAGTCCAGGGAGGGAGCTTGAGAGAGATGCAGAAGTAGAGGGTACCACACCTGGCGTGGCCAATGTGGTGCTATGAGGATCATAGACCCCTTCTCTCTCTGAAGTTTGAACAGTGTCTTGGGAATTAGAGGAATGGGTGGAAAGGCATAGAGGAAGTCTTGCCCCCAATGAAGGAGGAAGGCATCCCTGGCCTGAACTCCCTGACACGGAATCCTGGAACAGAACCGGGGAAGTTTGGCATTCCACGGACTTGCAAACAGGTCTATGTCCGGGGTTCTCCAAATTCGTAAGATCCTGGCTATCTGGTCCCCATAGAGGGACCATTCGTGTGGAAGCAGAACTCGACTGAGTCTGTCTGCCCAAGAGTTTTGAACCCCTGGAAGATACACTGCCACGAGATGAATTTGATGCTCTCTGGCGAACAATCTCAAAGCTTCGTTGCAAAGCGACAGAGAGACAGTCCCGCCTTGCTTGTTCACGTAGAACATGGCTACTTGGTTGTCCGAGTGGATGAGGACTGTCTTGTAGCTAAGCAGGGTGTGGAAGACTCAGAGCTAGAAGAACTGCTCTGAGCTCCAAGAGGTTGATATGTAGAGATGTTTCTTGTGGAGACCAGATGCCCTGGGTGGAGAGATCTTGTAGATGAGCTGCCCAACCCCTTGGAGAGGCATCTGTTGTAAGGGTTGCTTGGGGTAGTGACTGTTGAAACGGTGACCCCAGTAACAGATTTTGAGTGGACTTCCACCACTGGAGAGACCAGAAGAGGCGACTGGAGGTTGCTATTTTGTCTGACAGGCAACCTGATGCCTGGGTCCATTGGGTGGACAGAGTCCACTGAGCTGCCCTCATGTGAAGGCGAGCGTAAGGAACCACATGCACGGTGGATGCCATGTGGCCTAACAGTTTTAACATTTGTTGAGCAGTTAAATGAGACTTTAACTGAATTTGTGAGGCTAACTGCACCAAGCGTAGGCAATGGGCCTGGGGAAGATAGGCCCTTGCAGTTGTGGTATCCAGCAAGGCCCCTATGAACTCTAGTGACTGAGTAGGGGTGAGATGGGATTTTGGGATGTTTATTACAAGTCCCAGATACTGAAGAACACGCCTTGTGCAGGGCTAGGGAAGTCTGAGCCTCTGACTGGGACGGAGCTCGGATGAGCCAGTCGTCCAGATATGGGAATACAAATATTCCTAGAGTGCGTGGAAATGCAGCTACTACTGCCATGCATTATGTGAACACTCTTGGAGCAGAGGCCAGACCGAAAGGAAGCACTCTGTATTGGTAGTGCTTTCCTTGGTAAAGGAACCGAAGGAACCTTCTGTGTGTTGGATGGATGAGGATATGGGTGTACGCATCCTTGAGATCTAGAGAACAAAGCCAATCCTGACTCTGAAGGTATGGAAGGAGAGCACCGAGAGAAATCATCTTGAATTTCTCCTTGCATAGAAACTTGTTCAATTCTCTGAGATCTAATATGGGTCTGTAGCCCCCTGTTTTCTCTGGGATAAGAAAATAGGGGGAGTAGAACCCTGAGCCCTGTTGAAGAAGGGGTACTTCTTCTATTGCCCTTTGGGCAAGAAGGGTAGCAATCTCCTGACCCAGAAGGTCGAGGAGAGATGTTGGAGAATTGAACTGTCTCACCATGGTGTGAGGAGGACGGTTGAAGAAATGAAGCTTGTACCCCTCCCTTATGATGGAGAGGGTCCATTGCTCTGCCGTGACTTGTTTCCATCTGGGAGCAAAGTGGGCTAACCTTCCTGGAATGGTGTGAGGCTCTGGTTCTTCTAGAGCCAGAAAGGCTAAGTTCTCTAGATGTAAGTCAAAGGCCCTGAGGAGGCTGAGGCTGTTGGGCCGTAGCAGTCCTTGCAGCCTTAGGCTTGGCTTGTTTAGGTTGTTGCTGACGCTTTGCAGCAAAACGACCCGCAAAAGATGCCTGCTGACCATAAACAGGATAATATTTCCCCTTTTTGGGAAAGAAAGCCTTTTTGAATAACCTTTTTCTAACAGGAGCAGAAGTAGACTTTGAAAGTCTATCTAAGGCAGAATTCTCAGCATCCATCTGAGTGGCCTTTGCTTGCCAATCCTTGCCAAAAAGGTTTTCACCTGTACAAGGAAGATTTCCTAATCCATCCTGTACCCAGGGTTCCAAATCAGAAGCTTATAACCAAGCAACTCTGCATGCACCTATGGCAATAGCCGAGGTTCTGCTGGCACACTCAAAAGAGTCAAAGGCTGCACGGTTGGAAATTTTGGAAACATCCTGGGCATGTTTAAGCCAGGTGAGAAACTCTTCCCTTTTATCTTCTGAGATAAAAGGAGATAAAGTTTGCAGATGATCTGTAACTTCCTTTAGAAACATCCCCATATAGAGACTATAGGAGTTGATTCTGGCAACAAGCATATTGGCCTGGAAATTTCTCCGGCCAAAAGCATCCAAGGTTCTACATTCTCTTCCTGGAGGATTAGATGAGTGTCTTTTTGCACTCTTTATCCTCTTCATAGCAGACTCCACCACAATAGAGTGGTGAGGAAGCTGAGTCTTATGAAAGCCAGGACAAGGAGGAACACGGTACATGGTGTCCAACCTACGAGAATGAGGGGAGATAGTGAGAGGTGTCTCCCATATGCCTAACATGTGATCATAAAGGATCTCATGAATTGGTAAAGTAGCTGCCTCTTTAGGAGCCTTAGGATATTGTAAAATATCCAATTTCTTGGCTCTAGGCTCTGATTCAGGGGCCACTGAAATGGAGAGGCCTCTGGCCACTTCCCTAATGAAGTCTTGAAAAGACAAGTCTTCTGGAGGAGACATTCTTCTTTTTGGAGAAGAGGGCTCCTGAGGAAGGATTACCGATGCTTCGACAGAAGCCTCTGATTCATCAGAGTCTTCGGAGGAATCGAAGTATCGCCTGTCTGGATGCTCCTGCAGAGCCCGATACGCGTACCGAGTGGTATCGACATCGGGAATGATCGGTACCGATTCAGTACCAATGGGCATCACAGAACAGGGTACCGCTGCAGTCGACACCGAAGCCGATGTCGATGCAATCGGTACCGGCACCGGAACCGATATCGGTGCCGGTGCCGGTACCGACAATGGAGTTTGTTGCTGTACCGGAGGCGTCGCAACTTGTATGAATGCCGTAATGGCATGCTGCATGGTCAGAATATTCTGATCCATCGACGCAACCAATGTCTGGATGTCGGTACCAGTGGAAACCACCGGTACCCCAGAACATGGCAACAGGTGATCGGTCGAGGCCAAGCCATCGATGTCAACCTGTAACCCCATAGATGAAGCTTTGGAAGCCAGAGCTTCCCGCCGGGGTAATTTTTCCGGTGCGGGATCCTCGAGAGCAAGCCCGGAGGCATCTCGATACTTAGAGGGAGATCTACCCTTCGAGGACCGGCTGGACTTATGTTTGGTTACCTGAGATCCATGGGAGGAAGAAGAAGCCCTGGAAGATGTCGATGCCACTGAAGCTGCATCAGAGGGAAACAGGGTACTGAGCTAAGCCGCTCGATTCTGTTGACCTCTTTTAGACATAATAGAACAGGACTCACAATCGGTGATGGAGTGGTCAGGACCCAAACATTTTAGACACCACTCATGGGTGTCAGTGATAGAAATAGTACCGCTGCACTTCGTGCACTTTTTAAACCCGGACGCGGGCTATTCCATGAGGAAAATTTTTCTAGGCCTAAGGCCCAAAAGGAAAAAATGCACAGAAGTGGGAAACGGTAGTTTGTTGTTGTTTTTTTAAAGAAGAAAGAAGAAAAGACCAGCGGTACCGGTCCGACGTCGAAGAAGGCAGACGTGCGACCAAAAAAATGAAAGAAAATAAAGAACTTCTTCAGCGGTGACAGGAACACGACCTGCTGGCTCCGCGGAAAAGAAGAACTGGAGAGAGGCGGTTGGGAAAGGCGGGAAGGCAGCATGCAGGCGCTGTGGGATGCTCCCAAACGCTTTCTTTCTGGACGCTGGGGAGCATTCCCGCGCAGGCTCCGTCGGTACCGATGATACCCATATGCGAAGACTCATTCCTGCTTGTTCCTGGAGATAAGAGTATTCCACATGTTTGAGGCTTTAATGGACGAGGCTAACTTGGATTTAGTGGCGGTTACAGAGACATGGTTCAACAAAGAACCATGACTGGGATGTAAAAAGAAGGGAACACCTCAGGTGCTGCCTCTTCGCCCGATGGACACTCTGCACAAAGACCCCCGGGCCCTGCAAGGATATCAGAGCAGTAAATCTCACCAGGCGGTAAGCTCCACCCTCTGCTCTGACATCCTTTTCACTGCGCTGGCGATCTCAGCCATAAAAAGAAGGGTTTCATCAGAGGGTCTGCGGGTGGGATTGAGGTGTACCTGCGCCCGAGGGTCTCGCTAGAGAGTCCTTTGGCGTAGCCCTTAGGCAGGATTAGAGACTAGAAAACAGCATTCCCCACTGTCGCCCAGCCAGCTTCACCACCGAACAAGAATACATTCCTCACCGAAACAACCATCAAAATGGCGGATCAACACAAAACCCAACAATCACACTGCCGTGCCCTCCAGGCAGAACAAACTACAATCCCACCTGCAGACCCTCCGACGAAACCACAGACTACAACCAAGCATAGAAGAACCTCCTGAATAAGCATACACCAACTTGTCCCTGTCCCCGCACCCACAAACATTACCAGACCATGCTTCCATTATACGCCACCATATATACCCTGCTCGCACTCCTGCTACTGGCCACTACCTCATGCAGCTGCTATCTTCTTCCTACAAACCAGTACCCCACATGAGTGACCCACAAGGGGGTTTCTATGACAGTATCTGATTTTAAAAAAGCATGGGACAACACAGAGGATCTCTAAAGAAAAAAAGGGGACTGTTGTAGTTGTTGATATGGAAAGACAGATTAGATAGGCCAAGTGGTCTTTTTCTGTCATAATTTTTCTATGTTTCTATCCCACAATCAAGGGCCACCACCATCCCTCCAGCCAAGGAGTCACACGACACCTTATACACATACCAACCCAAAGTACTTAAGCAAGATCAGCCACACTCCTCACAATCACCACACAGACACTAAGATGCGCACCCATTAACGTTTTCTCAGTCAAAAACAAAATCCCAGTCATCAGAGACCTCCTCACAACTCACAACATAAGAACCTAAGATATGCCATACTGGATCAGACCAAGGTCCTTCAAGCCCAGTATCCTGTTTCCAACAGTGGCCAATCTAGGTCATATGCACCTAGCAGTTTCCCCAAGACACAGGTTCCAAAATGCTTGTATTGGGTCAAGCAGTGATATGCCGGATCCCTTTTAATAATGGTTTATGGACCTTTCCTCCAGGAACTTGTCCAAACCTTTTTTAAACCCAGCTACACTAACAGTTTTTACTACATCCTCCAGTAACAAATTCCAGAGTTTGATTACACACTGAGTGAAAAAAATATTTTCTCTTATTAATCTTAAATAGGTTACCCTGTAGCTTCATTGCATGTCCCCTAGTCTTTCTATATTCTGATGATGTAAACAATCGATCTACGTTTACCTAGACATACTGTGCATATCGGAATCCTGGTTCTCCAAAACAGACACTGTCCTAATGAACCAGCTAACCACGCAGGACTACAACCTCTTCCACTGCCCAAGATCCCACCAAAGAGACAGAGGAGCACTCATACTAACCAAATCACACCTCCGCTTCCCATTCAATCGGCAGGAAGCACAGATGGTACAGACACTCTCACGATATCAAACAAAACAGCTGACAATATGCCTAACCTACAGATCTCCGTCCCCTTCATCCAAGGACCTTTCAAACATACTGGAAAAAGTAGATGAGAACACTAAAGCAAATAAAGATCTGCTCCTACTGGGAGAAGGAGGTCCTGGATTCTCTATAGGGAGAATTATTCTGGTAACTGGTAACAGAACCCATATGTGAGGGGGTCATACTGAACCTGGTGAGAGTGTTTCTGATATTACAGTGGGTGATCATCTCACATCCAGCGATCACCAGATGGTGTGGTATAAGGACTAGGCTTGATAAAAAGTCCATTCAAAAGTGAGGATTCTAGACTATAGGAAAGCTAACTTTATTAAGATGGGATAATACCTCAAGGAGTCATTAGCAGGAGGGTAACAGCTGGGAAATATAGAAAAGCAGTGGGCAAAACTGAAAGGGGATATTTTAAATTGCAACAAACCATTCTGTTAGGAAAAGGAGGTCACTACGTTTTTCAAAAGAAGTTGCTGAAAAGATGAAGAAAAAGATGGCAGCCTTCATAAAATACAAGAGACCACAGAAAGAGGAAGACAAGCATTAATATTTGGAAAGCTAAGAGAAGCTAGGAAAATAGTCAGGAAAACAAACATGCACATGGAAGAAATAATAGGCAATGCAGTAAAAGGGAAGGGGAAACATTTTTCAGATATGCTAGTGAAAAAACTGCAAAAATGGTATTGTCAGACTCAAGGGTGAAGGCAGGGAATATGTAGAAACTGATGAGGATAAAGCAGAATTGCTTAACAAATATTTTTGTTCTGTATTCACAGATGAGGGGCCAGAAGCATGGCCTCAGAAAATAACCACAAACAGGAACAGAAGTAAGGGGGGATCTTGAACAATTTTCAGGAGACTTTGTTCGTGAGGAGCTAGCTAAACTAAAAGTAGATAAAGCGAAGGGGCCGGAAGGGCTCCACTGTCTGACTTTTTCAATGCTTTTTAAAGTTGGGAGGGGTTCCCAAAGGGATGGAAAAGGGCACATGTGGCCCCTTTACACAAAAGCAGAAGTAAGGATGGCACGGCGAACAAGCCGGTTAGCGTGACCTCTGTGATGAGTAAATTAACGGAAACACTGCTAAAACAAAGGATTAATGAGGTTTCTGGAGACCAATGGATTGCAGGATCCGAGGCGCATGATTTTACTAGAGGCAGGTCTTGTCAGACGAATATAATTTCTTTGACTGGGTAACCAGAGTTGGACTGAGACAGAACCCTAGATGTAGCATACTTAGACTTCAGTAAAGCCTTTGATACCATTCTACACATGCAATTTATAAATAAATTGAACACCCTAGGGATGGCCCTAAAGTGACTGATTGGGTTAGAAATTGGTTGAGTGGGAGGCAACAAAGGTACAGGTAAATGGAGCTCACTGTTAGCAGTGGTGTGCTGCAGAAATGTGTCCTTGGTCTGATTTTTCTTTAAACATTTTTGTTAGTGCTATTGCAGACGGGCTGTCAGGTAAGTTGCCTCTTTGCGAATGATACTAAAATCTGCAATAGACACTCAGGAAGGATTAGATAACATGAAGATGGATCTAGCAAAGCTTGAAGAATAGTCTATTCTGAGAGTTAATGCTAAAAAATGCAGGGTTATGCATTTGGGCTGCAAGAATCCAAGGGAGTGGGACAGTATAGGGCAGTGATGGCTAACCTTTTTGAGCCCGAGTGCCCAAACTGCCGCACAAAACCAAAGAATTTCCTCAAAGTGCCAGCACGTCATTTGCATAAGTGGTCTTATTTGCATAAATATTTGCATAATGTTACCATACACTAACTTTTAGTAAACATGTCTCTTAATGAGTGTATGGATAAAGAAAGACTAAAAGATTTCTACATTACTATAATCCAGTGCCAACCGCCAGGCACATTAGGAACTACTACAAACGCTGCCCATTTAGAACCCATAGCAAACCCGCCGTATCCTGACAGCATTACCAGGACTCACAAAGCACCATACCCTACCTATCAAAAGGCAACACTGCAAATATTAAACCAATACATTTCAGAGAATACTGGGGAAAGAGAACAAGTGGCAACATCAAATAGGAATTTCCTCTTGTACCAAACAAAGCGCAGATGTTAATGATGCACATTTCCCAGAGCTGACATATTCCAGTTAATAAATTCAAAATAAAGAGATATCTTTCTACCTTTTGTGCATTTTTTTCAGTTGCAATTGCTCCAGCCATTTTCTTCTGGTTTCTTCATGTTTTCTGCTAACTCTCCATCGTCTGCTGTCCATTTGTCCTTTCTTCTCTCTTCTAGTATTTTTTCCATTCTCTCTCTCTACATCTGCTTTAACATACTAATCTTTCTCCTTTTGCTCTTTCCTCATTCCTATTTCATCCACACAAATTTTACCCCTCCATCCTCAATCCCCAATTACTCTCCCAATACCTGGCCAATTGTAGATTTTTCATCCCTCCTACACAAAATATTTTTCCCCTCTCCATTTTACTCTCCCAGCCCCATCCCATTCTAATCCTCCCCCAACATCAGCTCCCTTCTAGTTCCAGTCTCACCCAGCATCCATTCCCTTCTTCAAGCCCCCCACTTCCCCTCAGCCCATTTCCATTCCAAGCCCCATCCCCAACAGCTATTTGCAGTTCAAGCCCCCTTCCACTCAGCCCATTTCCAGTCCTAGCAACCCCCCAACCCATTACCAGTCCTAGCCCCCCATAGCCCACTCCCAGTCCTAATCCCACCAGCCCATTTCCAGTCCTAACCTCCCCATCAGCCCACTCCCAGTCCTAATCCCCCATCACTCAATTTTTAGTTTAAGCCCCCCCCAGCGCCCATCACCACTCCTAACCCCCCCAGCGCCCATCACCACTCCTAACCCCCCCAGCCCAGCGCCCATCACCACTCCTAACCCCCCCAGCCAGCCCAGTGCCCATCACCACTCCTAACCCCCCCCAGCCAGCCCAGTGTCCATCACCACTCCTAACCCCCCCAGCCCCAGTGCCCATCACCACTCCTAAACCCCCCCACCCCAGCCCATCACTACTCCTAACACCCCCCCAGGCAAGCCCAGCCCAGCCCATCACTACTCCTAACCCCCCCAGCCCAGCCCAGCCCATCACCACTCCTAACCCCCCCAGCCCAGCCCAGCCCATCACCACTCCTAACCCCCCCAGCCCAGCCCAGCCCATCACCACTCCTAACCCCCCCAGCCCAGCCCAGCCCATCACCACTCCTAACCCCCCCTCCAGCCCATCACCACTCCTAACCCCCCCAGCCCAGCCCAGCCCAGCCCATCACCACTCCTAACCCCCCCCCCAGCCCAGCCCAGCCCAGCCCATCACCACTCCTAACCCCCACCCCCCCCAGCCCAGCCCAGCCCAGCCCAGGGAAAATTTAAAAAAAAAAGAAAACCTGTCTGCTGCCGTTGTCGGGGCCGCCGCGGCAGAATCGAGCGTGCCGCGGGGCCCCCCTGTACCCACCCGGCAGAGCCTGCCCTCCCCGTAGCAGCTCTCTCTTTGGAGCTACAGTCAGACGCGCCGGCTTGCAGAGCGCGAAGGGAAGAGTTCCCTCGCTGCTCTGTTAAGCCCGCGGGGGCTGATGGGAAGTTCCCATCAGCCCCCGCGGGCTTAACAGAGTCGCGAAAGGGAAACTCTTCCCTTCGCGCTCTGCAAGCCGGCGCGTCTGACTGTAGCTCCAAAGAGAGAGCTGCTACGGGGAGGGCAGGCTCTGCCGGGTGGGTACAGGGGGGCCCCGCGGCACGCTCGATTCTGCCGCGGCGGCCCCGACAACGGCAGCAGACAGGTTTTCTTTTTTTTTTTCAATTGCGGACCTTCCCGCGTGCCAGCTGCAAGGCCTTCGCGTGCCACAGCTGGCACGCGTGCCATAGGTTCGCCATCGCTGGTATAGGGGATGAAGTACTTCTGTATATGAAAGAAGAGCAGGACCTGTGCGTGATTGTTTTTGATGATTTTAAGGTGGCTAAACAGGTAGAAAAGCAATGGCAAAAGCCAGGAAGCTTGGATGCATAGGGAGAGGAATGGCACACAGGAAGGAAGTGAAAGTGCTTCTGTATAAGTGAGACCTCATTTGGAGCATTGTGCGATTCTGGAGACCATACTTCAAAAGGATATAAACAGGATGGAGTCTGTGCAAAGGATGGCTATCAAAACGGTCAATGGGCTTCGTCATAAGGTATAAAGGAACAGACTTAAAGATATCAATATGTATACTTTGGAGGAAAGGCGGGAGAGAGGAGATATGATATAGGTGTTTAAATACATCCATGGCATAAATGCACCAGAGGAGAGCCCCTTCAATTTAAAGAAGGCTCCGCAATGAGGGGGCATGAGATAAAAGTGAAAGGGGATAGGACTCAGGAGTAATATGCTGAAATATTTCTTTTATGGAAAGAGCGGTAGATGCATGGAATAGTCTTCCAGTGGAGGTAGTAGAGACGAGGACTGTATCTGAATTCAAGAAAGTATAGGATAAATGTAGATCTCTACAGGAAAAAAAAGGGACTGCAGTAGCTGGTATAGAAGGGCAGACAATAGGCCATATGGTCTTTATCTGCAATCATGTTTCTATGTATCTATGTTTCCAGCACTGCAGAGGTATACAAAAAATTAAAGGATTTACATGTACAGGTCTATTCTAACAGAAGAAAATAGAATGCATATAGTACAATAAACGCTTCAGTGAAAAAGAAAAAGCTTATACCTGTTGAAAGACACATCTGTTCAGTTGTGACCAGATCTCTTTGCTGTTTATATCTTGCTGAAATAGATATTCTTTGCACATCTGAAAATAAAAATAACCCAACTTAGGAAAAGAACAGAAAATGTCAGTGAACTAAAGGATGTAACTGTTGCAGCAACAGAACACTGTTGGGCTCATTTTACGTAACGATAGAAATCAAGATATCTAGGCCTAGACATTCACAATGTCCCAAGTATTTAACAAAAGGCTCTGTCAAATGCAGCTTCACACCTAGCAGTAATGTCTTGAAACTATCACTAGAGGTTCATCAGCATTATTCTGAACACTGTGCCTGACAGAGCAGGTGATACTGGGGATTTCTCCAGTCCCTGAATAGACACCAGGGAGACCCCCCCAGTAGGATCAAAGGGTGGGTGTAGGGGATGTTCGACAGGAAAGACCATTTTTGTTGTTGGGGGTTCTGGGAGAGGGAGGGAGAGGGAGAGGATAACTTCACTTGTCAGAGGGGAATGGAGTCCCATTAGTCTGCGCAGCTACTCCTTAAAATATGTAGATCTAAAAATCTCCACATGAATTCCTTTTGTTAAATCAATAAACCATGCTCCCACCACACCCCCTTGAAAACTGCAAAGTGTGCATCTCCACGGGTAAATAGCAGTTGTCTGAATATGTTGGTATACATGTGTAAATGCTGCCATTTGCATGTGGAGATGTTCTAAAATAACCTTCAAAGTGCTCTGGACAATTTTTCACAAGTTCACATAGCATGTAGTAACATTCATCCTTTATAAATTTCAACTTTTCAGGGCCTAATTTGTAGACAAACAGGAAGTGGAACCATGAAGTCGGAGGGGGCAGGCGAGCCAAAGGCGGGACAAAGAGGAGAAGAGGCACTGAATTACAGACTAGAATGCCTGATTCTGCTTTAGGCTCACTCCACTCCTTTTCTCTGCAGGCTGCCAGGAATAGAGGGGGTTGGAGAGAACAGCTTTGCTGCTCTGGAGTCTAAAAAGAAGTGGCAGCATTCCATGCCGTCCCACCCAGAGAGTAAGCCCTGAAATTCACCCTCCTCCCCCCCCCCCCATATTTTTTTACCTCTTCCCCCTTTCTCTAGTTTTTTTGTGACTAATAATTTCCCCTTCAGGGTGGATTTTAACTGACAATTTTATTGGCTTTTATCCTCTCCCCTCCTTTTGGTTTTTTTATGGTTATTTTCAATGGATAAGGCCTTTTATGGTTTTATTTCTTTTTATGATTCTTTTATTATTCCTTGTAGGTTTACCTTTTAGTATGCATTTTTTATTATTTCTTTTTATGGCCACCCATTAGTTCTTTTTTGGATCCTGACTACCTATCCCTCTTTTTATATGATTGCTCCATTTTTAAGGATGTACTATTTATTTATTTTATTTAACAGGTTTTCATACCGTCTTTCTACAAGTCAAGACGGTTTACAAGTAACTCAGTGTAGTAACATGAAAGAGTTCAAACAGTAGTGCACGGTACATTGAACATAAATACATTGTAACAAATGCCATTTTAACAGGGAGGAGTGGCCTAGTGGTTGGGGCAAGGTACCACAGGCCGGAAGGTCAGTGGTTCAAATCCCACTAGAGGACAGCAAACTTGGGCCGGAAGGACTGGGGTTTCTAGTCCCACAGGTGCTCCTTGTGGTCTTGGGCAAGCCACTTAACCCTCCATTGCCCATGTTCCCTGTAAGTATTAGTGTATGTGTCTCATATCCCCTCGTGTTAAAATGTATCCCCCAACCGCTTTGACCCAGTGAAAAGCGGGATATAAATGCAGCTAAATAAATAAATAAATAAAATAAACTCTCAAACAAGTAGCCGAACTATGTACATGTTGTGATGCAACAATGTAAATTGCTTAGAGTTCAAGGTGTATGTTCTGTGCATGGAGGTGATGTGCTGGTTAAGTGTCATTTGTTGCTGGGTCATAGTATTCTGTGAATAGGAGGGTTTTCAGGGATTTTCTGAAGTCCTGTAGGAGTTAAATATCTCTTATTTGTGGTGGAACCGAGTTCCATAGTGCCGGGGCATATAGCGAAAAGGCCCTGTTATTGGACCTTTGGCTGCATTTTGTTTTTTCTGCTGGGATATCCAGCATGTTAGACATGCCCTGTCTTATGGATCTATTGCAGCTGCGGGTTGATATTAATACATGCAGAGTGAGAGCTGAGGCATTGTGGATGGTTTTGTGTGTGTTAAGGACCTTATATTTGATTCTTTGTGATACAGACAACCAGTGAAGTTGCTTGAGGAGTGGTGTGATGAATTGCGAGCTTGTCCCAGAATAATTCATGCAGCAGTATTCTGTGCTAATTGCAGTGGAAATAGTGAGCTCTTTGGAATGCCTTGATATATTATGCTGTCATAGTTGAGCAAAGGTGTTATTACGGCTTGACATACAGACAGGAAGTCGGCTGGTGAGAGGAGTGGGCATAGGTTCTTTATTATATGCAGCTTGTAATATATTGCAGATATTGTATGGTTTATGTGTGGCAGCAGAGTGAGCTGTTGGTCCAGGGTTACGCCGAGGTATTTAATCTCATTTTTGACGCTATTTTGAATGTTGTCCAATGTGAATGTGTCCAATGTATCCTGTTTTGATTGTTTGGATTGTATTTTTACTTTTATTTTTTATCCTTCATGCTTTTTGTTTGGTCATTTTAACACTGTCTTTTATTAATGTATTTTCTTTTTACTATAGTGGTTCTGCTATATTATTTCACTGTTTTTAGTTCACTGATCTAAGTTCATCGGTGTACTGCCTTCCACTATTTTTTAGACCCTCTGGTTTGCATCCCTCGGCAAATCTATGGGTCCCCAGGATCTTTATTATATGCACAGTTTTCACTATCAGTTTATTTCCGGCTTTGCGCTTTTGTCTGCTGGCACTTGCTTCTGTACAATATATATTCTTGATTGCTGCTCCACCTTAAGTCCTTTTTTTCCTTCTTTTTGGCACCAAGATGCATTTTAAATAGTGTCCTTGTTTCACTGCCGGTATTTTATTTAATAACTTTTCTATACTGCCTTATCTTGTATTCAAAGCAGTTTACAGTGAAAAAATTAAAAAAAAACTTTACATAGAAGTGAGGATATTCTGTCATGGGCTCTGCACAGGCAAGTGTTTTATTATTTTTAACGTTCATTTTTAAGCTTTTTATTGGTCTCAGTTTATTTTTCCAATATCGTGTGATAGGCAGTTCATATTCTTAGGCACCACCATTTCGTTTAAGCTATAGCCTCTTATCAGACCACACATTAGGTTTTGTTCTACATAGTAACATAGTAAATGACGGCAGATAAAGACCAGTATGGTCCATCTAGTCTGCCCAGTTTATTTTGCTTTTATCCTGTTGTTGTAAAGGGATCCACTGTGTCTGTCCCATGCCATTTTGAATTCCGTCACTGTGTTTGCCCCCACCACTTCCATCGGGAGGGCATTCCAAGCATCCACCACCCTTTCAGTGAAGAAGTATTTCCTGACATTTCCTTTCAGTTTACCCCCTTGCAGCTTCATGTTATGCCCTCTAGTTTTGCATCTTCCACGTCTTTGGAAGAGGTTTGTTTGTTCATTATTTCTCTTTAAGTATTTAAAGGTCTGAATCATATCTCCCCTATCCCTCCTCTCCTCCAAAGTGTACATATTTAGGTCTTCAAGTCTCTTCCCATAAGGCTTCTGACGCAGGCTCCAAATCATTTTGGTCGCCTTCCTTTAAACAGTTTCCATTCTTTTTACATCCTTTGCAAGATACGGTCTCCAAAACTGAACACAGTATTCCAAGTGAGGCCTCACCAGTGACTTATACAGTGGCATTAGTACCTCTTTCCTTTCTGCTGGTAATTCCTCTCCGTATGCACCCCTACATCCTCCTGGTTTTTGCCACCACCTTGTCTCACTGTTTTGCCACCTTGAGATCTACAGAAATAATTACACCAAGGTCTTTCTCCTGATCTGTGCACTCCAACCTCTCGCCCCCATCGCGTACATTTCCCTTGGATTTCTGTTACCCAAGTGCATAACCCTGCATTTCTTTGCGTTAAATCTTAATTTATTTATTTATTTATTTATTTATATTCTCTTATATACCGCGCTATTCTGCATCAGTGCGGTTTACATTGAACAAACTGAAATTACATTGAACAGGGCATTATAACTTGAAGATAACTATTTACAGGGAACATGGGCTATGGAGGGTTAAGTGGCTTGCCCAAGACCACAAGGAGCACCTGTGGGACTAGAAATCCCCGTCCTTCCGGCCCAAGGTTGCTGTCCTCTAGTGGGATTTGAACCCCCGACCATTAGACCATTAGACCATTCTTCCAGCTTTTGTAGATCTTTCCTCATGTTCATCATTCCCTCATGTTCATCATTCCTCATGTTCATCATTCCCACTCTGTTGCAAATTTTCGTGTCATCTGCAAAAAGACAGACCTTTCCATTCAGTCTTTCAGCCATATCACTCACAAATACATTGAACAGTGCCGGGCCCAGGACCGAACCCTGGGGCACCCCGTTAATCACCTTCCTTTCATCCAAGTGAGCTCCATTTACCATCAACTTCTGTCATCTGTCAGTCAACCAATTTCTGATCCAGTTTACCACCTTCGGACCCATCCCCAAGCTACTGAGTTTATTGATGAGCCTCCTATGAGGGACAGTATCAAAGGCTTTGCTGAAATCCAGGTAGATGACATCCATCGCATGCCCCTGATCTAGTTCTCTGGTCACCCAGTCAAAGAACTCAATCAGATTTGTTTGGCAAGGTCGTCCTTCGGTAAAACCATGTTGCCTCGGATCTTGCAACCTGTTGGTTTTGAGAAAGTTCACTATTCGCTCTTTCAGGAGCGCCTCCATTAGTTTTCCCGCCACTGAGGTAAGGCTCACAGACCTGTAATTTGACACTTCTTCCCTGTCTCCACTTTTGTGTAGAGGTACGACATCAGCCATTCTCCAGTCTTGAGGAACTTCTCCTGTTTCCAAGGATCTGTTGAAAACATCCTTTAACGGCCCTGCAAGAACCTCTCTGAGCTCCTTTAGTATCCTGGGATGTATCCCATTCGGTCCCATGGTCTTGTCCACTTTCAGTTTTGCAAGTTGTTCTAACACCTCATCTTCTGTGAATGGTGTGGTATCTACTTCATTTCCATTTTTATATTTGGTAGTCACAGGTGGTCCTTCTCCAGGATTTTCTTTAGTAAAAACAGAGGAGAAGTATTTGTTTAGCAATTTCGCCTTTTCAATGTCACTTTCAACGAGTCCGTTCCCAGCACTTCTGTTCCTGCAATTCACCTCTGATCTTCTTCCTTTCCCGAATATACCCGAAGAAAGTTTTGTCGCTACACTTCACATCTTTTCCTCTGCCTTTGATTTTGCTATCCTAATTTCTCTTTTAGTCTCTTTGAGTTTATTTATTTTATTTTATTTACATTCTCTTATATACCGCGCTATTCTGCATCAGTGCGGTTTACATTGAACAAACTGAAATTACATTGAACAAGGCATTATAACTTGGAGATAACTATTTTACAGGGAACATGGGCTATGGAGGGTTAGGTGGCTTGCCCAAGACCACAAGGAGCACCTGTGGGACTAGAAACCCCAATTCTTCCAGCCCAAGGTTGCTGTCCTCTAGTGGGATTTGAACCCCCGACCTTCCGGCCTGAAGTACCTTGCCCCAACCACTAGGCCACTCCTCCACTCCATCACAAGAACACAGAAAACAATACAGTTTGATCCTGTATTCATTTCTGTGTTCCTCTCTTTGCAAGCTTTTGAATTTTGTGAAAGCTGTGTTTTTTGCCTTTATTTGAGCAGCCACTTCTTTGGAGAACCAAATAGGTTTCCTTCTCCTCTTGTTTTTATTTACTTTCCTTACATATTTATCTGTTGCCCCTTTTATTGCCACCTTTAGTTTAGCCCATAACAATTCCACTTCCCTTATCCCCTCCCACCCTGCCAACTCCTCCTTCAGGTACTTGGCCATTTTACTGAAGTCAGTGTTTTTGAAGTTTAGGACTTTGAGCTTGCTATGACTGCACTGCACCTTGGCTTTTATCTCAAACCACACCATGTGATGATCGCTGTTGCTCACAGGAGCACCCACCCGGACATTTGACACGCTATCACCGTTGGTGAGCACTAAATCCAGCGTTGAGCTTTCCCTGGTTGGTTCCATCACCATTTGTCTAAGTAATGCATCTTGGAGAGCATCCACAATTGTTTTGCTTCTTTCTAGATTTGCAGAAGGAGTTATCCAATCCACATCGGGTAGATTAAAGTCACCAAATATGATTGCTTCCCACTTTGTGGCTATCTTGGCAATATCTATAATCAATTCGTTATCTATCTCTTCAATTTGAGTCGGAGGTCCATAGACTACAGCAGTATGGATGACAGTGACATCTTCTCTTTCCAACACAATCCAGAGCGCTTCTTCTTTTCCCCATGCCCCCTGCATTTCAGTAGCTTTAATATTGCTTTTCACATACAAGGCTACTCCTCCTCCTTTTCCTTTTATTTTTTAATTTTTTATTTATAAACTTTTCCATGACATAGCAAGAAAAAAAGATAAACAAGGAAAAAACATATACTATACATATTCATGACATACAGCATAACAACAAGTCCACATCAAGAAGATGCTCAATCTAAATTAAAGGAAAAATTCAATAGGCCTCTGATAAATACAAGCTCCTTTAACAAAAGCCAAGGGACAAGAAATATAGTTAGATAATAAAAAAAAAACAATAAACAAGTGAATCTAGGTCTTACCTTTTAAAAATTCTAACAATTGCTCAATTTCAAAGAAAACATAACGCTTACCCTGATAAACAATATGATATTTACAGGTGAATTTTAAATAAAATAAAGCACCAAGTGCTAATACCCTTGGGCAAACCTCCAAAAAAGCCTTACGACGCCCTTGTGTAACCCTAGAGACATCTTGAAAAATCTGAATACTCTGCCCACAAAATTTTCACCCTTTTGTAGGAAATAAGCACGAAGAACTCTATTTTTATCCATCTCAGATATAAACATTACTAATAATGTAGCTCTTGAAGATATATCGTCACTAGCAGATTCCAAAAATCCTGAAATATCTAAAGTAGATGATGCTAAGTAATCATATTGAGCTACCATCCTCCCTCCCCCTCTCCCTCAGGCTTAAACACTTTTCCAAAGGGAATATAGTAAATTTTTGACAGACCAATTAGATCGCCATCTTTAAATAATAATACTTTCTTAAGGTACATCATGGCCAACTGACTGGAAAAGATCTGTGTTTATACCAATACTAAAGAAAGGTGATCCAACTGACTGTGGAAATTATCGCACAATCGCTCTGATCCCACATGCCAGCAAGATTCTACTGAAGATTATTCAAAAGAGACTACAGCCATACCTAGAACAAGAACTACCTGAAGTGCAAGCAGGGTTCAGGAAAGGGCGAGGAACGAGAGACATCATTGCGGATGTGAGATGGATCCTTGAAAAGACTAAAGAATACCAAAAGGATATCTATTTGTGCTTTATCGACTATAGCAAGGCTTTTGACTGTGTAAACCATGGGAAACTCTGGGCCACATTAAGAAGCATGGGTATACCAGAACACCTGATCGTTCTCTTGCGCAATCTGTACATTGATCAAGAAGCAATAGTTCGAACGGAACAAGGAGAAACAGAATGGTTTAAAATAAGCAAAGGTATAAGACAAGGCTGCATACCTTCCCCCTACCTGTTTAATTTATATGCAGAACAAATCATCAGAGAAGCAGGATTGTATGAAGACAACAGAGGTGTGAAGATTGGTGGAAGACTCATCAACAACCTTCGCTATGCTGATGATACCACATTACTGGCAGAAAGTGAAGATGATCTGAAACATTTGCTTCTCACAATCAAAGAACATAGTCTCAAAATGGGCCTGCACCTTAATGTAAAGAAGACAAAGATCATGACAACTGGCATAATCAACAGGTTCATCGTTGAAGGAGAAGAAATTGAAATCGTGAACAACTTTAACCTACTTGGATCAACTATCAATAAAGAAGCAACAAGCAGTCAAGAAATCAGACGACGCATTGCTCTTGGCAGAATGGCTATGAAAGACCTAGATAAGATTCTCAAGAGCAGAGATGTCTCTCTCCATACAAAGATTCGACTTGTTCAAGCCATGGTATTTTCCATAACATCATATGGATGTGAAAGCTGGACAGTGAAAAAGACAGACAGGAAGAAAATTGATGCCTTTGAATTATGGTGCTGGCGGCGAATACTGTGTATACCATGGACTGCCCGAAGAACAAACCAGTCGGTACTAGAGGAGATCAAACCTAAGCTTTCTTTAGAAGCTCAGATGACAAGACTTCGACTTTCATACTTCGGACACATCATGCGAAGAGAGAGATCATTAGAGAAAGACATCATGCTTGGAAAGATAGAAGGTCAACGCAAAAGAGGAAGGCCAGCAATGAGATGGATCGCTACAATAACAGCAGCTACGGGTACCAGTCTGTCAACAATGAGCCGCCTGACTGAAGACCGAACACAATTTAGGATAGCTATCCAGAGGGTCGCCATGAGTCGACTCCGACTCGACGGCACTTAACAACTTAACAACAACAAGAAGGTACTTTTGAAAAAGAATTACAGAAGACAAATAATGAGTTTGCAAAAAGTTTAAAAGACGTAAATTTTTTGACCGCAAAGAGTTCTCCAAAAACTCATCCTGTCGATGAAGAGCACAAGAGTCCAAAGAAACCTTCCCCAAACAACTCCTTCTGAAAAGAGCTCTGAGACTCCTGAGCTCCCATTGATCTTTCCAATGGAAGCAATCTAGATTCATGATCAGACAGCTTAACAACAGTTTCTTTAGAAAAGTCTGAAATTTTCTGGAGAGAAGCCCCAAGAGTCGCCTCCATACGTGTTACAATAGCCCAAATATCTCGCAAACAAACATCTGAGGGCAGGACCTGGGTTTCTCCAACAGAGGAAAAAGTAATCACAGAGGGCAAAGAAGGTGGTAAACTCACCAATGAGTCAGTTTTTAAAAAGGAGGCGGAAGAATAACTGAACCAGATTCAATCTGCTCCACATCTTCCAGTGGAGGGGTCGTACCGGAACCATTATTTATTATTTATTTATTTATTTACATTTCTTATATACCGCGCTATTATAATCAGTGCGGTGTACATTGAACAGAACAACCACAATGTAACAGGTCACATTGAGTTTACATTAAACAGGGGTAGCAAACATGGGTGCAACCGGGGGAACTATTTACATATTATGGTAACTAAGTACAAAATGTAGACTTTATGCGAGAGACATATGTAGAGCGTTTATCAGAAGGGTATATGTAGGACATGGTGGCGGGAAGGGAAGGCTGGTTAACCATTTTCTACAGGGGGCTGGGCTATGGGGCAGTCTGGGTAGGAGGGCAGGGTAACGGCTGTGAGTCTTTCAGGGTTGGAATCAGGGTAATATTTTAGGAACAGGTGATGTTTGAGGGCCTTTCTAAATAGCATTAGGTTCGTGATAGATCGGATTTCAGATGGGAGGGCATTCCAAGCTCTGGGATCAAATAAGGAGAAGGCTCTGCTGGCAGTTGTCTTTGAGCATTTCGTCAAATCTTAGGGACTTCTAGTGTGTTCAAAAATGAAGACCTCCTGTTCCTGTTGATTAGCGTACTGTGGATAAGTTCAGTGATGGGCGTGGGGGGCTGATTCTTTGAGGCCTTGAATGTCAGGACTAGAGTCTTGTATTGGATTCTGGTCTGCAGAGGTAGCCAGTGTAGGTTCTTCAGGACTAGCATTATGTGGTTAAACCCTGGGCTGGGCGGAGCTACACCCTCGGGAGAACAAACAGAGGATGATGTACTTACAGTAGCAATATCTTCACAACCAGCAGAAGGTGTCTGAGCTGAAACGGAAGGAACACCCACACGAATATGGGCATCCATCGGACCAACTTTCACCACCTTCGTCTGAACAGTTGGCGTATACCTCTTCCTCCATTTCCCCATTACAGGGACAGTCTCCTAGCGCGAATAAGCACCGAAGGGGCACCTAGCGCGAAGGGGCACCCAGCGCGAAGGGGCACCTAGCGCGAATAAGCGCCGAAGGGGCACCAAAGGGCCAGGAGCTGCCCCTTTGGTCACGCGCCCACGGACACGCGCCCGTGACCGCATCCTGCGGTAGGTCAGCTGAAAATATAGCCCTTCTCCAACCTGCAGCCAATCAGTGCAGACGCAGGCAAACAGCAGAGGCCAATCAAATGCAGCACAGGAAACAAGCAGGTTATCGAGCACCTCCCTCCTCCTCCTTTTTCCATTTACTCTGTCTCTTCTGAATAGATTATAGCCAGCTATGGCTACATCCCAATCATGCGATTCATTAAACCATGTTTCTGTAATGGCCACGATGTCCAAATCCATTCCACCATTAAGGCTTCCAGGTCCGGAACTTTGTTGGCTAAGCTTCAAGCATTTGTGCTCATTGCTTTCCAGCATTTAACTGGCTTGCGTGTATTTTGCATTGATTTTGCTCTGCCCACTTCTTCCCACTTGTTTTTGATGTGTGGTTTAAAGGTGTGGCCGTTTCTGATGTTTTTCTGCTTTTGCAGGGAGTGACGTCCACAACTTGACCTTCCCCATCCGTCACCCCCTTTTTTCTAATTTAAATACATATCCACATACTTCCTGAATTTTTCACTTAGGATTCTTTTCCCTGCGACAGAGAGATGTAGTCCATCAGCACAGTATAGTCTCTTGTTGGTCCATCTGTTTCCCCAGTCGCCTATAAATCTGAATCCTTCCTCTTTGCACCAGGTCTGGAGCCATGTGTTAAAGCTGTTTATGCAATGTAGCCTTTCTACCCTCTTACCAAGAACAGGTAGAACTTCTGAGCATGCTACAGTGTTAACAATGGGCTTTAGTTTCTCCTCTAGAGTTTGAAAGTCCCTTTGAACTATAGTGGCACTGTTTCTAGCCAGGTTATTTGTACCCACGTGGATGACATCAATTTTGGAGTGCTTGCTTTGAGCCCTAATGACATCAACCATTTGGTTTGTATTCTTGCTAGCTAAAGATCCTGGGAGGCAATTGACTAACTTCTCTCCTTTGAACTGTGTTCCCACGTTGGTCCCTCTGAGGATGGAGTCACCAAGTAGTAGTAGTTTTCTGTTCCTAGGGTTCTCCTTCGTATTTGGTGCTTTATCAGGAGATTAGGCATTGACTGACTCATTTAAGGGCCCTACAGCTTCCCTGGATTGGGCATCCTCATTAACCAAAGCAGAGAAGGCATTTTGCAGTGATATCTCATGATGTAGAAGGTGTTTTTGCATTACAGGATGCAATCTACCAGCACCCACTGTGATCCATTTGTTCCTGGGCTGTTTAATTCTTTGTGGGAGCAGTGGTGGACTTTGTTCAATTTGTATCCTAGAAGAGGTGTGCTTCATTGCAGCCAGTTCTTCCCTCAGAAGAGTCAATTCTTTATGCATGGTAGCTGACTTAAGGCACATAGGACAAGTTCTTAGACTCCAAATGATTCGTCTTGGAATGAAAGTACCACAGTTATTGCACTGAATACTTGACATGTTGATTAAGCAAAGAGGAAGAAGAAGACGAAAAAGTGGGTGTAACCCAAATTGAAAAAGATAGTTGGCAACGTATGCGGCCACTATATAGGCAATGCTGTCCCTGGGGAGGGTGGGGTGAGGGGTAGGGTGGGCGGGAACCTAAGTGTCCCTGCCCAGTTGGGTTTACCTGAACTGTGGGCACACTCAGATATCTGATTTAAAGCTTGTCATGATGCGGACACTAATAAAGTTGGTTTTAAGAAAAGAAATCCTGTTTCAGAAGAACTAGATGTGCAGTTACCTCCTGGCACAGCTAGAGGGAGCAGGAACAGACACACTGATCCTAAAGAACCTAATCTCACTGATGACCTGCAGCTGACAGAGAACCAGGAAGTCAGCAGCCATGGATCTCTTTATAAACCAGAGCAGAATGCTTCTGGACAGAAACAGAAACGGCAGGAGAAGAGGAGATGGCAGCAGTTGCAAAGAGAGCAATGGAGGAATAAGCAGTGGAAACAACAGCAGGAGCTGAGGAAGGAAGAGAAAGAGGAAGAAGGAACTGGAGTTAGAGGTGAAACAGCAGTAAAGCCTGGAAGCTATCAAGGACACAAACCTGATTGCTGTAGAAGAAGCCAAGCTGGAAGCTGGAACAGAAATAGACCTTACAAGGTGGGAAGCCATAAAACCCAAACTAAACCTGTTGTGCAAGGGGAGTTTGGTGGAAGTTACTCCAAGGTAAGAGGCCCTGCCACGCCTAGTTCCTATACTCTACCTGTTTGTGATATAGAGAGAAGAAAGCAAAGAACCAGAGAGGGAGGTTCTGAGAGAGGCTTATCTCTAGAAGATCACTACCCAGTTTTACCTACTCGGAGGGAGAAGCAGTTGTACAAACAACTGAAGTTTTTACCCAGGGAGCCAAGGTATGAGACAGTAAAGTTTAACTGTAATGATTGCACTGCTAGAAGCCATCCTAAAAGAAACGTTCCTTTTAAAAGAAGCCAGAGTAAAGACTGGTTCACCAGTTTACCGCCAGCTTTGAGAGCCCCTGCTTATGTGGAGCAAAACTCCCAAGCTGAAGATTGCCATACTGGAATAGACAGGGATAGTGAAAGCACATTGGATCTGTATGGGGCAGATGATTTAATGGAAGTGGATTTTCCAAGCACTATTCCCTTACCTTTACCTGAAGACATGGAGTGTAATTGGTGCACTGCCTGTGCTCAAAACTGTGCATGTTACAAAGAAGAATAAATGCAATATAATTTGATTGTTTAACTATTCTGAATATTA
This sequence comes from Ichthyophis bannanicus, assembly GCA_033557465.1. Taxonomy (NCBI): domain Eukaryota; kingdom Metazoa; phylum Chordata; class Amphibia; order Gymnophiona; family Ichthyophiidae; genus Ichthyophis; species Ichthyophis bannanicus. The sequence goes on from CM066034.1 coordinate 826,359,751, forward strand.
CTTTGAAGAAGCCTGCTTTGAACTGTGAAGTAACAGTTGATTAGCCAATAAACTTTGGTACCTTTTGAAACAAAGGACTGTTTCTATTATCAAACTGTCTCTTATTTTGAACCTTGCTTTTGAACGGGGAATAAAAGCCTTTATTACCCTGCACTCGGACTTTTCATTCATTCATAGCGCTACCTAGTGGCGCACCTTCTTTGTGTCCGCGACACCGTGTGACAAGCTACACAAGGAAAGAGGCAGTTAGAATATCCCAAACCTATTGTTTAACCAACAGTTAAAATCTATATTAACAATCTCCCTAAATCTTAAGGTCTATCCAACAGTTAAATTCCAGAAACCAGCAGAGATAAGGTTTAAAAAGTGTGAGCTTAGCTGTATGCAGGTCCACGCTGGCTAGTCCGTCTAGCTCTGACCGGTATGTGAGGCCAGATGTAAGATGATCTAAATTAGCCCCTCCCTGGCAGCAGGCGTGCTCCAAATAAATTTGGAGCACAATGATTCAACAACAAAGAAAAAAAACCTTTGAATCTCTATTTATCTGCTTCCTGTGTATAAAGGTCTCTGATACCTTTGCTACTAGTGTAATCTAGAGACTCAGGTCCCCTGCAATATAAGTATTTCTATTCCAAGTAGCTGACTATCAGAAGTGTCCCTGCCCAGTAGGGTTTACCTGAACCGTGGGCACACTCAGATATCTGATATTCTCTTATTTCATTTCTATTTGTTTTACCTGTTTTATCTGAAACATTGGCTTTTTAATTATGCCAGTTTCTATTTTGTTTTAATTTGCTGTCAGTGGCATCCTATAACTAAATATTTTGGCAGTCATGTTTTATCATTCTTTCCCTGTTTTTAGCATATTTTGAAATACATTACACAACCTTTCACGTAGCCCACAGTGAGGCATGTCACTAGTTATGCTTGTTTACAACACCACATTACATTTTGTTTTACCTCAGTTTATTTATTTACTCAGTACTACCTTCACCATCATTTTATTTTGATAGGTATTTAAACACGGGCTTGTTTTTTTAATCAATAGGATGTCCGTGTACTGCCCGATATACTTTTAAGGTAACAGTAAAATCCTGCTAGTGACGTTTCTTTGCGACATCCCACATAAAGTCATTTTCCATTCTAGCAACTTTGTTTTACTCCTCTTACTATGTTCTGCCCCTGGAAGAATATTTACCTTTATGCTACCCAAGTATGCTATAATTTCAAACAGCTTGGTTGATATTATATTAGACTTGGTTTTATTTTGAACCGGATGTTTGTTTGTTTGTTTTTAATTATTCTGCATTTGCATTACTTTTGTTTTATATGGCACATAATGTGGTTCATTAAATATATATTCCTCTTCCCATCTATGTACGAAAGCAGCTACGTCTAGTGCTTAGTGGCCCGTCTGCCTTTGATTTACAGTATTCCAACATTGCACAGAGCAAGTCTTTTGCTGCTGTTTGGGTCATATTTCAGGCAACTCTCCTTCAGATTACTTAAATGCTTACAAGTACCTGAGCTTATGTGTTCCCTGTACACTTCCCTCCCCCTCCTTTTTGTTTTTTCAGGTTCCTATTTCCTTAATATATACTACATGATACCTTGTATCTCTTTATTGACCTCTGGGTTTACTTACATGCTCTTATTTTACCGCAACTATATAATTGTTATACTATCTGTCAATTCTCTTACTGATGCAGTCCAACGAGCACTCTTTTGTCCTAGATTTGATTTAATTTACATCATGTTTTTAATGTTACTTAGTTTTATTTAATGTATTTTATGTGTTCTATGATTTTTATGAGTTATGATGACATAATATTTATGTATTATATTTTTTTGTCTTAGAGGTTTGCCCCCTGATGAAGGTTATCTGCTGAAACGTGATCATGTCGGCAGGGCCGGATTTACCTTGAGTGGCCCTACGCCAACAAAAATTGTGGGCCCCCAGCAGGGGCGGCCCAAGGGGGGTGCGGACCTCATTTGCATAAGGGGCCTCATTTGCATAAATATTTGCATAATGTTACCATATACTAACTTTTCGTAAACGTGCCTCTTAATGAGTGTATGGATAAAGAAAGACTAAAAGATTTCTACATTACTATAATCCAGTGCCAACTGCCAGACACATTAGGAACTACTACAAACACTGCCCATAGTAAACCCGCCGTATCCTAACAGCACTACCAGGACTCACAAAGCACCATACTCTACCAATCAAAAGGCAACACTGCAAATATTAAACCAATACATTTCAGAGAACAACAATACATGACCTACTGGGGAAAGAGAACAAGTGGCAATGTCAAATAGGAATTATATAAACAGAACACCTCAGCTCAGTTACACATGCAGAACATAGACCATCACCAAACAAGTAATCACAATTTAGAAATAGGAAGACAATAATTAAACTGGGAATCCCAAAAGCCAAACTTGGAATGTACAACACTGTAGAAATAAAACTATACATTAATTTGCTCTTGTACTAAACAAAGCGCAGATGTTAATGATGCACATTTACCAGAGCTGACATATTCCAATTAATAAATTCAAAATAAAGAGATATTTTTCTACCTTTTGTGCATTTTTTTCAGCTGCAATTGCTCCAGCCACTTTCTTCTGGTTTCTTCGTGTCTTCTGCTAACTCTCCATCGTCTGCTGTCCATTTGTCCTTTCTTCTCTCTTCTAGATTTTTTTACATTCTCTCTCTACATCTGCTTTAACATACTAATCTTTCTCCTTTTGCTCTTTCCTCATTCCTATTTCATCCACTCAAATTTTACCCCTCCATCCTCAATCCCCACTTACTCTCCCAATACCCGGCCAATTGTAGATTTTTTATCCCTCCCACACAAAATATTTTTCCCTTCTCCATTTTACTCTTCCAGCCCCATCCCATTCTAATCCTCCCCCAACATCAGCTCCCTTCTAGTTCCAGCCTCACCCAGCATCCATTCCCTTCTAGTCCCTGCATCAGCCCATTTCCAGTCCTAGCCATCCATCAGCCCATTTCCAGTCCTAGCAACCCCCCAACCCAATACCAGTCCTAGCCCCATCACCCCACTTACAGTCCTTAACCCCCATCACCCCATTTTCAGTCCTTAACCCCCCATCACCCCATTTTCAGTTTAAGCCCCCCCCTATAACCCATTACCAGTCCTAACCCCCCATCAGCCCACTTCCAGTCCTAACCCCATCAACCCATTTCCAGTCAGCCCCCCATAGCCCATTGCCAGTCCTACCCCCCCCCATCAGCCCACAGCCCATTACCAGTCCTAACCCCATCATCCCACCTCCAGTTTTAACCCCCCAGCCCATTTCCAGTCCTAGCCCCCCATAGCCCATTACCAGACAACCCCCATCAGCCCACAGCCCATTACCAGTCTTAACCCCCCCAAAGCCCATTACCAGTCCTAACCCCCCCAACAGCCCATTACCAGTCCTAACCCCATCAGCCCACCTCCAGTCTTAACCCCCCAGCCCATTTTCTGTCCTAGCCCCCCCCATAGCCCATTACCAGACAGCCCCCATCAGCCCACAGCCCATTACCAGTCTTAACCCCCCCCAAAGACCATTGCCAGTTCTAAGCCCCCCCAACAGCCCACAGTCCATTACCAGTCCTAACCCCATCAGCCCACCTCTAGCCTTAACCCCCCCCAGCCCAGCCCAGCCCAGCCCAGCCCCGCCCATTTCCAGCCCTACCCCCCCAGTCCATTTCCAGCCCCAGCCCCCCCATAGCCCATTACCAGACAGCCCCCATCAGCCCACAGCCCATTACCAGTCTTAACCCCCCCCCCAAAGCCCATTGCCAGTTCTAAGCCCCCCCAACAGCCCACAGTCCATTACCAGTCCTAACCCCATCAGCCCACCTCTAGCCTTAACCCCCCCCAGCCCAGCCCCGCCCATTTCCAGCCCCAGCCCCCCAATAGCCCATTACCAGCCCTACCCCCCCCCAGTCCATTTCCAGCCCCAGCCCCCCCAATAGCCCATTACCAGTCCTACCCCCCCATAGCCCATTACCAGTCCTACCCCCCCCCCATAGCCCATTACCAGTCCTACCCCCCCCCCCCCGGCCTAAAGTAAAATTTAATTTAAAAAAAAAACCTGGTGGCTGCCGCCGCGGGGCCCCTCTGCTGCCGCGGGGGCCCCGTCTACAAGCTGAAGCGGTCGGGTCGGGTCGGGTCTCTCTCCCTCCCTCCCTCGCTGCAGGCTGCAGGCTGCGAGAGACGCGAAGGGAGAGCGTCTCCTCGCGTCTGTGTTAAGCCGGCAGGGGCTGATGGGAAATCCCATCAGCCCCTGCGGGCTTAACACAGACGCGAGAAGACGCTCTATCTTCGCGTCTCTCACAGCCTGCAGCGAGGGAGGGAGGGAGGGAGAGACCCGACCCGACCCGACCGCACCACACCGCACCGCTTCAGCTTGTAGACGGGGCCCCCGCGGCAGCAGAGGGGGCCCCGCGGCGGCAGCCACCAGGTTTTTTTTTTTAATTGAGTTTAAAAAAAATTACCTGGTTCTTTTTTTGTGGGCCCCTGCCGGCTGTGGGTCCTACGCCATGGCGTACATGGCGTATAGGTAAATCCGGCCCTGCATGTCGGGGCCTTTTTGCTAATAAAGACTTTTTCCCTACCCCTCGCTCTAATTTGTCATTTGGAGCAATATATACATATTTTGATAATGCAAAATATATGGCTGTTTCAACCCCACTCCAGAAATTCCTTCCCCTACAGCAGGTAAAGTACATATGACATGACATGTGGAGCCCGATTCAGCGAGGGGCACGTACGGGCCATCCGGATGGCCGAAAAATGGACAGCCCCTTAAGTGGATTGATTTTGCAACTGTGGGAGCTAGATGTTCCCACGGCTGCAGAATTGGGCACTTGACGACCTGGTAGTGCCCAAATTTTGAGGCACAAGATGTCCACCTGGCACCCCATCCAGCTTGCCCTACGCTCCTGCTGGTGTGCCGGTGCTGTGGCGTCCCATCAGTTGATCGCATTGAAGTTTATTTGGATTGGAAGTGTGAAGTTGATTTGGATTGGAAGTACCGGCTGTCACAGAGCGTCCTGCGTTTCTGTGGCTGTTGCAGAGACTCCTGGTTTGTGCATGCATTTTAGGTGTCATCCTCCCTGATGTAGCTTTTTGGCAAAACACCTGGCATCGGAGGATGGGTATTTTTTTGAGTGGATACCACCATATGATGCTATGTACAGTGCTTCAGCTAAGTGTATTTGTTTGATTAGCCAACATGTGGATCTTATTATAGTTGCAAAAATTGCATATATTGCATTCATAAGTGGCTTTTTTCAGACCTATAATGGTGTGGTCACGTAGTATATATGTAATGTATTTGGCTCAACTATGCTGACATAGAGCCGTTGCGTCGGCTTGGTGATATGACGTTCTCTGTAAAACAAACTTGCTTTGTTAATTGTTGTTTACTGTGAACCGCAACTGAACTTTTGGAAGATGCGGTATATAAATATGTATAAATAAATAAATAAATATTTCCCACTGAGGTCTTTTTCTCCACTCAGGTGGGTTTTTGAGGGGTTCTGGTGCCTTGTGAGATTAATGTTGGGACTTTGTATGCACTGGTTCATTTTTTATTTTTAGACTGCTATACTAGGTGCTTTGAAGTTTCCGCATACATTGAGATGTCTTCTACAGGGATGAACTACAAGAGCCTGAAGCTCACTCACTTTCTGTGCTGAAGTGACTGCCACCAGAACTAGTACCTTCCAAGTCAAGAATTTTCAGAGGATGGGTATTGAGTGGATCAAAAGGAGCTTTCATCAGCTGCGCCAGAATCACAATGAGGTCCCAAGACACTGTGACCAGATGTGAGCAGAAGTAAACCTCGCATGAAGCAACAACTAAGGGCTGTACAAAGATGGGTTTACCCTCTACATCACAGTGATGCACACCAATTGCATTGTGGTGAACTTTTATGGAGTTTGACGACTCCAGACTCTGAAAGGTGTAGAATATATTCAAGCAGTGTTTGTGTGGGACAGGTGAAAGGATCTATGGAGCATTCCTCACACCAAACAGCAAAACTCTTCCACTTGAATGAATATGATTTTCTTGTTGAAGCCCTCCTGGAGGCCGAAAGAACATTGGTGGCACCAGCTGGCAGACTGAGCACATAATGTTAGCCTCTCAATATCCAAGTTGTGAAGCCAAGGGACTTGATGTTGGGATGCAACATTACTCCGTTCTTCTGTGCTGATATATCTGGTGCTTGCCCAAGCCGTATCGGATCCTGAATGGAAAATTCTAGAAGACAGTAACATGGCTGCCTGGGCCAGTAAAGAGTGATAAGAATCATCATACCCTTGTCTGTTTTGAGATTCAGGTTGGTATTGGCAATGAGAGATATTGGAGGATTCGTGTACAGAAAACTTTCCCCTCAATCGTGAAGGAAAGCATTAGTGGCTAGTTTGCTGTGTGATCCCACTATGGAGCAGGACTGATCCATCAAGTCATTTATTAATAGGCGTTTTCAGATATTGCAATCCAAAACAAAACAAAGTACTCAGCACCAACACAAAGAAAGCAAATTTAGTACAGGAAAAACTAAATGGCAGTGAGAATATAGCCACAAAACACACCACCTATTTGCAAAAAATACAAACCATCCAAAATACACAATGCAAATATAACTCACATATAAATCAACATACATAAACATAAATAGTGTAGACCACTGCTTAACAAATATACATAGTAACACTAGTGTACATCAACATGTAAATTACATTCTACTGTTCTCTAAATATTCAGCTGGACAACTGTGTAAGTAAGATTGAAGATGTGTCTGGAATCGGAGACATTTCTGTATCCACAGAACTGAAGCAAGCAATTGCCACGCACTTAGATGAGCTTACAAAGTCTCTTGACGGATACTTCCCTACAAGAGAGTCATATCCAGCATGGGTGAGATAGCCGTTCACGTTTGGTGTTGAGACAGCAGATGTCAATGATGAATACCTCAACGAAATCATTGAAATTCAGCAGAGCCAGGTTCAACAGCAACTCTTCAGAACAACAACGCTCTTAATGTTTTGGTGTCAACAAATGGCAACGTATCCTGTTATTGCTAGGAAAGCCGTGGAAATTTTTATACCATTTGTTACAACATATCTTTGCGAGCAATCCTTTTCGAGGATGCTGGACATAAAAACGAAGAAAAGGAACAGACTTTGCTGTGAAAATGACACGAGAGTGGCACTTGCCAAGGTGAAGCCATGCATTTCTGAACTGGTCTCTCAAAAGCAACAGCAGAAGTCACACTGATTTGTAATAAATATTCATTATTATTGTAGCGGTGTAGCCTGATGGAAATTAGGTGATGGGTGCGTGTTAAAATGTTAAAAATAATAAATAGCATAAATACAATAAGTTCATTATTGGAATACATAAGGTTAAAAATTAAAACCATTTCAGTGTGATAGTATTAAAAAAAGGTCATGTCTTTGTGAAAAGTTATGTATGTAATTTGTTGTGAGTTCATGCATTGTATTGGTTTTGTTCTTTGAACACAGTGATGTTAATGCACGATTCATTTTGTGAACCAGTAAAACATATACCTATGTCTTGAATTTGAAAAAAAATCATATTTTATTTTTCAATAAAGAAGGGTTCTGTGAATGTGCATATGAAACTGGTGGGGTTCAGTACCTCCAACAAGGTTAAGAACCACTGTCTTAAGTATTTAAAGGTCTGAATCATATCTCCCCATCCCTCCTCTCCTCTAGAGTGTACATATTTAGGTCTTCCAGTCTCTTCTCATGTGTCTTCTGGTGCAGGCTCCAAATCATTTTGGTTGCCTTCCTCTGAACCATTTCCAGTCTTTTTATATCCTTTGTGAGATATGGTCTCCAAAACTGAACACAATATCCCAATTGAGGCCTCGCCAGCAACCAGTACATTAGCATTAGTACCTCTTCCTTTCTGCTGGTAATTCCTCTCTGTATGCAAACCAGCATCCTTCTGTTTTTGCCACTGCCTTGTCACATTGTTTTGCCACTTTGAAATCCTCAGAAACAATCACTCCGAGTTCTTCTCCTGGTCCATGCACACCAAACTCTCACCCCTTATCACATATAATTCTCTTGGATTTCTGCCGCCCAAATGCATGACACTACATCTTTTCACATTAAATCTTAACTGCTAAGCATTAGACCATTCTTCCAGCTTTTGTAGATATTTCCTCATGCTATTCACTCCCTCAGGGGAGTCCACTCTGTTGCAAATTTTCATGTCATCTGCAAAAAGACAGACTTTCCATTCAGTCCTTCAGCAATATCACTCACAAATACATTGAACAGTACTGGTCCCAGGATCAAACCCTAAGGCACACAGCTAATCACCTTCCTTTCATCCGAGTGAGTTCAGTTTACCATCACCTTTTGTCATCTGTCAGTCAACCAATTTCTGATCGAGTTCACCACCTGGGGATCCATCCCCAAGCTATTGAGTTTATTGATAAGCCTCCTATGAGGAACAGTATCAAAGGCTTTGCTGAAATCTAGGTTGATCACATCCATCGCATGACCTTGATCTAGTTCTCTGGTCACCCAGTCAAAGAACTCAATCAGATTTCTTTGGCAAGATCGTCCTTTGGTAAAACCATGTTGCCTCGGATCATGCAACCTGCTGGTTTTGAGAAAGTCCACTATTCGTTCTTTCAGGAGCGCCTCCATTACTTTTTTTGCTACCGAGGCAAGGCATACTGGCCTGTAGCTTGTCACTTCTTCCCTATTATCACTTTTGTCAAGAGGTTCCACATCAGCCCTTCTCCAATCCTGTGGAACTCCTCCTGTCACCAAGGATCTATTAAAAACATCCTTTAATGGCCTGCAAGAACCTCTCTGAGCTCTTTCAGTATCCTGGAATGTATCCTATCCGGTCCTATGGCCTTGTCCACTTTCAGTTTTGCAGCTGCTCAAACATATTTTCTGTGAACCATCAATTGTTTTATTTAGGAGAAGACAAACACTTAACACTGTTTTTGTTTTTTTTATTCTTTGTTTTTATTTGAAATACTGTAAACTGCTCTGATCAGACTTGTTTGGAAGTGATGTGGTATAAAAATTGGTTAAATAAATAAAGCCCTATTGTTTGTTGACTTGTTGTTTTTTCTATAGTCTGTAGATATTGCCAGTGAGTTTTGTGTACTTCCTCTCCTCTGTCTTGTTGGGTAGCATAGTTATCAAGGAACTTAGATGGGATGGAGCCATGTCGTGTAGTATCTTGAATGTAGTTATTAAGAATTTGCATATGATTCTGCATTGAACAGGCAGCCAATGCATTTGGAAGGAGAATGGGAGTAATGTGTTCAGTTTTAGCTACCTTGTTAATTGCTTGTGCAAGTGTGTTTTGCATGATTTGTAGTTGATGTAGTGTTTGTTTTGGTAGGCTTTGTAATATGCTACTGCAATAGTCAAAGTGGGGGCTGATCAGTGCTTGTAGTACAGATCGGAAGCCTTGATCTTGATCATCAGAGTGGTGCCCTTAGGTTTTGGGTTATCCTGATTTTGTTGTATATTTTCCGAATTGTTGAGTTAATGTGTTTAGTTAGTTGAGGCCTTGATCTAGGATCACTCCCAGATATCTAATGTCATTCTTTACTTCAAAGTGTGCATCCTGGACTTGTATTTGTCTGGTAGTGTGAAGTCTATCTCTTGTGACAAAAAGTATTTCTGGTATACTACGTTGGAAATGAAAGACAAGGAAGAAATGGTGCTGCATTTATAATTTAAGAAGAAACTTGCAAGAACTGCAATGAAATACAATGCAAATGCTTAATTTCTATTTGTCTACGAGGAATGCCCCGCCAACACAATTAGTATTCAGGTATATGCACTGACAACAGCTGCAGAAGAGGAAGAAAATGATCAGTTCTATGAATAGGTACAAGCTGAAATCGACAAAATATATAAAACAAGATAGTCATGGGTGACCAAAACCCAAAGTTTGGGAACAAAGGTGGTGGCAAAATGGTTGGAAAATATGGGCTTGGAAAAAGAAACAAAGTTGGAGAAAGACTGATAGAATTCTACAAGACCAATCTGTTCATCTTGAACACCTTCTTCCATCAACACAAGCGATGACAGTACACACAATAGATTGTAAAAAATATATACACAGTTATTATATATACCATAAAGATTAATGTATATCATATGATCAGGAACCACTGGTATTTAAAAGTCAAAGCAGCACTGAAAACATTATCAAAGAACAAATCACTGGGCATTGAGGCATTCCCATTGAAGTAATGAAGCAATGAGATGCAGCTGTTAAGAGTAGTTACTCACCTGTAACAGGTGTTCTCCAGGAGCAGCAGGAATCAGTCCTCACTTATGGGTGATGTCGCCGACGGAGCCCTCGCGGAGCAATTTCCCCAGCTTTCGCAGAAAGCCTTTGGGAATTGCAGCGCGCATGCGCGGTCCCCTTCCCACCCAGGGATGCCATCTTGCTCAGTCTGATGACATAGCGGAAAGACAGCAAACGTTAGCAAAAATATGCAATAAGAATGACTGTAACTCCAAGGGGAGGAGGGAGGGTAGTGAGGACCGATTCCTGCTGCTCCTGGAGAACACCTGTTACAGGTGAGTAACTACTCTTTCTCCAGGACCAAGCAGGAAGTCAGTCCTCACTTATGGGACTCCCAAGCTTAAGGCTACCGGAGACCTCAAGCCTAAAGAGCTCCCTCAAGCTCAACAGTACAGAGGGAAGGAATCTTCTCTGAATACGAATCCGGCCGGTAGCCCAACACTAGGGCCGGAGGGAGGAGTTGCCTAAACCTCAAAGAGGTTGTGGAGAACTGCCTGACCGAAAGCGCTGTCCCTGCGGGACTCCCTTTCAAGGCAGTAATGAGCCGCAAAGGTCTGGCCTGAAGACCAAGTAGCGGCCCGGCAAATGTCTGCCAATGGAACAGAGCGGAGATGAGCCACAGACGCAGCCTTCGCCCTGACCCGATGAGCCGTGACACGACTTTCCAAGGAGAGGCCGGCTGCCCCGTAAGTCCAAGCGATACAGTCGGCTACCCAGGAGGACAGAGTACGCTTAGAGACAGGTACCCTCAACCGATTGGGGTCAAAAGATATGAAAAGCTGGACGGCCTTTCTATGCCCTCGCGTACGGTCAAGGTAGAAGGATAAGGCTCTTCTACAGTCCAGGGTGTGCAGCACAGTTTCTGCTCGGCTGGCGTGCGGCCTGGGAAAGAAGGTCGGAAGAACCACCTCCTGGTTGATGTGAAAGGGGGAGACCACCTTCGGAAGAAACTTGGGGTGGGTCCGCAGTACCACCCTATTCTTGTAGAACCTAGTGTACGGAGGCTCCGACACTAGGGCTTGTAGCTCACTCACGCGCCTCGCGGAAGTGAGGGCCACCAAGAAGAGTTTTCCAGGAGAGAAAACGGAGAGGGCAGGTAGCCATGGGCTCAAAAGGCGGACAGGTAAGCCTTTGCAGAACCACGTTGAGGTCCCAGTCAGGGGCTGGGGGGCGCAACAGAGGTTTAAGCAGAAGGAGGCCCCTGAGGAAACGCGCCACCAAGGGATGCGAGGAGAGAGGCCGGCCTTCGACCGGAGAATGATGTGCAGAGAGAGCACTGAAGTGGACTCTGACAGAGTTGGATTTGAGACCGAGATCGGAGAGGTGAAGCAAATATTGCAGCACCACCGATACTAAACAGGCGAAGGGGTCCTCAGATCGCTGAGAACACCAGACCGAGAAGCGACGCCATTTGAGGGCGTACGACTTCCGGGTGGAGGGACGCCGAGAAGCTAGGACGACGGCTTCCACCTCCGGGGCTATCCGTAGCGGAGCTAGGACTACCCTTTCAGCAGCCAGGCCGTCAGGTGTAGGGCCCGGAGGTTGGGGTGCAGAAGAGTGCCCCGATCCTGGGTCAGGAGGTCGGGCTGGAACCCCAGAGGAAGAGGGGTGTCCACCGCTAGCTGTAGTAGTAGAGTGAACCACGGCTGTCTCGGCCACCGAGGCGCCACCAGGATCACGGAGGCCCTGTCCTGGACAACTTTGAACAATGTCCGGGCCACCAGTGGCGTAGGAGGGAATGCATACAACAGACCCGTGGACCACGGGATGAGGAAAGCATCCGGCGCCTCCCGCGAAGGATGGGGGTGTCGGGAGCAGACTCTGGGGAGCTGCCTGTTCAGGGGACTGGCAAAAAGATCCACAGTGGGAGAGCCCCACCGGCGGAAGATCTGCTGGACCACCTCGGGGTTCAATTTCCACTCGTGCGGTAGCAGCATCCGACTCAGCTTGTCCGCCAGGCAGTTGTCCTGCCCTGGCAGGTAAACCGCTTTGAGGAGGATGTCGTGATCGACAGCCCAAGAGCACAGCCTCCGGGCTTCCCGACATAGAAGGAGGGAGCCCGTGCCCCCCTGTTTGTTCACGTAGAACATTTCAACCTGATTGTCCATCTGTACCAGTACGGACTGGCCGAACGTCAGGTGAGAGAAGGCCCGCAGAGCTAGGCGGATCGCCCGGAGCTCCAGGAAGTTTATCTGCTGGGCGGCCTCCCAAGGCGTCCAAAGGCCCTGAGTGCATGTCCCTCGACAGTGCGCCTCCATCCCAGGAGGGAGGCATCTGTCGTGAGCACCCGGGACGGTGGGGGAGACTGAAAAGGCATGCCGAGCACTAGGTTGGGCAGGTGAAGCCACCAGTGCAGGGAGGAGACCAGACGGTCGGAAATCTGTATCAGGTCCGACAGCCTCCCTGTGGCCTGACGCCACTGAGTGCGAAGGCTCCACTGAGCAGGCCGCATATGTAGACGGGCGTTCGGAGTGACATGGACCGTGGAGGCCATGTGTCCGAGTAGCTGCAGGAACTGTCTGGCCGAGGCCGGCGACCTGCCGCTGAACCTGCCGGCTAGAGCCGTGAGCCTGTTGACCCTTTCCAGAGGCAAGAAGGCACGAGCCTGCCAAGTGTCCAGCCGTGCCCCTATGAACTCGAGGTCCTGGGAGGGGAGCAAAGCGGACTTCTCGAAGTTTATGACGAAGCCCAAGTGCTGAAGCAGGGCCACCGTACGCTGGGTGGCTTGGGCGACCCCTGGAGCAGACGATGCCCGGATGAGCCAATCGTCCAGGTATGGGAAGACGAAGAGGCCCTGAAGCCTTAGGAAGGCGGCTACCACCACCAGGCACTTCGTGAACACCCTGGGCGCGGAGGACAGGCCAAAGGGCAGTACCCGGTACTGATAATGATTCCCCGCCACCACAAACCTTAGGTATTGTCGGTGTCCAGATGAATAAGGATGTGGGTATAAGCATCCTTTAGATCCAAGGAGCATAGCCAATCTCCCCGCTGAAGGTAGGGCAGCAGGGTTCCAAGGGTAAGCATCTTGAACTTTTCCCGCTGCAGGAACTTGTTGAGATTGCGTAGGTCTAGAATGGGCCTGAGGCCTCCTGTTCTCTTTGGAACCAGGAAGTACCTCGAGTAAAACCTGTGGCCCCACAAGTGTTGGGGCACGGGCTCCACCGCCCATTCCTGAAGCAGACTTTGCAGCTCCTGAAGGAGTAAGTCCCTGTGCAGAGGGGGTCTCAGAGGCTCCCCTGGGAAGTAGGGGGGAGGCACCTGGTGAAAATGCAGGAGGTAGCCCTCTCGAACTACCTGCAATACCCAGGCCTCGGATGTTATGGCTGACCACCTGTGAGCAAAGTGGGTCAGCCGACCCCCCGTACCGGACGAAGGCCCCTGAGGGGGAGGGGCTATGCTGGCATAGTCATAAAACCCCGCCCTGCTGGGCCGGGGCCTGCGTGGCGGGTTTGGGGGCTTTCTGCTTCCGGGATCCGTTACCCTGTCCCCTAGGCCGCTGCCCCTGAAGGGGGGTTGTGGCCGGGTATTGTGGTTGGTGATGCATATAAGCAAACACCTTCCTCGGGTAAAAAGGCTTTTTCCCCGAGCCCTTCTTCTTCTGTGAAGGGGTAGAGGACTTTCTAGAAAGGCGAGTCCTGGTGAGAGTCTCCGAATCGAGCTCCGCCGCCTTTTCGGCCATGGGTTTGCCGAAGAGGTTTTCACCTCTGCAAGGGACATCGACCAACTTGTCCTGCACCCAGGGCTCGAGGTCGGAGGACTGAAGCCAAGTCTGGCGGCGAGCCCCGATGCCGGCTCCGGCTACTCGAGCCGAGGCCTCGAAGCCATCATAGGCCACTCGAGAAATGAACTTCGAACACTCTCGAATCCCGGAGGACAAGGCTTGGAACCGCTGCAGGGGTTCCTCGGAGAGATCGGCAGAGAAACCCTGAAGTTCTTTCGCCAGGTCTCGGAGGTACATACCCATGTACAGCTGATATGTCTGGACCCGACAAACAAGCATAGAGCCCTGGAAGCACTTCCTACCGAGGGCATCCAGGCTCCGGGCCTCCTTCCCCGGAGGCATCGAGGAGTGCATCTTTTGACTCTTAAGTCGATGCATGGTCGACTCCACCACCATGGAGTGGTGTGGAAGTTGCGCCTTCTGGAACCCAGGACTCTTGCGGACTCGATACATGGAATCGATCCGCTTGCTCAACACTGGCGTCGAGGCTGGGCTCTCCCACATGCGGAAGAGAAGCCGCCCCAGCATCGGGGGAACTGGTACAGTGAAGGCCTCCCTCGGGGGGAAGTCGTATTGGAGGGCCTCGAGCTCTTCGGCTCGGGGCTCCTCCTCTGGATCCGCAGGGAAGGCCAAAGCCTTGGCCATATCCCTCACGAAATCGGAGAACCGGGTATCCTCCGGGGGGGGGACCGCCTCCGAGGCTCCGACTCGGGCGAGTCGGAGAGGACGCACCGAGTCTGAAAAGAACTGGGTGACTCGTCCTCCTCCGTGTCCCAGCCCGACTCCTCCGAGGAGGAATCGAGCGGCTCCGTGCGGGCGGGGCCTGGGGACCTCCGCCCCGACGCCGAGGCCGGCGTCGAGGACCTCGGTCCCGAACGGGAAGCCGAGGGAGACCTAGGTCGAGGATCGACTCGAGCTCGTATGGACTCGAGGATCGGCTCGGCCTCCGGGGTCGACTTGAGCGTCGACGTCCCGGTGGTCGGGGCAGATGCACTGGCGAGGCCGGTGATCCATAGAAACATAGAAACATGATGACAGAAAAAGACCACATGGCCTATCTAGTCTGTCCTTCCATAACAACAACTACAACAGTCCACTTTTTACCTTTAGAGATCCTCTGTGTTGGTCCCATGCTTTTTTGAATTCAGTTACTGTCCTCATCTCTACCACCTCCACTGGGAGACTATTCCATGGATCCACTACTCTTTCCGTAAAGAAATATTTCCGCATATCACTCCTGAATCTATCTCCCTTCACCCTCATCCCATGTCCCCTCGTAGCAGAACTTGCTTTCAATTGAAAGAGGCTCTCTCCCTGAACATTTTTGCCACGGAGGTATTTAAACATCTCAATCATATCACCTCTATCCCGCCTTTCCTCTAAGGTGTACATATTAAGATCCTTAAGTCTGTCCTCATATGCTTTATAACGAAGCCCATTAATCATTTTAGTAGCAACCCTCTGCACCGACTCCATCCTGTTCACATCCTTTTGAAGGTGCGGTCTCCAGAATTGCACACCATACTCCAAATGAGGTCGCACCAAAGACTTATACAGAGGCATTATCACCTCCTTTTTTCTGCTAGCCATTCCTCTCCGTATGCACCCAAGCATCCTTCTAGCTTTTGCCGTCGCCTTTTCTACCTGTTTAGCTACTTTAAGATCATCAGACACAACCACGCCTAGGTCCCGCTCTTCTTTAGTGGACAAAAGTACTTCACCTCCTATACTGTATTGCTCACTTGGATTGCTGCAGCCCAAATGCATGACCTTACATTTTTTAACATTAAATCCCAGCTGCCAAATTCTAGACCATTCTTCAAGCTTAGCTAGATCCCTCCTCATGTTATCTACCCCTTCCTGGGTGTCTACTCTATTGCAGATTTTGGTATCATCCGCAAAGAGGCAAACCTTACCCGACAGCCCTTCCGCTATATCACTAACAAAGATGTTAAAAAGAATTGGACCAAGGACAGATCCCTGGGGCACACCACTGGTAACATCCTTCTCCTCAGAGTGAGCTCCATTTACTTGTACTCTTTGTCGCCTCCCACCCAACCAATTTCTAACCCAAGCAGTAACTTTAGGGTCCATCCCTAGGGTGCTCAGTTTGTTTATAAGTCGCCTGTGAGGAACAGTGTCAAAGGCTTTACGGAAATCTAAATACACCACATCTAGAGCTCTCCCTCAGTCCAACTCCCTGGTCACCCAGTCAAAGAAATCAATCAGATTTGTCTGACAAGACCTGCCTCTGGTGAACCTATGCTGCCTCGGATCCTGTAATCCGCTGGACTCCAGAAACCTCACTATTTTCTCTTTCAGCAGCGTTTCCAATAATTTACTCACCACCGAAGTTAAACTAACCGGCCTGTAGTTTTCAACCACATCCTTACTTCCGCTTTTGTGTGAAGGCACCACATGAGCCTCTCTCCAGTCCTTTGGCCCGCTGCTGGTCCATGAAGGCAGATATACTGCGCTCCAAGTCGTCAGTCTGAGATCAAGCTCAGAGGACCCAGCAGCTGTCGACTCGGGCCCCGACGGCGTTGGGCCCGACGTCGGCTCATCCGTGGGGGAGTCCAGGAGGACTATATCACTCACGTGTCCAGGCGACTCCACTCCGAGACGAGGAATCTTCGAAGGCCTCTCCTCCTCCGAGGGCCCGGGTTGTCGGACCGGGCTAAGCGACCTGGCCCTAGAAGGACCAGGTTCGCCGCCTGGTTCCGCCCTCGCGGGCCGCTTCACCCGCCGGTGCTTCCGGCTGGGGGAGCCCCGTTCAGAAGAACTCCTACGATGCTCCGAACCGGAGCCACGAGGTGTAGAGGCCTCTGACGAGGTCCGCGTGGAGTCAGAGAAGATCCGTTCCCTCTGCGACTGCCGACTCCGCAGCACCTTCGAGGACATCTTTCTGCACGGGCCGCAGCTCATAGGGTCATGCTCGGCCCCAAGGCAGCGGAGGCAGCAGTCATGCGTGTCAGTAAGAGACATGAGCCTGACACAGCGATCACACTTTTTAAAACCGCTGGCAGCCATCGGGGGGAAAAGGGCCCCTGCAAGGTCCAAAGACCGCGCTGCCAGGGATGAAGGGAAAAGTGGCGGGAACGCCAGTTGGGAGAAAAAAAAAAAACGTAAACGGGCCCAATAGGATATCGAGACTCGGCGGGAAGAGGAACACACGAACCGAGAAAATTTTTTTAACGAAACAAATCAAAGAAATCAACTTTTCAGCGGCGTTAACAGACACGTCTGTAGGGCTCCGCGGAAAAAAAGAAGACTGAGCAAGATGGCATCCCTGGGCGGGAAGGGGACCGCGCATGCGCGCTGCAATTCCCAAAGGCTTTCTGCGAAAGCTGGGGAAATTGCTCCGCGAGGGCTCCGTCGGCGACGTCACCCATAAGTGAGGACTGACTTCCTGCTTGGTCCTGGAGAATAATACTTTCAAGGTTCTGTCAAGAAATTTAGTCAATTGACTGGAAAAGATCTGTGCTCATACCAATACCAAAAAAAAGTGATCCAACTGACTGTGGAAATTACTGCACAATCACTCTGATCCCACACACCAGCAAGATTCTATGCTATCATTCAGTGGAAATTACAATCATGCTTGGAAGTGTAAGCAGGGTTCAGGAAAGGACAAGGAACAAGAGACATATGATGTGAGATGGATCATTGAAAAGACAAAAAGAATTTGAAAAAGATATCTATATTTATTTATTTATTTATTTAGACATACTTGTATACAGGGCCGGATTTACCTTGAGTGAGGCCCTACGCCAACAAAAACTGTGGGCCCCCAGAAAAGATAAAAACGAGCACGCCGGATCAGCTGCGCGCTGTTGGCCCTGACGTCATAATTAAACTGGGAATCCCAAAAGCCAAACTTGGAATGTACAACACTGTAGAAATAAAACTATACATTAATTTGCTCTTGTACTAAACAAAGCGCAGACGTTAATGATGCACATTTACCAGAGCTGACATATTCCAATTAATAAATTCAAAATAAAGAGATATTTTTCTACCTTTTGTGCATTTTTTTTCAGCTGCAATTGCTCCAGCCACTTTCTTCTGGTTTCTTCGTGTCAGCCCAACTCCAGTCTTAACCCCCCCAGCCCATTTCCAGTCCCAGTCCCCCCCCCATTTCCAGTCCCCCCCCCCCCCCCTTTCCAGAATAAGTAGCATGGAAATGGCTCCTTTTGGAATATGTCAGGTACTTGTGACCACTCTTGGAAATAAGAGACCGGGCTTGATGGACCTTTGCTCTTACCCAATATGGCAGTTCTTATGTTCTGGGACATATAAGGAAAGGAATAGCTAGCGGGAAAAAGAAGGTTATAGTGTCTTTGCAAAAGTTACTAGGTTGACCTTATTTGGAGTACTGAGTAAAATTCTAGATACCACATCTTCAGAAAGTGCTAATGCAAGAGGGCAGTTATTTTCCTTTACTAGTGCCGGTGTTTCTCCACTGAGAAACATTTGTACTGCCCTATAATAGGGTGAGACCAGAGAGAACTAAATTCTTGCTAAAAGTATACCCCCTGCAGAGTGATTGTATCTGGCACAGTTCAACCTGTGGTCCATGTGTACACATGAAGTTTCAGGGTGTTGGTAGCGGCCTACGTGAGGAGCAGCAGCCTATTTGGAACCTTTGAAGAATTAAGGGAGGAAAATGGTTAAAAGCCTGATCCCCGGTAGGGATTTGAATTGGAATTGGCACTTACTCTGCTGCTTGTGTCCCTGTTTTTACCAAGTGTCCCTGCAAAAGCTGTAAGGCATTAAACTGTAGCTAAATAAAAACAACTTAGTCGCTGCCGAACCTCAGAATTATTTATGCTTGAGAACATGAAACACAGCCATTTTAGCACTGACAGATCTTATTCATAAATTGAGTTGTGGGTCTCTGTTTTTATACCTTCACTATAGATTTGGAATATTGTGCATCATCCTAAATGGAAAATTGCCAGGATCGTTTATAGCACACCATTTAACCTTAAATACTGCCATATGTATTCTTGATCTGTGGCACTGATATTACTTACCCTTCATCAAGAGGACTGTCCCACGGGGCCCCCTCTGCCCGGCTGAATCCCTCCGTGCCGGCTTTGAGAGGCGCGAAGGGAGAGTGTCTCCCTCGCGTCTCTGTTAAGCCCGCAGGGGCTGATGGGAAATCCATCAGCCCCTGCGGGCTTAACAGAGACGCGAGGGAGACACTCTCCCTTCGCGCCTCTCAAAGCCGGCACGGAGGGGCTCAGCCGGGCAGAGGGGGCCCCACGGGACAGTCCATGCTGCCGCGGCAGCAGCCAGCGTTTTTTTTTATTTATTTAATTTTAAAAAAGCTAACAATTTGTTCGATTTTTGTGGGCCCTTGCCAGCTGTGGGCCCTACGCCACGGCGTAACTGGCGTATAGGTAAATCCGGCCCTGCTTGTATACCACCTTATCCTAAAATCAAAGTGGTTACAACACATCACAATTGAGTTACATTCAACATGTGGGTACTTTACAACATTTAACATGAGGGTATTTAACAACATTAAGACAACACTGGTTGAGGGTTACATTTATCATGAGGGTTACATTTATCATGCTGGTGTCGTGAGTCTAGCTAGGTTAGTTAAGTGTTGAGCTTGCAGTGGAGTTTACGTTGCAATCCCGCTCGGGTGGGGGGGATGTTGTGTATCTGGTGAGGACTGTTGTCTATCTGCTCGTAAGTTTCTGTGAAGAGCAGGGTTTTAAGGGCCTTGCGGAAGTTTGTGATGTCCTCTAATTCCCTTAGGCTCGTTGGGAGGGAATTCCATATTGTTGATGCCATTAGTGATGGCGCTCTTCTTGATGTAATTTGTTTAGTCTTGTGATATCCTGAAGGTGTGCTGATCATGTTGTCATAATTGTTCCTTCTTGATCTGTTACTGATATTCCTTGTTACAATTTCTTGTAGTATATCCGCTGAAAGATGGTGGATGATCTTGAAGATGATCAAGATTATTTTATATTTTGCTCTGCCTACCATTGGTAGCCAGTGTAGTTGCTGCAAAATAGGGGTGATGTGTTCTGATCTTGGGGTGTCAGTGATGATGTGTGCTGTAGTGTTTTGCACCATTTGAAGTGGGTGTAAGGTCTGCTGGGGGAGGCCTTGACATAGAGAATTTCCATAATCAAGCAGAGGCATGATGAGTGCTTGGCAAACTGTGCGGAAGTGGTCCTGGCGGAGTAGTGGTTTTATCTTTCTTATGGTTCTCAAACGTTGATAGGCCTTGTTTGCGGTTTTGGCGATATGAGATTTCATATTCAGAGCTCTGTCCATTGTGATGCCCAAGTATCTGACTTCATCTTTGACTATTATAAGTTTGTTTAGAATGCTGATATTCTGTGGTGGAATGAAGCTAGTATTCCTGGTGACAAACATTGCCTCAGTTTCATCGTAGTTGACCGTCAGGTTGTTGTCTGTGAGCCAGACATTCATGTCTTCAAAGCACTTGTTATTGCTGTGGTGTTAAGTGCTAGTAGATTGATTGGAGTATACACCATGATGTCGTCAGCATATATGTGACAGTGGAGTTTGTGTCTGATTATGCTGCATAGGGTTGGATGTAAATATTGAAGAGCACTGATAACAGGGCAGATCCCTGAGGTATTCCTTGTGTTGCGGGGAACTGTAATGATTTCTTTTGGGTGCATTTGACTTGCTGTGTACGGTCTTCCAGGTACGATGTGAACCATTTCAGAGTGTTCTTGTGCAATATTTTCTGTTGCAGGCGCTGCAGCAACCTATCGTGGGACACTGTGTCAAAGGCCGCTGAAATGTCCATGAACACCAGCAGGAATCCATTCTTTATAAAATCTATACCTCTTATGAGGTTGTCAAAGAGCGATGTGAGTAGTGTTTCCACACCATGCTGTGGTTTAAATCCATGCTGATGAATGTCCAGTGGAGCATTTATGTTAATGTGGTCCTGAAGTTGTTTTTGCACTGTTTTTTCAACTATTTTCGCAAGGAACGGTAAACTGGAGATGGAACGGTATGATTTTGGTTCAGATGGGCTTAGGTTATTGCCTTTCAGTATTAGTCATATCATGGCGTGCTTGAGGGACTGCGGCATGTGTCCTTGTTGGAGTGAATCTTTGACAATTTCATGAATGTGCTGGGATAGCTGGCTTCTTGTAACTTTTATCCAAGCCACTGGGCAAGGGTCTGAAGGTGAGGTTGTTGTGTTGAGCCCATGTATTATGTCCTCTATTTGATATTCTGATGGTATGCTGAAATCCTCCCAGGTATGAAGTGGCTCATTCATTTCATAATCATCCATTTGTCGTGTGGTGGAGCATGTCTGGGTATGGTTTTTCGCTCTCATGTAGTCAGCAAATTCCTGTGGATCAAGATGATGGGTACATTGCTGTGTGGTATCCCTAGTGAGCTTTTGGACAATGCTGAATAGTTCTCTTGGTTTGTTGATAGACTTCATGATTAGATTGGTGTGGTGCTGTTGTTTGCGCTCATTTATCAGATTGTTATATTCTAGTAGTTTAGTTCTATATAGAGTCAGGGAGTTATGCGACTTGTCCTGCCTCCATTTTCTTTCCAGTCTTCGGAGAGTGTGCTTTGCATTTTTGATATCATTTGAGAACCATGGGGCATTGATTCTCCTTCGTACTCGTGGCTTTATGTTCGTAGGGGCTGATGCTGCATTAGATATTATGGAGTTCCATTTCTCTATGCTTAGGTCAAGGGTGTCACATTCTTGCTGGAGTTGTGGGATGATTTCATCTAACAATGAGTCTTTATTGAAGGCTCTATATCGTCTGGTGATGCTCTCATCTTCTATGTGTTGGGTGGTATTGTTTAGGGCCAGGGTGAATTCTATCACATAATGATCCGACCAAGGGACTGGTGTGATTATTGGTGTTGTGGTTTTGCCCTGTTCCACCAAGTGCACTGGAATGAATACCATATCCAGTACTGTACCATGCTGGTTCATTGGGGTGTTGATTATCTGGCTGTATTTCAGAGATTCCATGGCTTTTAAGAATGTTGCAGCTTCTTTGGCGGGTGCAGAGGTCAGGTTGTAGTCTCCTAGTACAATGAGGGGCTTATGTTTTGTGTTATGTGCACATATTGTTTCAAGAACCGTGGAGAGATGTTTGGTTGTGGCTCCAGGAGGACTGTAGTTGAGGGAGAAGCTTAAGTACTTGTTAGCTATGGTGACTGTGTTGGATTCAGTTGTATTAGTGCTAGAGATTGTTTTAAATCTGTATTCCTTTCTGGCCAGTATTAGCACACCTCCACCCCTTTTATGTTCTCTGACACAGTCATGTCTTATTGACTACAGCAGGGTCTTTGATTGTATAAATCATGAAAAACTCTGGACTACATTAAGCAGCATGGGTATACCAGAACACTTGGTAGTTCTCATATACAATCTCTATACAAATAAAGAAGCAATAGAACGACGAGAAACAGAATGGTTTAAAACTAGCAAAGGTGTATGACAGGGTGGCGTCCTTTCTCCATACCAGTTTAATTTATACACATTAGCAGGACTATATGAAGATAGACGAGGTGTGAAGGAGTGGAGGAGTAGCCTAATGGTTAAGAACACTGGCTTGTGAACCCAGAGACCAGGGTTCGATTCCCACTAGCAAGTCTTGTGGCCTTGAGCAAGTCACTTAACCCTCCATTGCCTCAGAAAAATCCAAGTTATCAATGTCTCTGTTTAACATACATTACCAAGTGTAAGTTTCAATGTAAACCGCTTTGATCGAAATGATAAAGCGGTATATTAAACCTGTTAAATAAATAAAGATTGGTGAAGACTCATTAACAACCTTCACTATGTTGATGATACAAGTTTACTGATAAAGTGAAGACAATCTAAAACATCTGCTTAGCTAGATCAAGAAACAGTCTTAAAATAAGCAAGATGACGGCAGTGTGATTCCCCTGGTCTGAAGTCTGGTTCCTGTAGCGAGTAGGTGTCGGCATTTCTCCTTTCCTGAAGACGGTATGGGCAGAAGGAAACAAAAACAAGCCTACCTTCCCTCGGGTGAGGCTGGATCCATCGATGCGGACCAAAGGACGCTTCAGATGTCCGGATTCTCAGTGCCGGGGGAGCGAGCAGCGTCTTCGGCAGGTCTGGAGCGCTTTCCGTACCTGAGCACATCCGGGGTTTTTTTGTCCCCAGAGCAAAGGGCCCCCCCGCCTTGTCCCGGAAGCGGTTTCTCTGGCAGAAGAGAGTCTCCTGCTGGCGTGGTGACCAGCACGCCGAAGCAGGGGATTGTGGAGGGCTCTATAGCCGATGCAAATGCTCCGTGTGGGTCTCCTGGAGCTGTGGGAGGATCGGGGGCTGAGTCAAGAGCATTGACCAGCCCTGCCCAGGAGAATTTGGTCCCGATAGTCAATACAGGAGTCGGCGGTATGGTGAGGCCTGCAAAAATAACGCTTGAAGTGCTATGGGAGGCCATTTCTACAATGAACTCTTCTTTGTAAAAACTTGTCGTGTCTGTGAGTACTGAGATTAAGACTTTAAGGGTTGATTTGCAGGAGGTTTCTAAGGTGCAAAAGGAACAGGAGGGGAAACTGGCACAGCTGAGTGGAGATCTGGAGTGGCTCCAAGAATTACACCATGCCCATGAATACTAGGAAGTTGGTTCTCCAGATATTCCAAGTCCAGAAGAAAAATTTAAGACTGGTTAACTTTCCTAGGTCTCCCGTGCTTTCTCCTCTGGAAATGGTTCGCAGATACTTCCAGGAGGTCTTGAAGATCTCCAGGGAGGATCTCACACCATTAACCAGAGTTCAGTATCTAACTATGGGTCGGGGTATTCAGGGAGTTAATAGTGCTCCTCTGGGGGTTCCTGGGGATCTTACAGGATTTCTAGAGAGCTCCCTGGAGTTGGTTACTGCTCGTACTACCCTCCTTATTACATTGGCCCTTGAGACCGATAAAGCATAGTTACTCACCATAACAGGTGATCTCCGGGAACAGCAGGAATTTAGTCTTCACACATGGTATCGTCGGTACCGACGGAGCCTGTGCGGGAACGCTCCCCAGAGTCCAATTAGAAAGCTTTTGGGAGCATCCCACAGCACCTGCGTGCTGCCTTCCCGCCTTTCCTAACTGCCTCTCTCCAGTTGAGTTTAAAGCTGACACAAAGAGAGAGAGAGAGGGAAAGAGAAAGAGATAGAGAGATACAACTCCTAGGGGAGCTGGGTGAAGACTAAATTCCTGCTGTTCCCGGAGATCACCTGTTACAGGTGAGTAACTATGTTATCTCCAGGAACAAGCAGGAATGTAGTCTTCACGTATGGGGACTCCCTAGCTTTAGATGCCAGGGAGAGACCCCAGAAGTTGTGTGTCCCTGTGAAAGGGCTCCACATCCCCCCATGGATCTCTGGCATCCAACCAGGGATGGCGGGTAGGAGTTGATTAGGTATGGAACAGGTGTTGGAGAACAGCCTGACCAAACAAGGCATCCCGGCGAGAGTCCTTGTCCAAGCAGTAATGGGCTGTGAAGGTATGAACCGAGGCCCAAGTAGCTGCTCGACAGATGTCGTCGATAGACACAGAGTGCAGATGAGCCATTGAAGCTGCCATGGCTCTCACATTGTGAGCTGTGACATGGCCCTCCATTGGAAGGTTCTTACTCTGATAGGCAAAGGAAATACACTGTGCAATCCAGTTGGACAGTGTTCTCTTGGAGACTGGAAATCCCAAATGAGAAGGATCAAAAGCAACAAAGAGTTGAGAGGACTTTCTATGTTGCTGTGTTCTTTGTAAGTAAAAAGCTAAAGCTCTTTTACAGTCCAAAGTATGAAGATTCCTTTCTGCATTTGATGCATGAGGCCTTGGAAAAAACATAGGCAGGTAGACCGCTTGGTTAAGATGAAAAGGCGAGACCACCTTTGGCATACAGTGTGGATGAGTCCTAAGGACTACCTTGTCATGACGGAACCTTGTATAAGGTGGATCAGCCACTAGTGCCTGCAACTCACTGATGCGACGTGCTGATGTGATTGCAATGAGAAAGATAACCTTCCAGGAAAGGAATTTCAATGAAGTAGTAGCTAAGGGTTCGAAAGGAGGCTTCGTGAGCTGACCAAGAACCAGGTTTAAGTCCCATGCCACCGGTGGTGGCTTAATGGGAGGCTTAGTTAGAAGAAGGCCTCTCATAAATCTTGCTATAAGAGGATGGGAGGAAACAGGTTGTCCATTTAAAGGCTTGAAAGAAGCTGCAATAGCACTTAAATGGACTCTTACTGAGTTAGTTTTAAGTCCTGCATTGGATAAATGAAAGATATACTCTAGTAATGATTCCAGAGGTATCGCAAGGGGGTTAAGACCCTTCTGCGAGCACCATATGGCAAAACCTTTCCACTTAAAAGCATAAGAGTGTCTTGTGGAAGGTTTTCTAGAAGCATAAAGGATATCCTTTACTTGCTGAGGAAGGTTAAGATCCTGAAGATCTAGGCCTTCAGCAACCAAGCCCTGAGATGCAGAGACTGGGGATTGGGATGCCATAACATTCCGTCCTCCTGAGACAGGAGATCTGGAGCTAAGCCTAACTCCAGAGAGGGAGCTTGAGAGAGATGTAGAAGCAATTGGTACCACACTTGCCATGGCCAATGTGGAGCTATGAGAATCATACGGCCTCTGTCTCTCTAAAGCTTGAATAGGGTTGGGGAATCAGAGGAATGGGTGGAAAGGCATACAGGAAGTCTTGACCCCAATGAAGGAGGAAAGAACCCTTGGCCTGAGAGCCCTGAGCCGGAATTCTGGAACAGAACCGGGGAGGTTTGGCATTCAACGGACTTGTAAAGAGGTCTATGTCCGGGGTTCCCCAAATTTGAAAAATCTTGGCTACCTGGTCTGCATGTAGAGACCATTCGTGTGGAAGCAGAACTCGACTGAGTCTGTCTGCCCAAGAGTTTTGGATACCTGGAAGATACACTGCCAGGAGATGAATCTGATGCTCTCTGGCAGGGCCCATAGTCGCAAAGCTTCGTTGCAAAGCGACAGAGAGCCTGTTCCTCCCTGCTTGTTCACGTAGAACATGGCTACTTGATTGTCCGTATGAATGAGGACTGTCTTGTAGCTGAGCAGGGTGTGGAACACTCGCAGAGCAAGGAAGATTGCTCTGAGCTCCAAGAGATTGTTGTGCAGATGAGTCTCCTGTGGAGTCCAAGTGCCTTGGGTGGAGAGGTCTTGCAGATGAGCTCCCCAACCCACTGGAGAAGCATCTGTTGTAAGAGTTGCCTGGGGTAAAGGTTGTTGAAATGGGGACCCCAGCAACAGGTTTTGAATGGACTGCCACCATTGGAGGGACAAAATAAGGCGATTTGTGTTTGCTATTTTGTCTGACAGGCACCCTGATGCCTGGGTCCATTGAGTGTACAAAGTCCACTGGGCTGCTCTCATATGGAGGCGAGCATAAGGAACCACATGCACAGTAGATGTCATGTGGCCTAGTACTTGTAACATTTCTCGAGCAGTGAGATGAGGCTTTAGCACTGCTTGAGAAGCTAATTGCACCATGCGAAGGCAACGGGCCTGGGGAAGATAGGCCCTTGCCTTTCTGGTATCCAGCAAAGCTCCTATGAACTCTAGAGACTGAGTGGGAGTTAGACTGGATTTTGGGATGTTTATGACCAGACCCAAATACTGAAGGATACGCACTGTGCAAGATAGAGAGGTCCTGGCCTCTGACTCTGATGGGGCTTGAATGAGCCAGTTGTCTAAGTAGGGGAAGACAAATATTCCTAGAGTGCAAAGAAATGCTGCTACCACAGCCATGCATTTCGAGAACACCCTTGGTGATGAGGCCAGGCCAAAAGGAAGCACCCTGTATTGGTAGTGCTTTCCTTGAAAAAGGAACCGAAGGAACTTTCTGTGAGTTGGATGGATGAGAACACGAGTGTACGCATCCTTGAGATCTACATAAAGTCAATCCTGACTCTGAAGGTATGGCAGCAGAGTTCCCAGAGAAACCATCTTGAATTTCTCTTTGAACAGGAATTTGTTCAATTCTCTAAGGCCTAGAATAGGTCTGTGTCCCCCTGTTTTCTTTGGGATAAGGAAATAGGGGGAGTAAAACCCTGTACCCTGTTGAGGAATGGGTACCTCTTCTATTGCCCCTTGGGCAAGAAGCATAGTGACCTCTTGATCTAACAGGTTGATGAGAGAGGTCTGAGAATTGAACTGTCTTACCATTGTGGGAGGGGGAATGCAGATAAAATGAAGCTTGTACCCCTCTTTTATAATGGAGAGAGTCTAATGTTCTGCTGTTATCTGACCCCATCTGGGAGCAAAATGACACAACCTTCCTGGAATGGTGGAAGGCTCTGGTCCATTGAGAGCCAGGAAGGCTAAGTTCTCTAGATGAAAGTCAAAGGCCTTGTGGAGGCTGAGACTGCTGAGACGGTTGAAGCTTAGCAGTCTTTGCTTTCCTTTGTTTAGATGGTTGCTGACTCTTCCGGGCAGGCTGACCTGTGGAACGTCCCTGCTGCGAATAAGAGGGGTAGAACCTCTTCTTTTTTGAGAAGAATGGTTTCTTGAAAGATTTCTTCCTTGCAGGATCAGTTGTGTGCTTTCTCTTGCCAATTTTTGCCGAATAGATTCTCACCTGTACAAGGGATATTGCCCAATTTATCCTGCACCCAGAGCTCTAAATCGGATGCCTGGAGCCAGGCAATTCTACGTGCACCTATGGCAATGGCAGAGGTTCTGCTTATGCACTTAAAACAGTCAAAAGCTGCACGATTGACAAATTTAGAAACATCCTGGGCATGTTTAACCAGTGAGAAAATCCTGCCTTTTATCTTCAGGAAGAAGAGGGCTTAGAACCTGTGACTTCTTTAAGGAACATTCCCATATATAAAATATAGGAACTGATCCTGGCAGAAAGCATGGAAGCCTGGAAAGTACGACGTCCAAAGGCATCAAAGGTTCTACACTCACGTCCTGATCCTTCTCATAGCTGATTCCACTACAATAGAGTGGTGAGGAAGCTGCGTCTTCTGGAAACCAGGACAAGGAGCGACTCGATACATGGTATCCAGTCTACGAGAGTGAGGAGAGGTGGTAAGAGGTGTTTCCCACATTCTTAGCATGAGATCATGTAAGATCTCATGGATAGGCAAAGTAGCTGCCTCCTTAGGAGCTTTGGGATACTGAAGAATCTCCAACTCCTTTGCTCTGGGCTCTGTTTCGGGAGCCACAGTAATGGAAAGACCTCGAGCCACCTCCCTGATAAATCCTGAAAGGAGATATCTTCTGGAGGAGACATCCTACGTTTAGGAGAGGAAGGCTCCTCCGGGAGAAGTACTCCGGTACTGACGGAGCTGTCAGAATCCTCAGACTCCTCCAAGGATTCAAAGTACCTTCTGTCCGGATGCTCTTGTAGAGCCCGATACCCGTACCGACCGAAGTCGGTACCGGGGAGAATCGGTACCGGTGTATCGGTACCGGGAGGCATAGCATGATTGGGTGCCAGCAAAGCAAACACCGATGTCGATGCCGATGCTGTCGGTACTGGTACCGATACCGGTACCGGTTGAAGTGTCTCACGCGGTTCCGAGGGTGTCGATGCCACAAGGAGAGCCACCAGACTGTGTTCAATAGCCAGGAACCTCTGGTCTATCGACGCTGCTGATGCCTGGGTGTCAGTACCGGAGAAAGAAGCCGGTACCCCAGAGCATGGCACCAGTAGTTCTGCCAAGGTTGAGGCCTCGAGAACATCCTGGAGCACCGATAATGATTTGGAAGCCGAAGCCTCCCACTGGGGCAATTTTGCCGGTACAGAACCCTCAGGGGCAACGCCAGAGGCATCTCGATGCTTAGAAGGAGATCTACCCTTTGAGGACCGGCCAGACTTATGTTTAGTTACCTGAGATCCATGGGAGGAAGACGAAGCCCTGGAAGACGTCAATGCCACAGAAGCTGCATCGGAGGGAAAAAGGGTGCTGAGCTTAGTAGCTCGGTTTTGTCGACCCCTCTTGGACATCATGGCACAAGCCATACACTTCAAGATGGAGTGGTCAGGACCTAAACATTTAAGACACCACTCATGGGTGTCAGTGACGGAGATGGTACCGCCACACTTGGTGCACCTTTTGAAACCCGAAGCGGGTTTTTCCATAGTAGAGGCAATTTTTGGGCCTAAGGCCCACAATGGCGCGTGCACCTGGAAAAGAAAGTTTGGAAAAAAATACTATATATATATTTTTTTTTTTTGAAAGAAAGAAAGAACCGGCCGTCCCGGTATAGCGTCAAGGAAGGCAGACGCGACCACAAAAAAGAGGAGAATAAGGAAAAACTTTCTGCGGTGACAGGAACAATGACCTGCTGGCTCCGCGGAAAACGAAGAACTGGAGAGAGGCAGTTGGGAAAGGCGGTAAGGCAGCACGCAGGCGCTGTGGGATGCTCCCAAAAGCTTTCTAATTGGACGCTGGGGAGCGTTCCCATGCAGGCTCCGTCGGTAACGACGATACCATATGTGAAGACTACATTCCTGCTTGTTCCTGGAGATAGCTTTAATTCTTTGTTTCTATTTTCGGAATTTCAGTGAACAGTTTATGGGCTCATATGTATGCATTTTTCCTGATTTAGCTAGAGGTACCCAGCTGAGGAGGAAGGAATTTCTGGGCTTTAAGCCCAGAGTACTCTCCCTCGGCGGGACATTCTTGTTGAAATTTCCTGCTAGGTGTTGTGTTTCGTATAAAGAAAAATTATATATATATCTTTTTTGAGCCCCGCCAGCTGCTGGAGTTCCTGAGAGCTAGGGAGGAATGAATTGTGAATTTTGCTTCTCATACGGCTGATGTATAAGTCTTGCACTGCTTTTTTATTTTTTCCTACATTATATGTAAGTAATTTCCTGATGCCTCTTCTAAAGATTGTGGACTGATTATGGTAATGTATTGATATATATTGTTTACTTTGTTTATTATTTTGGAATGCTATTTCCTCGTTACCATTTTTCCTTCATTCAATTGTTTGAATTAGTTCAAAAATTCAATAAATATTAAATAAAAATAAAAAATAAAAAAATAAGTATGCACCTTAATGTTTATATATATATTTATTAAAATCTTGATAGATCGCCTTTTCTATGGCTTGCAGCAAAGCAGTTTACAATTTTAAAAATTCCAACAGAAGTTGAGAGCGGAAAGGAAGGCCATAAAACAGGACAGACAAGGAGAAAAGGAGACAATTAAGAGTAATGTGATAACAACAAAGATTCTGACAACTAGCAAAATCAATAGTTTCATCCTCGATGGAGAAGAAACAGAAACAGTATACAACTTCAACCTGCTTGGATCAATATCAATAAAGAAACAGAGTTAAGAAATCTGATGACACATTGCTCTTGGCAGAATAGCTATGAAGGACCTAAACAAGATTTTCAAATGCAGAGCCTATCTCTGCATACAATGATACGACTTATCCAAGTTATGGTATTTTCAATTTCATATCTATGTGAAAGTTGGACAGTGATAAGGACAGAACAAAAAATATATCAAGGCCTTCGATTTATGGTGCTGGCAAAGAATGCTGTGTATATCATGGATTTCCCAAAGAACAAAAGTTGGTACATCAAACCTAAATTTTCTTTAGAAGTTCAAACGACAAGACTTCAACTTTCATACTTTGGACACATAATGTGAAAAGAAAGAATAAAGAAAGACATCATGCTTGGCAAGGTTGAAGGTCAGCACAAAAGAGGAAGACCAGCAATGTGATGGATGGACACCAGTGACAGCAGCTATGGATGTCTCTCCATTCATCAACAATTGAAGACAGAACACTGTTTAGGGCAGCTATTCATAGGGTTGCCTTGAGTCAATCTTGAGTGATGGGCACTTACCACCACCAACACTCTTGGAAAGATGTATCAAAGTTTAGTTTTAGTGTTTTGCCCAATGAAACCACTCTGTTATTCTTAGTGATATAACGTAGATACTCACCTGTAACAGATGTGCTCCGGAGTAAGCAGGAATCAATCCTCACATATGGGTGACGTCAGTGCCGACGGAGCTCCCGTGGTAACCTCTCCTCAGCTTTCAAAGAAAGCCGCTGGAAGATGTAACACACATGTGTGGTCCCCTTCCCACCTAAGGGTGCCATCTTGCCTCAGTATGATGTCATAGCACAAGATGGCATAAAGAGAGCACGGGGAGGAGAGAGGGTTGTGAGGACTGATTCCTGCTGTCCCAGAGAACACCTGTTACAGGTGAGTAACTATGCTTTCTCCGAGTAACTTACGCTTTCTCCGCACATATGGAACTCCCCAGTTACAGGCTACCAAAAAAACCCTGCAAAAAGCCATGGATAACCAGAAAAGGGTGAGCCGTAAGCAGCAGCAACTGGGTTGGAAGACAACAGACTCACGAGTGACCCAAGTGTCCAGCAAGGAACCAGCTCATCAGTAGCTCAAACATAGCAAGGGCTGGAGGGCAGGAGTTGCCTACACTCCAAACAAATGGAGTACCACCTGGCCAAAGGCACTGTCCCAATGGGACTCCTTCTCTAGGCAGTAATGAGCTGTGAAAGAAAGGGCTAAGGACCAGGTGGCAGCCAGGCAGACTTCTGACAAGGGAAGGGAACGCTGATTAGCTACCGAGGCCACCATGGCCTGGATGCTGTGTGCCATGACACAGCGTTACAGCAAGAGACCAGCCTGCTCATCAACAGAGGCGATGCAGTCTGCTACACAGGTGGACAGGGTGCGCTTAGAGACTGCTAACCCCAACCGACATGGGTCAAAGGAGACAAAGAGCTGAGCAGCTCGGCCGTGGCGCTAGGAACACTGCAGGTAGAAGGATTGAACTGTAAGCGGGTGCTATGTGTGGAGAACAGCCTCCGCCCTGCTGTTGTGGGGCCGTGGGAAGACGGCGAGAAGTTCCACCTGCTGGTTAAGGTGGAACAGAGACACCACCTTGAGCAGGAACTTGGGATGCATGCGAAGCATGACCCTGTTCCTATAGAACCTAGTGTACAATGGGTCCACCACCAACACCTGAAGCTCGCTGACCCGGCAAGCCAAAGTGAACGCCATGAGGAACACCACCTTCCAAGTGAGATACTTAAGGTGGCAGGAGACAAGTGGCTCAAAGGGTAGCACGGTAAGTTTTGAAAGTACAACTTTCAAGTCCCACTCTGCTGCCGGAGGGTAGATGGGAGACTTCGACAGGAGGAGATCCCTCAGGAAGCGAGCCACTAGTGGTTGAGCAGAGAGGGGGTTGCCCTCGATTAGATGATGATGCGCTGCCAGCACACTAAATGCACCTTAACTGACTTAGGCTTCAAGCCTGCCAGAGAAAGGTGAAACAGATACTACAGCTCTAGCTGAACAGAGCAAGAGAAGGGGTTGATCCGCTTCTCCATGCACCAGACAGAGAAAGCGTAGTTACTCACCTGTAACAGGTGTTCTCCAGGGACAGCAGGAATCAGTCCTCACTTATGGGTGACATCGGCATTGACGGAGCCCACGCGGTGCAATTCCCCAGCTTTCAAAGAAAGCCTTTGGGATTGCTGCCAAGCATGCGTGATCCTCTTCCCACCCAAAGGTGTCAACTTGCTCAGTCACGTCCCATAGCAAGAGCCCTACTAAGTAAACGGCAAGGGAAGGACAAAAATAGCAACTCTTCAGGGAAGGTGGGAGGGTAGTGAGGACTGATTCCTGCTGTCCCTGGAGAACACCTGTAACAGGTGAGTAACTACGCTTTCTCCAGGAACAAGGAGGAAGTCAGTCCTCACTTATGGGACTCCCCAACTACAGACTACCGAGCCTGTAACCTAAAAACGCCTCCAAGAGCGGAAGTCGATGCCCGAAGGAGTCAGAGTCTTCGGGTCCCCGGGGTGAAGCTCTCGGTAGCCATCAAAGAAGGGTCGGAGGGCAGGAGTTGATTATACCCCGAACAGATTACGGAGTACAGCCTGGCCAAAGGCACTGTCCCGGCGGAACTCCCTCTCCAGGCAGTAGTGCGAAGCAAAAGTGTTCTCTGAAGACCAGGTCACTGCCTGGTAGATGCCCGTTAGAGGTACTAGGCGCAGCGAGGCCACCAAAGCAACCTTTGCCCAGATGCCATGTGCAGTGACCCGTCAGTCCAGCGGGGTGCCCGCCTTTACTTGGGTGAAGGCGATGCAGTCCGCCACCCAGATGGAGAGGGTGCGGTTGGTGACTGCCTGCCCCAAGAGGTTGGGATCGTAGGTAACAAAGAGCCGACCAGACTTGCGATGAACCTGGTTGCACTGCAGGAAGAAGTCAAGAGCCTTTTTGCAGTCGAGTGTTTCTAAGACCGCTGATGCCCGGTCAGCATGAGGTCTCAGGAAGAAGGTCGGCAAGACTATCTCATGATTGAGATGGAAGTCTGAGACAACCTTCGGTAGGAACTTGGAGTGGGAGCGGAGGACCACCCTGTTCCCATAGAATCTGGTGTAGTGAGCCTCAGCCATGAAAGCCTGGAGTTCGCTGACTCGCTGAGCTGAGGTCAGAGCCACCAGGAAGACTACCTTCCAGGAGAGGTGCCAAAACGAGTACATCGCCATCGGTTGAAAGGGCGGCTGTGTAAGCTGCATGAGCATGATTTTCCGGTCCCACTCTGCCGGGGGAGGCCAGATGGGAGGCTTGGAAAGTAAGAGGCCCCCGCATGAAGCGAGAGACCAGGCATTGCCCCGAGACGGGTTTACCTTCGATGTGAAGGTGGTTAGCTGAAATGGCATTCAGGTGTACCCTGACCGAGTTGGATTTCAGCTCCTCCTTCGAGAGGTGGAGGTGGTACTGGAGAACATCCTGGAGAGAGCAGGAGAAAGGGTCGATCTGGAGCTCGGAGCACCAGATCGACAAATGCCGCCACTTCAAGGAATAAGCTCGCCTCATCGAGTCCTTTCTTGACGCGATGAGGATCTCCTCGACCTCCCCCGATAAGTGCAGCGGAGCTAAGGAGCCCGTTCAGCCGCCAGGCTGTAAGGGACAACAAAGCCAGGTTCAGGTGAAGCACCCGTCCCTCCTCCTGCGACAGTTGGCCCGGAGTGCAGCCTAGGGGGACTGAAGGCTCGGAAGAGAGCCAGAGCAGAAGCAGGAACCAAGGTTGTCAAGGCCACGAAGGAGCCATGAGAATCATGGAAACTCGCTCCCGTTGGACCTTGTGTAGGGTCCTTGCAATGAGAGGAGTGGGGGGAAAGGTGTAAAGGAGCCCGTAAGTTCAACTCAGGAGGAACGCATCCGGAGCCAACCTGCTTGGATGTGCAACCGGTCCAGAATCAGGGGAGCTGCACAATCACTGGACTGGCGAACAGGTCCATGGACGGAGTCCCCCACCCCAATGGAATAAAAGGCTGGCCACCTCCGGGTCCAGGTGCTACTCGTGTGGGCGGAGAACTCTGCTGAGTTTGTCTGTGAGGACATTCTCCTGGCCCAGGAGATAGACCGCTTTGAGGGTTATGGCCCGGCAAACGGCAAAGGAGGACCGCCTCCTGGCAGAGGGGGGTGAGAACCTGTTCCCCCCCCTTCCTTGTTTATGTAGAACATAGCTACCCTGTTGTCGGTTTGCACGAGCACCGACTTTCCCCTCAGGTGGTACTCGAAGGCCCTCAGGGCCCACCGAACCGCCCGAAGCTCGAACAGATTGAAGAGCTGCTGAGCTTCTTCAAGCAATCACTGCCCCTGGGTGCGTAGATCACCGCAGTGGGCTCCCCAACCCAGCAGGGAGGCATCCGTCATCAGGACAAGCTCATGCTGCGGGGCCTGGAAGAACATTCCTCGAAGGTGGCTTCAGGGATCCTGCCACCAATAAAGGGAGGTGTAAAGACTACGGGAGATCCAGACAGGATCCCGGAGGCTCAGCTCCATTGTACCCTGAGGCACCACTGAGCCGTCCGCATGTACATGCGGGCGTGGGGAACAACGTGAATGGTGGAGGCCATCTGCCCAGAAGGCGCAAGATGGCTCGCGCCGGAATACAGCCCAGCCTTGGACCTTGGCCGTCAGGGCGCGGAGGAGATCTGCACAATCCCAGGGCAGGAAGGCAGTCACCCGCTCTGTGTCGAGGAGTGCGCCGATGAACTCTAGGGTCTGCACCGGTTCGAGGTGGAACTTGGAGTAATTGACCAGGAAGTCAAGGCGTTCGAGGAGTAAGATCATGCTTGATGCTGCAAGGCAGGCTTCTTCGGTCGATGCCCTCGTAATGAGCCAGTCTTCTAGGTAAGGGAAAGCGTAGTTAATCACTTGTAAAAGGTGATCTCCGGGAACAGCAGGACTTTAGTCTTCACATATGGGTATCGTCGGTACCAACAGAGCCTGCGCGGGAATGCTCCCCAGCGTCCAATAAGAACGCTTTTGGGAGCATCCCTCAGCACATGCGCGCTGCCTTCCCGCCTTTCCAACTGTCCCTCTTCAGTTAAGTTTTTAGCTGAGTGAAAGGATAGAGGGAGAGAGGAAAGAGACAGAGAGATAGAGAGACAACTCCTAGGGGAGGTGGGTGGGTTGTGAAGATTAAATTCCTGCTGTTCCCGGAGATCACCTGTTACAGGTGAGTAACTATGCTATCTCCAGGAACAAGTAGGAATGTAGTCTTCACATATGGGGACTCCCTAGCTGAAGATGCCAGGGAGATAGCCCCAGGAAGCTGCCACCCAAGTAAGGTGGGCCACGCTTCCTCCCATGGATCTCTGGCATCCCACCAGGGTTGGTGGGTAGGAGTTGAATTGGGTCTGGAAGAGATTTTGAAGAACAGCTTGGCCAAAGAAGGCATCCCGACGGGAAGCTTTATCTAGACAGTAGTGGGCTGTAAAGGTGTGTACCGAAGCCCAGGTGGCTGCTCGACAAATGTCATCAATAGACACAGAGTGAAGATTAGCCATAGAGGCTGCCATGGCTCTCACATTATGAGCTGTGACATGGCCTTGAAGAGGAAGACTCTTACTCTCATAATCAAAGGATATGCATTGTGCAATCCATTTGGACAGAGTTCTCTTGGAGACTGGAAGTCCCAAATGACTAGAATCAAAAAGCAATAAAAAGTTGAGAAGACTTTCTATGTTGCTGTGTTCTTTGTAGGTAAAAAGCCAAGGCTCTTTTACAGTCCAAAGTATGAAGGTTCCTTTCTGCATTAGAGGCATGAGGCCTCGGAAAGAATACAGGAAGATAAATTGATTGATTTAAATGAAAAGGCGAAACCACCTTTGGCATAAAGTGTGGATGAGTTCTAAGAACAACCTTATCATGGTGAAACCTAGTATAAGGAGGATCAGCCACTAAAGCTTGCAATTCACTAATGCGATGCGCAGAGGTGATTGCAATTAGGAAGATGACCTTCCAGGACAAAAGCTTTATTTATTTATTTATTTACATTCTCTTATATACCACGCTATTCTGCATCAGTGCGGTTTACATTGAACAAACTGAAATTACATTGAACAGGGCATTATAATCTGGAGATAACTATTTTACATGGAACATGGGCTATGGAGGGTTCAGTGGCTTGCCCAAGACCACAAGGAGCAGCTGTGGGACTAGAAACCCCAGTCCTTCCGGCCCAAGGTTGCTGTCCTCTAGTGGGATTTGAACCCCCGACCTTCCGGCCTGAAGTACCTTGCCCCAACCACTAGGCCACTCCTCCACTTTAGAGTTGTAGTGGCTAAAGGTTCAAAAGGCAGTTTCATGAGCTGCCCGAGAACTAGGTTTAAATCCCATGCCATCGGTGGTGGCCTGATGGGAGGCTTTGTTAATAGAAGACCTCTCAGAAATCTTATTATGAGTGGTTGAGAGGAAATTGGTTGTCCATTTAGAGGCTTATAGGAAGCTGCAATGAAGGAGATACTTTAGTATCGATTCCAAATTTATCATAAGGGGGGTTTAACCCCTTCTGTGAACACCATATAGTAAAACGTTTCCACTTGAAGGCGTAAGAGCGTCTTGTGGAAGGTTTTCTAGAAGCCTGAAGGATATCCTTTACCTGTTGGGAAAGGTTAAGATCCTGAAGGTCTAAGCTTTCAGCAACCAGGCCCTGAGATGCAGGGACTGGGGATTCGGGTGCCATAGCATCCCGTTCTCTTGGAAGAGGAGATCTGGAGCATAGCCTAACTCCAGAGGTTCAGCTTGAGAGAGATGTAGAAGCAGGGCATACCACATTTGGCGTGGCCACCGTGGCGCTATGAGGATCATACGACCTCTGTCTCTCTGAAGCTTGAAGAGTGATTTGGGGATGAGGGGAATGGGTGGGAAGGCATAGAGGAAGTCGTGACCCCAGTGAAGAAGGAAGGCATCCCTTGCCTTGCAATTTTGGGCCGGAATCCTGGAACAGAACCGGGGAAGTTTGGCATTCAGTGGACTTGCAAATAGGTCTATGTCTGGGGTTCCCCAGATCTGAAATATCTTGGCAACCTGGTCTAGGTGGAGAGACCATTCGTGAGGCAGCAGTACTCGGCTGAGTTTGTCTGCCCAAAGGTTTTGAATGCCTGGAAGATATACCCCGAGAAAGTGAATTTGATGCTCTCTGGCGGGGGCCCATAGTCGTAAAGCTTCGTTGCATAATGACAGAGCCTGTTCTGCCCTGCTTGTTCACGTAGAACATAGCTACTTGATTATCCGTTTGGACTAGGACTCTTATCGCTGAGCTGGGCATGGAATACTCGAAGAGCTAGATAGATTGCTCTGAGTTCCAGGAGGTTTATGTGAAGACAAGCCTCCTGTGGAGTCCAGGTACCCTGGGTAGAGAGATGATGCAGGTGTGCTCCCCATCCCACCTGTGATGCATCTGTTGTTAGGGTGGCCTGGAATAGGGTTGCTGGAAAGGAGACTCCACTAGAAGATTTTCCAGTGATTGCCACCATTGTAGGGACAAGATCAGTCGTCGTGAGTTTGCTATCTTGTCTGACAGATGTCCTGTGGCCTGTGTCCACTGTGTAGATAGGGTCCACTCGGCTGCTCGCATATGAAGGCGAGCGTAGGGAACCACATAAACCATGGATGCCATATATCCCAATAGTTGTAGTAGTTCTCGAGCAGTTAGGGAGGACTTCACTGCTGCTTGAGAAGCTAGCTGCATTATACGAAGACAGCGGTGTTGTGGGAGAAAAGCCCTTGACTGTCTGGTATCTAGACGAGCTCCTATGAACTCTAGGGACTGAGACGGAGCAAGTTGGGATTTTGGGAGGCTTATGACCAATCCCAAGTATTGAAGGATTTGCATTGTGCGAGACAGTGCAGATCTGGCTTCTGGAACCGTGGGGCCTCAAATGAGTGAGTCGTCCAAGTAAGGGAAGATGAATATCCCCAGGGTTCGCAGAAATGCAGCTACTACTGCCATGCATTTCGTGAATACTCTTGGTGCCGAAGCCAGACCAAAGGGAAGAACCCTGTATTGGAAATGTTTTCTCTTGAAAAGGAATCGTAAGAATTTCCTGTGATCTGGATGGATCAGAATGTGAGTATATGCATCCTTTAGATATAGAGAACAAAGCCAATCCTGACTTTGAAGGTATGGCAGAAGAGTTTCCAGAGAAATCATTTTGAACTTTTCTCGGAACAGATATTTGTTCAATTCTCTGAGGTCTAGAATGGGTCTGTGTTCTCCTGTTTTCTTTGGAATAAGAAAATAGGGGGAGTAGACCCCTGCACCCTGCTGAAGAATGGGCACCTCCTCCATTTCTCCTTGAGCAAAGAGTGTTGAGACCTCTTGATCCAGTAGATTGCCTGTAGAGGTTTGGGAAATGAACTGTCTTACGATTGTAGGAGGGGGCATACTGTGAAAATGAAGCTTGTACCCCTTTCCCACAATGGACAGAGTCCAGCTTTCTATTGTTATTTGGTGCCATCTGTTGGCAAAATGACACAACCTGCCTGGAATGTTTAAGGGTTCTGGCCCCTTCAGAGGCAGGAAGGCTAAGTTCTCTATGAAGCCGTCAAAGCCCTTGAGGGGGCTGGGCCTGTGGAGCTGGTTGAGCTCTAAGGCCTTTTGGCTTCTTTTGTCTGGATTGTTGTTGTTGACACTTCTGGGCAACTTGACCCTGAGCTTGCCCTTGCTGGGTATAGGATGGATAAAACTTCCTCTTTTTGCTGAAAAAGGGTTTTTTATAGGGTTTCTTTTTGGCTGGAGTGGCTGTAGATTTTGACAATTTGTCTAAAGTGAGATTGTCAGTATCTATCTCATTTGCTTTCTCCTGCCAATTCTTGCCAAAGAGGTTTTCTCCTGTGCAAGGGATGTTTCCCAATTTATCCTGTACCCAAATCTCCAAGTCTGATGCCTGAAGCCAGGCAATCCGACGTGCACCAATGGCAATAGCAGAGGTTCTGCTGATACATTCAAAGCAGTCAAAGGCTGCACGGTTTACAAACTTGGAGACATCCTGAGCATGCTTGACCAGAGTGAGAAAGTCCTGTCGTTTGTCCTCAGGGAGAAGGGGGCTCATAAGCTCCATATCTCCTGGGACCTCTTTGAGGAACATTCCCATATATAAAATATATGAGCTGATCCTAGCTGAAAGCATGGAAGCCTGAAAAGTCTGATGCCCAAAAGCGTCAAGAGTCCTGCATTCACGACCTGGAGCATTGGATGCATGTCTCTTTGCACTTTTCATCCTATGCATGGCTGACTCCACTACCATTGAATGGTGTGGCAGCTGAGTCTTTTGAAAACCAGGACATGGTGGAACTCGATACATGGTATCGAGTCTCCTAGAATGAGGAGATGTGGTCAAAGGTGTCTCCCATATTCTGAGCATCAAATCATGAAGAATTTCATGAATGGGCAGAGTGGCTGCTTCCTTGGGAGCCTTAGGGTATTGGAGAATTTCCAATTCCTTTGCTCTAGGTTCTTTTTCAGGAGCTACCGGGATTGAAAGGCCTCAGGCCACATCACGAATAAAATCCTGAAAAGACATGTCTTCCGGAGGAGACATTCTGCGTTGGGGAGGAGTCTTCCGGGAGAAACACTCTGGTACCGGCAGAATTATCAGAGTCATTGGAATCGGAGGATTCGAAGTATCTCTGATCCCGATGTTCATGCAAAGCACGGTCTCGGTATCGACTGAAGTCGGTACCGAATTGGTCCAGTACCGATCTGTCGATGCCAGAAAAAGTCTGCATGGGAAGGATTCCCACCGGGGCCGGTACCGTCGGTGCTGGTACCTGTATCGGTACCGGTGCTGGTACTGGTATTGGTACCGGTGCTGGTACCGGTGCTGGTACCGGCGCTGGTACCGGTGCCCGTTGAACCACTGGTGTCAACGGTACCGCAGCTGTAAAGAGAGCTGCAAGACTGCGTTTGATAGCGAGGAATCTCTGGTCTATTGACGCTGCCGATGCCTGGGTATCGGTACCGGTAATAGTGGCTGGAACCCCTGAGCATGGCACCAGTAGTTCTGCTGAGGTCGAAGCCTCGAGAACATCCTGGAACCCCGTTAATGCTTTGGAGGCCGAAGCCTCCCACCGGGGCTGTTTTGCCGGTGTAGTTTCCTCAAGGGCAATGCCAATGGCCTCTCGATGCTTTGAAGTAGAGCTACCCTTTGAGGACCAGCTCTTATGTTTAGTTACCTGAGATCAATGGGAGGAAGACGAGGCTCTTGAAGACGTCGATGCAATGGACCTGGTATCCAAAAAAGAGAGGGTACCGAGCTTTGCAGCTCGGTTCTGTCTTCCTCCTTTAGTCATACAGGAGGAACACTCGGATGGAAAATGGTCAGGGCCTAAACATTTCAGACACCAGTCATGGGTGTCGGTGACGGAGATGGTACCGCCACATTTAGTACATTTTTTAAAACCACTAGCTGGTTTTTCCATCTTTTGGGACAAATGGGGCCTAATGCCCAAAATGGTGCCTAGCACCAAAAGAAAACGTTTCTGAAGAGAAACAGCTAAAAAAAAATATATATATATATATATATATTTTTTTTTTTTTTTTAAAAGAAGAAAGAACTGGCGGTACCGGTAGGTGTCGTGCGGAGGCAGGCGTGACCACAAGAAAACAAGTTTAAAAAATAAATTTTCTGCGGGATTCGGGATTCCCAAGCAGACGTGGATCACTGCGATGCCAACACCGGGATTACCAGGTCTGGTGTGGAAGAGGAGAGGGGGGACCTCACCGGGACAACCCTCAGGAGACTGGGTGCCATCGCCAGAGGCCTTTGTGTCTGTACGAGGTACCTTTTGAGGCTGCACCATGTCTGACTCTTGGGAACGCCATGGAGGGCTAAGCGATCGAGTGCAGGAACATTTGCGCTTGTCCAAAGCCCCCGACAGCGACTTCAACGTCGTCTTCTTCTTGTGTCTCTCCACTTCGGGGGACCCCTGATTGGAATGCCATCTTGAAAGCGGAGCCACTCCAGAGGATCCCGCAATTGAGGGGATGGCCAAAAATGCCCCCAGGGATTCCGGGGATGCCTTACGGAAAATGTCGTTGGATTTCTGCTTACAACTTGGCAGGACCTTGGTGGACATTTTCTTATAAAGAGAGCAGAGCTCCGGGTTATGGTTGGTCCCCAGACACCACAGACAGCAGTCATGGGTGTCTGAGCAACATGTTCTTGGAGCATCTGTCACATTTTTTAAAACCGGTGG
This sequence comes from Ichthyophis bannanicus, assembly GCA_033557465.1. Lineage (NCBI taxonomy): Eukaryota > Metazoa > Chordata > Amphibia > Gymnophiona > Ichthyophiidae > Ichthyophis > Ichthyophis bannanicus. Next base: position 826,401,378 of record CM066034.1, read on the forward strand.
CCATCAGGGCAAAAAGGGCACCTGCTAGGTCGAAGACCTTCGAGGCCAGCAGTTGAAAAGGGCACAAAAAGGCCCGGAAAGAAAAAATTCTCCAAAAAAGACTGGAAAAAGGACATCCCTTCGCTCGGGGGAAAAAGGAGCGAAGGGAAGGACGGAAGATGACCGGTGCTACTGGAAAAGAGAGGGCCAGAGGCCGAAAACCAAACACTTTTTCTGGGGGACGAGGACGTGCATCCGAAGGGCTCCACGGAAAAAGGGAGACTGAGCAAGATGCACCTTTGGGCAGAAAGAGGACCACACATGCATGGAAGCAATGCCAAAGGCTTTCTTTGAAAGGTGGGGAATTGTTACGCACGGGCTCCGTCGGCGCCGACGTCACCCATAAGTGAGGACTGACTTCCTGCATCTTTCTGGAGAACCTCCACCATCAGAGGTCTTACGGGAGGCCAAAAGTAGCTCCTCCTCCTCCTCAGTAGAGAGACTGAAGGGAGCTAGGATTACCCGTTCAGCAGCTAGGCCGTGAATGCCAGGGACCCAAGATTGGGGTGCAGGAGAGATCTCTCTTCCTGCGTGAGTAGGCCTGGGTCTCCCCGGACAGGTGGAGAAGCAGGGGAAACTATGGCTGTCTGACCCACCGTGGAGCTACCAGAATCACTGTGGCCCTGTCGCGATGGACCTTCAAGAGGGTTTTGGCGATCAGGGGTATGGGCAGGAAGGCATAGAGGCGGCCCTCTGCCCATGAGATCAAGAATGCATCTGCTGCCACCATGGCAGGTGCAGCTGCTGGAAGAGAAGCAGGACAGCTGGGATTGGCTCAGCTAGTAAAGAGATCCATCTGTGAGAGCCCCCAGTGGCAGAATAGCCAGTTGGCTACCACAAGGTCCAGCCTCCACTCATGCAGCTGGAGGACCTGGCTGACACCGCACAAAGACGATGGATGCACCCTGTGAGCACCTGGAGGTGCAGGGCCCTTTCCCTTGGAAGAAAAGCCTTGGCCTGGATGGTGTCCAGCTGCACCCCTATGAACTCCAGCTCTTGAATCGGGTAGAGAAGGGGACTTTGGTAGTTGACTACAAACTTCAAGTGCTTTAAGATGAGGATAGTGCGGCCTGTCGCCTGTCATACTTTGATGGTGGTGCTGCCCTTTACCAACCAGTCATCCAGACAGGGGAAGACAAAGACCCATTGGAGCCAGAGGTGGGCAACGACTACGGCCAGGCGCTTGGTGAATACCAGTGGGGTGGCAGCCAGCCCAAAGGGTACCACCCTGTACGGATAATGATCACCTCCCACCATAAAGCAAAGATACTGTCTGTGGAGAGGGTGGATGAGGATGTGAGTGTATGCATCCTTTAAGTTTAAGGAGCATAGCAAGTCTCTCTGCTTGAGGTATGGCAGCAATGTTCCAAGGGAGAGCATCTTGCACTTCTCCCTCACCAGGAACCTGTTGAGGTCCCACAGCTCTAGGAAGGGACAAAACCCTCCAGTCCTTTAGGGAACTAGGAAGTAGCGGGAGTAAAACCCTCTTGCCTCTGGGATGGACAGGGATGAGACTCACTGCCTTGCTTGCTAGGAGGCCTGCGAGTTCCTCCTGAAGCAGGGTCCGGTGAAGGGGAATCCTCAGGGGCTCTCCCAGGAAGAATTGTGCAGGCATCTGCTGGAGGTGGAGGAGGTAACCCTCCCTGACCACCTGAAGGGTCCACGCATCGGTGGTGATGGAGGATCACCTGTGGGCATAGAGCACCAGAAGACCACCACCCTTCCCCATGTGCTGCAGGGGCTGCACCTCCTGGGGGAAGAGAGGCCATGCCAAAGGAATCAAAAGCCCCCTCCAGGTTGCACTGGGGCTTGGGGGCCTTAGGCTTATGTGGGCCATGCCCCTGTCCCTTAACCTGCCGACCCTGTTGGGGAGCTGGGAAGGCCGAGTACTGGGGGTAGTTTCTGTAATCCTTCCTCTTCTTCGGGTATGAGGACTTTCTGCCTGAAGCCTTCCTCTGGGAGGGGTCAGTGGTCTTTTTGGAGAGCCTGATCCTTGTCAGGTACTCTGACTCCAACTTGGCGGCCTTATCCATCGTGGGTTTGCTAAACTGGTTCTCTCCCTTGCAGGGAACATTGACCAGCTTATCCTACACCCATTACTCTAGGTCAGACTATAGCTAGGCCTGGCGTCAGGCACTAATGCCCACTGCAGCTACTCTAGCCGCTGACTCAAAGCAGTCGTAGGCTGCACGAGCGATAAACTTGGAGCACTCTCTGACTGCAGAGGCCAGAGGTGGCTTAATGGATGGCTTGATCAGCAAAAGCCCTCTTATAAAGCATAGTTACTCACCTGTAACAGGTGTTCTCCGGGGACAGCAGGAATCAGTCCTCACATATGGGTGATGCCGACGGAGCCCACGCAGAGCAAATCCCCAGCTTTCAAAGAAAGCCTTTGGAAGTTGTAACCATGCATTTGTAATCCCCTTCCCGCTCAAAGGTGCCATCTTGCTCAGTCAAATGACATAGCTAAAAGATGGCAAAAACAATCAAGATGGTATGATTGCAACTCCAAGGGGAGGAGGGAGGGTTGTGAGGACTGATTCCTGCTGTCCCCGGAGAACACCTGTTACAGGTGAGTAACTATGCTTTCTCCAGGAACAAGCAGGATGTCAGTCCTCACATATGGAACTCCCCAGCTATAGGCTACCATGAACCCATAGCACAAAACGGCTGGCTCAACGAGAGCCGCAAGCAGCCACAATGAAATTGGATCTGCGCATAAGGAAAGTAGCACTCCAGAAGCCTGAGCACAGAAGGGTCGAAGGGCAGGAGTTGCCTAGACCCCGAAAAGGTTACAGAGCACAGCCTGGCCGAAGGCACTGTCCCGTCAAGACTCCCTATCCAGGCAGTAATGAGCTGCGAAGGTATGAACCGAAGACCAGGTGACTGCCCAGCAGATGTCTGCCAGAGAAACAGAGTGCAGATAAGCCACTGATGTCGCCATGGCTCTGACCCTGTGAGCCGTGACATGGCCTTCTAGCGGAAGCCTCGACTCCTCATAAGCCTGGGCAATACAGGCTGCCACCCATGTGGATAGCATACATTTGGTCACCGCCACCCCCAGCTTACTGGGGTCATAGGAAATGAAAAGGTGAGAGGCTTGCCGGTGGCCTTGAATATGTTGAATGTAGAAGGACAAGGCCCTCTTACAGTCCAAGATATGGAGGACTGCCTCTGCTCGTCAGGCGTGCGGTCTGGGAAAGAAGGTAGAGAGGACCACCTCCCGGTTGAGGTAGAATGAGGATACCACCTTCGGAATGAACTTGGGGTGCGTGCGAAGCACCACCCTATTCTTGTAGAACCTGGTATAAGGCTTCTCCCCCACAAGAGCCTCTGAAGCTCACTCACCCTTCGGGCGGAAGTGAGCGCAATCAGGAAAACCACCTTCCAGGAGAGATAACAGAGGTGACACGTAGCCATTGGTTCGAAGGGTGGCAGGATGAGGTGCCCCAACAATACAATGAGATCATATTCGGTCGCCCGGAGGGCGGACCGGGGGCTTAGAGAGGAGTAGGCCGTTTAGGAACTAGGACACTACTGGATGAGCTGAGAGGGGCTTCCCATCCACCTGATGGTGGTTCGCCGCTAGGGCACCGAGATGCACTTTGACGGAGTTGGTCTTGAGCCCCGTCCTGGAGAGGTGGAGAAGGTATTGTAACACCACAACCACCGGGCAAGAAAAGGGGTCGACCCCCCCTTTCGGCACACCAAAGTGCAAACCTGTGCAAACTTAAAGGCGTAAGCCTGTCTGGTAGACGCTCTGCATGAAGACAGCAAAACATCCTCCACGTCCTTTGGAAGGAGGAGCGGGGCTAGTGTCACCCTCTTAGCCGTCAGCGAAAGGGAGCTGAGGTTGGGATACAGAAGGGAGCCCCCCTCCTGAGAAAGGAACCATGGAGTTGACCCCAAGGGGATGGGGGCCTCCACTGCTAGCTGCAGGAGAAGTGGAAACCATGGTTGCCGGGGCCACCATGGGACTATCAGGATGACTGAAGCTCTGTCGTGAAGAATTTTGAACAGAGTCTTGGCGATTAGAGGCATTGGGGGAAAAGCATACAGAAGACCCTCTGACCATGAGACTAGGAAGGCATCGGTGGCTACCCTGGCGGGGTGTGGCTGCCTTGAGCAAAAGTGGGGCAACTGGTGATTGTCCGGGCTCGCAAACAGGTCCATCACCGGTTCCCTCCAAGTCTGGAAAAGCCCGCTGGCTACTTCCTGGTCCAGCTGCCACTCGCGTGGCTGGAGCATCCTGCTGAGTCTGTCAGCCAGGTATACCGCCTTGAGGAGAATGCCGTGCCGGACTGCATAAGAGCACAGATCCAGGGCTTCCTGACAGAGAGTGCGGGACCCTAGCTGGTAGGCCTGGATCCAACAATTCAGCATCACATCCTGGTAAAGCGTAGTTACTCAGCAGGAATTTAGTCTTCACATATGGGTATCGTCGGTACCGACGGAGCCCGCACAGGAACGCTCCCCAGCGTCCAATAGGAAAGGACTTGAAAGGGGGGCTGTTACTTCTGGAGAGAAATCTGAAATTGTGAGTATATACTTCTGGGAATTTTTCTGAAAGGACTTTTTTTTTCTTTTAAAGCTAATTAATCTGTGAACCCACTATTTTTTTGTTAAATCAGTCAGGGCCTAATAGCAACAGTTTAAGATTCAATTTAAAACACAGAAGAGAACTTTCTGGTTACCTTTCATACCCAGTAGACAGCTGTAGTTTAAATTTCATAGTCACTCAGGGCCTAGCATCAGCAAAGTACTTTTAGTTTCAAATTAAAACACAGAAGAAAGCTTTCTGGTTAAATTTAGAATCCAGCAGAGAGCTTGTAGTTTAAATTTCTTAATAGGTTAGAGACTAGTAGCAGCAAAGAGCTATAATTTAAATCATAGAAACATAGAAACATAGAAACATGATGACAGAAAAAGACCACAAGGCCCATCTAGTCTGTCCTTCCATAACAACAAATACAACAGTCCACTTTTTACCTTTAGAGATCCTCTGTGTTGGTCCCATGCTTTTTTGAATTCAGTTACTGTCCTCATCTCTACCACCTCCACTGGGAGACTATTCCACGGATCCACTACTCTTTCCGTAAAGAAATATTTCCGCATATCACTCCTGAATCTATCTCCCTTCACCCTCATCCCATGTCCCCTCGTCAAATCAGAATATAGCTTACCTCAGCGGCACAGGACAAGGTACTGTGTAGCAGCCCTTTTTTAATAAGTGTTATATCCCTCCCTCCCTCCCCACACTCACCCTCCCCTGGGATAATCACAGCTTTATAGGTACTTGCACAACTTAAAAGACAGGAGGTGCTCTCAGGTGAAGCTCATTACCCAAATCAGTCATACACTAAGGACCTGAGATTAATTAAGCTTCAGGTGAACAAGGTATATTAAACTTCTTAGGTACAGTTTTAGTGGTATAAATATCCATAGCACCCTTTAGTACATAAAGAACTTAAAGATCTAAACACAAACTTAAAAATAAGATGCAGACCGCAGTCCAGCAGCGGGATGTGGGCTTTCCAGTCTTTTGCATTGAGTGTCACATGTATGATTTTCTCCCAGCTGGTGAGAGGTCTTACGTGTGCACTAGGTGCAAGGAGCTCTTTGCTCTCAGGGAACGAGTCCGTTCTCTAGAGGCTAGAATAGCAGACTTGGAAAACATAAGACAGACAGAGAGGTACATAGACGAGACCTACAGGGATATAGTCCTGAAGTCCCAACTCCAGTCTGGCAGCATCCCTGTTGCCATGGAGGAGAGAGGTCACGTGACAGGAGAGCATCACCCTGGTGTGGCAGGAAGTGATCCTGTAACTAGGACCTGTCCTCCAGGTGATGTAAACCCCTCTCGCACCGAGGAGGTTTCTCCAGGGCCAAGTGCCCATGAGGGAAGGGTTAGGACAGCAGTTATAGTTGGTGATTCGATCATTAGGCATGTAGATAGCTGGGTGGCTGGTGGACGTGAGGATCGCCTGGTAACATGCCTGCCTGGTGCGAAGGTAGCGGACCTCACGCGCCACCTAGATAAGGTCTTAGATAGTGCTGGGGAGGAGTCTGCTGTCTTGGTACATGTCGGTACCAATGACATAGGAAAATGTGGTAGGGAGGTTCTGGAAGCTAAATTTACCCAAATGGCGAAGTGGTGCCAAAACAACAATCTAGCTATAAACTACAACAAGACTGAAGCTTTAATCATCACTCGAAACCAAAGCTTCACACACCCACCAAACAAAGATACAAAGCACCACGATACCGATAAGATCGGAGGTGAGATACCTTGGGGTTACTCTGGACAGTAAACTCAACCTCAAACCACACATAGACAAAACAATCCAAAAAGCATATTACAGGATGCGAATCATCAGGAGAATGAAACCACTCCTCGCTCCAGAACACTTCCGTACAGTCTGTCAAGCACTGATAACCCCAATACTGGACTTCTGCAATCCGATATACCTCGGACTACCAAAACAAGCTCTCAAACCACTACAGCTGGCACAAAACACTGCAGCTCGAATCATATCCGGAGCCGCAAGGCAGGAGCACATCACACCTACACTAAAGGACTTACACTGGCTCCCAATCATTGCTCGCATCAGATACAAGACTATCATAAACCTATTTAAGATAAAAGAACACACATCAGCCAACAGCCTCCACCTGCTCATACAACCGGAAACCAGCGCACGTCCCAGAAGAAGTCAAACACGCAACCGAGTCAGCACCCCAAATGAGTACAAGCACACACGCAAGGACACAACAGACAGAGCTCTCTCCATGGCTGCTCCAACAATATGGAACAATCTACCGGACGATCTAAGGGCAACTCCAGACCTCAAAGACTTCAGAAAACAACTGAAAACCATGCTGTTCATAGAGCACTATGGTCACATCACATAACCTAAGAGAATGGATAACAGCACTCCAATCCTCCCAAACAACTGAATATATATAAAATATGATTCTAGCACCACTGTAAATAGCCCACCCTGTATATAGCTCAAACAAATCAAGCACCCAACACATCCCTCACACAACTAAGTTTTATCCTCACTGCATGTACAACACACACACTTTACCTGATTGCTTGCTGTGATACCACCTTGATTATTAAGATAAGGCGGTTTAGAAATACTGTTAAATAAATAAATAAATAAAATAAATAAATTTAGGCTTTTAGGTAGGAAGTTGAAATCCAGAACTTCCAGGGTAGCGTTCTCCGAAATGCTTCCCGTTCCACGCGCAGGACCCAAAAGGCAGGCAGAGCTCCGGAGTCTCAATGCGTGGATGAGACAATGGTGCAGAGATGAGGGGTTCGGATTTGTTAGGAACTGGGGAACATTCTGGGGAAAGGAGGGGCTCTTCCGAAGGGATGGGCTTCACCTTAACCGGGATGGAACCAGGCTGCTGGCATTAACCTTTAAAAAGGAAATAGAGCAGCTTTTAAACTAGATAATAGGGGAAAGCCGACAGTCGCCCAAGAGCGCATGGTTCGGAAGAATGTATCCTTGAAGGATACTACAAAAAGCAGAGAGGTTCCAAAAAAGAGTAAAGTAGCCCAAATGCCCTCGAGTATGGAGCAGACAGAACTTAAAGATCCCAAATTACCCATGTCTACCAATAGCCAAATTAATATGAATAAAATACAGTCTCTAAAATGCTTGTATGCAAATGCTAGAAGTCTACAAAACAAGATGGGAGAGTTAGAATATATAGCACTAAACGAGAGGTTAGATATGATTGGAATATCAGAGACATGGTGGAAGGAGGACAACCAGTGGGACACTGTGATACCTGGGTACAAACTATATCGTAATGATAGAGCAGACCAAATTGGTGGAGGGGTTGCGCTCTATGTTAGAGAGGGCATTGAGTCAGAAAGGATTCAAGTTTTGCAAGAAACAAAATTTGCTGTAGAATCTCTATGGATTGAAATTCCATGTAAAAAGGGGAAGGCGATGGCAGTGGGGGTGTACTATCGTCCGCCTGGCCAGAATGAACAAATGGATGATGAAATGCTCAAAGAAATCAAGGAAGCTAGCAAAAGTTACAGTGCAGTAATAATAATGGGTGATTTCAATTACCCCGGCATCGACTGGGTCAGTGTCACAACAGGACATGCTAGGGAGATAAAGTTCCTAGATGAAATAAATGACTGCTTCTTGGAGCAGCTGGTTCATGAACCAACCAGAGGGGAAGCAATATTAGACCTAGTCCTTAGTGGAACACCAGATGTAGTGCAAGAGATAAGGGTGTTGGGGCCACTTGGCAATAGTGATCATAGCATGATCACCTTTGATTTAATTAGTGGAGGAGGGATAGTAAGGAAATCCACAGTACTACCCTTTAACTTTCGAAAGGGAGACTATGATAAAATGAGGAAAACAGTTAAGAAAAAACTAAAAGGAGCAGTTGCAAAGGTTAAAGACATACATCAAGCTTGGGTGTTGTTGAAAAATACTATCTTGGAAGCCCAGACCAGCTGTATTCCACGCTTTAAGAAAAGTGGAAGGAAGTCCAAAAAACTGGTTTAAAGGTGAGGTCAGAGAGGCTGTTGTTGCCAAAAAAGCATCTTTCAGGAAATGGAAAAAAGAGCCAAACGATGAAACCTGGAAACAGCACAAGCACTGGCAAGTCAAATGCAAGGCATTGATAAGGCAGGCAAAGAGAGAATTTGAGAAGAAGCTTGCTGCAGAAGCAAAAACGCGAAATAAAGACCTTTTCAAGTACATTCGTAGCAAAAAACCTGTGAGAGAGTCAGTTGGTCCATTAGATGATAAAGGGGTTAAAGGAGCACTAAGAGGCGACAAGGCGATAGCGGAGAGATTGAATGAATTCTTTGCTTCGGTCTTTACTGAGGAAGATGTAGGGATGTTACCCATGACTGAAGTGGTATTTAAAGGTGTGGAAGAATTGAAGGAAATATCGATACATCGGGAAGATGTCTTACAACTATTAGATAAACTGAAGAGTAGCAAATCACCTGGGCCGGATGGTATACATCCAAGGGTGTTGAAAGAACTGAAATTTGAGATTGCAGACCTGCTATCAGTAATCTGTGAACTATCATTAAAATCATCTCTAATACCTCAGGATTGGAGGATCGCCAATGTAACATCAATTTTTAAAAAGGGTTCGAGGGGTGATCCGGGAAACTACAGACCAGTGAGCCTGACATCAGTACCGGGAAAAATGGTAGAAACCATCATAAAGAATAAAATTACTCAGCATGTAGATAGTCACGACCTAATGAGAGACAGCCAACATGGCTTTAGACAAGGAAGATCTTGTCTTACTAATCTGTTATGTTTTTTTGAAGGAGTGAATAAACAGGTGGACAAAGGTGAGTCGGTTGATATTGTGTATCTGGACTTTCAGAAAGCCTTTGACAAGGTCCCTCATGAGAGACTTTTGGCAAAACTAAAGAGTCATGGGATAGGAGGCAGTGTACTACTGTGGATCAGGAACTGGTTAAAAGATAGAAAGCAGAGGGTAGGGCTAAATGGCCAATTTTCCCAATGGAGAAAGGTGAATAGTGGTGTACCCCAGGGATCTGTGCTGGGTCCGCTGCTTTTTGACATATTCATAAATGACCTGGAAAGTGGAACAACAAGTGAGGTTATCAAATTTGCAGATGACACAAAACCATTTAAAGTTGTTAAAACCCAGGAGGATTGTGGAAAATTGCAAGAGGATCTTGATAAATTGGAAGACTGGGCATCAAAATGGCAGATGAAATTTAATGTGGAGAAGTGCAAGGTTATGCACCTAGGGAAGAACAACCCAAACTACGGTTACACGATGCAAGGTTCCACATTAGGAACCACCACCCAGGAAAAAGATTTAGGCGTCATTGTGGATACCTTGTTAAAACCCTCGGCCCAGTGTGCAGCGGCGGCCAAGAGAGCAAATAGAATGCTAGGTATGATAAGGAAAGGAATGGAAAATAAAACAAAAGATATTATAATGCCTCTATATCGTTCCATGGTGAGACCGCACCTTGAATATTGTGTGCAATTCTGGTCGCCGTATCTTAAAAAGGATATAGCGATTTTAGAAAAGGTTCAGAGAAGAGCCACCAAAATGGTAAAGGGGATGGAAGGCTACTCCTATGAAGAAAGGCTAAAAAGGATGGGGCTCTTTAACCTGTAAAAGAGACGGCTGAGGGGAGATATGATAGAAGTCTATAAATTAATGAACGGAGTGGAACGGGTAAACGTAGATCGATTGTTTACCTTATCAGAATATGGAAAGACTAGGGGACATGCAATGAAGCTACAGGGTAAACTATTTAAGACTAATAAAAGAAAATATTTTTTCACTCAACGTGTAATCAAACTCTGGAATTTGTTGCCGGAGGATGTAGTAAAGGCTGTTAGTGTAGCTGGGTTTAAAAAAGGTTTGGACAAGTTCCTGGAGGAAAGGTCCATAAACCATTATTAAGAAGGGACCCAGGATATCAATGCTTGAACCAGTACAAGCATTGTGGAACCTGTGTCCCTTGGGGAAACTGCTAGGTACGTATGACCTAGATTGGCCACTGTTGGAAACAGAATGCTGGGCTTGATGGACCTTGGTCTGACCCAGTATGGCATATCTTATGTTCTTATGTTCTTAAAGCTTTTGGGAGCATCCCACAGCGCATACATGCTGCCTTCCCGCTTCTGTACCCCTCTCACTTCAATTTGGAGATAAAAGGCTAAGGCTCTTTTACAATCCAATGTGTGAAGATTCCTTTCCGCACTGGAGGCATGAGGCCTAGGGAAGAATATAGGAAGATAAACCGACTGGTTTAAATGAAAAGGCGAAACCACCTTTGTCAGAAAGTGAGGATGATTCCTGAGGACTACTTTATCATGGTGAAACCTTGTATAAGGAGGGTCAGCTACTAACGCCTGTGGTTCACTAATGCGTCTTGCAGAAGTGATGGCAATTAGGAAAATAACTTTCCATGAAAGAAACTTTAGGTATGAAGTGGCTAAAGGTTCAAAGGGCAGTTTCATAAGCTAACCAAGAACAAGATTTAGATCCCATGCCACCGGTGGTGGTTTAATGGGAGGTTTTGTTAAAAGTAGGCCTCTCATAAATCTTGATATAAGTGGATGAGAGGAAATAGGTTGTCCATCGAAAGGTTTATGAAAAGCAGCAATATCACCAAGATGGACCCTAACTGAATTGGTCTTCAGACTAGAAGTTGATAATTGTAGAAGATACTCTAGTGGCAACGCTACAGGTACTAAAAGGGGGTTAAGTCCCTTTTGTGAACACCAGATAGAGAACCTTTTCCACTTAAAAGCATAGGAACATCTTGTGGAAGGTTTTCTGGAAGCCAGGAGGATATCCTTTACTTGTTGAGAAAGGTTAACATCCTGAAATTCGAGGCTCTCAGTAACCAGGCCCTGAGATGTAGGGATTGGGGACTGGGATGCAGTAAGGATCCCTCCTCCTGCGACAGAAGATCTGGAGCATTCTCCAACTCCAGAGGAGTGGTTTGAGAGAGACGCAGAAGAAGAGGATACCACGCTTGCCGTGGCCAACGTGGAGCTATGAGTATCATACGACCTCTGTCTCTCTGAAGTTTGAATAAAATCTTGGGAATGAGGAGAATGGGTGGGAAGGCATAGAGTAAGTCCTGTCCCCAGTGGAGTAGGAAAGCATCTCTTGCCTGACAGTTTTGAGCCGGAATTCTGGAACAGAATGGGGAAAGTTTGGCATTCTGTGGACTTGAAAAGAGGTCTATATCTGGTGTTTCACAGATTCGAAACACTCGAGCAAGCTGGTATGAGTGGAGGGACCACTCGTGTGGCAGCAGTATACGACTGAGTTTGTCTGCCCACAAGTTTTGAATGCCCAGAAGGTATACCGCAAGCAGGTGAATTTGTAACTCTCTGGCGAGGGCCCATAGTCGAAAAGCTTCGTTGCATAGTGACAGAGAGCCTGTTCCGCCTTGCTTGTTTATTTATTTATTTTATTTAACACTTTTTTATACCGCACTATTCGGCATCAGCGCGGTTTACAAGGAACAGGTTTGAACAATGAGGAACCGCCGTACATTGAACTTACATAGAACAGGGAATTTAAACATGGATAACAGGTGAACTTTATACATAATAAATAATAGGGAGATTTAAACAAGGATAACAGGAGAACTTTGTACATTATATACAAAAGGGGATTGCATCATATCTGAGTTTATGATACAGGCCATAAAGGGGATAGTTGGATGAGGTGGGGAGTTATCATAGGGGATTGGTTAGGCAGCGTTGGATTGATAGGCTATAGGGTCACGTGATACTGTCTAGGTGATGCTGTCGGAGTTACCAAAGTGTTGTATAAATAGGTGCTGTTTGAGGGCTTTTCTGAACTGGGGGAGGTTGTTTATGGACTGGATTTCTGTTGGGAGGGAGTTCCAGCATGAAGGGGCAAACAGGGCAAAGGCACGCTTCCTAGTGGATTCGTTGCATTTTGTGATGGCTTTTGGAAGGAGGATGGTATTGCAGGACGTGGTTCTTCTTAATCTGTTGTTTGGAGTTAGTTGAATCAGATCTGACAGGGTAGTTGCGGTGATACAGTTGATTGCTTTGAAGGTCATGGTTAGGATCTTAAATGTGATCCTGTATTGGACGGGGAGCCAGTGAAGGCTCTTCAGAATGATATGGTCTCTGCGGGACGCTCCAAAGAGGGTTCTAGCTGTGGTGTTCATCGCCAGCTGCAAGGGGTTTAATGAGCTCTTTGGGAGGCCAAGTAGGATGGAATTGGCGTAATCGAAGTGGGGCATGATTATGGCCTGGAAGACTGTTCTGAATTCATTTGGTTCAAGAGTGTTCTTTATGAGGCGTAGTGTCCGTAGTTTATGGTAGATTGTTTATGGTAGATTGTTCACATGGAACATAGCTACCTGATTGTCGGTTTGGACCAGAACTGTCTTGTTGCTGAGATGGCCCTGAAAGACTTGAATAGCATTGAAAATGGCTCTCAGCTCTAGGAGGTTTATGTGAAGGGAAACCTCCTGTGAGGTCCAAAGACCCTGAGTGGAGAGATCGTGCAAGTGGGTCCCCCAACCTATCTTGGACGCATCTGTCGTCAGGGTGGTTTGGCATAGAGGCTTCTGGAAAGGAGAGTCTACAAAGAGGTTTTCCAGGGATTGCCACCATTGCAGGGACGAAATCAGACATGTGGTAGTTCTGATTTTGTCTGTCAGTCGACCCGAGGCTTGTGACCACTGAGAGGAAAGGGTCCACTGCGCTGCTCTCGCATGTGGAGGCGAGTATAGGGAACCACATGAACAGTGGATGCCATGTGTCCCAGCAGTCGAAGCATCTCCCGAGCAGTAAGGAATACCTTCATTGATGCTTGAGATGACAGTTGTATTATACGTAGACAGCATGGCTGTGGCAGGAAAGCCCTTGACTGCCGTGGGTCTAGACGAGCCCCTATGAATTCTAGAGATTGAGAGGGGGTGAGATGAGATTTTGGGAGGTTTATGACCAGTCCCAACTATTGAAGAATTCCCATTGCTCGAGAGAGAGCGAAGCTGGCCTCTGGAGCTGTCGATGCTCGAATGAGTCAATTGTCTAAGTAAGGGAGGAGGAATATTCCTAGAGTCCTCATAAATGCTGCTACCACTGCCATGCATTTTGTGAAGACTCTTGGAGCAAAAGCCAATCCGAAGGGAAGAACTCTGTACTGGTAGTGTCTTCCTTGGACCAGGAATCAAAGGAACTTCCTGTGATCTGAGTGAATGAGAATATGCGTGTACGCCTCTGTTAGATCTAGAGAACATAGCCAATCCTGACTTTGAAGGTATGGTAAAAGTGTCCTGAGGGAGATCATTTTGAACTTTTCTCGGAACAAATATTTGTTTAATTCTCTGAGGTCTAATATAGGCCTGTGTCCCCCTGTCTTCTTTGGAATATGGGCACTTGGGGTATGGGCACTTCTTCGATTGCTCCTTGACCTAGAAGTGATATGACCTCCTGCCACAAGAGGTCGGTGGCAGGGGATTGAGAATTGAACTGTTTTACATTTGTAGGTGGGGGCAAGTTGAGAAAATGAAGCTTGTACCCCAGTTGTACAATGGACAGAGTCCAATTTTCTAATGTTATTTGTTGCCATCTTTTGGCAAAAAAGCATAGTCTTCCTGGAATGGTCAAGGGTTCTGGATCTTTTAGGAGCAGAATGACTAAGTTCTCTAGATGGAAGTCAAAGACCCTGAGGGAACTGGGTCTGTTGAGCCAGTTGAGCTTTTTGAGCTTGCGGCTTTCTTCTTCTGTCTGTTCTGTTGTCCCTTCTGGGGAACATGAATCGGACAGTGAGTTTGATGGGTGTAAGATTGATAAGGCTTCTTTTACTTACTGAAAAAGGGTTTCTTGAATGTTTTCTTTTTTGCTGGGTTGGCTGTAGACTTTGCCAATCTGTTCAAAGTAGTATTGTCAGATTCAATCTGATTAGCCTTGTCTTGCCAGTCCTTGCCAAAGAGATTTTCTCCTGTGCAAGAAATGTTTCCCAGCTTTTCTTGCGCCCACTGTTCTAATTCTGATGCTTGAAGCCAAGCAATACGATGAGCTCCTATAGATATAGCAGAGGTTCTGCTAATACATTCAAAGCAATCAAAGGTAGCACGGTTCATGAATTTAGAGATATTCTGGGCATGCTTGACCAGAATAAGGTAGTCTGCTCTTTTTTCCTCTGAGACACAAGACTAATGAGCTCTAAGTCTTTTGAGACTTCTTCCAGGAACAGTCCCATATAAAGAATGTAGGAACTGATCCTGGCTATTAGCATGGAGGATTGAAAGCATTGACGGCCAAAGGCATCAAGTGTCCTGGATTCCTAGTCTGGAGGGATTAGAAGAATGTGTTTTTGCACTCTTAATTCTTCGCATGGCCGATTCCACTACCATTGAATGGTGTGATAACTGAGTTTTCTGAAAACCAAGACAACTTGGCACTCGGTACGTAGTGTCAAGGCGTCGGGAATGTGAAGATATTGTTAAAGGAGTTTCCCACATTCTCAACATTAGATCATGTAAGATCTTGTGAATGGGAAGCATAGCTGCTTCCTTGTGAGCCATAGGGTATTGTAGAATTCTTAATTCTTCTGCCCTAGGTTCCTTTTCTAGAATCACAGTGATTGCAAGACCCTTTGCTAAATCACGTATGAAATCCTGGAAGGACATATCCTCTGGAGGAGACATCCTGCGTTGAGGAGAAGGAGTTGAATCTTCTAATAGATTCGCTCTAGTACTGTTAGCATCGTCAGAGTCATCGGAATCGGAAGACTCAAGCACTGGGTGCTCCTGTAACGCATGGTATCGGTACTGCTCAAAGTCGGTACCGAAATGTCTTGGTTCCTGATCCCCGATACCCGAGATCGGCATGGGGGGAAGCAGTACTGTCGAAGCAGGTACTGTCGGTGTCGGTACCGATACCTGCTGAACCGTCTGTTGCGATCTTAGCGGTACCGAAGCTGCTAAGAGGGCCGCTAGACTGCGTTCGATAGTGAGGATTCTGTGATCCATCGCTCCTGACGATGCCTGGGTGTCAGTACTGATAGAAGCGACTACAACCCCAGAACATGGCACCAGTAGTTCTGCAGAGGTGGAGGCCTCTGGAACATCCTGGATCCCCATTAATGCTTTGTAGCCCGAAGACTCCCACCAGGGCTGTTTTGCCGGTGAAGTATCCTCAAGGGATACGCCAGAGGCATCTCGATACTTTGAAGGAGATTTACCCTTCGAGGACCAGCTAGTCTTAGAAGACAGATTTGGTTACCTGAGATCCATGGGAGGAAGATGAAGCCCTGGAAAACGTCGATGCAACTGACATCGTGTCGGCAGCAAAAAAGGTACAGAGTTTTGCAGCTCTATTCTGCAGGCCCCTTTTGGTCATCCTCGTGCAGGAGAGACACTCCGTTGGACAATGTTCAGGACCCAAACATTTTAGACACCAATCATGGGTGTTGGTGACGGAAATGGTACCACCACATTTTGAGCATTTTTTGAAACCACTAGCTGGTTTCTCCATGCTTGAAGAAAAATGGACCTAGTACCCAAAATGGTGCCTAGCACCAGAAACAGGGAAAGATCCCTGAAGAAATACAAGGGCTTTTTTTTTGTTTTTTTTAAGAAAAGAAGAGAACCGGCGGTACCGGTAGGCATCGAATGAAGGCAGATGTGACCACAAAAAACAAGAAATAAAAGTAAATTTTCTGCGGTGACAGGGTACCACGTCCTGTCGGCTCCGCGGAAAATGAAGAATTGAAGTGAAAGAGGTACAGAGGCAGGAAGGCAGCACGCATATGCTGTGGGATGCTCCCAAAAGCTTTCCCATTGGACGCTGGGGAGCGTTCCTGCGCGGGCTCCATCGGTACCAACGATACCCATATGTGAAGACTACATTCCTGCTTGTTCCTGGAGATCACTTCCTGCTGAGGGCATCCAAGATGCGGGCCTCCCTGCCAGGGCACCAAGGAGTGCGTCTTCTGACTCTTCAGTCGACGCATGGCAGACTCCAAGACCATGGAGTTGTGCGGCAGTTGTCATTTTTGAAACTCAGGGCTCCAGTGGACTTGATATATCAAGTCAAGCTGCTTGCTGATCACCAGCGTCAAACCCGGCGTCTCCCACATGCGGAGCATAAGTCATTCCAGGATAGGAGGAATGGACACCGTGAGAGTCTCCCGGGGAAGAACCTCGTACTGGAGGATCTCTAGCTCGTCGGCTCGAGGATCCTCCTCGGACTCCGTCAGGAAAGCCAAGGCTTTGGATATATCCCAAACGAAGTCCAGAAATCCCACATCTTCCAGTGGGGACCTTCTCCGCGATTCAGACACTGGGGAATCGGACACGACAACTCGATGACGAGTGTCCAGATATTCCTCGTCCTCCCAGGTGGAGGCCTTCAAGGAAGACACGTGGAGATCTTCGAGCCTCGAGGGCCACAGCGCCATCCACCCCGATGCCGGCAGACTCGCCGATGATGACCTCGGTCCTGACGAGCGGGAGGCCGAGCGGGACCTCGGCCGAAGATAGACTCGGGCCTGCAGGGCCTCGAGGATCGGCTCGGCCTCCGGAGTCGACTTAGACGTCGAACCCCCGGTGGTCGAGGCTACGGAACCGGACGTGCAGGACATCAGCGCCTGCTGCTGCTTCAAGAAGGCAGTGACACTGCGCTCCAAGGACGCCATCCTGGACACCAGTTCCGGAAGCTCCGCAGCCCTCTGCTCGGGCACCAACGCACTCTGGCCCGAAACTGGTTCCCACGGAGGGGAGTCCTGGACTAGGACAGTATGTACTTGCCAAGGCCGACCCACGACCGGGTTCTTCCGAGGAACCTTGGCTGGGCGCTCCTTTTCTGACGTCTCGAAAATGCGCCCGGGGCTCCGCGACCGGCACCGGGAGGAAACGGCTGAGAGGAGCCATCCAGAGACGGCGCCTTCGAGGGTTTCTTCCTTCTTTTTGGTTCCCTCAAGGGAAACCCCCTCTCCGAGGACCTCCAATGGCGCTCGGGTTTGGAGTACTCTTCCCGAGGCTTGGAGGCCACAGACGAGGTCCTGGCTCTCGGAGGCATGGGGGAATCAGGAAAAATTTTATCATGCTGCTATTGGCGGCTCCTCAAGGCCTTCGAGGACATCTTTTTGCACAGGCCACAGACCGCCGGGTCATGGTCCGGGCCGAGGCACTGGAGGCAGCAGTCATGCATATCGGTGAGGGACATGACCTTCCCACACCAATCGCACTTTTCAAACCCGCTGGTAGCCATGGGAGGAAAAAGAATCCCAGCAAGGTCGAAGACCCTTCGGGCAGCCAGCGAGGAAAAAAGGGCTTGAAGACGCCCAAGAAAGAAGAAAATAAAACTTAGTAAAAAAAGAAAAGAGGAACAGATCCGGTACCGAAGTACCGATGTCAGGGCAGGAAAGGGTACTGGAGCGAGACCGGAGACAGTCAAAAAGGCACAAAAAAATCAACTTTTTCCAAGACAGGGACAGACGACGTCTGATGGGCTCTGCGGAAAAAAGGAGACTGAGCAAGATGGCACCTTTGGGCGGGAAGGGAACCACGCATGCGTGGTAGCAACTCCCAAAGGCTTTCTTTGATTGCTGGGAATTTGCTCCATGCGGGCTCCGTCGGCGTCGACATCACCCATATGTCAGGACAGACTTCCTGCTTGTTCCCGGAGAAAGCATGCTACCAGTGGTTGTGAGAAAATGGGCTGTCTATCTAATAGATGAGAGACTGCAATGGCACTGAGGTAAACTCTCACCAAGTTGGTCTTGAGACCTGTTGAGGATAGGTGGAGGAGGTACTGGAGGAGTGCCTCCACTCCATGGGAGCAGAGAAAGGATTGTGATCTTTCTGGGAACACCAGATAGAGAATCTATGCCACTTGAAAGCATAGGAACGCCTGGTGGATGGCTTCCTGGAAGCCAACAGGATCTCCTTAACCTTTTGTGTAAGGTTAAAGTCTTGTAATGCTATACTCTCAGCAGCCAAGCTATGAGACGGAGACTGTGGATTAGGAAAGAGCAGTGTCCCGTCTTCCTGGGAGAGGAGATTGGGTGCAGATCCCAATCATAGAGGCCGAGTCTGAGTCAGACGTAGCAGCAGAGGGAACCACGGTTGACGTGGCCAATGAGGGGCTATGAGAATCATGAAGTTCTTGTCAGCCTGTAGCTTGAAAAGCATCTTGGGAATGAGGGGTATGAGAGGGAAAGCATAAAGGAGACCCTGACCCCATGGTAGATGAAAAGCATCCACCTGCTGGTTGCTGGCCATCGGAGTTCTGGTGCAGAAGCGGGGAAGCTTGGCATTCCACGGAGTGGAAAACAGATCTATGTCTGGGGTTCCCCAGGTCTGAAAGGTGTAGGACATTGTGTCTGGATGGAAAGACCATTTGTGGGGAAGAAGGATCCGACTCAGCTTGTCTGCCAAGCAACTGAGCTCCCCTGGGAGATACACCACTTGGAGATGTATTTGATGAGAAATGGCAAAGAACCACAGATGGAAGAGCCTCCTCGCAGAAGGCCAAGAGCCTGTTCCGCCCTGTTTGTTCACATAGAAAATGGCCACCTGATTGTCTGACCTGACTAGGACCCTTTGTGCCCTAAGGTGATTTTGAAACACCCTGAGAGCATTTGAGATAGCATGAAGCTCCAGGAGATTGATCTGGAACTGTGACTCCTGCATTGTCCAGAAGTCTTGTGTAGAGAGTGTGCCCAAGTGAGCTCCCCAACCCAGTTTGGAAGCATCAGTAGTCAGGGTGCATTGATGTGGAGGCATCTGAAAAGGTGACTCAATGAGGAGATTTTCTGGGGAACCCCACCATTGAAGGGATGTGGTGAGAGGGGTAGTGACTTGGATCTTGTCTCTGAGGTGGCCTGAGGCCTGTGTCCATTGGGAGGCAAGAACCCACTGGGCTGTCTGCATATGGGACGACATGTACTGTTGAGGCCATGTGCCCCAGAAGCTGCAAAATTTCTTGGGCAGTCAGATGGTCTCAGAGCACTTGGGACGCTAGTTCGATGAGATGGGCACAAAGGAGTTGGGGCATAAATGCCCTGGACTGTTATATGTCCAGTAAAGCCCTGAAGAACTCTAGTCTCTGAGTTGGAGCGAGGGTGGGATTTTGGAAAGTTTATGACAAATTCCAAGTGTTGTAGTACTGTGATGGTACGATAGCAAGGAAAGCTGAACTTCTTGGGAGGTGTCTGCTCTTATGAGCCAGTCGTTTAAGTAAGGGAAGACAAATATCCCCAGATATCATCGCACTCTTCTAGCACGTCTTCAGGATGCTGGTCTCTCCAGCATGTTTTTCAATGGTTTCATTCCTTTCTTTCTTGACGGTCTTTCTCTGTTATCTCTGGGTCATCTTCTTCTTCCACATCTCTTCCCTGTGTGTCCCACAGGGTTCTGTACTCGCTCCCCTCCTATTTAATGTTTTTCTGGCCCCCCTTGCCTTTCTAGTTCAACAGCATGGTATCTCTGCGTATTACTACGCAGATGATATATTTCTCCTTCATCACACAGATTCTCACGCCCCTGATATCACTCCACTGAACACTTGTCTCTCCGCTGTAGCCTCTTGGTTTTCATCTAATTTCTTACATGTCAACCCTTCTAAGTCTTTTGCTATTTGGTTTACTTTTGGGAGCCCCTTCCCCACTTCTGCTCCGCTACTGTCTTCCCAGCCCATTCCTCTCGTCTCTTCTCTTCGGTATTTGGGTGTCATTCTCGACTCTTCTCTCTCTTTTAAGGAGCACATTTCTTTGGTTGTTCAGCATTCCTTCTTTTCTTTAAAACAACTGCGTGCTGTTCGTCCTTTCCTTTCCCCCTCCGCTCTGACTACCTTGTTTCTCTCTCTTGTCATGTCTCGTCTTGATTATTGTAATGTCTCCTTGGCAGGCCTCTCCCAATCCCAGCTCACCCATCTCCAACGTATCCAAAATACTGCTGCACGTATCCTGACTCACGCTTCCCATTTTGATCATGTCACTCCCCTCCTTCTTCGTCTACACTGGGCTCTCTATCTCCTATCGTATCCAGTAAAAGTTCCTTATCTTTGTCCACAGATCAATTCACACAGGCACTCCCCTTTACCTTGCTGATCAGGTTCATCTACACATGTGGCTACGACCACCATGCACTTTGTGAAGACTCTTGGGGCAGAAGTGAGTCCAAAAGAAAGGATCTTGTACTGATAACGCCTTCCCTGAAAGATGAAGCATAGATATTTCCTGTGTCCTGGATGGATAAGGATATGTGTGTATGCTTCTTTTAGATATAGAGAACAAAGCCAGTCCTGACTCTGTAGGGAAGAAGAGTCCCTAGAGATATCATTTTGAATTTTTCATGGACTAGAAACTTGTTGAGGTTTCTGAGGTCCAAGATGGGCCTGTACCTCCTGTCTTCTTTGGTATGAGAAAGTATGGAGAGAAGAACCCCATTCCCTGTTGGGGTATCAGGGCATCTTCTATGGCATCCTGGGATAGAAGAGAAAACACTTCTTCTTGTAGGACAGCAGTGAGTAGGGGTTGCATGTAATATTCCCCTACGAGAATCAAGGTGGGGGGGGTAAGAGTCTGCAGATGAAGTCTGTATCCCTCTCGAACTATGCTTAGTAGTGTCCACTGCTCTGAGGTGATAAGGTTCCATCTGTGAGTGTAGTGACACAGTCTGCCTGCTATGTAGAGGGAGAGAGGGTCCACCAGAGGCAGGGTGGCAATGTTCTCTAGAAAAAAGTAAAAAAATAGGCGCAGACTGTGGCTGCGAAGCTGGTTGAGATTTAGCCACCTGTGGCTTCTTTTGTTGTTTAGGAAGCTGCTGCCTTTTCTGAGGGTTTTGAGACTGGTACTGTGAAGCAGGAGGATAAGAGGAGTAGAATTTCTTATTATTGAAGAAAGCCTTCTTTGCAGCTGTCTTTTTTTCTAGCAGGGTTAGCAGTTGTTCTGGACAGCCTGTTTAGAATGTTATTCTCCAACTCTGAGAAGCCTTAGCCTGCCAGTCAAGAGTTTTTCCGTTGTCTGGGGTATGTTGCCCAGCTTATCTTGAACTCACTGTTGAAGAGCTGAGGCCTGAAGCCATGCAATCCTGTGTGCACAGATACATATTGCTGTGGCTCTCCTTGTGCATTCAAATGCATCGAAGGTTTCCCTACTGACAAACGTCAATACATTTTGGGTATGTTTGATTAGAGCAAGATAGTCTTCTCTCTTATCATCTGGGTGAAGAGAGGCCATGGCCTCGAGGTGCCCAATAACTTCCTTGAGGAGCATACCAATGTAGAGTATATAGGAGCTTATCCTGGCTGAAAGCATCAATGTCCAAAGGCATCGAGGGTTCTCGATGGGCTAGAGGAATGAGTTTTGGAACTCTTGATCTGGCGCATCGCCGATTCCACCACCACTGAATGGTGGGGAAGCTGTGGCTTTTGGAAGCCTGGACACACTGGTACTCGATACATAGTATCGAGGCATTGAGTATGAGGCAAGATCGTGAGGGGAGTCTCCCACATCTGGAGCATCAGATCATGGAGGATGCTATGCACCAGCAGGGTGGCTGCCTCCTTGGGAGCTGTTGGGTACTGGAGCATCTCCAATTCCTTTGCCCTGGGCTCTTTCTCGGATGTCACTGTTATGAGATACCCCTAGCAAGGTCTCAAATGAATTCCTTGAAGAACATGTCCTCAGGGGACAACATGCATCATTCTGGAGATGGGGAGGGCTCTGAAGGCAGGCCTTGAGGCCCCTGGGAGTCGCGTTACTCCTCATCAGAAACAGGGGAGTCTGAATCGGAGGACTCAAAGTATCGGCGGGGACGGTGTTTATTCTCCGCCAGGTGCAGATACTGCTGTGTATCAGTATCAGGCTCGGGAACCGTTTGGGTCAAGCCCCAGTATCGGTGATAGACTTGAGGGAAGGCATGTGTGGCAGTGATGCCAGTGCCATGTATCCCAACGCACCATGCGGCTGTGCTGATGTCCATGCCAGTGCCAGTACTGGTATCAATGGCCCGGTGTCTGAAGGCAAAGGTTTGGTGGGAACAGAGGTTGCCAATAGAGCTGCAAAGCTCCGCTTGATGGCCAGTATATGCTGGTCTATTGAGGTTACCGATGCTTCGGAATCGGTGGCGGAGACTTGTGCCACCGTCCCACAGCACGGCACCAGTAGCTCTCCGGGGCCCCTCGACGGCTTTGGAAGGCATGTTCTCCTGCCAGGGCTGTTTGGCATGGCCGATCCACCTTCAGGGCATGCCCGAGGCATCTCGATGCTGGGAACGAGAGCTACCTCTGGAGGAATTCTGTCTCCTATGAAGACTTGTGCTTGGACATTTTTGATACCTGAGATCCATGGGAGGAGGATAAGGCTCTCGATGATATCTATGCCAAAGATACCGCATCCAAAGCAAAGAGAGTTCCAAAATTAAGAGGCCTGGTACTGCAGGCCTCTGTCATCTTTTTAAAAAGGGAACATTCTGTTGGCTGGTGATTGGGCCAGAGGCATTTCAAGCACCAGTCATGTGTGTCAGTTACCGAAATGGTACTGCCACGTTTGGAAAATTTTTTGAAACCACTAGTCGGTTTCTCCATACCGTCGATGGACAGTATGGTAGGCTTAAGGCCTAAGATAACGTTGATGCGCCTGAATTTTTTTTTTTTTTTTACTAGTAAAAGAGAGAATAAAAGAACTGGTGGTGTCAAGACAGTGCCAGCATCAACGGGAAGGTAGACACTAATCACAAAAAACAAAAGAGAATTTTCTGCGGTGACAGATTTGCATCCTGCTGGCTCCGCGGAAAATGAAGAACTGAAGAGAGGGCGTTGGGAAGGCAGCCATGCAGGTGCAGTGGAGTGCTCCCAAAGACTTTCCTATTGGATGCTGGGGAGTGTTCCCACGAGCGCCGTCGGTATCGACATCACCCATATGTGAAGACTACATTCCTGTTTGTTCCTGGGGATCCTGGCACGTTCCTTCGCTAGGTCCCACAAGTACATGCCCATGTATCGCTGGTAGGCCTGGATCCGGCTAACAAGCATTTAAACCTGGAAGCACTTTCTGCATATATGCCATATGCAGAAAGTGCAGGAATGTAGGGCCTCCTTACCCAAGGGCACAGAGGAATGCGTCTTCTGGCCAACTCCACCACCATGGAGTTATGAGTCAGTTGGGCTTTCTGAAAGCTAGGGCTCCGGTGGACCATGTACATAGAGCCCAGCCACCTGCTCACTACAGGCACCGAGGAGGAAGTCTCCCACATGTGGAGAAGCAGCCATTCCAGAATTGGGGGGGGGGGGGGGAACAGGCATCATGCCTCCTTCAGGCGAGCCTCATACTGGAGGATCTCGAGGTCATCCATGCAAGGGTCCTCCTCCAACTCTGTTGTGAAGGCAAAGGCCTCCACCATATCCCTCACAAAGTCAAGGAAGGCCATGTCCTCAGATGGGAACAGGCGCCGTGCTTCCAGGGGAGATGGGTCCAAAGGCACATTCTAGTGGTGGCAGGTGTCCGGGGACCCATCGTCTTTAGTCTCCCAGTCCGACTCCAAGGCGGTGCAGGAAAGAGTTCTCTGGGTCGGGTCCCAGCCTTGAGGTCTCCAATGCCCCAGCAGCCTTCCACTCAGAGCCAAGGGCACTAAGCGGGTAAGACTATGGTCCTGAGGAGCGGGACCAGGACTGGGACCGATGCAGAGGTGCCTCTCGAGGCTGGTGGCCCTCGAGAATCAGCTAGACTTCCAGGGAGTCCCTCGACATGGAGGGTCCTGTGGTTGGGAGTGATGACCCAAAGGAACCAGGCATCAGAGCCCGATGTTGGGCCAAAAAGGCAGACAAACTGCGCTCCAAGGCCCCCAATTCTGGCCTCGAGACCACATGACTCTGCAACCTTCAGCAGGGGCACCAAGAAATTTGGGCCCGGTGCCGGCTCCATCGATGGGGAGTCCTCAACGAGGATGGCCTCGGGGTCCAAGACCGATCCTTCAATGTCGACTGCTCCCGTTGGGGCAACTTAAAAGGCCTATCCTGGCCATCGCCCTCTGCCCTGTATCAGGGGCTACGGGTCCTGGGCTTGTGGGATTTCCCCACTTTCCTTGATTCGTCTCCCGATGCGGTTTTTGATGGCTTCCGGCTCTGAGCGTTCCTCTTCGGTGGAACTCCAGCTGGAGGCTCTGTGGCCATTTGGTCCCTGAGAGGGTATAAGGTCCCAGAGGTGTTCTCGAAGCATGGACTGGCGGATGACTCGGGGGCTGAGTCGATCTTCTGGAAGATGGACTCACGCTGTTGCTGACAGCGTGCCTTGTGAGTCATCTGCTTAGAGACTGCAGACCATGGAATCGTGGTCCGGCCTGAGGCATCAAAGGCAGCAGTCATGCCGGTCCATGCGCGACATGTTATGTGCGCAGCGGTCGCACAGCTTGAAGCCACTGACCGAGGCCCCAATGAGGTCAAACTCACTTGGCCCAGCCAGGAAAAGGCACAAACCCGTGTCAATGAAAAAAAGAAAAGGAACCTGAGAATGCGATGCCAAGGCAAACGGGCTCGGGGCAAGAAGGGACCGGTAGCGACCAGAGAAAGCAAAAATTAAAGACAAAAATCACCAACTTTATCCGAGGGGGGGAGGGGGGGACACATACACGTCTGATGGGCTCCGTGGAAAAAAGGAGACTGAGGCAAGATGGCACCGTTAGGCGGGAAATGGACCACACATGCGTGGTGCATCTCCCAGAGGCTTTCTGAAAGCTGGGGAGAGGTTACTGCACGAGCTCCATCGGCGCCAACGTCACCCATATGTGAGAGTTGACTTCCTGCTTGTTCCCAGAGAGAAATATATATATAGGGGAACAGGAGCAAACGTTTATGAACTGTCACTCAGAAATTATATCAACGTCATGATATTTGTCAAATGTATTATCTACAAACGTTGGGCTTAGCATCTTTGCTTATGCAACAGAAATATATATATATAGATATAGTCATTTATTTTTACTGGGTAAAAAATAATTACCTGAAGTGCATCAGTTACAGATGGTCTTTCATTAGCGTTTCTTTTTGCCATATTCAGAAGAAGCTTCTTTAATTTCTTTGGTAATGAAAGCTTGTGTTCAGGTAAACAATTACATTTTGCTGCTGTCCATAAAATTGCTGCTACACCATAAACACAGACCTGTTAAATGAAAATGCATACCCATTATATTGCAAATGTCTATAACCCCCCTTCTCATACACAAGCCCTATCCTATCCCCCACCTATCTAAATTTATCTTGTTTACATCTATCTAATCATATCAATTCATGCTGCAGTGATTTCTCTCATACATGGAGTCCGAGTTCCTGGAGCTGTAGAAGAATTCTGTCAGAATCATTACTTTGATTTGATATACCATCTTTCATTAAGTCATCTCTCTATCTAACAACTTTTCACATTAAAAACTATCCACAAAGAACCTGCTTTTATAACAGGATGCTTATGTAAGAAGTCCCAAAAAGCACCTATTTTAAAACATGGGTGTAATTTGAATGCTTCATTAGGGAGGGGGTGTATTTGCATATTATTTGCATAGTCATTATGGTTTTTTCTGGTTTTGTTTTTGTTTTTTTTAACACTACGTAGATAGGAAGCCAGTATATCAAACAGATAAGGGATGAGTTGGTGCCCCAAGATACTCAGTGAGGGAGCAGAAGTTCTCATTCAGTGGCTATATAATTAAAATGCAGCAAAAACTGTAGCTGTTTAATTATGTAGCCTGGTACTCTTAAGAGAAAAAATACGGACACCTATAAATACATATTTTGCAAAATACAAAGGAGGGTTGCTGGGGGAGGAGTCGTCAAGATGGCGACTGCATACTAGTCAACATCGGCAGTGCTGCTTTTGTTCTGGTATCTGCCCTCAGAGTTTCTTTCCTGTGGATTTTGTTACCTATTGCTTGTTGGGGAAGAGGAAGGGGAAGGTCAGAACTTACCCCGAAGCTGGCTCTTTACCAACCCAGCAGGCCATTGCAAAGTTTTTCACTCCCGGCACTGGTATGGATTCTGCCGGGGTTAGAGCTGGAGATGACATTGGGGTGGTCTGTCCAGTTTCAGATGCGAATCTGAGCTCCGAGCAACGTGTACTTCCGCAAGAGCCACTTCCGCCTGCTGGTGACCTGCTGCCTTCCCCTCCAGTTAGGAGTGAAATTCTGTTGCAGTCTTCAGGGGAGCTGTCAGGTTCCGACGCGCTGCCTGTGGCCTCCAGCAACATTGGGGTAACTTCCAGGTTGGAGCCAGTGTGCAGACTTCTAATGCAGCAGCAGGTAAGGTTTCTCACTTGGCTGCATGCACGGCACCAGGTCCAGAGGGAAGCCCCTGATGATTGGCCGGTGGCAGCATGCTGGTGAAGCAGTCGGTGGTCACCTTCGACTCTATCTGGACCGCAATAGCAGCATTGGAGAGTTTAATTTCCAAGCAATTTAACATGGAGGAAGGGGCAACTCAGGAACTGGCAACTCAACTTCAGCAACAGGAACTGATTGTTTCAAGTATTCGTGCTGTGTTTGTACCTGATCTGAAAAAGTTCCAATCTTTGCAAGCACAGAACATCTCTTTGATGAGAAATAGTTCTTTAAGCTTCTAGAAGGATGAATTTATGTTTTGTTAAATTTTCCTATTACTCAGGGAATCTCCCTGTCTGAACTCTTCAAGAGATATTTGTTGGAAATACTTGGCATGCCAGAGAATTCATCATTTCCAACTTCCAAGGTTTACTGTCCTTTAATGGAGAAACATGCTAGAAGGGAAGTAGACAAATTAGAAAGAGAGAGAGAGAGCAACTCCTAGGGGAGGTGGGTGGGTTGTGAAGACTTATTTCTGCTGTTCCCAGAGATCACCTGTTACAGGTAAGTAACTGTGCTATCTCCAGGAACAAGCAGGAATGAGTCTTCACATATGGGGACTCCCAAGCTAAGATTCCTGGAGGAGGCCCCAGCATGTTGCAAATCTAATGGATGGGCCAGGCTTATTCCTCAGAACCTCAGGCATCCAAGGGATGGAGGATAGGAGTTGAATTAGAAAGAAAAAAGGGTGCTGTGGAACAGCTTGACTAAACAAGGTATCCAGAGGGGAGTCCTTGTGTAGATCATAATTGTTTGAAAAAATTGAATCCCAATTTTCTAATGTGGATCTTACTCAAAAGTATTGCGAAAGTATCTGCTGAGGCTAATATGGGTCTGTAGTTGAGAGCCAGTACATTATCCTCAAAGAAATTCCCTCACTGTGAAGTAGAGGAAAAATAAATTTTGCAATACAGGAAGAGATAAGAAGCCTTAATGGCTAGAACGAACCCCAGAAGAAAAAAGTGGGGGAGTTTAATGAGGTTGGACTTTGGAGAAATAGCTAAAGCTTCTGTAAAGTCCAAAGTTTGAACTCCTTGTCCTTGGAGCAAAATAAGGCCCTAGGAAGGAGTGGAGATAAGTCTGACTGGTTTGGATGAAAAGGTAGAAATACCCTTTGCAGAAAAAGGATAGGTCTTTAAGACCCCCTTTATCCAAATGAAGAACAAAGACATTTGTACTAGGCGTTGGGCCTCCAATTTCTTGAAGATCAGTAAAGTCTTTCGTAAGTGATGTCACTTATGATAATGACTTTACATGGAGAGCTTCAGATGTGACGGAACCGAAAAGGTAACAGTAAAGAAGGTATTTCCTAATTTACCATAGAAATTGGTTGTCCATTAAGTTTTATGATATGCTGAGACCGCATTAATATGACAGTAAACAAATCTTTCAAAGTCAGATGTTGTATAGAGATTGACCCAATAACAAGAAGGATTAAGACCTACTTGAGAATATTGATGGAGAATCTCTGTCTGGTGAAAAATGGAAGAACTATAGAGAAAAGTTTCATGGAAAACGGTATTATGTTCTTCACTTACAAGGAGAGGACTAGATTACTTTAAAAAAAAAAAAAAATCTAGCCCCTGAACAACCAGGTCTCGAGACGTACGTGAAGGAGTGCAGAGGAGATCCTTAGTCTTAAGACAGCAAGTCTGGATCCTTCTATAACTTCAAGTAGTAGCTGGAGAGAAAGACGCAATATAGGGGATACCATGTTTGCCTCTCTATGAGGGCAATATGAGTATCATGCGCTCTTTTGTTCATCATAAGCTACAATGAAGTATTTTATTAATTAATTTAATTATTTATTGAACGGTTTTATATACCGCCTTTCAGAAAAATCAAAGCGGTTTACATAGAACAAAACTTGAACATTACATTGAAACTTATTCAAACAATTGAAATTACAGTGAACATTAAATTGTATATAATAAAAATGGTAATTTGAGGGTTACAATGCTGGATAAATGCTGATTAGGTATATAGATAGTTTAAACATATATATGGAGGCATTTAGCCCTAGTGGTCTAACTGTATTGACCATAAAAATCCAACGCTGTTCAGCATAAATCAGAGTTTCATCTAGAGTTTTGCCACGCTTTGGTGTAGAAATCTGATCTATACAAAAGCATCGTAGATGCTCAAATTCATGGTGAAAATCTTCACAATGCTGTACAATGGGAGCCATCATGTTTTTGCAGTGTAGGCGACTTTTGTGTTCATGCATCCGGACCTTTAAGGAACGGGTAGTTTTTCCAATGTATAATTGATCACATGGGCATCGAATAGCGTACACAACAGACGGAGAATTGCAAGATGTGGCATGTTTTAGAAAGTATGTTTTCCCTAGATAGTAGAATTCCGTTAGCTCTTCAGTGATATTACAAATATCACCACTAGGGCTAAATGCCTCCGTGGAATGGCAGGTGTGTAGATAAGCATACCTTGTCATTCAATATAAAAGTCAGGTGTGAGCAGAGGGCCGCATGCGCGGCGTTTTTTCATATCACAAGGAGAGACAGTGAGACGCGGGCAGCACTTATCAGTGAGTAAACACGGATTTATATTCTTTAAGATTTTTTAAGATACACTAGGGTTTTATGAGTGAGAAGTCACGTTCTTTATTCTATATTTTAACCAACCTTGCAAGCAGTCAGTATATGATAATGATTTGACCGAAAGTTTGAAGCGATGATATACTCTCGTTTTCAGATTCTCCTGATGAAACTCCAATAAGGAGAGAAACGCTAAAGAGGCGCCGAAGGAAGGCGTAGAGAATATTGATGAAGCAAGAGCGAAAAGAGAGAACTAAGATAAGCTTATAATATAATTTTTAGAACATCACAAGGTGGAGGAATGCCGGTGATATTTTTGTCCTAATTTATGTCAAAAAAAGAAAAAAAAGGTTAGCTCCTTGTAGTCGTTGATGCGAAAGAGGCGCTATTTGTTTTCCACGAAGATTGTGGTTCACAGCGCTATAGTGGTCTGAGACTACATTAGGAGCATATTTCTTTAAATCATAATTTGGAAAAAGACCTATTGCTGGGATTTCGATTATATAAACTTCCAAATATTGATGCTAGTTAAGTAGAGTATTTCCACAAACCTGTCTGCCAGGCAGTTCTCCTGGCCAGGTAGATAGACTGCTTTGAGGAGCATGTTGTGCCTGAGAGCAAACAAGCAAAGGTCCTGTGCCTCCTGACAGAGGAGCCTGGACCCAGTGCCGCCCTGCTTGTTCACATAGAACATGGCTACCTGGTTGTCTGTTTGAACTAGGACAGACTGATGAGACAGGGGTTTGAGAAAAAGTCTTGAGGGCTAACCGAATAGCTCTGAGTTCCAGGAGATTAATTTCCTGTGCAGCTTCCCAGGGAGACCACAGACCCTGGGTGCACTTGCCTAGACAGTGAGCCCCCCAGCCTTGCAGGGAGGCACCTGTGGTCAAGACCACTGTGAACGCAGGACTCTGAAAAGGTACTCCTCTTAAGAGATTGGGTGGGTGTAGCCACCATCTGAGGGAGTGCAGCAAGTGTCTGGACACCTTTATCCTGTCTCTGAGGTTGCCTGTGGCCTGTGACCACTGAGTCCGCAGGCACCACTGTGCAGGCCTCATATGGAGTCTGGCATTGGGGGTCACATGTACTGTTGAAGCCATGTGGCCAAGAAGTCTCAGGCAGAGTCTGGCGGAGACCAACGACGTGCTGAGAAATCGGTTTGCTAAGTTTATCAGTCTTTGGGCTCGGTCTTCTGGCAAGAACGCCTTTGCTGGAGGTAGGGCAGAAGTGTTCCAAGAGTAAGCATCTTGAACTTTTCCTTCTCCAGGAACTTGTTGAGGTTTCTGAGATCCAGAATAGGTCGAAGACCACCGGTTCTTTTGGGTACCAAGAAATACCTGGAGTAGAACCATCGACCTTGCAAGTGGGGAGGCACAGGCTCCACCGCCCTGTCTATCAACAGACCTTGTAGCTCCTGAAGGAGAAGATCTGTGTGCAGGGGAGGCCTTGGAGGCTCCCCTGGGAAGTATGGCGGAGGCAGCTCTAGGAAGTGCAGGGCATAGCCCTTTTGGACTATGCTTAGCATCCAACTGTCTCCAGTGATGAGTGGCCACTGGTGGGCAAACAGGGATAGGCGACCTCCTGTGCAGGGTTGGGAGAGCAGGGACAGGAAGGCAATGCCTAAGGAGTCAAAATCCCCCACCCTGCTGTGTGGGAGCAGGGGCCGGAGGCTTGGGGGTCCTCTGCCTATGGGGCCCATTACCCTGCCCCTTGGCCTGCTGACCCTGAGGGGCAGCTTGGGCAGCCTGATATTGCGGGTACTGTTTGTAGGCAATGCCCTTCCTCGGGTAAAAGGACTTTTTCCCCGAGCCCTTCTTCTTGTGAGAAGGGGCAGAAGTTTTCCTAGACAGCCTTGTCCGTGTGAGGTGCTCGGTCTCGAGCTGTGCGGCCTTCTCGGTCATGGGTTTGCTAAAAAGGTTTTCACCTCGGCAAGGGACATCGACCAACTTGTCCTGAACCCATGGCTCGAGGTCCGATGACTGCAGCCATGCCTGGCGTCGAGCCGCGATGCAGGCTGCCGCAACATGGGCCAAAGCCTCGAAGCCATCGTAGGCAGCGCGGGACATAAACTTAAGAGCATTCCCAGATCCCCGAGGACAAGGACTTGAACCTCTGCAAGGGTTCCCCAGAGAGACCAGCAGAGAACCCGGCCAGTTCCTTGGCCAGGTCCCGTAAGTACATGCCCATGTACAGCTGGTAAGACTGGACACGGCAAGCAAGCATCGAGCCCTGGAAGCACTTTCTACCAAAACCATCGAGGTTTCGGGCCTCCCTGCCAGGGGGCACCGCGGAGTGCATCTTCTGACTTTTCAGGCGATGCATGGCTGATTCCACCACCATGGAATGGTGTGGTAGCTGCGCCTTCTGAAAGCCAGGACTCTTCCGGAGTCAATAGAGCGAATCGACCTGCTTGCTTAAAACCGGCGCCGAGGCCAGTGCCTCCCACATGCGGAAGAGAAGCCGTTCCAGCATC
This sequence comes from Ichthyophis bannanicus, assembly GCA_033557465.1. NCBI lineage: Eukaryota > Metazoa > Chordata > Amphibia > Gymnophiona > Ichthyophiidae > Ichthyophis > Ichthyophis bannanicus. Next base: position 826,433,317 of record CM066034.1, read on the forward strand.
GGAGGAACCGGGACAGTAAAGGCCTCCTTCGGAGGAGAGTCATACTGCAGGGCCTCGAGCTCCTCGGCTCGAGGCTCCTCCTCGGGGTCCGCAGGGATAGCCAAGGCAGTGGCCATATCCCGAACGAACTCCGAGAACCGGGTATCCTCCGGAGGGGATCTACTCCGGGGCTCAGACTGCGGTGAGTCCGATGGGACGCACCGAGTCTTAAAGGTGTCTGGAGACTCCTCGTCCTCCGTCTCCCATGCAGACTCGTCCGATGAGGAATCTGGGTCCGACCTCACGGGGCCTGCGAGCACCCGCCCCGACGCCGATGGCACCGGCGTCGACGCCCTCGGTCCCGAACAGGAGGTCGAGGGAGACCGCGACCGAGGTCGACCTCGAGCCTTCATGGCCTCGAGTATCGGCTCGGTCTCCGGGGTCGACTTCGAAGTCGATGTCCCGGTGGTCGGGGCAGATGCGCCAGACAGGCTGGCCATCAGTGCCCGCTGCTGGTCCATGAAGGCAGACAGTCTGCTCTCCAAAGCTGTCAACCTGAGACTCAGCTCAGGAGACTCAGCAGCTCCCAACTCGGGCCCCGGCGGCGCCGGGCCCGACGTCGGCTCCCTGGGAGGAGAGTCCATGAGGACTACAGGACTTACGTGTCCAGCAGACTCCGGCTCCAGTCGAGGAACTTTGGACGGCTTCTCCTGTTCCACAGGCCCGGGGCGACGGTCGGGGGTCTGAGACCGAGTTCTCAAGGATCTCGGGACCTCTTCCGACGACGCCCTCGCGAGCCGTTTCTTCCTCTTGCGTTCCCGGTCGGGGGACCCCCGTTCTGAGGAGCCACGACGGTGCTCGGGATCCGACTCCCGCGATGTCGAGGCCTCAGACGAGATCCGGGCCCGGCCGGAGGCCGAGTCAGAAAAGAGCCTTTCTTTCTGGTGCTGACGACTACGCAGTGCCTTGGAAGACATCTTCCCACATGGTCCACACGTCTTAAGGTCGTGATCAGGACCGAGGCACTGGAGGCATAGTCGTGTGTGTCGGTGAGAGACATCAGCTTCTTACACCGATCACACTTCTTAAAACCACTGGAAGCCATCAGGGAAAAAAGAGTCCCCGCGAGGTCGAAGGACCAGCCTTCCAGGGAAAAGAAAAAAAGGGCGCGAACGCCAGCCACGAAGGGCAAAAACCGAAAAAAGAGATCGGGCTCGATACCAGTGTACCGAATCTGGTGGGAGGGGAACCGGCGTCGAACCGGAGATGAAAAAACAGCGAATCACCAAAAAAGTCAAACAATTTTCCGGGATGACGAGGACTCACGTCCGGCGGGCTTCACGGAAAACGAGAGACTGAGGTACGATGGCACCTTTAGGGGGGAAGGGAACCGCGCATGTGTGCCTGCATTCCCAAAGAGTTTCATGGAAAGCTGGGGAAATGCTCTGCAAGGGCTTCATAGATGTCGATGTCACCCATATGTGAGGACTGACTTCCTGCTTGGTCCTGGAGAATAATTCAGTATCCGTACTCAAGCAATGGTCAGGAATTTCTGACCTCACACAACCTCAGAGAAGATAACAAGGTTCAACATAACAGGAAGTATAACTATATACAGGATCAGCTTCAACAGAAGGCCTATCAGAAGGTTATGATCCGCAGGGCCAACTATCGAGAGTACAACAGACCAGAACCGTTTTCGGGGCAGGTCCTGGACTGGTCTAGCAGGACTCAAGGAAATGACATTACCTGGTAAGCAAAATGTCATCCTCTGTATCATCTAAAGCTATGATTCCACTCGGTGAGAAGTAGACACGGCAGCTTTTAAGACCTCTGAACCAAAGGCCTTGTCTGTCCGAGCGAGGACATCCAAACGGATGTACTTGACAAAAGGGGAAAGTGATGCCCATGTTGCTGCCTGACAAATGTCTGAGGAGGCGACCGAGCTACACTCTTGCCCATGAGGATGCTTGCACCTGAGTGTGCTTGCACCTGAGTGTGCACACAAACTCTCTGGAACCAATCTGTTCCGCAATAGATACGTGGGAGACAATAGCCTTGATTCAGCGCTCCAGAGTGGACTTGGCAGCCCCATCATCTTTACGCAGTCCCACAAACAACACAAATAGATGGTCTGACTTGCGAATGGAATTAGCAACCTTCAACTTCTAACATAAGAACATAAGATATGCCATACTGGGTCAGACCAAGGTCCATCAAGCCCAGTATCCTGCTTCCAACAGTGGCCAATCTCGGTCATACGTACCTAGCAGTTTCCCCAAAAGACACAGGTTCCACAATGCTTGTACTGGGTCAAGCATTGATATCCTGGGTCCCTTCTTAATAATGGTTTATGGACCTTTCCTCCAGGAACTTGTCCAAACCTTTTTAAACCCAGCTACACTAACAGCCTTTACTACATCCTCCGGTAACAAATTCCAGAGTTTGATTACACGTTGAGTGAAAAAATATTTTCTTTTATTAGTCTTAAATAGTTTACCCTGTAGCTTCATTGCATGTCCCCTAGTCTTTCTATATTCTGATAACGTAAACAATCGATCTACGTTTACCCGTTCCACTCCGTTCATTAATTTATAGACTTCTATCATATCTCCCCTCAGCCATCTCTTTTCCAGGTTAAAGAGCCCTAACCTTTTTAGCCTTTCTTCATAGGAGTATCCTTCCATGCCCTTTACCATTTTGGTGGCTCTTCTCTGAACCTTTTCTAATAACGCTATATCCTTTTTAAGATACGGCGACCAGAATTGCACACAATATTCAAGGTGCGGTCTCATCATGGAACGGTATAGAGGCATTATAATATCTTTTGTTTTATTTTCCATTCCTTTCCTTATGATACCTAGCATTCTATTTGCTCTCTTGGCTGCCGCTGCACAATGGGCCGAGGGTTTTAACATGTTATCCACAATGACGCCTAAATCTTTTTCCTGGGTGGTGGTTCCTAATGTGGAACCTTGCATCATGTAACCATAGTTTGGGCTGTTCTTCCCTAGGTGCATAACTTTGCACTTGTCCACATTAAATTTCATCTGCCATTTTGATGCCCAATCTTCCAATTTATCAAGATCCTCTTGCAATTTTCCACAATCCTCTTGGGTTTTAACAACTTTAAATAGTTTTGTGTCATCTGCAAATTTGATTACCTCACTCGTTATTCCACTTTCCAGGTCATTTATGAATATGTCAAAAAGCAGCGGAACCAGCACAGATCCCTGGGGTACACCACTATTCACCTTTCTCCATTGGGAAAATTGGCCATTTAGCCCAGCCCTCTGCTTTCTATCTTTTAACCAGTTCCTGATCCACAGTAGTACACTGCCTCCTATCCCATGACTCTTTAGTTTTGCCAAAAGTCTCTGATGAGGGACCTTGTCAAAGGCTTTCTGAAAGTCCAGATACACTATATCAACCGACTCACCTTTGTCCACCTGTTTATTCACACTTTCAAAAAAACATAACAGATTAGTAAGACAAGATCTTCCTTGTCTAAAGCCATGTTGGCTGTCTCCCATTAGGCCATGACTATCTACATGCTGAGTAATTTTATTTTTTATGATGGTTTCTACCATTTTTCCCGGTACTGACGTGAGGCTCACCGGTCTGTAGTTTCCCGGATCACCCCTCGAACCCTTTTTAAAAATTGGTGCTACATTGGCAATCCGCCAATCTTCAGGTATTAGAGATGATTTTAATGATAGTTCACAGATTACTAATAGCAGGTCTGCAATCTCATATTTCAGTTCTTTCAACACCCTTGGATGTATACCATCCAGCCCAGGTGATTTGCTACTCTTCAGTTTATCTAATAGTTGTAATACATCTTCCCGATGTATTTATATTTCCTTCAATTCTTCCGCACCTTTAAATACCACTTCAGTCATGGGTAACATCCCTACATCTTCCTCAGTAAAGACCGAAGCAAAGCATTCATTCAGTCTCTCCGCTATCGCCTTGTCGCCTCTTAGTGCCCCTTTAACTCCTCTATCATCTAATGGTTCAACTGACTCTCTCACAGGTTTTTTGCTACGAAGGTACTTGAAAAAATCTTTATTTCGCGTTTTTGCTTCCGCAGCAAGCTTCTTCTCAAATTCTCTCTTTGCCTACCTTATCAATGCCTTGCATTTGACCTGCCAGTGCTTGTGCTGTTTCCAGGTTTCGTCGTTTGGCTCTTTTTTCCATTTCCTGAAAGATGCTTTTTTGGCAACAACAGCCTCTCTGACCTCACCTTTAAACCATGCTGGCAGTTTTTTGGACTTCCTTCCACTTTTCTTAAAGCGTGGCATACAGCTGGTCTGGGCTTCCAAGATAGTATTTTTCAACAACACCCAAGCTTGATGTAAGTCTTTAACCTTTGCAACTGCTCCTTTTAGTTTTTTTCTTAACTATTTTCCTCATTTTATCATAGTCTCCCTTTCGAAAATTAAAAGGTAGTACTGTGGATTTCCTGACTATCCCTCCTCCACTAATTAAATCAAAGGTGATCATGCTATGATCACTATTGCCAAGTGGTCCCACCACCCTTATCTCTTGCACTAGATATGGTGTTCCACTAAGGGCTAGGTGTAATATGGCTTCCCCTCTGGTCGGTTCATGAACCAGCTGCTCCAAGAAGCAGTCATTTATTTCATCTAGGAACTTTATCTCCCTAGCATGTTCTGCTGTGACACTGACCCAGTCGATACCGGGGTAATTGAAATTGCCCATTATTATTACCGCGCTGTAACTTTCGTTAGCTTCCTTGATTTCTTTGAGCATTTCATCATCCATTTGTTCATTCTGGCCAGGCGGTCGATAGTACACCCCCCACTGCCATTGCCTTCCCCTTTTTACATGGAATTACAATCCACAGAGATTCTACAGCAAATTTTGTTTCCTGCAAAACTTTAATCCTTTCTGACTCAATGCCCTCTCAAACATAGAGCGCAACCCCTCCACCAATTTGATCAGCTCTATCATTACCATATAGTTTGTACCCAGGTATCACAGTGTCCCACTGGTTATCCTCCTTCCACCATGTCTCTGATATTCCAATCATATCTAACCTCTCATTTAGTGCTATATATTCTAACTCTCCCATCTTATTTTTTAGACTTCTAGCATTTGCATACAAGCATTTTAGAGACTGTATTTTATTCATATTAATTTGGCTATTGGTAGACATGGATAATTTGGGATCTTTAAGCTCTGTCTGTTCCATACTCGAGGGCATTTGGGCTACTTTACTCTTTTTTGGAACCTCTCTGCTTTTGTTAGCATCCTTCGAGGATACATTCTTCTGAACCATCCACTCTTGGGCGACTGTCGGCTTTCCCCTATTATCTAGTTTAAAAGCTGCTATATCTCCTTTTCAAAGGTTAATGCCAGCAGCCTGGTTTCATCCCGGTTAAGGCTGCTGGCATTTACCTTTGAAAAGGAGATAGAGCAGCTTTTAAAGGCTGCTGGCATTAACCTTTGAAAAGGAGATAGAGCAGCTTTTAAACTAGATAATAGGGGAAAGCCGACAGTCACCCAAGAGCGGATGGTTCAGAAGAATGTATCCTTGAAGGATGCTACCAAAAGAAGAGAGGTTCCAAAAAAGAGTAAAGTAGCCCAAATGCCCTTGAGTACGGAGCAGAGAAGTATAGAGAAGCACTCTCTTGCCCTTTCCTTCCCTTGGCACTGCTCCTTAGAAAAGGAGGGCAGACAAACTGCCTGATTCACATAGAAGGAAGATACCACCTTTGGTAAAGATGTAATGGGCCGAATGCTCATAGCCTCCTCCGAAAATCAATAGTAAGGGTCCCTGCAGGACAACGTCCAGAGTTCAAAGATATGTCTCGCCGAACATATTGCAACCAGGAAGACAGTCTTAAGGGCTTGGAAGGGCTCAACTTTGCCCCTATTAACTCCAGACCCGTGTGTCGGAAAGAGATGGGACTTGGGTGATTTATTACAAACCCAAGATGTTGTAGGACATGGATGGTGCAAGCCGTAGCTTGCTGCACCTCTGCAGCTGCGTTTCCTTTTATAAGCCAGTCGTAAGGTAGGGAAAGACGAATACCCCTTGGAAACAGAAGTAGGCAGCCACCACTGCCAAGCATTTGGTGAAGACCCTTGGGGCGGATGCCAGGCCAAAGGGTAACATCCTGTACTAATAGCGGTCTCCCCCCACCATGAATCGAAGGTACTGCCTGTGGCTAGGCTGAATGAGGATGTGGGTATAAGCGTCCTTCAGATCCAAGGAGCATAGCCAATCTCCCTGTTGTAGATAAGGCAGCAACGTTCTCAGGGAGAGCTTCTTGAACTTCTCCCTCACCAGAACTTGTTCAGGTTTTGCAGGTCCAGGATGGGTCTTAGGCCCCCTGTCCTTTTTTGGCATGAGGAAATACCTGGAGTAGAACCCTTTGCCCCTGAGATGTCGGGGTACTGGTTCCACCACCTTGTCCTTGAGAAGGCCTGCAAGTCCTTGTAGTAGAAGATCCCGGTAAAGGGGAGACCTGGGGGACTCTCCCGGGAAGAAGGGGGGAGGTATCTGTGTCAGGTAGAGAAGGTAGCCCTCCCTGACCACCTGGAGTGCCCAGGAATCGATGGCGATGGTTTGCTACCTGTGGGCATAGTGGATCAGACATCCCCCTGTGGCCTGCAGTTCTCCTTGGGGTAGAGAGGCTATTCCCAAGGGGTCAAAAGCTGCCCCTGGCTGGGCCGGAGCTGACGCATGGGGCTTGGGCTCCTTCACCAGGTCTCTCAGGTACATGCCCATGTACAGCTTGTAGGCCTGGGTCTGGCTGATGAGCATTGAACCCTGGTAGCATTTTCTGCCGAGGGTGTCCAAGGTGCAGTCCTCCCTACCCGGGGGCACAGAGGAGTGCATCTTCTGGCTCTTCAACCCACGCATGGTCAACTCCACCACCATGAGTTATGTGGCAGCCGTGCCTTCTGGAAGCCAGGGCTCCGGCAAACCCGATACATCAAGTTGAGTCGCTTGCTCATGACAGGCACTGACGCCAGTGTTTCCCACATGTGGAGCATGAACCATTCCAGGATGGGCGGAATGGGCACAGTCAACGATTCCCTCATTGGAGTCTCGTACTGGAGGGTTTCTAGCTCCTCCATACAAGGGTCCTCTGCGGATTCCACTGGGAACGCTAGCCTTTGACATGTCCCGCATGAAGTCGAGGAATGCCATGAACTCGGGCGGGGACAATGTTGAGACTCAGAGGGGGACGGGTCCAGGGGGACAGGTCCAAGGGAACGTCATGGTGGTGATGAGTATCGGAGGATCTCGGTCTCCCATTCCAAGTAATTGGTGGAAGACTCAAGGAGAAGGTGACCCGAGGGCTCCAGACCCGAGCCCGGTCAAGCCCCTCGAAGGCTCCTCAACTGGTGTTATACACGCTAGCCAGGGAAGACCTCTGTCCCATTGAATGGTACCTGGATTGAGACTTCAGCAGAGGATAGACTTGTGGCTGTATGGCCTCAAGGATCAGCTTGGTCTCCAGGGACGTCCTCGTCCTCAAGGGCCCGGTGGTCTGGGTGGAGGAACCGGCCATGCCAGATATCAATGCCTGCTGCCCGAAGGAAAGTCCTCAACGAGAATGACCTTGGGTGTCCGGGGTCGATCTCCTGGAGATTCCTTCCAGGAAACTTTGGTAGGCCACTTCCGTTCCAAGCTCTTCCGTTCCAAGCTGTCGGAACCATTCAGGGACACTGCCCTCAAGGGTTTCTTCTTCTTCCTGTGTTCCCTTGAGGGAGACCTCTTTCCGAAGACCCACGGCATCAACCAGGATCCGTGGGGGCACCACTGGAGACCAAGGCTTCAGACAGGGCCTTGGCCTTCAGATGCGCCGGGGACTCTGGGAAAAACTTGTCGTGCAGCTGCTGATAGCTCTTGAGGGCCATGGTGGACATCTTTTTACAATGACCACAGACCATGGGGTAGTGGCCTGGCCGAGGCAGCATAGGCAACAGTCATCTGTATTTTTGACACAATATTTGTACACCGATCACACTTCTTGAATTTAGACACAGTTTCTTTGGTAAATTTGGAAACTTTTTGAAGAGAAGCAGTTAACGAAGACTCCATCCGGGCTACAATAGCCCAAATATCTCTCAAAGTTATATCAATAGGGGGAACCACTTCTGAAGCAGCCGACACAAAAGTAATCACTGATGGAATTGGAGGTGGTAAAGTATCTGGCAGTTTGTCAAGTGTAAGAAAAGAATCCGGCAAAAGGCCAGAACCGACAGCCCCGTTACTTGCCTTACCAGGCATAATGGCGGCATCGGAAACAGAAGGAGGATCCTGAAGGGGAGGAGTTAAACCCCTTATATTCTGAGAGGAGCCACACAGGGGCGTACTCACTGTTGACACATTCACAGAGGCGTCGGAAGATGTAGAATCCATTTTCAAAGAATCACCAACACGGACATGAGCGTCCATGGGACCGACCACTTTGACCACCTTAGACTGAGTAGAAGACAACTTTCTTTTTCCGCTTCCCCATAACAGACAGCTCTCATGCACCATAATGCACCGCCGTGCACCGAAGGGGCACCAAAGGGGCAGGACCTGTCCCTTTGGTCAAGCCCCTTCAGTGCACGCGCCCAAAGGCGCGCCCGCTAACGCATCCCGCGTTGGGGCAGCTGTTCTTATAGCCCACTGGGTAGAAACAATCCAATCAGAGAAGACCTCCGCAGGCACCAGGGACCAATGAAGGTGAAGTAGGTAATCAAAGCAGGAAATGCACACACCTCGGCGTCCCGCGTTGGGGCAGCTGTTCTTATAGCCCACTGGGTAGACACAATCCAATCAGAGAGGACCTCTGCAGGCACCAGGGACCAATGAAGGTGAAGTAGGTAATCAAAGCAGGAAATGCACACACCTCCCCGATCACACTTCTTAAAACCACTGGTAGCCATGGGTGAAAAAATTACCCCAGCGAGGTCAAAGACCCATGGTGTTGCCAGTTGGAAAAAAGGCATGAAAGTGCCAAGCAAAAAAATGAGTATAGACCCGAGGCTCGATGCCAAAGCAGCAGGCTCAGGTGGCAAGAAGAGTACTGGTGCAACCAGAGAGTATAAAACTCAGATAGCAAAATGATCAACTTTTTCCGTAGGAAGGCAAACAGACATCTGATGGGCTCTGCAGAATAAAGGAGACTGAGTAATATGGCATCCCTAGGTGGGAAGGGGACCATGCATGTGTGGTGGCATTTCCTAAAGGCTTTCTTTGAAAGCTGGGGAGACGCTTCTATGAGGGCTCCGTTGGTGCCGACATCACCCATATGTGAGGACTGACTTCCTGCTTGTTCCCGGAGAAAGACCTTTTTCTAGGCCATCCTGGAGAAAGGCAAGCAAGGCAGCAAAGTCCACCATATCAGATCTAGCCTGCCGCTCACTACGCCAATGTTTGAACAGACATCACATGCACACGTAGGCCAGGCTGTTAGATTCTCTCCTCATCCTGAGAAGCATGGCAATCACAGCAGAAGAATGGCCCTTACATGCTAAGCTATGTATCTCAAGCAGCGAGTCATAAGCGATAAAACACCCAGGTTACCCGGAAGAACCAACCATGACACAACAGCCTCCAGGTTGGGGCAGTCATAGAGGAAGCTCCTGCAGGAGCTGCATCAAGTCCCTGTACCATGGTTTCTGTGGCCAACCAGTACCACTAGGACAACCCAGCCCAGATAATGCTCAATCTGTTAAAGCACACATCCTACAAGTAGCCATTGAGGAAACATATACAGCAGGAAGTGTAATGGCCAGAGCTGAACTAGGGTGTCAACAACCTTGGAGCCTGCCTCTCTGTGGCAAATGAAGAATCTGTGCATTTTGGTATTAGAGCAGATCCATCTCTGACTGAAACTAGCAACACAGAATTTGATGCAATGCCACCTGACAACTCCCACTCACCAGGATCGAGGGAGTGGCGATTGAGGAAGTCCACCTTTACGTAGTCTATGCTGGCTATGTGTAGCACTGATAGAGCTAGGAGATTCCTTTATACCATGCAGAACCACTTCCAGGGCCACTCCAGCACTATTCATGCCCCCTTGCCGATTGATGTAAGCCACAGCTGTGGCATTATCAGAGTATACCCAGACTACTGTGCCCTTGACTAAAGTCTGGAAGCACAAAAGGGCCCTATGAATGGTTCTCGCCTCGAGATGGTTGAAGGGTCATGCCAACTCCTGTCTAATCCACTGGACCTGACCTGTTCGGTTCTCGCAATGGGCTTGCCAGCCAAATGGGCTGGCATCCATCAACAGGAGAAGCCACAAGTGGTGGTCCAGTGGCATACTCTTCTTCAGATACTGTGGCAGCTGTCAGCACCACAAGCTGGACACCACTTCCAGATGGAGGGTCAGCCAGACTTTGAACTTCTTTGATACCATCACGACGGCAAGAAACCTCTGAAGTGGTCTCATATGCGCTTACACCCATGGCATCATTTTGATTGCCACTGCCATCAAGAAGCTGAAAATAATCCCAAACTTGGGGAGCCTGTTGAGCATATAAGGCTGCCAGCTGGGTCAACATCTTTTTCTCTCTTTCTTTGGACAGGAAAACCCTACTTGCCCAAGTGTCTAAACACATTCCCTGGTATGTCCACCAGGAAGCAAACAGCACACTGCCACACAAATAAGCAGAGAAAACTGTCCAAAGACGTAGGCAGTATTTAAAACTCACAACTTAATTATTGATCCTTATGTGACAAAGGAGGCCCAGACCCAACACAGACCATGTTTCGTATGATACTTCTTCAGGGGTGAGGCACACCATAAACTATAAAAACATCATAATAACATATCAAAAAAAATATATAAATAGATAAGAATGAAAAAATTTAAAACATATTTAAAAGAATGAATAAGATATGCAAATTACAAATTAAACATGAAATAATGAAAATAAAATAAAACCTTATACATTAACATGATAAAAGAATAAATATGTAAATGAAATAATAAAACATTGTAAAAAGTGTTCAAAATGACCAATCAAAAAAACATTTAAAACATAAAATGCTACATAACAAAATTGTGTGTGTGATCAAAGAACATGTAGATTGTAACTAACACTAAACTATGAAAACTAAGACAATCATAAAAGTAATAAATGAATAAAAAATAAAACCATATATAAGTAATAATCTAATGTATCTATAAATACCAAAAAGGAGAAACACAAGGGATGAAGATTGAAATAATTAATTGAAAAATCTAAAATTGACTTATAGCACGAAAGACAGCAGGAGTGAATAAGAACCAATTACCTTAGGAATGTAGAGAATGCTGCCAACTGCTAAATGTGGTCACTGTGACCCTAAGCTATTTTCCATTCCCTGTAAAATCAAATTGTACCTAATTAAGAAATTCTAGAATATTAGAATTATTTGAATCATGTTCTAGAATTAGTACGTGGATTCGTTGCATCACTTTCCACATTTTAAACGGATGGTTGCATATATCATCCATTCTTTATGCTTTTCAATTTGTTTTTTATGTCGGCAATGTTCCATTGAATTATGTTCATGGTCAATTTCTTAATTAGGTACAATTTGATTTTACAGGGAATGGAAAATAGCTTAGGGTCACAGTGACCACATTCATCAGTTGGCAGTATTCTCTACATCCCTAAGGTAATTGGCTCTTATTCACTCCTGCTCTCTTTCGTGCTACAAGTCAATTTTTCATTTTTCAATTAATTATTTCAATCTGCATCCCTTGTGTTTCTCCTTTTTGGTATTTATAGATACATTAGATTATTACTTATATATGGTTTTATCATTTTTTATTCATTTATTACTTTTATGATTGTCTTAGTTTTCATAGTTTGGTGTTGGTTACAATTTACATGTTCTTTGATCACACACACAATTTTGTTATGTAGCATTTTATGTTGTAATATGGTTTTTTGATTGGTCATTTTGAATACTTTTTACAATGTTTTATTATTTCATTTACATATTTATTAATTTTTATTATTCTTTTACCATGTTGTTAATGTATAAGGTTTTTATTATTTTATTTTCATTATTTCATGTTTAATTTGTAATTTCCATATCTTATTCATTCTTTTAAATATGTTTTTAATTATTTCATTCTTACCTATTTATATTTTATTATTTTATTTATTTACATTCTCTTATATACCGCGCTATTCCGCATCAGTGCGGTTTACATTGAACAAACTGAAATTACATTGAACAGGGCATTATAACTTGGAGATAACTATTTTACAGGGAACATGGGCTATGGAGGGTTAAGTGGCTTGCCCAAGACCACAAGGAGCACCTGTGGGACTAGAAACCCCAGTCCTTCCGGCCCAAGGTTGCTGTCCTCAAGTGGGATTTGAACCCCCGACCTTCCAGCCTGAAGTACTTTGCCCCAACCACTAGGCCACTAGGTATATAAGAGAATGTAAATAAATAAATAAATAAAATAATAAAATATAAATAGATAAGAATGAAAATCCATTTTTTGGTATTTTATTATGATGTTTTTATAGTTTATGGTGTGCCTCACCCCTGAAGTAGTATCAAACGAAACACGGCCTGTGTTGGGTCTGGGCCTCCTTTGTCACATAAGGATCAATAAAAGTTGTGAGTTTTAAATACTGCCTACATCTTTGGACTGTTTTCTCTTTTAAACACATTCCCTGGTATTCCAGTGATTGGGAAGACTCCAAGTGGCTCTTTCCCCAATTATCACCCGAGACTCGCAACGAACTGTACCACAAGGGTCGAAACCCAAGATGCTTTGGACAGTGACTTGGCCCAGATGAGACAATTGTCCAGAAATGCTAGAACGCAGAACCCTTGGCTTCTCTGTGCAGTAGTCTCCACCATCACTTCTTTCAAGAACATCCTTGAGGTGGTGGAGAGTCCAAAGGGAAGAGCCTGAAAATGAGAATGAAACAAGGCAGAAACGGAGAATGCTCTGTTGATCCTCCTGGATAGGGATGTGGAAATAAGCCTAACTAAATCCAGAGCACCAAGAAACTTCCCGCGACGTACTACCTGGATCACTGACCACGGGATCTGCATATGGAAATAAAGGGTCCGTAGGTAAGCAATGACCCTTGAGGTTGAGAATTGCCCAAAAGGAGTATCAGCCCTTGCCCCACTTGACAGGGGGAACAGGGACCACCACCTGCAAAGGGAGCAGTCTTTCCAGCATGATCTCATTGGTGGTTCTCTTGGCCATGGAACCACATTGGGAGATTATGAAGGTATCTGGAAAAGGCTCTTTGCATTCCAGAACATAGTCATACTGAATAGTGTCTAGGACCCAGCAATCCTTGGTGATCCAGGCCCACTCCTGGTAGAAAAGGTATAGCCTGCCACCAACTACAGGCATCCTGGAATTGGTCCTCGACACCTTATGGCACAGGATGGGATGTAGTACTTCTGAAGGTGGTTGAATCCCATAACCTGCAAGCCTGCATACGCCTCAAGGCAAGGAGAAAGGACAGAATCCAGGACCAAAACCCAAAAGAGGAAGATGAAGGCTTTCTGGGGCAATAGCTACAGGAGTCCGAGGAACCTGAGGAATCCTAGTAGTGTGAACAAGGAAAAACAGGTGTATGTCGAAAACTGCACCACCTATATCCCTCCCAGACCCCCTTTGATCTATTCTCCGGGAGACAATAAGGTATGGACTCACCCAACTTCTTAACCAGTTTCTTCAATTCCAACACAAACAAAAGCTTCCCTTTAAAGGCTAGCTGAGTCAACTGGGAGGATGTATCTGCAACCCACTGACAAAGCCATATCAAACATCACACTACATAAGAACATAAGAAATACCATACTGGGTCAGATCAAGGTCCAACAAGCCCAGTATCCTGTTTTCAACAGTAGCCAATCCAGGTCACAAGTACCTGGCAGGATCCCAAAAAGAAACATTGCTGGGGCAAGCAGTAGATTTCCCGGGTCCTCTTTAATAATGGGTTATGGACCTTTCCTCCAAAAAACTGTCCAAACCTTTTTTAAACCCAGCTACACTAACAGCTTTTACTAAAACCTCTGGTAATGAATTCCAGAGTTTAATTATGCATTGAGTGAAAAAGTATTTTCTCTTATTAGTCTTAAATGGGCTACACTGTAGTTTCATTGTATGCCCCCTAGTCTTTCTACTTTTTGATGGCATAAAAAACTGATCTACTTTTACCCGTTCCATTTAATTTATTAATTTATAGACCTCTATCATATCTCCTTGCAGCCGTCTCTTTTCCAAGTTGAAAAGCCCTAACCTTTTAAGCCTTCCATCCCCTTTACTATTTTGGTGGCTCTTCTCTGTACTTATTCTAATTCTGCTATATCCTTTTTAAGGTATGGCGACCACAATTACACACAATATTCAAGATGCGGTCATACCATGAAACAATACAGAAGCATTATAGTATCCTTTGTTTTATTCTCCATTCCTTTGCTTATGATTCTTAGCATTCTATTTGCTTTCTTGGCTGCCGCAGCCACTGGGTGCAGGGTTTCAGTGTATTATCCACAATGACACCTAAATCTTTTTCTTGGGTGGTGGTTCCTAATATGAAACCTTGTATCGTGTAACCGTAGCTTGGGTTATTCTTTCCTAGGTACATAACTTTGCACTTGTCAACATTAAATTCCATCTGCCATTTGGATGTCCAGTCTTCCAATTTATCAAGGTCCTCTTGCAATTTTTCAAAATCCTCTTGCGCTTTAACAACTTTGAATAATTGTGTATCATCTGCAAATCTGATCACCTCGTTCATTCTTCCCATTTCCAGGTCATTTATGAATATGTTAAAAAGCAGCAGGCCCAAGGGGTACTCCACAAGTCACCTCTCTCAATTGAGAAAAATGGCCATTTATCCCTACACTCTTGCTTTCTATCTTTTAAACAGTTTCTGATCCACAATAGTACACTGCCTCCTATCCCATGACTTTAAATTTTGTCAACAGTCTCTCGGACCTTCTCAAAGGCTTTCTGAAAATCCAGATACACTATGAGTATATCGACTAGCTCACCTCAGTCATTTATTTCATCTAGAAACTTTATCTCCCTAGCATGTCCTGCCGTGACACTGACCCAGTCAATACCAGGGTAATTGAAATCACCCATTATTATTACTGTTCTGTAACTTTTGTTAGCTTTCCGGATTTCTTTGAGCATTTCATCATCCATTTGTTCAGTCTGGCCAGGCGATCGATAGTACAACCCCACTGCCATTGCCTTCCCCTTTTTACATGAAATTTCAAGCCATAGAGATTCTACAGCGAATTTTGTTTCCTGCAAAATTTTAATCCTTTGTGACTCAATGTCCTCTCTAACATAGAGCGCAACTCCTCCACCAATTTTATCAGCTCTATCATCATGATATAGTTTATACCCAGACTTATTAAAAGCTGGCTACTACACAGTATCCTGCCCTGTGCTTCTAAGGTAATCTGTGACCAATCTCCAGGGCCTTGCTTGGATAGAGGGTGCCTTGGGTTCTAAATTTAACCAGAAAGCTCTCTTCTGTGTTTTAAATTTAAATTGAAAGCGCATTCCTCCTAACTAGACCCTGACTGAGTATGAAATTTAAACTGGAAGCTCTCTTCTGGGTTTTAAATTTAACCAGAAAGTTCTCTTCTGTGTTTTAAATGTAAACTGAAAGCGCCTTGCTGCTACTAGGCCCTGACTGATTTAACAAATACACTGGATTAACAGATTAATCAGCTTTATTCTAAAGAATTCCTTTTTCCACAAGATTTAGAAAAATTCCCAGAAGTAAATACTTACAATTGCAAATCTCTCTCCAGAAATAGCAGTCCCCTTTTGTAGTTCTTCAAAACACCCTCTGATGAATACCACGCAGTCCAGGTGATTTGCTACTCTTCAGTTTATTAAACAGTTCTAATACATCTTCCCGGCTAGTGTAAGTTTGAATTAAAAATTGTAAAGGCAGTGATCCATGATGTGAGTGTCTGCTCTTAATCCTTATGGTGACGAGTTCGCCACATGTCGGGGGTAAGACTATTCTGAGGTCTTTTTTGCCTTAAGAGTTAAAAATAGTATTAAAAATAGTATTAGAAAAAATAACATTGTTTAAGTAATTTGGAGTTCTGACAAGGATAAGTCAAGGGTGTTGGTTTATGTTGTGGTAGTTTAACCATTGTGCAGTTAGTTTTATTAACTACTCTGTATAACGTTAGCCCATTTCTGTGTATATACTTTTAACACACATCTGCAGCCACAAAATGTGATTAAAGCTTTTTTCCATTGATAAAGGTGACATTGTACTTATCAGTTTATTTCCTTTCCTTGAGTCCTGCTAGACCAGTCCAGACAAGTAGGTTGGGTTCTCCTACTAGCAGAGTGGTGGAGACAAAGAATCAATGAAACCCCAGGTTTCAATTACCTATGCTTCTATTCACCTCAGCCACCAGAGGTCCCCTCAGTATTAGTCCCAAAGCATACAGGGGATACAGAGCAAGCCTCAAACAACCTCAAATGTGTGCAAAAATGAGTTATCAACAATAAAGAACTATGTACTAGGGAGGAGTAGCCTAGTGGTTGGGGCAATGTACTTTAGGCCAGAAGTTCAAATCCCACTAGAGGACAGCAACCTTGGGCCGGAAGGACTGGGGTTTCTAGTCCCACAGATGCTCCTTGTGGTCTTGGGCAAGCCACTTAACCCTCCATTGCCCATGTTCCCTGTAAGTATTAGTGTATGTGTCTCATATCCCCGTGTGTTAAATGTATCCCCCAATTGTGCTGTGACCACTTTGATTGAAGGATAAGGCGGTATACAAAACTGTCTAAATAAATAAAATAAATGTACAGGAAGGCAGAAGCATGAGACTGTCAATAGAAGATGAGCCTGCAGAGCCAAGAATAAAACTCATGGCGTACCAAAGGGTACCGAAGCAGAAGAACAGAGCAATTGTCACGCCACCACCACTCGCCTCTAGATTAGAGGGGCGTGGATTATTAGAGGAACTTTCTGATGTATGCTTTTTACAGCTTTTGTTAAACTATTTCCCTGCAGGGTCCTCTGGGAAATGTAGTTCTTATTCAGCTGTTTGGTTGCATCATGCAGAAAGCTGTAGTCAGGCTCAAGTAGGTAAGGCAAATGACAGAAATTTATTATATTTCTATACACAATGGTTCGATCATACCACGCATAGGATTGTTGGTTCAGGACTCTTGGAAGCAGAGCATTGTCCAAAACATATCCAACCACAAAATGCAGTATTAAAGGTTCTCTCTATTTCAGGATACACAGTCCTTTCCAGCAAGCTTATTGTATTCCCTTCTCAGCTTTGCTGGGGTTAAAGCACAAAACAAAAACAATCACATTTACAGTCTGTGGTAAACTTCCCCTCTATAAACACATGGGAATCTCAGCCACCCTGCTTGGAATAAGGGTACCTTTTTCCTGGAAGCCTTTCTTTCAGGACTGGCTTGCTTTTTCTACGTTCCCCAGGTTTACAGCTTGGCACAAGGAACAGTCCATGGGTGTGCCCTCCTCAATCAGCTTCACCTCGGGCTCTGCCAGCTACATAGGCTCTGACTCCCCACCTTGCTCACAGTGCTCAGGTAACAGCCTTCCGGGGAACCCTGGAGTCTCTCTTGTTCCTGGCTCCAAACTCTCCTGCAGCCGTGCTACATGCCAAATAGCACTCTCTCCAGCTGGAAGCTCCGTTCCTCTGCTCTGCTCAGCCTGGCTGCCTGCTTCTTCTCTCCTCTCTAAGTCATACTCTGCTCTGGGTTTATACTTCCAGGGCTCTAGCTCCAACCCCACCCTACTCAGGTGATGGCAAACAGCCTGACTCCGGGCACCTGAGTGCTTGAAGCATTCACTGCCTAAAGGGTTCTGAGCCTTGTATCCTCTCCCCTTCATTCCACTAGGGAAAGCATGAAATGTGGTCCACGTGGAAGTTTTCTGATTCCTGGAGGTGTTTATGGCTTTCCTACCCTGATTTGGTGAAAGGGGGCCCTTTACTAGGGTGAATTCCCTGTCTCTTTGTCCTCCCCCAGACTCCGGATAGGCCTCCTTGCCACACAATACAGTTCCAGAGGCGGGCCCTGGACTGGTCTAGTAGGACTAAAGGAAAGGACATTAACTAGTAAGTAAAAAGTCACCTTCCATATCGACCTGCTAAACACAGACAAGTGTGATGTACTAAGGCTAAACCATCACTGGGTAGGAAGACGACAGCAGCTTGCAAAAATCTTTAGCCAGCAGCCCAGAGATCCGCCTTTCAGAAAAAAATCACCACTAAGAAGACAGTCTTGAGCATCAAATCCTTTGAGCTGTTGAAGCTCACTACCTCAAAGGGGCTGCCACCAGGGCTGTGAGCACCAGACACAGATCTCAAAAAGGAATCACAGACTGAAGAGGATGACGCAGATGCCAACCCCCCTGGAGAAAACATGAGACGTCCAGGTACAAGGCCAAAGGCTTGCATGCCACCGAACCATGGAAATAGGCCAAAGTTGTTCAGGGAGCTAAGGGAGATGCCCTTCTCTAGGCCATCCTGCAGAAAGACCAACAGGGAGGACACCTTGGATGACTCAGGAGTCAAGTGTCGCGCATCGCACCAGCACTCAGAGGCACTATGTATGTATGATAGCTTGGTAGACCTCCAGGCACCAAGAAGAGTATAGATTACTGATGAAGAGTAGCCCTTACACACTAGCAGTCTCCTCTCAAGAGAGTCATGCCGTAAGCGAGAAGCGAGCCGGGTCCTTGCCACAATAGCCCATGAGATGCAGGTAGCCGAAGAGAAGGCACCTGCAGGAGCCGCATCAGGTCTCCAAGTCACGCTCTCCACAGCCAATCTGGTGCTAACAGAACAATCCTGCCTGGTTGGAGCTCCATTTGCTGAAGCACATGCCCAATCAGGGGCCACGGAAAGCGCAGTTACTCACCTGTAACAGGTGTTCTCTGGGGATAGCAGAAAACGGTCCTCGCATATGGGAGATGTCAGTGTCGATGGAGCCCGAGCAGAAGCATCTACCCAGCTTTCTAAGAAAGCCTTTGGGAGATACACCACCCATGTGTGGTCTCCTTCCTGCCTCAATCTAATGACATAACTAAAACGGAAAAAATTAAGGAACAAGCAGGAAGTCAGTCCTCACAAATGAGACTCCCAAACTACAGGCTACAGAGAACCTGTAAAAAACGCCACAGCGACCTTCAAAGATTGAGCCATGATCAGCAGCAGTCAAGTCCCTATTGAAAGACTCTCGCAAGACCCAAGTATCTGGCAGAGAACCGGCACTCCGGCAGTCTGAACACAGAAGGTTCAGAGGGCAGGAATTGCCTACACCCCGAAGAGATTATGGCGTACAGCCTGGCCGAAGGTGCTGTCCCATTAGAACTCCCTCTCCAGGCAGTAGTGAGCTGCAAAGGTATGGACCGAAGACCAGGTGGCAGCCTGACAGATTTCCATCACAGGGACGTAATGCAGATTTGCCATGGAAGTAGCCATGGCCCTGACGTGATGCACTGTAACCTTCTGGTCCAGTGAGATCCCTGCCTGCTCATAGGCAAGGATAATGCAGTCCGCCACCCAAGCAGACAGTTCGCTTAGTCAGTGGGAGCTCCAGATGGCTGGGTTCATAGGATACGAAAAGCTGAGGTGCTTTGCAGTGGCCCTGGGTCCATTATAGATAGGACAGCGCCCTTTTACAATCCAGAGTTTGGAGAACATGAGGCCTTAGAAAGAAGGCAGGGAGTACCACCTCCTGACTGAGGTGGAATGGGGACACCACCTTCGGCAGAAACTTGTGTAGGGGGGCTCTGCCATTAGAGTACGGAGCTTGCTGAATCTGCGAGCTGATGTGAGTGCTACAAGGAAGATGACCTTCCAGAAGAGGTTTCGCAGGTGGCAGATAGCTAGAGGCTTAAATGGTGGCTTCATGAACTGCAAAAGCACCACAATGAGATCCCACTCCGCCGCTGGAGGGTGGATGGGGGGTTTGGATAGCATGAGGCCCCAACAGGAACAGAGACACAAGGGGCTGAGCTGAGAGGGATTTTCCATCAACGGGTTGGTGATGTGCTGCAATAGCACTCATGGGTATTCTGACCGAATTGGACTTTAGTCCCACGTGCGAAAGGTGGAGCAGATACTGGAGTACCACTTGTATCGAGCAGGAGAACAGGTTTGCCTGTCTTTCGGCACACCACACCGAGAACCCGCGCCACTTCTTGTGGAAGCCTTACGAGAGGCCAGGAGAACCTCTTCCATGTCCCATGTCAGGTTGAAGGGAGCTAGCGCTACCCTTTCAGCAGCCAAGCCGTGAGTGGCAGGGACCGCAGGTTTGGGTGTAGGAGAGAGCCCTGTTCCTGTAAGAGTAGCCCTGGGGCTCGGAACAGGGGAATCAGCAATACCGCCGATAGGGAGTGGAGAAGTGGGAACCAGGGCTGTCTGGGCCACCAGGGAGCTATCAGCATTAGTGATGCTCTATCGTGCTGGACCTTGAATAGAGTCTTGGTGACCAAAGGTGTTGGTGGGAAGGCCTTCTATCCATAGAATGAGGAATGCATCCGCTGCCATCCGGGATGGGTTCAGTTGCGGGAGCAGAAGTGGGGCAACTTCATGTTGTCTGGACTGACAAACAAGTCCACCAGGGAGATGTCCTAGAGACAAAACAGCCGGGAGGCTACCTCGGGTTTCAGGCACCACTTGTGCGGCTGGAGAACTCTGCTCAGCTTGTCCGCCAGGGCATTGGCTTGGTCTGGAAGGTAAACCGCCCTTAGGAGCATCTCTTAAAGTGTCTCATAGGAGCAGAGAGCTACCACCTACTGGCAGAGAGGGTATGACCCCGTTCCCCCTTGTTTGTTCATGTAGAACACTGCGGCCTGGTTGTCAGTCTGGATCAGCACAGAGTTGTGCTGCAGCCGGTGGCGGAAGGCTCAGAAAACCAGAAATATCGCCCGGAGCTCTAGCAGATTGATTTGCATCCAGGATTCCATCTAGGACCAGTTGCCTTGCATCTGGAGGCCCTCACAATGCGCTCTCCAGCCAGTAAGGAAGCATCCATGAGGACTTTCTGGAGGGTGGGTTCCTGGAAGGGAATCCTGGCCTGAAGGTGACAAGGATTCTGTCACCATCCGAGGGAGTCCGCCAGCTGGCGGATCACCTTCATTCTGTCCCTGAGCATGCCTGTGACTTGTGTGCACTGAGAACAGAAGCACCACTGGGCTGTCCTCATGTGCAGCCTGGCATATGGGGGTCATGTAAACTGTGGAGGCCATGTGCCCCAATAGGCAGAGTAGGAGCCAGGTGTGTAGCGCCCGGCATCGGTGTACTTCTAAGGCTAGCCCCCTGAGGCATTATGATCTTTCTTAAGGAAGGCAGGCTTTTGCCTGGAGGGTATCTAGCTGTAATCCTATAAACTCTAGGTGCTGATCCTGAGAAAGATGGGATGGAGTAGTTTATGATAAACCCCAGGTGCTGCAAGGCATTTATGGTGCGTCCAGTGGCGGATTGAGCCTCTGCAGCTGTGTCCTCCTTTATGAGCCATTCGTCCAGATAAGGGAAGATGAAGGCCCTTTGGAACCGGAGGTGGGCTGCAACCACTGTGAGGCACTTTGTGAAGACACTTGGTGACGAGGCCAGTCCGAAGGGCAGCACCTGTATTGGTAGTGCTCTCCTCCCACCATGAACCGGAAGTATTTTCTGTGGCTGGGATGGATTAGGATTTGTATGTAGGCATCCTTTAGGTCTAAGGAGCACAGCCAATCTCCCTGCTGGAGGGATGGCAGCAGTGTCCCAAAGGAGAGCATCGTGAACTTTTCATAAGAACATAAGATCATAAGATATGCCATACTCGGTCAGACCAAGGTCCATCAAGCCCAGTATTCTGTTTCCAACAGTGGCCAATCTAGGTCATATGTACCTAGCAGTTTCCCCAAGAGACACAAGTCCCACAATGCTTGTACTGGGTCAAGCATTGATATCTTCGGTCACTTCTTAATAATGGTTTATGGACCTTTCCTCCAGGAACTTGTCCAAACCTTTTTTAAACCCAGCTACACTAACAGCCTTTACTACATCCTCCGGTAACAAATTCCAGAGTTTGATTACACGTTGAGTGAAAAAATATTTTCTTTTATTAGTCTTAAATAGTTTACCCTGTAGCTTCATTGCATGTCCCCTAGTCTTTCTATATTCTGATAACATAAACAATCGATCTACGTTTACCCGTTCCACTCCGTTCATTAATTTATAGACTTCTATCATATCTCCCCTCAGCTGTCTCTTTTCCAGGTTAAAGAGCCCTAACCTTTTTAGCCTTTCCTCATAGTAGTATCCTTCAATCCCCATTACCATTTTGGTGGCTCTTCTCTGAACCTTTTCTAAAATTGCTATATCCTTTTTAAGATACGGTGACCAGAATTGCACACAATATTCAAGGTGCGGTCTCACCATGGAACGATATAGAGGCATTATAATATCTTTTGTTTTATTTTCCATTCCTTTCCTTATCATACCTAGCATTCTATTTGCTCTCTTGGCTGCCGCTGCACACTGGGCCGAGGGTTTTAACATGGTATCCACAATGACGCCTAAATCTTTTTCCTGGGTGGTGGTTCCTAATGTGGAACCTTGCATCGTGTAACCATAGTTTGGGTTGTTCTTCTTCCCTAGGTGCATAACCTTGCACTTGTCCACATTAAATTTCATCTGCCATTTTGATGCCCAGTCTTCCAATTTATCAAGATCCTCTTGCAATTTTCCACAATCCTCTTGGGTTTTAACAACTTTAAATAGTTTTGTGTCATCTGCAAATTTGATAACCTCACTCGTTATTCCACTTTCCAGGTCATTTATGAATATGTCAAAAAGCAGCGGACCCAGCACAGATCTCTGGGGTACACCACTATTCACCTTTCTCCATTGGGAAAATTGGCCATTTAGCCCTACCCTCTGCTTTCTATCTTTTAACCAGTTCCTGATCCACAATAGTACACTGCCTCCTATCCCATGACTCTTTAGTTTTGCCAAAAGTCTCTCATGAGGGACCTTGTCAAAGGCTTTCTGAAAGTCCAGATACACAATATCAACCGACTCACCTTTGTCCACCTGTTTATTCACTCCTTCAAAAAAACATAACAGATTAGTAAGACAAGATCTTCCTTGTCTAAAGCCATGTTGGCTGTCTCCCATTAGGTCGTGACTATCTACATGCTGAGTAATTTTATTCTTTATGATGGTTTCTACCATTTTTTCCCGGTACTGACGTCAGGCTCACCGGTCTGTAGTTTCCCGGATCACCCCTGGAACCCTTTTTAAAAATTGGTGTTACATTGGCGATCCTCCAATCTTCAGGTATTAGAGATGATTTTAATGATAGTTCACAGATTACTAATAGCAGGTCTGCAATCTCATATTTCAGTTCTTTCAACACCCTTGGATGTATACCATCCGGCCCAGGTGATTTGCTACTCTTCAGTTTATCTAATAGTTGTAAGACATCTTCCCGATGTATCGATATTTCCTTCAATTCTTCCACACCTTTCCATGACCAGAAATTTATTCAGCTCTCACAGGTCCAGGATGGGCCTGAGGCTTCTTGTCCTCTTGAGGACGAGGAATACCTGGAGAAGAAAGTGGTGTCCCAGAGATCTTTCAACAGTGGCTCCACTGCTTTGTCCTGGAGTAGGCCTGCTAGCTCGGTGGGGAGCAGGGTCTGGTGAAGGAGAGGTCTGATGGGATCTCCTGAAAAGTACGAAGGTGGCGCCCACTGTAGGTGGAGGCGGTAGCCCTCCCTGACTACTTGTAAATCCAGATATCGATGGTGATGGCTGGCCACTTGTGGGCAAACAAGGCTAGGCACCCCCCCTGTGGGGTGCAGAGGACCCCTTGGGGGTGGGGAGGTCACATCGAGGCAGTCAAAAGCTTCCCCCAGGCTGGGCTGGTGCTGGCACCAGGGACTTCTTGGTCTTTTACTTTCAGGTACATGCCCCTGGCATTTGTGCTGCTGGCCCCGGTGAGGGGCCGAGAAGGCCCGGAAATGCATGGTACTGCCACAGCCCCCCTTCTTCCTTGGGAAGAAGGGTTTCTCCCTGGGGCTTTCTTCCAGGGCTGTACAGAGGTCTTCTTTGAGAGCCTGGTTCTCGTCAGGAACTCTGTTTCTATCTCCGCAGTCTCGTCTGCCATGGGTTTCCCGAAGAGGTTCTCTCCAATGCAGGGAACATCAGTAAGTTTGTCCGCACTCATTGTTCTAGGTCAGATGATAGCAGCCAAGCCTGGCGTCATGCCCTGATGCCTGCAGTGGCCACACCCTGGCTGAAGACTCGAAGCCATCATAAGCTGCGCAAAACAAAAACCTTGAGCACTCTTTTACCGCCGAGGTCAGAGACTTAAACCTCTGCAGGGGTTCCCCATTGAGGCCTGCTGAGAATCCCTCGACAGGTCCTTCAGGTACAAGCTGATAAAGAGCTGGTAGGATTGGATCCAGCAAGTTAGTATCGAGCCCTGAAAAGCCTTCCAGCCAAGGGCGTCAAGGGTTCGGGCCTACCTGCCGAATGTCACTAACAAATGAGTTTTTTGGCTCTTGAGTCTGCACATGGCTGACTCCACGACCATTGAGTTGTGGGGAAGTTGGCTCTTTTGGAACCCAGGGCTTCGGCGCACTCAGTACATAGCGTTGAGGCACCTACAGACGATTGGTGCAGATGCCAGTGTTTCCCACATTCGGAGGAGGCGGTTGTCAAGGATAAGAGGCATCGGTACCATAAGAATTTCCTTAGGGGGTACCTCGCATTGGAGCATCCCCAGTTCCTCGGTACGCAGGTCCCCCTCAGCCTCTGTCTTGATGGTGAGAGCTTTGGCCATGTCCAGCACAAAGTCAAGGAAAGTAACATCCTCGGGCAGGGAACGATGTCGGGACATTGGGGGAGACGGGTCCGAGGACACAACTCTGTGTCGCCGTGTGTCCAGGGGAATTCTTCATCCTCAGTTTCCCATTTGGACTTGAGGTCAGAGTATGAGACCGATGCCTCATGATCACCTCGGTCGAGGTGCGCACCAGGCAGTCCATGACCTCCAGAGCATCTGTGGTCTGAGCCATGGGCACACTCTGGAGAGGACTGGGCCATGAGGAACAGGACCGGGACCTCGTCCGGTGCCAAAGACTTTCACTCGAGGATCGGCTCAACGTCCAGGAAGGCCCTTGATGTCAAGAGTTCTGTCATCGGGGCAGATGAACTGGATGAACCGGACATAAACGCCTGCTGCATGACCACGAGAGCAGAGATACTGCTCACTAAGGTCGCCATCGTCATCTCCATACCAATCAGCTCTGCAGCCTTTGACATGGGCACAGAGGGCTTCGGACCCGGTGTCGGCACTGTCGAGGGGAGGTCCTTGATGAGGATGGCCTCAGGGGTTCGAGGCCGATTGGCGAGTTCTGATGACTACTTGTGGGGTAGCTTGTCAGGTGGGGGACTGCAGGGTCTGGAGTGGGATTTCCCCTTCTTCTCAGACCCATCCTCTGAGGCAGTCTTCGAGAGCTTTGTCTTCTTGCGTTCCACCTCTGGGGATTTCCACTCTGAGCAACTGCGGCCACGGGACTCCAAAGAGGTTCGGGCTTTGTGGGGCACCGAGGTACGGTAGGGGGCCCTGGAGCGTGGCATCATCAGAGACTCCGGCGCAGAGTCAGACTTCTGGAAAAGCTTTTCCTGCTGCTGACGGTGGCTCTTTAGGGCCTTTGAGGTCATGGTTCTGCAGAGTTCACAGTCTGAGTCGTTATGTCCTGGGCCGGGGCACTGGAGGCAGCAGTCGGATGGGTCATTGAGGGACGTCATTTTGCTGCACCAATCGAACTTCTTGAAGCCACAGGAGACCATAGAAAAAAAGAGGAATCCCCACCACCAGGAGGGGTCGGAGGCCTTCGGCTGAAAAAAGGCATGAACGCCGGTCCAGTGACACGATGTAAAAAAAGAGAAAAGAATGAACGAACCAGAGGAGCAATGCTGAGGCAAGCTGGCTCCGGGCAGGAAGGAACCCCTTAGGCAACCAGACAAAAGCATAACAAAAAACACTCTTTTTCTGGGTGAAACTGGACAGACATCTGGAGGCTCCGCAGAAAATTAATGACTGAGGCAAGATGGCACCCTTGGGTAGGAAAGGGACCACGCATGCATGGTGCATCTCCCAAATGCTTTCTTTGAAAGCTGGGGAGATGCTTCCGTGCGAGCTCCATCGGCGCTGACATCATCCATATGTGAGGACTGACTTCCTGCTTGTACCTGGAGAAATAACACATACAGCAGCCGCTTACTTGGCCAAGGCTGGGTAAGGGCATTGATGCCCTCAGACCCCATCTCTGTCTGGCGATAAAGTACCAGCAAACGTTGGCATTGGAGCAGGTCACCATCAAATCCATATCGGGGCAACCTGAACAGCACAGAATCAACTGAAACACCTCCTGACTCAACTTCCAATCACCAGGATTCAGAGTGCCGGCTGAGGAAGCCCGCTTCCATGTTGTCCACCTTGCAAGTCTGCTGGGCTGACAAAGCTAAGAGGTTCTTCTCCGCCCAGGCAAGCAGAAGATCGATCTCCAGAGCCACTCCAGTGCTTCTTGTGCCACCTTACCAATTGACTTAAGCTACCGCTATCGCGCCTGAAAACACTACAAACTGCCTAGCCCTCTACCAAGGGCTGGAAACAAAGAAGAGCAAAACTGATGGCACTCACTGTTTCCCTGTGGTTCCAATGGACCTGAGTCATACAGTCCGAAAATGGGCTCCCCAGCCCGAAAGACTGGCATACTTTTCCAGCAGAATCCAGAAGAAATAATCCAGGGTACCCCTTCCTCAGATGACAGGACTGCCACCACCCCTGTAAGCTGGCCATCACAATCTAACTCCTAAGAACTCAGGAACCAATGAGCCAGCAAGAACCACTGGAGCGGCCACATGTGAGCACATGTCCACGGCACCATCTCTATGGTCGCTGCCATCAACTGGAAGACTAGACATTCAAATGGCAAATGAAATTTAATGTGGACAAGTGCTAAGTTATGCACCTAGGAAAGAACAACCCAAATTACGATTATATGATGCAAGGTTCCACATTAGGAACCACCACCCAGGAAAAGGATTTAGGCGTCATCGTGGATAATATGTTGAAACCATCCATCTAGTGTGCTGCAGCAGCCAAGAAGGCAAACAGAATGCTAGGAATCATAAGGAAAAGAATGGAGAATGAAAACAAGATTATTATAATACCTCTATATTGTTCCATGGTTCGACAGCAACTTGAATATTGTGTGCAATTCTGGTTGCCGTATCTTAAAAAGGATATAGCAGAATTAGAAAAGGTACAAAGAGCCACCAAAATGGTAAAGAGGATGGAAGAATGAGGAAAGGCTTAAAAGGTTAGGGCTCTTCAGCTTGGAAAAGAGATGGCTGAGGGGAGATATGATAGACATCTATAAATTAATGAATGGTGTGGAATGGGTAAACATAGATCGGTTGTTTATACCATCAAAAAGTAGAAAGACTAGGGACACACAATGAAGCTGTAATGTAACCCATTTAAGACTAATAAGAGAAAATATGTTTTCACTCAATGAGTAATCAAACTCTAGAATTTGTTACCGGAGGATGTAAAAACCGTTTGTGCAGCCGGGTTTAAAAAAGGTTTGGACTAATGTCTTGTCAAATTGGAAGGTAATTCCTATATTTTTTTTCTTTCCATCTCAGTTAATCTCCTTTATAAATGCCCAAGGGGTTGTTAGTGGTGGGGACTGTCACCTTTTCTACACCGATTTGATGATGCTGGCTGATATGTCTCTGTATATTTCCTATTAGAGTTATTGTTCTATATTTTTTTCCTACTTTCTTTGGATCTCACAATTGTGGGCTACAGAGGGAGTCTCAGGTTATTTTATTTCTTCTGACCTTGTCTGTATTCCCTGATATCTCGATTTCCTGTACAACTGATTATATCCTTGTAATGTATTGCATATTCTATAAATATAAAATTAAAAAAAAAAGGTTTGGACAAGTTCCTGGAG
Organism: Ichthyophis bannanicus; assembly: GCA_033557465.1. Classification (NCBI taxonomy): domain Eukaryota; kingdom Metazoa; phylum Chordata; class Amphibia; order Gymnophiona; family Ichthyophiidae; genus Ichthyophis; species Ichthyophis bannanicus. The sequence goes on from CM066034.1 coordinate 826,461,318, forward strand.
GAAGAGTCCATAAACCATTATTAAAGAGGACCCAGGAAATTACTTATCCCAGGACAAGTATTTTGGAACCTATGTACCTTTTTGGGGACCTGGATGGGCCACTGTTGGAAACAGGATACTAACTCAGTATGGCAGTTTTTTCTTTTTTCTATTTACATGTATAAGATTTACAATATACACGTAAAGAAGACACTGCTGTAAAACAAAATACATAATAAGAAAATATGATAGCAGATGTTGGGGTGCAGCTAGGAGTCGCTCATCTGCAAGATAAGGTCTGGGTCAGAGCCCAGGTGAAGAGACTCCCTCACTGAGAGCTGCAGCAGTATAGGAAACTATGGCTGCCAAGGCCAATAAGAGGTGACAAGAATCATGGAGCCCCTCTCGGTCTGAAGCTTCAGGAGAATTTGTCACAAGTAGTATCGGGGGGGGTAGGCATACAGCAGGCCCCCCCCAGTGGAGAAGGAAGGCATTTGAGGCCAGGCGATCACCTCCGAGAGGAGAACTGGGCTACCTGGGCTTTTTGCGCCTTGGCAAAAAGATCCACTATTCTAGTGCACCACTCATGTGGTTTAAGCACCCAGCTGAGATGATCCTCCAGGTCGTTCAGCTCGCTGGGCAAATAAGTTGCCCTGAGGTCCATGAAATAGAGCATGGAGAACTTCCAGAGGCAACAACCTCCCAGAACAGGAGATACGATCCTGTGCCCCCCCCCCCCCCCCCCTGCTTGTTCACACAGAACATTGTCTCCTGGTTGTCTATTTGAATCAGGACCACCTGATTTGCCAGGTGCGCATGAAAGGCGTGGACGCATTCGTTATGGTCCAAAGCTCGAGGAAGTTGATTGGATGGAAACTCTCCTGCTTAGACCACAGCCCCTAGGTGCTCAGACCATCCAGGTGTGTACCCCAGCTGAGCTTGGACCCATCCCTCATGAGCGTCTTGTGGAAGGGAGGGGTGGCTGCCAGCTGGAATTGGAGATCTCACATCAGAATGCTTGGCTCAAGCCACCAGGCCAGGGACTGTACTAGTAGCACAGTGACCACTATCCTGTCCAGCCGAGCATCCCAAAACGAGACCATTTTGAACTTTTCACACACCAGGAACCAGTTGAGGTTTTGCAGATCTAGAATTGGATGGAACCTGCTAGTCTTTTTGGGGAGCAGGAAGTACCTAGAGTAAAAGTCCTGCCCGGTCTGAGTTGGAGGCACTGGCTCAATGGCAAGGTTGGACAGCAGTGCCTCAACATCAGTCTGCAGCAAGCTCCAGTGCACAGGGTCCATGGGGTATTTCCTGGAGTCGTATGGAAGCAGCAGCTGGGCGTAGTGCAGCCTATATCTGCTGTGGACAATCTGCAGCACCCAGGTGTCCAAGGGGCTATCAGTGGGCAAAGTGGACAAGCCGCCCCCAACCTGCGGGGGGCACCTCAATGGACAACAGTTGACTAGCTATGCTACTGAGGAACCCATCAAAATCTTGCATATGGCTTAGGCTGGGAGGGCAGGTTGCACCTTCGGGGTCTTCTCCCTCCACTGCAGGTGCAGAGTCTCCACCTTAGGCTGGAAAACCAGTCCAAAGGCGTGATAATGTGAAAAGACAGAGCTTTAATAAAACCAATCGACAACCCGACACAGGCCGTGTTTCGTGATCCTTTGTCAGGGGTTTGTCTAAAAATATGCTAAAAATATAAATATAAACATATAAATAAATAAAACATGAAAAAGACAGATGTACCATTACATGTTAAAATGAAAATGCCTTATGTAAAAAATACATCGATAAATAAAACAATATAAAACGGAATTGCCATATTAGATGTGGGTTCATCCTCTTCCACATAACATGTGGTAGTTTCCTTTGAATATGTTTTTTCCACTTTCTATTTTCTATTTCTTAGTTTTAATGTATTTATATTAATTTTTATTGTAAATGCTTACATATTTTATTGTATTTATTATGTTCTCTCATAGAGCACAGACCTCTTATAGATTTCAACGAGTTACCAGACTTTGGTATCTAATGTTCTTTAGCAAAGGTATTTATGGTTTTGTGTGTCATATCCTTTTGTTGTTGTTTTATTTGTCATTTTATATATTTATTTTTCTTAACATGTATAATATGACAATTCCGTTTTATATTGTTTTATTTATCACTGTATTTTTTTTACATTAGGCATTTTCATTTTAACATGCTGCCAACGATAGAGCTCTTCTTGCGGTGCTCTTGCAAGCCTTTGTGAAGTCCTTTGGTGTGTTGATGGTGCCAGAGGTGCCTCTCCTCCTTGGTCTTGTGCTGGTGTCTGGTTGTATGAGTGGTTGTAGGCTGAGTGCTGAGGTCCGGTGTTTGATTTTGAATATGTTTAGGACTGTCTTGTACCTGATGCGGGAGCTGATTGGGAGCCAGTGGAGGTCTTTTAAAATGGGGGTAATGTGGTCTTGTCTTGATGAGCCGGATATTATGCGTGCTGCTGTGTTTTGAGCCATTTTCAGTGGCCTGATTGTCTGCTTGGTTAGGTCAAGATAGATTGGGTTGCAGAAGTCTAGGATTGGAGTTATTAGGGCTTGACAGACTGTGTGGAAATGTACTTGAGCGAGGAGGGGTTTGAGGCGTCTGATTAGTCTCATCTTGTGGTATACATTCTTAGTGGTTCTGCTGATGTGGGACTGTAGGTTTAGTTCTTTGTCAAGAGTCACTCCGAGGTATTTCACTTCCGGTTTTATGGGTATTGTTATGCTGTTGACCTTGATGGAGGGTGGAGGAATGTAGCTGGTGTTTCGGGCGATGTTGTAGTTTATGGTCAGGTTGTTGTCTTGAAACCAGCTGGACATGTATTTGAGACAGTCTCTTATCTTGGTGTAATCCGGGTTGTCGAGGTTGATTGTGGTATATATCATGATGTCGTCGGCATAAATTGTGTATTGTATTTTGTGTTCCTTCATGAAGTTGCAGATTGGCTGAATGTAAAGGTTGAATAAAAATGCTGATAGGGCGGAGCCTTGTGGAATGACTTGCTTGATTTTTGAGGGTCGGGAGGTGTCGGGGCCAATCTTGACCTGGAACTGTCTGTCCGTTAGGTATGAGTTAAACCATTTCAGAGTGGTACTGCGTGGTCCAATGCTCTGTAGTCTTGTTAGCAGGATTCTGTGGTCCACTGTGTCGAACGCTGATGAGATGTCTAAGAAGATCATAAGTGTTCCTCTCTTGCGGTTGTCTATGATTTGGATTATGTCATTGAAGAGGTATAACAGAAGTGTTTCACTCCATGGTTCGGGCAGAAACCGTGTTGGTGGATGTCCAGTGGGGCATGTGCGTTAATGTGGTCCTGGAGTTGACGCTGTACCGCTTTTTCTATAATCTTTGCCAGTAGGGATATGCTTGAGATGGGTCTGTAGGCTGCTGGGTTGTTCTTGTCTAGTGGGGATTTCTTCGGGATTGGTCTTATTATAGCTAGCTTTAGTTGCCTTGGCATGACTCCTTGGGACAGTGAGTTGTGCACCATGTTGTGTATGGATGAAGCTTTCCTTCATTGCTTTAATTCATGTCACTGGGCATGGATCTGTTGGTGCAGTGCTCGTGTTGAGCGCAGTGATGATGAGTGAGAGTTGCTTTGTAGATGGAGTGCTGAATTTGTCCCATGTTTTAGAGGGTGTGGTTGGTTTGGTGGTTGTGCTTGTCGTTGGTTGTGGTGTGGTATCCAGCTTTTCTTGTAGGTGGTCTGTGAAGGATTGTGGGTCTATCTGTACGTCTCTTTCGGTGTTGGGTTCGTTGGTAAGATCTTTCACTATTTCGAATAGCTCTCTTGGTTTGTTGTAGGCTTTCAGTATGATGTTTGTGTGGTATTCTCTTTTTGTCTGGTTGATTAGTTTGTTGTATTCCCTTTGCTTCGTTAAGTATAGGGCCTGAGTGGAGGGGGATTTGTTGCGTCTCCATCTGCGTTCTAGTTTCCTTAGGTATTTTTTAGCATTACGTACGTCCTTTGAGTACCAGGGCGTGTGATGGTTTTTGATGCCGTGCGTCTTCTCGGTTTTGTGTTCCTTGGCTATGGCGGCAGCATTGATGCTAGTGTTCCATTTGTTGATTTGCTCGTCTAACTCCTCTGATTCAAGGTCCATGTGGGGTAGAGTGTCCTGTAGAAATTGGTCCTTGTCGAAGCTTCTGAATCTTCTTTGCACGGGTGGGTTGTCTTGAGGCTCATTGTGTTTTCCTCCTTGTGGCACGATTTTTATTTTAATTCTGTGATGGTCTGACCAAGGTACAGATGTGACAGAGGGTGTTGATATGCAACCTCTGTCAAGTAGGTAGTTTGGGGTGAATATAAGGTCTGGTGAAGATCCGCGTCTGTGCATCAGTGTTTTGATCAGTTGAGTGTATTGTAGGGCAGTCATTGCTTGCAGGAAGGTTTCTGTATCCTTGATGGCTGCGGATTTGAGATTGAAGTCTCCTAATAGTAACAGTGGTTTGTGGTTGGTATTGATCGCACAGACGGCCTCTAGCGTGGAGGTTAGCTCATCTGGAGGAGCATGGGGGGGCTCTGTAAATAAGGCACAGGGCCATCTGTTTGTTTTCCACAATGACTGTGTTGCATTGGTCTGTGTTTGATGAGCTTCGGGACTTGAGTTTTAGGCTGGTTTTTTTTTGCGATAATCAAAACCCCTCCTCCTCTCCTGTGTGTGCGTGGGCAGTTGAATGCTGCGTACATAGCGGGCACTAATTGATTAAGGAATACATTGTCAGTGGGGGTGAGCCATGTTTCTGTGATGCAGAGGATGTCAGGTTGTTGAGCTTCTATGTGGTCTGCTAGTGTGTTAATTTTGTTTCGTATGTATCTGGGGTTGATGAGCTCTATGGAGATAGCAGTTGGCCTATCTACTGCTCTGGTGGCTTTTTTTGGGTTTGCGTGGTTGTTGGTCTTGGGGTCGGATTGTTTGTTGTGCTTGGTTTTCTTGTTAGTGCTCCAGCTTGTGTATTGGAGGGGGGTGTAGACTGGTGGGGTTGTTGGTAACCATAAGATGTGTGTGGGTAGGTAGTGGGTGGTTGTGTGCTGTGGAAGGAGTTGGGTAAGGAGAAGGCATATAGGCAGATATATGGTTGCAGTCATGTTGATTCCGGATGCACTTACTTTAGGGTGCTCTTGTTGCTTTTGGAGTTTTTCATTGCTCTTGGGGTCCACTCCTGTGGTCTGGGGTTGTCAATCTTTTGTAGGGCCGCTTGGGGTTGTTGCTGTGGTCGCTCCTGTGGCCGTGCCTAAGGGCCATGCCAAAGGGCCCATATAAATAGTTCCCCCAGAGAACCCCAATACAACCCTCCTTTTGCATGCTCCCCCTCCCTATGCTCTTGTAACATATCAAGTTTAGTATGTAATTTGATGGTTCCAATGTAAACTGCTTTGATTATAGGATAAGGCGGTATATAAAACCCGTTAAATAAACAAAATAAATACATACATGGCATCGGATAGAAAGATCGTAGAAGACTCCAAAAGAGAAGTAGTATCAGGCGAAAGAGACTGGATCCACTAAAGCAGGGTTCAAGATGTCAGGCTGATGCACACCCCCAAGCTGTAAAATAGTCACCTCCATGGCAAACTGGCTCCTCAGCCAGGAGTCCACCTTATGGTCCAGAACATCCTTTAAGGACGATCCGCCTTCCACAGAATGGTGGTCCGTCTAGTAATCGCCATAACTTGCACATCCACCTTGGGAATGTCAAATCACTCATCACACTCCTCCTCCAGGAGAGCGTACATCTTCTTATACACCCTTAACCCTTTAGATAGGGAGTTGGGGGGCGTCCTACTCCAACCAGATAAAATCCTTGATCATTTCCGGGAACAGGAAGACAGCAGTGGATTTCCGTACCCCTTGAAGGTGGATGAGACCCTGGTAATCGATGCCATCAGCTCCTCCTTCCACAATAGGCACATCATGCAGGCCTCTGAAGAATCTTCTGAAGGTGAGAGCACTTCCTCATTCACATTAGAGCCCAGTGCAGACTCATGTGAATCCGAGACACAGTTGACATCTCAGATAGCTCCCAAATGTGCCCCCATCTACAGAGAATGCCCCATGCTGGGGACACTTAGCCAAAGGCAATCAAACAGGGCTTCTACTTTCCGCCTGCCCGGCCCTTGACTGCGTCCAGGGGCACCTAGAGGCCACAGGGTCTGAATTTCCATGCCAAAAGAACCAGGCCTGTTGCAAAAAGGAAAATAATTATAGGGAGGACGATTTGGGATCAGAAAGCTCTCCTCTCAGACACACCCCAACAGGGGCACAGCCACCACAGACCCCCTAGAGGATGAAGAGTGGCTCACAGAACGGTCGCCAGAGTCTCCAGCCAACTGAATGTACTTACCCATAGCGCCATCCTTCACCTCTTGCCCTGATGCAAGTAAAGGTGGACTAACCGCATCCCTTCACTGAGAATAGGGAAAGCATACCTTCCAGGAGCAACTCAGATACTGCTATGCAGGAAAGGCAGAGTCCAGAATCTAAGTATGAGGCTCCTCGCTTGCTTCAGGACAAACAACTTTTCCTGGAAGAAGACAGAGTTAGGGTATCACAAGAGTACGCTCGCTAAGGCCGCGTCAGCTCGCAAGCATGTATTAATTGCATTTTTATGTTATGTATGTTAGAGGCGCTACGAAAGGAGCATGCTTTGGAGCCATTTGGGCGAACGCATGCTAGGACTGCGCGACCACCAGTCACACAATAGGCAAATATGTTACTAACACGTGCAGAAAATGGTAGGAAACCCCCATACAGCACCAATGGTCGCTAGACGTCCACCCTGAATTGCATCACTCAGAGACAGAACCGGGAGCCCCCAACAAGGCAATGAGAAGGTCAATCCTTGGCACTCACCTCCTGAGAGTCCCAGACATAGGATCCCTGCAGGGTTCAGCTCTACTCCCTGAAACTGCTTCACTGGCTAATTTTGTTTTTACAACGCTGTGTGGAAGGTGGCTAGCAGGCAGATCTCTCTAAGAGCCTTCTGCAATCTTCTGGAGAGAGTGGGGGGGGGGGGAAGAGGAGGTGGGGCGCTGACATTGTGTGAGGCTGCTGTAGTCTTCCAGTACTTCCAAATCCTTCCAATTTGTGGCTGCTCAACAGGCCCTTATGACAGGAGTGTGGAGCTGAACCAATTTTCTCTCCTCCTATGGCTACCAAGAAGACCGCAGTTTAGTGGAGCCTCCCAGGTCACGCTCAAGTGAGAGTCACCTTTCCATATACAAGATGGTCATTCACGAGCATTTAATCAATTTCTTTTCCTCTCAATCTTGAGATTTTCTACAGAAAATGAGAAAATCTATCTACTATCTGCTGGAAACAAAGAAATACTGAATGGACTTCTTGTAGCTGAGGTGAAAAGAGGCATAAGAATGTCGTCATCGAAACCTGGGCTTTTCATTGGTTCTTTGTCTCCACCAATCTGCTGGTAGGGGAATACAACCCACTTGTCTGGTCTGGTCTAACAGGATAATATGGAAACAAGTTTTACACACAGAAAAAGCTTTATAAAATCACCACCTATGTGGTCATATCAAGACTACAGTACCAAAATATTTGTAGGTAATTTTATAAAGGAGGCATCTAGCTAAAGTGCTTTTCAAGGTGCCCATTTTTTTTTTTTAATATTTTAATATTTTTCATCAAAACGTAGAACAACAGTAAACATATGTCACAACTTCAATGTACCCCTTCCCCCATAGCTATACACTTCCCCCACCAATCCCGTCCGTAACCCCCAACAGCCCTCCACAATGTCCCACCCATCCAAACAACCCCTCCTTCCCACATTTTAAGCTCTCCCCCCTCCCCCTTACCTCTCTCCCCCCCCTGTTCCCCCCTCCCCCTCCCTCCCTGCCCCCAGGACACGCCACAGACCTCCCCACTTATCCATGAATTTCTCCACTCTCTCCCGCCTAGCTGCTGTCAACTTTTCCATTAAAACAACATGTCTTAGCCTTCCCTCAAACTCCCCCATCGTTGGCACCTCCACCCTCTTCCATGTTGCGGCCAATTCACACCTCGCCGCACTCAGACACGCTCGTACCATTGTCCCCCCCTCCTTATGCCCCGCTCCCCACCATGAAAGTAGGCAAACCCCTGGATCCTTCAGCACCTCCACCCCCAAATACTGTTGGATCCAACTCACCACCCGCCCCCAATAACTTTGTAACTTGCTACATCCCAACCAAATATGCCAAAAGGATCCCACCTCCTCGCACTCCCGCCAACAGCCCGCCGCCACCCCCGGAAATATCCTGTGCAACCGCTCTGGCGTATAATACTACCGGAACAGAATCTTATACCAATTTTCCCGGATGCTACTCACCCATGGCAATCCCCTTGCCCTATCCCAAATCTTTTTCCATTCCACCTGTATCAGTGGTCTCCCCAAATCCCGCTCCCACTCCGCCATATAATGGAACCTCCCCCCTGCCCCCTCCCGCACTGCCTTATACAACCTAGACACCATTCCCTTCGACCCGAATTTCCCATACCAAAGGGCCTCTATTTCCGACACTTCCCCCAAACACACCCCCAACCCCCCACCCCCCTGCAAAAAAGATCTCACCTGGATATAAGCATATCTATCCTGCTCTTCAAGCCCATACTCTTCTCGAACCACCTCGAAAGGACGCATCTCCCCCTCATACAGTAGTTGGTAGAAACACTCTAACCCCTTCCCCGTCCATATATCGAACCTTCCCCCTTCCCACCCTGGGGTAAATGGTTTCCACCCCTTCCAGGGCATCATAACTGAGAATTGATCCCCCTAACCCCTCGACCACAAACTGCATCCCACACCCTTACTACCTGCTGCATTGCCGGCGACCCCTCTCCCAACGCCTTGCGGTTCTTCCTCCCCGCCCACAGCCAAGCATCTAAGCTACCCCCCTTCACCAGTGTACGCTCTAATTGCACCCAGGGCTTCTGGTCCCCCCTCCTCCTCCATTCCATTACATGCCGGATTTGCGCCGCTCGATAGCAATCCGTAATATTAGGCACCCCTAACCCCCCTCCTCCATCTTCGGGGCATACAACACTTCCCGCGCAAGCCCCGGCAGCCTCCTATTCCAAATGTACTGGAATACACTCTTCGCAGCACCTCCTTCAGCACCCTCACCGGCAGAGCTTGGAATAAGTACAGCAACCGCGGTACCACATTCATTTTAACCCCCGCCATTCGGCCTAACCATGACATGTCTTGCTTCATCCATCCCTCCAAATCCCGCTCCAGCTCCCGCACTACCCCCAGGTAATTATAACGATACATATCCCCATACTTAACCCCTAACTGCACCCCCAGATATTGCAATGTGTGATTAACTCACCTCAACGGGTACATACCCCGCAGCAACCCCTCCACCCTCGGTGACACTCTGACCCGCAGCACCTCCATCTTATCAACATTCATTTTAAATCCCGAGACTTCCCCAAAGTTCTTCAACACCTCCATTACCTCCAGCAAAGAGCTCTCCGGCCGGCCAAGATACAGCAAAATATCATCCGCATAAAGAGAAATCTTATGATGAACCCCCCCTCTCTCCAATCCTCTAATCCTCTCATTTATCTGGATTACCTCCGCTAAAGGCTCCACACTCATTGCAAAGAGCAACGGTGATAGAGGGCACCCCTGCCTCGTCCCCCGTCCCAAACTAAAATCCCTCGAGTAACAACCATTGACTTTCATCCTTGCCCTTGGTCCGTTGTATAACCCCCTAATCCATTTCTCCAAGTTCTCCCCCACCACCATTTTCCTCATCACGCCCATCAAAAAAGCCCAGTTGACCCTATCAAATGCCTTTTCGGCGTCAACTGACATTAACAGAAACTCCTCAGCCCCCCGCCGCGCTTCCCATAGCCCCCCCACTGCCTTCTTTATATTATCCACTGCCTGTCGGCCCGGGATAAACCCCGTCTGGTCATTCTTTATCACCTTGGGCAACCAAGGCCCCAGTCGCCCCGCCAGGATCTTAGCCAGGACCTTGACATCAACATTTAAGAGAGAAATGGGCCGATAGGAACCACATTCCAATGGATCACGTCCCCCCTTCGGCAACACCGTGATCCCGGCTGTCAGCATCCCCGCTTGCAGGTCCACCCCCTCCTCCAACATCCCATTAAACACCCGACTTAGCACCTCCCCCACCTCATCCTTGAATACGTGATAAAGCATACTCGTCAGCCCGTCTAACCCCGGGGCTTTCCCACTGGGCATCCCCTGGATTGGTCGCTCCACTTCCTCTTTACCAATCGGGGCCTCCAACTCCTCCTGAGCTTCCTCCGGCAATTTAGGGAGCTCAATCTTCTCTAGATACCGGTCTATATGCCCCCCTTCCACCCTTCCTTCCTCTGCATAGAGTTCCCGGTAAAACTGTCGAAATCTCTTCTGTATCTCCCTTTCCCGAAAATAAACCTCCCCCCTTCCCCTTAATTTGATATATCCTAGAAGCCATCATGTGCTTCCGCAACCGCTGCGCCAACATCTTCCCTGCCCTATTACCAAACTCATAGAACCGCTGTTTTACCCAAGCCAACTCCATCGTCACCCTCTCCACCTGCAGCCCCTGCAACTCCCCCCAGAGCTTTTCCATCACATCTCTATCCCCATCCCTCCCCGATCTCCTATATCCCTCCTCAGCTTCTTGCAACCTGTTCCCCAATGCCCTCTCCTTTTCATACCGCTCCCGTTTCTTGCGCGCCCCCCATTGTATAAACTTCCCTCTGATTACTGCCTTCAGCCCCTCCCATACCATTGCCACCCGAACCTCTCCATTATCGTTCACAGACAAATATTCCTTGATCCCCTCTCTAATATCTCTCACCACCTTGGGACACTTCAACAGCCCCTCATTTAACCGCCAAAACCTCAACCCCTCTTGACCCCTCCCATGGAACCGTACCTCAACCGCCTTATGATCTGATCAAGCAATCGGGATAATCCCCCCCCTCCCTCACCCCCAACATCCATTCCTGGTCCACAAGCATCATATCTATTCTACTCCAGCTGTTACGAGGTATGGAATAGTGTGTATATTCTCGCTTCTGTGGATGCAGCACTCTCCATGCATCCACCAGATTCAGACACTTCATCACCCTCTGCAATGCCTTCCTGTTTCTCCCCTCCCCTCCCCCCGCCCCAATGCCCTATCCATCGTATGCTCCAAAACTACATTAAAATCACCTCCCACCACCCTCGTTCCCCCCCCCCCCTGCTGCTCCAACAACCTTCTCAACTTCTGCCAAAAGCTCACTTGTTCTCCATTCAGCCCATAAACAGACACTACAACTAGCCCCTCCCCCCCCAGCTACCAACCACCCCCACCACCCGGCCCTCCCCATCCTCAAAGCTTCTTTCCACCTGGATCCCACTACCCCCCTTTATCAACACCACTACCCCCCCCCCTTCTTCCCCCCTCCCAACAACATGAATAAAATTGCTCAACATACCGGGCATTCCTCATCAGTCTCACATCCTTACGACGCAAATGCGTCTCTTGTACTAGAATCACATCCCACTCATTCTTCTCCGCCTCCCGGTACAATAATCTCCTCTTTGTGGGTGAGTTCAAACCCCGCACATTAATCGTTCCCACTCGCAGCATCAGGCACCCTGCCCCTTCTCACTCCCCCTTCCCCCTTCCACCTCTCTCCCTCCTTGCCACCCTTCCGATTGTGACTGTCCTGCACCTCCTCCAATCAACCCCCCTCCCACCTCCCCCAGCGCCTCCTCACTCTCACACCCTCCTTAGTGCACCCCTCCCCCTCCCCACCACCCTCTCCCCTCCAGACTCATTCCCACCCCCTTTCCCCCAAGTCCTTCTACTCCAGAGTCCAGAGGGCCTTCCACTCCAATTCACTCAGTCCAGTTCCATGTGCAGCATCAATCCGTGGGGCTCACTCGCTTCCCCGCGCCGCCTTCCTTCCCTCTCCTCTGCAGCCGTCGTCCTTTCTCAGCAACCCTCTGCCATCGGGAGCCCTCCTGCCATTGATCCGCTGCTCCTCCAGCTTGCAAAGCCCCCATCTTTCCCACGCCCTTTGGGAGCTGCTCACAGCCCAAGTCCCCCAACACAGTCCAAGCTTCCTCCGCCTCCTTCACTTTCTGGGACACTCCATTAACAGTCACCAACAGACCGAAGAGGAACAGCCACCGGTATCTCAAGTTTCTCCCCCGGAGATAGGCAGTGACCTCTCGCAGCCCCCGTTGTCTGTCTAAAGTCCCCTTTGACAGATCTTTGAAACTGTCCACCTCAGCTCCTTCCCAGGCAATCCGCCCATACTTCCGGGCGGTCTGCAAGATTTTCTCCTTCAGGGGGAAGCTGCTCATGCATGCAATAATATCCCTGGGCTGCTTATCTCTCTGCGGGCCGAGGCTGCGGTGCGCCCGCTCCACCCCTATCTCCCGCTCTCCGGCCTCTGCGCCACCCTCCAGGGCCAGTATGTGGGCACACAGCCTTCTGATCACCTGCGTGCAGTCTTTAAACGCCTCCGTCTCTCCAATCCCCTTCACTCGCAAATTGTTCCGGCGGGCCCGATCCTCAATCTCCTCCAACTTCTCCGTCATCTCCTCATGTTGTCTCTGCAACTTGCTCTGCTCCTCTGCCATCGCCTGCAACTCGCCTGTACACTCCTCCACGTGGTCCTCCAGCACTGCCACGCGGTCGCCCAGGCCATTCAGGTCTTGTTGGATACTCGCCAGCGACTCCTTGATTTCTTTCCGCATCGCCACCAACTCAGCATGCAGATCCTTTTTAAAGGCCCGCAACCATGCCCGTATCGGCATTTCCACCTTCCGGAGCTCCTCGCTCTCCTCATCTTCCTCCGAGCTCGCCAATCTGCTAGGCCACTCTGCTTCAGCAGCCGCCTGCTCCTCTTTCTCCCTCCGCTGCACATAGGGAGATCGAAAGCCCGCCAGCTTCTGACGTGCCGCTTGGGCCATTACTCCTTGCCGCTCTCCGCTTTCACCGGCACAGGATCAGCACTTTTTCCCCCTTTATTTAGCAGGACACCGACGGAGCTCAGCTAGAATGCAGCCATTCGCTCCGCGACGTCACCGGAAGTCAAGGTGCCCATTTTAAGTCTATTTTATAAAAACAAGCAAGCGCCTATATGTCTTCATACAATATTAGACTAAGTGGCAGAAATCCTGCCTTAAGGCAAGGCCATTTACACCCACCACAGGGCTGATGTAAATGACCACACCAGGATGTTTACTAAAATACACATAAATTACAGTATTCTATGTACAATCCATGTGCATACTTATGCGCTCTGCCCATGCTCCATCTAAACTCCACCCATATATGCATGCGCACCAGCAAAGCAAGCACCATCAAACATGTATACATTTACACTAGTTGGTATTAATGACTAAACCACCACCTAAGTTAGGCACATACTTGTCGCCTAACTGGGTGCCCTCCTTACAAAAATAGCGTAGTTACTCACCTGTAACAGGTGTTCTTCGGGAAAAGCAGGAATCAGTCCTCACACATGGGTGACGTCGGCGCTGATGGAAAGCTTTTGGGAATGATACCACGCAATACGTGATCCCCTTCCCGCATAAGGGTGCCATCTTGGCTAGTCAGATGGCATAGCGAAAAAGGACTTAAACAATGTAGGGAGGCAACTAGGGGAGGAGGAGGGGTTGTGAGGACCGATTCCCGCTGTTCCCAGAGAACACCTGTTATAGGTGAGGAACTACGCTTTCTCCAGGAACAAGCAGGAAGTCAATCCTCACATATGGGACTCCCTAGCTCCAGGATGCCGAGGACTGAACCACGACAGCACCAACAGCGACCAAACGGGTAGACGCGAGTTGCAGAAAGTGAGATCTGACAGAGAGACTCTGCAAGACTCTAGCATCCAGCGACACTATCACTCCAGTAGCCTAAACCCAGAAGGTCAGAGGGCAGGAGTTGACTACATCCTGAAAATATTACATAGTACTACCTGCCCAAAGGCACTGTCCCTGTGGGACTTGCTCTCCAGGCAATAATGAGCTACAAACGTATGAATCGATGACCATGTGGCGGCCCTGCAGATTTCAGTCACTGGCACTGAGTGGAGGTTGGCTACCAACGTGGCCATACCCTGCATGCGATGTGCAGTGCTCTGGTATTCAAGGGAGAGACTCGCTCACTCATAGGCGAAGACAAAGTAGTCCTCCACCCAAATGGACAGAATTCACTTTGTTACCGGGAGCCCAAGTCTACTGGGGTCATATGGCACAAAGAGCTGAGGAGCTTTGTGATGGGCCTGGGTCTTCTGCAGGTAGAAGGACAAGACCCGCTTACATTCTAGTGTATGCAATATGAGTTCCTCCCTGCTGGCATGGGGCCGTGGGAAAAAGGTGGGAAGGACCACCTCCTGGTTGAGGTGGAAGGGAGATGAGGAATTTTGGATGTGTGCGGAGCACTACCCTGTTATTATAGAACCTTGTATATAGTGGATCCACCAATAAAGCCTGGAGTTTGCTCACTCTCCGAGTGGACATGATGGCCACCAGAAAAAACACTTTCCAGGAGAGGTGTTCCAAATAGCAGGTGGCCAGAGGCTCGAACAGTGGGGTCTGGTGAATTGGGAGAACACCACATTAAGGTCTATTTCATCAACGGAGGGCAGAGAGGGGGCTTTGATAGCAGGAGGCCCCATAGGAACCTGAAGACCAGAGGTTGGTTTGAGAGGTATTTCCCCTCTACAGGGTGATGGTGAGCGGCTATGGCACTCAGATGCACCCTCAATGAATTAGACTACGAGAGGCGTGCAAGAGGTGCAGTAAGTACTGTAGCACTAGTTGCATGTGACAGGAGAAAGGGTTCTCTCCTCTCTCTGCACACCAGATGGAGAATCTTTTCCATCTGAAGATATACGTTCGTCAAGTGGAAGGATCTCCTCTACTTCCCCCGGGAGACTGAAAGGAGTCCAGGCTACCCTTTCAGCAGCCATGCCGCCAATGCTAGTGACCCCAGGTTGGAGTGCAGGAAGGAGCCCTCCTCCTGGGACAGGAGGTCCAGATCCTGACCCAGCAGGATTGTGAGCGCCACCGACAAGGAGAGCAGCAGAGGGAGCCAGGGTTGTCAGGCCCATCTGGGGGCGATCAGAATCACTGATGCCTGCTTTCTCTGGACCTTGAAGGTGGTCTTGGCCACCAGTGGTGTTGGTGGGAAGGTATAGAGGAGGCCCTCAGACCACAGGATCAGGAAAGCATCTGCTACCACCCTCCCCGGGTGTAGCTGGCATGAGCAGAAGTGGGGCAGCTGTGTGTTGTCCAGGCGAACAGGTCCATCACAGGCCTGCCCCTGAGGCAGAAAAGTCTTTGCGCCACCCTGGGGTTCACTGCTGAGCTTGTCTGCTAAGCAACTGTCCTGACCTGGAAGATGTGCTGCTCGTAGCAGCATTCCGTGGTGTACCCCAAAGGAGAGGAGAGTCACTGCTTCCTGTCGGGGAGAGTATGAACCTGTGCCCCCCTGCCTGATCTTATAAAACATGGCAACCTGGTTGTCAGTCTGGATCAGCAAAGGGCGGTTGCACAGGAGATGGCGGAATGCTTGCAAGGCCAGGAAGATGGCCCCAAACTCTAGGAGGTTGATCTGCAGGAGCAACTCCTCCTGTAACCAGCTGCCGTGAGTGTGGAGGTCTCTGCAGTGTGCCACCCAACCAAAGAAGGAGGCGTCCATAGTCAGGACCCTCTGTGGTGCTGGCGCCTGGAAGGGTATCCATGCCTGGAGGTGGCATAGGGACTGCCACCAGTTGAAGGAGTCCGCCAGCTGGCAGGTGACCCTGACCCTGTCATGCAACCTTCCCATGGCCTGAGTCCACTGGGAGCAGAGGCACCACTGGGCTGCGCGCATGTGCAAGTGGGCTAGGGGAGTAACATGGACTGTGGAGGCCATGTGGCCCAGTAGACAGAGAAGGGTGCGAGCTGGTACGGACCGGTGAGTCTGCACCTCTCCCGTCATCTGCACAAGGTGATGTGCCCTTTCCTTTGGGGGGAAGGCCATTACCTGTAATGTGTCCAGTTGGGCATCTATGAACTCCAGGTTTCGGGCTAAAGAAAGTTGGGATTTGGGGTAGTTGGTGACGACCCATAGGTGCTGCAGGAGGAGGATTGTTTGCTCTGCAGCCTGGCTGGCCTCAGAGGCCATGTTTACTCTGATGAGACAATCGTCCAGATAGGGTAAGACAAAGGCCCCTTATAGGCACATGTAGGCGGCCACGACTGCCAGGCACTTTGTAAAGACTCTTGGCGAGGAGGCCAGGCCAAATGGAAGCACCCTGTACTGGTAGTGCTCTCCTCCCAACATGAACCTTAGGTACTGTCTGTGGGAGGGGTGGATCAGGATATGGTGTGGTGAACAGCGCCCTCCTGAGGCTATGGAGACGGATGAAAATCCTGAGATTCAGCAGGATTTATGCCAATTTGATAAAGCTGGAAAGAAAGAGAGACTCTATTCCACGGAGCTGAGCATGGAGACCAGCCCAGGGGAGGAGTCCTGCAGTCCTGATTGGGCACACCCTGTCCTTGGAAGGGGCGTGTCCAGAAGAGAACGTGGTTTTAAACCAGAGTATGGCTTTGCTAGTCAGAATGAGAGGAAGTTGAATAAGCTGGAGCATGAGAAGGAGAGACGGATAGAGAAGAAGAATGAGAATGATTGGAAGTCCAGAAGACAGTATGGTGATACTTGGAAGCCTGGCACTAGAAAGAGACCTGCAAAGATCTATTCAGAGGCAGTGAGTAGAAGTCCCAAGGAAAGTGGACCTAGCCCTGGAATAGACAACCGCTGGAAGGCACAGCCCTGGGAGAGGAAGCCTTCAAGGCAGGCACGAGAGAGAAAACAATCATTCTGGGAATTACCGTTTGGGCCAGAGAGCCACGGACATTCTCACAGCTGGAGAACATCGGAGCCATCTGAAGTAAGAGAGGCTTGGCAACGAATAAGTGATTTGCCACAGAGTTTCCAGACTGAAGGTAAAGCTAACTCTCCTGTATTTGAAACATTAGCAAAAGAGCCTAAGAGTTACTCTGACATTCTTAACCTGAGAGAGCAGAAGAGAAACAGCCTTAAGCCAGAGGGGAGTTTAGTAACTGATAGCAATTCCCTATCTCACAGACAACAGGCTGAATTGCTCCTACAGGGGTTTTAAAGAGTTTTTAGAGCTACAAGCTAAAAGACAGCCAGTGTTACAAGAAGCCAATAATTCCATACAGCTTGAAGAACTAGCACAAGATAGTTCTGACTTACCTGATTGTGAGAGCATGGACTGTACAGTCTGTTGTGTGGAGATGCCAAGTTGAAGGAAACTGGTTTTACTGTATATGAATTGAATACTATGGAGCTGTTGTGCTGCCTGGCTAGGAAAGCTCTAATTACATGCACCTGTAATCCCCAGCACTGTGAACGTAACAGTGGCTGAAAGAGGCTGCAGTTAAAGTGACTGACCTCTTGGGGCAAAGTTGAGTAACTTGCTGAGAAGTGAAAAGCAGCAGTTATACTTTAAGTTAGCTTTATCCTGAGTTTATTCTGTTTGCATTTGAAGCACCTAATTTGTTCACATTTATTTGTCATGCGATGGAAAAATATCCTTTACTATAATAAATATACTTGCTATTAAGAAACCCCGCAACTACAACTCTTTATTTCGGAGCGAAAGGAGCAGGAAACTACAATACCCAGCATTCCAGGGATACAGGTTACTCTCCTTCCTCACGAAGCATTAAACCCCGTTCCTGTCTTTAGCCCCAAGGCCGGGCAGGAGCGCCGCAATGGGTATATGCATCCTTTAGGTCTAAGGAGCACAGCCTATCTCCCTGGTGGAGGTAGGGCAGCAGGGTGCCAAAGGAGAGCATCGTGAACAAACAAGTTTTCCCCAGTGCAGGGGACATCAAGCAATTTCTCTTGCACCCATTGCTTGAGGTCGAAGGTCTGCAACCAGGACTGGCGCCAGGCCCCAATGCCCACTGCTGCTACCTGGGCTGCAGATTCAAAGCCATCTTAGGCGGCACGGGATAGGAACTTTGTACAGTCCCGGATCCCAGCTGTCAGGGCTTGGTACCCTTGGAGGGGATCCCTGGTGAGTCCTGCAGAGAAGCCCACCAGTTCTTGGATGAGGCCCTTGAGGTACATGCCTATGTACAACTCATAGGCCTGCATCCGACAGCCCAACATGGATCCCTGGAAGCACTTACGCCCGAGAGCGTCGAGGTCTCGGGACTCTTTGCCCGAGGGAACAGAAGAGTAATTCTTCTGGCTTTTTAGCTTTTGTATAGCTGACTCCACGACCACGGAGCTATGCGGGAGTTGGAACTTTTGGAAACCTGGGCCCTTCTTGACATAGTAGATGGCGTTGGTTGACCACCGGCACAGAGGCTGGGCTCTCCCATATCCACAGGAGCAACCTCTCAAGGATGGGCGGTACCGGCACCATGAGAGTCTCTCTTGGTGGGGATTCATACTGGAGGATCTCCAGTTCTTCAGTGCATGGGTCCTCCTCAGATTTGGTCAGGCCATGTCCCGGACAAAGTCATGGAAGACCACATTCTCGGGAGGGGAATGGCACCAGGGCTCTGGGGGAGACAGCTCCAAAGGGACATCTCGGAGTCTAGCGGTCTCGGGGAGGCCTCAATGTCAGTCTCCAAATCAGAGTCGGAAGGCATCGAGGACTCCAAGGCTTGGGACTCCCGCGCCTCGAGGCTGGTCCCAAGGAACCAGGGTCCCCAGGTGGATCTCGGGTCAGACTCCTGGAAACAGGCTGGGGAGGACCAGATACCCGAGGATCGGGATCTCGATTGGTGCCAAGGACTCGCCCAACGCTGGTGGTGCTCAGGGCCTGGCTCAAGTCCCAGGGACTCCCAGGCAGTCAGGGGCCCAGTTGTCAGGGCAGATGATGTGGATGAACCTGACATCATCGCCTGTTGCAAGGCCAGGATGGCAGAAATATTCTGTTCCAGGGCCGCCATTCTGGATTCAATGCCAGAAGGCTCCGCAGCTGTCGGCGTGGGTACCGAGGGCCTCGGGCCTGATGCCAGCACTCTCGCAAGTGCATCCTCGATGAGGACCACAGCCTCAAGGAGCCTCGCACGGTCACCGCTGGCTGAGGACTCCTTCTTAGAGACCTTAAGGAGGTGCTGCTCAGAGTCGCCAGACTCCCACTGCGGGACCTTACTGGGTTTCACCCATGGAAACTCGACTGGTCTCGAGGATTTTTTCTTTTTCTTTCCGGGGTCCAGCATCTTTATTGGAGGAGCCATCACAGGAGCTGCTCTGTTTGGAGCTCAGCGTCAGGGAAGCTGGGGCTGAGTCAGACTGCGGGAACATCCTCTCTTGCAACTCCGACCTTTTTTTGTTGGTTTTCAGAATCATGGCCTGGCACAGGTCCTAAGTGTTACTGTCCTGGTCCGAGCTGAGGCAGTGTAAGCAGCAGTCGTGGGTGTCTGCAACAGAAATGGTTTGACTGCAGTGGTCATAGTTTTTGAACACACCAGGAGACATAGTGGGAGACACCCGGCCAGGGTCGACAACCCCTAGGCAAAAAAGGGCGCGAACGCCAGTCGATGTCAAGCCTCATCAAAAAGAAGGGGGAGCTGAGAATAGCACCAGCTCGAGGCGGGAAGAGGAACCGGCATGCAAACCGGGAAAAAACAACTTTTAAGAATAATTTTTAGAATATATTTCTGGGACAAATGGGACAAGTGTCCGTTGGGTTCCTCAGAAAAAAGGAGACTGGCCAAGATGGCACCCTTGGGCAGGAAGAGGACCACATATGCGTGGTAGCATTCCCAAAGACTTTCAGTGAAAGCTGTGGAAATGCTCCACACGAGCTCTGTTGGCATCGTCACCCATATGTGAGGACCGACTTCCTGCTTGTTCCTGGAGAATGCCTCCTTTAAATCTCCGCATGATAACTAATTTTCAGAATAAAGGCAAACAATACACTCTATACGCATTAACTACTACACCCAAGGAAAGCTTTAATGAGTGGTAGGGCATATAATCAAGCAAAAAATATCTCCAAAAAACAATATCTTCAAAAATTACCTTTTCAGTAACCAATCCTTGTTCTTCAAATTCAGGAGCCAAATAAAATGCATCGCAACATTCTAAGAAACAGAAAATAAGACATTATTCCCAAACAAAATGATAGAAACAAAGTTGACAAATTGTTATCTTACCTGCATCTTCAGCAAAAGAAAAGAGAATTTCTCCATGGGAATCAATCATCACGGTATCCAGACTTAAATAAGCTGTAAATAAGCCCAAGAAAAATGCTTGCTTGTAATTATTTGAATCATGTATGCTAGTGACTATTGTAATCTACTCTCCTAGCATTACAACCTCAGCAACAGCAGTATTAAGACAATGTCTGCTATTCTTTTTAATGACTGCATAACTCTAACCATGCATTTTTCACACCCTAAATAGAGAATGGCAGGCTGAAAATCTAACTGCTCTGTCACCATCTGCATAGTGAAGATACCTAGGTAGAGCACAAGGATGGCAACCCAAATCTACCCGTACAGCAACAATATTCAGTCACTACATGGATATTTATATGATTAGGCCTGTCATTATTTAGATAATGATGGTGGCAGTCAATGATGAATACGCATATTCAGCGCTGAAGAATATATATATTAATTCAAAAAATTGTTGCCAGCATTTAAATAGGCTGATCCCCACTACTGAAAATCCAGCCCAGTATTATCAGGTTAGTTCCACAACTAAGGTCACTTTTCATTTAAATGTAATAAAAGACTCCTCAAGCAGTGCTACTGAAAAATGCTGCCTAGCTACAACAGGGTCAAAAGAACCATAAACAAGCAGATATAAAAATGAGAAAACCTGCAAGCAATGCAGTTTTAAAATTACATATGAAGACCAATTTTATTGTATTTTACATAAGAGATAAAGGTGGTTGTGAAAGTAAGTTTTTTAAAATCTTATCATAAAGTGTTAGTTGCAGAGATTATCATATTCATTTTAATATTCAGGATGCCCACAATTCAAACACCATAGTGCCCAATGTAGTAAAGTGCATTAAAACTAATTCAGCATTAATATATCAAACACACTTTATCGTGCCATCAACCTTGTATTATTTAATGCACCGCAAGGTATAAGTCTGTGTTAAAGATTTAATGCAATTTTTTTTTAAATTGAGCTGCATTGCATGCATATTCATGAAAGCAGTTCATTAATACTAAACAAACAGTAGGCATATCAGTGCCAAAGATTTTTGGCTCAATTTGGTTTGTCAGAATATATCTTCGCTGTTAGTCTCATTCAGCCGATCCATCCCCATAGAAGTCTATGGATGAAGCTGTTTTGAAATGCAATAATCAGGTTTGCCATCTATTTTCAATCGACCATGTTTGAAACTTGATGGTAGGCATCTCTAACAACACTAAAAGCCATCAAGGGTGCCACAAACCCCGGAGGCACCATAAGAGTACGTACAGCGGCAAACTAAGTACCAGAAACTATTAATAGAATGGCAAAGCGGTACAAAGGAGTGCAATGAATACCTTGAGATAGCGGAAACGAGCAAAGCAGCACAACTGGTGCAAGCCCAACAAGGAACTTTGAGAGAAGTAAAATAGAAAGAACACCAGCACAGCATCAGATATTCATATTCATATTCATTTATTTGATTGACCGCCCTTCATGGATAGGCAGAGCAGTTTACAATAAAAAGTATAAACAGAGTGGCACAAGCCAGAAAAATTGGAAAGGAAGTTACAATTAAAATAGAGAAAGAGATAGAGACATGAGTAAGTAGGGCAGAGGGAGGGACGGCGGGTCAGGGTTAGGGAGGGGGGAGATCGAAAGCAAGGGAGAACAGATAAGTTTTAAGTGAGCGTTTGAAGGTAGGGTAGTGGGGTTCGAGCCGAAGAGGGGGGGGGGGGAAGAGAGTTCCATAGTGCAGGGGCTACAAAGAAGAAGGCTGAGGAGCGTGTGGTCTGAAGGTGTGCATGGGAGGGGGGAGGCAGAGCTAGTCGGTTGAGGTGGAAAGAGCGAGGGGTATGACGAGGAGTGTGGAAATGGAGCAGATCAGCCAGATTGACTTCAAGGCCATAAATTTTGCCAGGACGACCAACCTAGCATCCAGATTGACTGGAAGGCCCTAAAACAGCAGAGGTGAGCCAACGTAACAGATGGCAAGAGCCCAGGCTAGAGAAGTGGGGTGAGTTCAGCTAAGCTGTGCGCCTGCAAGTTAGAGTCCTTGCACTGAAGACTTTGGTCCCAGCACAGGAAACTCAAAGTACAGAGGAAGATCCTCCCAGGGTGGAAAAAGCATTCATGAGGTGCCTAGATAACATACCAAGGAATATCAAAAGATATCTCTTTAGCATGGGCAGCAGACTAGAGGAGCCCATAACCAAACCCTCGGAAAGCATTGTTACTCACCTGTAACAGATGATCTCTGGGAACAGCAGGAAACAGTCTTCACATATGGGTGCCGTTGGCACAGACTGAGCCTTCACGGGAACGCTCCCCAGCATCTAATAGGAAAGCCTTTGGGAGCACTCCGCTGCGCCTGCATGCCTGCCTTCCCAACTCCTCTCCTCAGTTGAGTTTGTAGTTGAGAGGGACAGAAAAAAAATTAAACAACCCCTACAACTCCTAGGGAACAGGGTGGGTTGTGAAGACTGATTTCTGCTGTTCCGGAGATCTGAGGAACTACGCTATCTCCAGGAACAAGAAGGAATGTAGTCTTCACATACGGGACTCACTAACTCCCAGGTACCAGATTGGTATGGGCGGGGGGAAGCAGTGATCCCTGTTACCAAAAGCTTGTAGCTAAAGAGTCTGGAAGAGCTGGAGCCATCGGACTTGATTCCAGGAGTCAATACTCCCTCAGTGATAATCTGGTCTCTTGTAGAAGTGAGGGACAGAGGGTAGAAGTTTTGTTTAAGTCCCAAAGAGGCACTGGAGTACAGTTTGTCCAAAGGCAGTGTCTCAACAGGAGTCTCTGTAAAGACAATAATGTACAACAAAAGTATGAATAGAGGACCAGGTAGCTGCCTGACAGATCTTCTCAATGGATACTGAACAGAGATTGGCTACAGAAGTTGCCATAGCCCGCACATTAAGAGCAGTGACATGATCCTCTAAAGAGAGTCCTGCATGTGCATAAGCAAAAAAAATGCAGTCTGCTATCCACTGGGATAGAGTACATTTCATCACCAGTAGGCCTAGATGACTAGGATCAAAGGAGATAAATAATTGAGAGGATCTTCTGTGATCCTTAGTTCTATTCAGGTAGAAAGCCAGTGATCGCTTGCAGTCTAAGGTGTGTAGTGCTGCTTCAACCCATGATGCATGTGGTCTAGGGAAGAAAATCAGGAGGATTACCGACTGGTTAAGATGGAAGGAGGAAACTATCTGCGGGAGGAAATGTGGATGGGTATGCAGGACCACCTTGTTATGATGGAACCTGGTATAGAGCAGATCTGCCACCAGAGCCTGTAGTTCACTGATACGGCGAGCTGAGGTGAGGGCAAAAAGGAAGATCACATTCCAAGACAAGAACTTCAGTGAAGTGGTAGCTAAAGGCTAGAAAGGAGACCTTAGGAGTTGAGTGAGAACAGTGAGATCCCAGGCCACCGGAGGTGGCTTAATGGGCAGCTTGCACAGTAGCTGACCCCGCATGAAGCATGCTACTAAGGGGTGTGAGCAGATAGGCTGTCAATCCAGTGGCCTGTGAGAGGCCGCAATGGCATTAAGATGAATTCTCACTGTTAGTCTTAAAACCAGTTAAGGATAAATGGAGGAGATATTGTGGAAAGAACTTCATCGGGCAAGGAAAGGGGTCAATGTCCTTTGGGGAGCACCAGAGGACAAACCTATGCCACTTGAAGACATTAAATCACCTGGTGGGATCTTTGCAAGATGCAAGAAGTACATCTTTGATTGCCTGTGGCAGGTCAAGGTCAGCGAGCACCATCCCTTCAGCAGCCATGCTGTCAGATAAAGGAAGTGAAGATTGGGATGGAGGAGCATCCCATTGTCCTGAGAGGGGAGTTTGGGCATAAATCCCAAACTAAGGGGGTGAGACTATGAAAGATGAAGAAGCAGAGGAAACCACGGTTGACAAGGCCAAAAGGGGGCTATGGGGATCATGGAGCCCTTGTCGGCCTGTAGCTTGATATCAAAGGGATGGGAGGGAATGCATAGAGCAGGCCCTGTTCCCAATGTAGAAGAAAGGCATCCTGCGCCTGTCGGTGCAGCAATGGAATCCTGGAGCAGAAGAGTGCTAGCTGTGTGTTTTGTGAGTAGGAAAAGGATCTATGCATGAGGTTTCCCATGTGCGAAGATCCAAAAAATCGTCTCCCGATGCTAGGTCTATTCATGGGGATGAAGGATATGGCTTAGCCTATCCACAAGGTCATTGAGTTCGCCCGGGAGCTTCCTCGCAGAGGGGACGGGACTCCATCCCCACCTATTTGCTCATATAGAACATGGTGACTTGGTTGTCCGTCCTGACTAGAACAGGTTGCCCTGAAAGTTGGGATTGAAAAACCAAAAGAGCATTTTTCAATGCTTGTAGTTCTAGGAGGTTGATATGCAAAATAGTTTCCTGTTGTGTCCACAGTCACTGTGCGGTTAGATCATTCAGATGTCTCCCCAACCCAACTTGGAAGCATCCGTTGTCAGGGTACATCGAGGTGGAGGTATCCAAAAAGATGACTCGACGAGAAGGCTCTGTGGATAACACCACCACTGTAGGGATTTGATTAGTTGAAGGGAGATGTGGATCTTGTCTCAGAGATGCCCTTTTGCTTGTGTCCATTGAGAAGACAGAATCCATTGCACTTGTCGCATGTGTAGGGGATGACATGGACCATAGAGGCCATGTGACATAATAGCCGTAGCATTTCTTGAGCTGTTATGCGGTTTTGCCTTTGCATCCCTTTGCCAGCTTGATTAGGTGGGCACAGTGATCCTCTGGAAGGAAAGCTCGGGCCTGTTGAGTGTCTAAGAGCACTCAGATGAACCCCAGTCATTCAGATGGAACGAAGTGAGACTATGGAAAGTTTATGACAAAGCCCAAGTGTTGGAGCACATTGATGGTGCAATGACGTGAGAGTCTTACCTCTTGAGAGAAGTCCCCTCTGATCGGCCAGTCATCTAAGTAAAGGAAGATGAATACCCCCAAGTATATAAATAGGCAGAGACTACTGCCATGCATTTTGTGAAGACTCTTGGAGCCAAGACTAGACCGAAGGGGAGTACCCGGTATTGATAGTGGTCTCCCTGAAACATGAATCGCAGATACGGTCTGTGTGAGGGATGGATCAATAAATGTGTGTATGCCTTCTTTAGGTCTAGAGAACAGTCAATCCTGTCTCTGGAGGTATGGTAGAAGGGTTCCTAGAGTGATTATTTTGAATTTTCCCTCAGACCATTAATTTGCTTAGGTCACTTACTATGTTACTATGTCTGTGAGATCCAAGATTGGCCTGAAGCCTCTTGTTTTCTTTGGAATGAGAAAATAAGGAGCATAGAAGTCCATCCCTTCTTGAGGAGGAACTCTTTTTATGGCACCCTGGGAGTGCTTTGAAGGGGGTGAGTGAGATAATCACTTGTAAAGATGTTGGAGGGTAAGGTTTCAAAGTGAAGCTGATAACCCCTTTGGACAATCTGTGGTGTCCATTGCTCTGAAGTTATAAGGTGCCACCTGTGGGCATAGTGACAGTCTGCCAGGTATGTGGAGGGGCTGGAGACCCTGCAGGGGCAGAATGGCAATGCTCTCCAAAAAGGAGTCAAAAACCAGGTGCAGATTGTGCCTGCGCAGCTGATTGAGTCTTAGGAGCCTTGGGCTTCTTGGGCTAGAGAGGGTCCTGCTGTCTCTGCTGAGGCTGATAGGCAGCAGATGGCAGGTAGGAAGGATAGTATCTCTTTTTGGAATAGAAAGATTTCTTGGGAAGAGCATCTCTTGGATGGGTCAGTTGTTTCCCTGGAAAGGTGTTTCAGGGTGAGATTGTCAGTCTCAATCTCTCCTGCTTTTTCCCTCCAATCCTTACCAAAAAGGATTTCTCCAGTACATGAGATATTGGCCAGTTTATCTTGAACCCATTGCTCGAGATCTGATACCTGTAACCAGGCTATCCTACGATCCCCAATGCAGACCGCTGAAGCTCTGCTAGTTGACTTGAAGGCATCGAAAGATGTCTTGGTAAGAAACTTAGAAGTATTTTGGCTTTGCTTGATGAGTGTCAGGAAAGTACTCCACCTATCCTCAGGCAGCATGGTGGTAAAAGTCTTCAGATCCCTGGCGACATGCTTCAGAAACATGTCCAGGTACAGCATGTAAGAGTTTATTCTGGAAGACAACACGCATGCCTGGAAGCATTGAAAGCCAAAGGCATCGAGTGTCCTCGAATCTCTGCTAGGTGGCATAGATGAACAGTTCTTAGAGCTCTTTATGTGGCATATCGACGATTCCACCACCATGGAGTGGTGGGGGATCTGAGTTTTTTGAAAGCCTGGGCATTCTGATACTCAAGTACATGGTATCAAGCCTCTTGCTGACAGGCGGAACTGTGAAAGGGGCTTCCCACATGCAGAGCATAATATCCTGTAGGATGCGATGCACCAGCAAAGTAGCAGTCTCCTTGGGCATGGGAGGGTATCGGAGTATCTCCACCCTCTGCCCTTGGTTCTTTTCTGAAGCTATTGTGATGAGCCCTGCTGCCATATCACTTATCAAGTCTGAAAGGACATCTCCTCTTGCGGGAACCAACACCATTCCTGAGGCGGCAAAGGATCCAAAGGAATGTCTGGTAATTCCCAGGATTCGAGTGATTCCTGGTTAGAACTAGAATCAGAGTCTGGCAAGAATTCAAAGTATCGGCGGTCCTGAGTTTGACCTTGATGTTTCACAGATGTCGAAAGTTGATGCCAATAGCAATGCTCAGAAGTATCGGAACAGAGAGCTACATCAGTTTGAGTTGGTTGGATACCAGGGGACACACTGTTCCAATGGCAGTAGTGCCCTCGGTGTCTCCATCAATGCCGGTTCTAGGGCAAGCATAGGGGCCGATACACCTAGCTGGAGGCACGGTGCTGAAGCCTGAGCTCCTGGAGCTCTCGATGTAATTG
This sequence comes from Ichthyophis bannanicus, assembly GCA_033557465.1. NCBI lineage: Eukaryota > Metazoa > Chordata > Amphibia > Gymnophiona > Ichthyophiidae > Ichthyophis > Ichthyophis bannanicus. The sequence goes on from CM066034.1 coordinate 826,488,433, forward strand.
GTACTGAAGCAGCCAGGAGTACGGCCAAACTCCTCTTAAGAGCTAGCATGCACTAGTCCAGGGAAACAGCCGATGTCTGGGTGGAATCACCTACAGTGCTTTTAACCACCATCCGAGAACATGGAACCGGTAGCTCTCTAGAGGTTGATTCCTCGGGAGCCCCTCTTGTGCTTTGAAGGACAGCAGGGCTGTTTGGCTGGCTGGTCTGCATTGGAAGCACCTCTAGGGGAATTGTGATGCCTATATTGGGACTTCTCTCTGGTCTCGGTATTGGTCTTCGATACCGATGAATTTGGAATGGCCAGAGACCTGGACTTGCTTTTATGCTTGGATTTTGAAGAAACTTGAGACCCATGAGAGGAAGACTATGCCCATGAAGAAGTGGAAGCCACTGACAGAGGCAGAGGCGAACAATGATCCGCACTGTCTGGCTCTGTTCTTTAGGCCTCTCTTTGTCATTTACTGGCACAAAGGGCAAGACTTGGATTGATGTTCAGGCCCCAAAAATTTGAGACACCAGTCATGTTTATCAGTGACTGATATGGTACCAGCACACTTGGTACACTTTTTAAAACCACTAGTTGGCTTTTCCATGCCTTAAAAAGGTTATCCTGATTGAAAGTATGGCTATGGAGGTCTAAAAGCCTAGTTTAGTGATGAAAACTATGTTAAATAAAAATAAAAAGAATAATCAGAACCGGTGATGGATTCGACAGACCGGCGTTGATGGGAAGGCAGAAGCACGATGTTCCACACAAAAAATACAGTTTTTCGGCAGTGACAGGATGACATGTCCTGCTGGCTCCGTGGAAAATGAAGAACTGAGGAAACGAGTTGGGAAGGCAGGTGCACTGGAGCACTCCCAAAGGTTTTCCAATTGGATGCTGGGGAGCATTCCCACACGGGCTCCATCGGTGAAGATGTCACCTATATGTGAAGGCTGCATTCGTGCTTGTTCCTGGAGATTGCCCTACCTCTTTATGTACAGTACATTTGTACCAGTAATACTATCGCCTTCTCTCCCTTTTTTTCCTATGGCCATTTAATTTTCCAAATGCACCCTTCCCAAGCTTATATCATATACTTCAGCTCAGCCCTTCAATGCAATGCCTGGTAAGTCTTGGGACCCCTATGGATACTCTTGAAAAGATTGGGGGTATGTGTTTGCCCACTGCCTATGTGGCTATAATGCTCCAAAGGGATGTGTTGCTATGCAATGCACCTGAATTGCAGCTTCTTACTTTTAAATCTGTAATTTATCTGTTACTATTTTATGAACAATGGAAACTGCTCTGTCCCCTCCCCAACTTCACAACTGCAGTCACAGATGGTGCATGAAAAAAAACTGCTGCAAGAAATATTGATTCTGCAATGGCATACACAGCAACTTCTCCTGCCACCAGCTATGTTGTATCAAAGTGCAAAGGCACTCCCCCTTTCAAGCCCTTAGTGTGGCAAGCTCTGCATAACAAAAGGAAGACAAAACACTTTCCATAAAAAAAAGCAGCTTGAATCTCTTCTTTTTGTGCTTTGAGATAGCAAAACAGAGACCCCAGGAACAAAGTCAGACTTGGATTTCTTTGCGTTTTCTCTGCTTGAAAGTTCTCCTTTGCCCCAGACGTAGCCCTATGGCATTCAGCCACTAATCAAGCTGGTATTTATTTATTTATTTATTTATTTATTTTATACCGCCCCTTCCAGAGATCAAGGGCGGTTTACATATAACAGATTAACAGTCTTGTACACATTTGTATACATTTTACATAGAACAATAGAAATCAACTATTTACATTGAACAATGAATTTAAACTTATGTTATGTTTTCTTCTCTGCAATCCTACCCAGCCAGAGCCAGAGACAAACTCCTTTCTCTCTCTCTTAGAATCCTAAAGCCCACACCAGCACTCCTTCCTCAACCTGTGAAAAATCGGAGCCAAAATGGTTCTCTGCCATATGTGTTCACAGCATGTTATAGCCCTCCTCGATGTCAACAGCCATGGGACTTCAAGTCATACACAGGGATAGATTTCTCTGGCTGCCTGTCAAGCATCTGAAGCAGGATTGGCTCAAGTGCCTCATGCTGGCTATTGGAGACCGCTCCATGATTTCCTCTCCCTCCCAGATTAACCCCTGAAAATTGCATTAACTACACCTCCATAGGTGTAGTTAAGTACAATATTAGCATTTATTCAGGGCTGACCCAAGGGTTCTGCTGTGCTAGGCAGAAACTTCAGCCTCGCCCCCACCCCCCCCCCCCAAACTGCTGATACCGCACTCCCCAGCTGCCACTTATTCTATCTCAAGAGGGGGAGGCAGGCAGTCGCAGCATTTACAAAAGTGGCGGCTTTTTGCCACCGCTTTTAGAAATATTGCCACTGCCCGCCTCTACCCACAAACGGAATCTGTGGCAGCTGGGGGGGGGGGCGGCGGCGCAGCTGCCCTTGTGTGTTGCCGCTGCCACCCACCCACCCAGTGCCGCCGCTGCCACTGCAACCACCACCCACCGGGGCCGCCTAGTGAATGGCCAGTCCTGCATTTATTTTATTAGTATTTAGCTCGCACCTTTCCCATAGACATTCAAGGTGAGTTACATTCAGGTACAGTAGTTATTTCCCTGTCCCTGAGAGACTTAGAATTTAAGTTTTTACCTGAGGCAATGGAGCATAAGGTGGCTTGCCCAAGGCCACAAGGAGCATCCATGGGATTTTAACCCTGGTCTTTCCAGTTCCAGGCTGATGCCCTAACCACTAGGCTACTCCTCCATTAACCTTCAGTGGCTAATACAAAGCAAAGTTTGGGCTATGATTCATTCTCCACTTAATATGAAAAGCTTTCCAACCTGAGGTCTCCCCAAACCCCAACATTCTGATTTAAAAATAAGGTCTCCATCGGATGAAGCACTAAGTCCCCACCAATTCAGTCAACAAGGAGGATCCCTTGAGTTGAAATCCCCCTCCAATCCCCACTCCCAAATTAAAGAGCAAACCCCTTTGAACCAGTCCCCCAAATCCTCATACCACCAAAATAGTAAGGGGCTCCCAGAAGCTAATATTCCCCTTTTCTGCCCAACAATCAAGGTCCTTCAGTTCCATTCCTCTAACCAGGAAACCACCCAACTACCCCATCTGAACATTGCCAAATGATGCCCTGCTTAATCTAACAAGCATAAGAACATAAGGAATTCCATACTGGGTCGGACCAAGGTCCATCAAGCCCTGTATCCTGTTTACAACAGTGGCCAATCAAGGTCACAAAAACCTGGCAGGTTCAGAAAAAGATATACAGATTCCACAAAGCTTATCCTGGGGTTAAGCAGTGGATTTCCCTGGTCCTCTTTAATAACAATATATGGACTTTTCCTCCAGAAACCTGTCCAAACCTTTTTTTTTAACCCAGCTACACTAAAGACGATGGCAAAAGCTAGGATGCTTGGGTGCATACGGAGAGGAATGGCTAGCAGAAAAAGGGAGGTGATAATGCCTCTGTATAAGTCTTTGGTGCGACCTCATTTGGAGTATAGTGTGCAATTCTGGAGACCGCACCTTCAAAAGGATGTGAACAGGATGGAGTCGGTGCAGAGGGTGGCTACTAAAATGATTAGTGGTCTTCATTATAAAGCATATGAGGACAGACTGAAGGATCTTAATATGTACACCTTAGAGGAAAGGCAGGATAGAGGTGATATGATTGAGATGTTTAAATACCTCCGTGGCATAAATGTTCAGGGAGAGAGCCTCTTTCAATTGAGAGCAAGTTCTGCTACGAGGGGACATGGGATGAGGGTGAAGGGAGATAGATTCAGGAGTGAAATGCGGAAATATTTCTTTACGGAAAGAGTAGTGGATCCGTGGAATAGTCTCCCAGTGGAGGTGGTAGAGATGAGGACAGTAACTGAATTCAAAAAAGCATGGGACAAACACAGAGGATCTCTAAAGGTAAAAAGGGGACTGTTGTAGTTGTTATGGAAGGACAGACTAGATAGGCCATGTGGTCTTTTTCTGTCGTCATATTTTTATGTTTCTATGTAACAGCTTTTACTACATCCTTCAGTAATGAGTTCCAGAGTTTGATTACTCATTGAGTGAAAAGCACAGTTACTTACCTGTAACAGGTGATCTCTGGGAACAGCAGGAATAAGTCTTCACATATGGGTATCGTCGGTACCGACGGAGCCTGCGCAGGAACGCTCCCCAGCGTCCAATAAGAAAGCTTTTGGGAGCATCCCACAGCGCCTGCGTGCTGCCTTCCCGCCTTTCCCAACCGCCTCTCTCCAGTTTGAGTTTTAAAGCTGAGACAAAGAGAGAGAGAGAGAGAGAGGGAAGGAAAGATAGATAGAGAGATACAACTCCTAGGGGAGGTGGGTGGGTTGTGAAGACTTATTCCTGCTGTTCCCAGAGATCACCTGTTACAGGTAAGTAACTGTGCTATCTTCAGGAACAAGCAGGAATGAGTCTTCACATATGGGGACTCCCTAGCTGCAGATGCCAGGGAGAGACCCCAGAGTTGTGTGTCCTTGAAAAGGGCTCTACCTCCCCCCATGGATCTCTGGCATCCAACCAGGGTAGGTGGGTAGGAGTTGATTAGGAATGGAACAGGTATTTGAGAACAGCTTGACCAAACGAGGCATCCCGGCGGGAGTCCTTGTCCAAACAGTAATGGGCTGTGAAGGTATGAACCGAGGCCCAGGTGGCCGCTCTACAGATTTGGTCGATGGACACAGAGTTTAGATGAGCCATTGAGGCTGCCATGGCCCTCACATTGTGAGCTGTGACATGGCCCTCCAGAGAAAGGTTCCTACTCTGGTAGGCGAAAGAAATACACTGAGCAATCCAGTTGGACAGTGTTCTCTTAGAAACTGGAAGTCCTAAATGGGAAGGATCAAAAGCAACAAAGAGTTGAGAAGACTTTCTATGTTGCTGTGTTCTTTGTAAGTAAAAGGCGAAAGCTCTTTTACAATCCAAAGTATGAAGATTCCTCTCTGCACTTGATGCATGAGGTCCTGGAAAAAAAGACAGGTAAGTATACCTCTTGGTTCAGATGAAAAGGCGAGACCACTTTGGGCATAAAGTGTGGATTGGTCCTGAGGACTACCTAATCATGATGGAACCTTGTATAAGGAGGATTAGCCACCAAGGCTTGCAATTCACTGATGCGGTGTGCTGAGGTGACTGCAATGAGAAAGATAACCTTCCAAGAAAGAAATTTCAAGGAGGTGGTGGCTAAAGGTTCAAAGGGTGGCTTCATAATCTGGCCAAGAACCAGATTTAAGTCCCATGCCACTGGAGGTGGCCTAATGGGAGGTTTAGTTAAAAGAAGGCCTCTCATGAATCTTGCTATAAGAGGATGAGAGGAAATAGGCTGTCCTTTGAGAGGCTTGAGGGATGCTGCAATAGCACTCAAATGGACTCTTACTGAATTCGTTTTAAGGCCTGCATGGGATAGATGCAGAAGATACTCTAGTAAAGAATTCAAAGGTATTGCAAGAGGGTTAAGACCCTTCTCTGAACACCAAATGGTAAATCTTTTCCATTTGAAAGCATAAGAACGTCTAGTGGAAGGCTTTCTAGAAGCATGAAGAATATCTCTGACTTGCTGAGAGAGATGAAAAACTTGAAGGTCTAGGCCTTCAGCAACCAGGCCCTGAGATTGAGAGACTGGGGGTTTGGGTGCCACAACGTTCCGTCTTCCTGGGATAGAAGATCTGGTGCAGAGCCCATCTCCAGGGAGGGAGCTAGAGAGAGATGCAGAAGTAGAGGGTACCACACTTGGCGTGGCCAATGTGGTGCTATGAGGATCATGGTACCTCGGTCTCTCTGAAGCTTGAAAAGTGTTTTGGGAATTAGGGGAATGGGTGGAAAGGCATAAAGGAAGTCTTGACCCCAGTGAAGAAGGAAGGCATCCTTGGCCTGAACTCCCTGACACGGAATTCTGGAACAGAACCGGGGAAGTTTGGCATTCCACGGACTTGCAAAGAGGTCTATGTCCGGGGTTCCCCAAATTCGAAAAATCCTGGCTACCTGGTCCATGTGGAGGGACCACTCATGTGGAAGCAGAACTCGCCTGAGTCTGTCTGCCCAAGAGTTTTGAATGCCTGGAAGATATACTGCCAGAAGATGAATCTGATGCTCTTTGGCGAAGGCCCACAGTAGCAAAGCTTCGTTGCAAAGCGACAGAGAGCCAGTCCCTCCCTGCTTGTTCACATAGAACATGGCTACTTGGTTGTCCGTGTGGATGAGGACTGTCCTGTAGCTGAGCAGGGACTGGAACACTCTGAGAGCTAAGAATATTGCTCTGAGTTCCAAGAGATTGATGTGTAGAGAAGTCTCCTGTGGAGACCAGATGCCCTGGGTGGAGAGATCTTGCAGATGAGCTCCCCAACCCATTGGAGAGGCATCTGTTGTAAGGGTTGCTTGGGGTAGTGACTGCTGAAAAGGGGACCCCAGCAACAGGTTTTGAGAGGACTTCCACCACTGGAGAGACCAAAAAAGGCGACTGGAGTTTGCTATTTTGTCTGACAGGCAACCTGATGCCTGAGTCCATTGGGTGGACAAAGTCCATTGAGCTGCCCTCATGTGAAGGCGAGCATATGGAACCACATGCACGGTAGATGCCATGTGGCCTAAGAGTTGTAACATTTCCCGAGCAGTTAAATGGGACTTTAACTGTATTTGGGAGGCTAACTGCACCAAGCGTAGGCAACGAGCCTGAAGAAGATAGGCCCTTGCAATTGTGGTATCCAGCAAAGCCCCTATAAACTCCAGAGATTGAGTAGGGGTGAGATTGGATTTTGGGATGTTTATTACCAGTCCCAAATACTGAAGGACACGCATTGTGCAGGTTAGAAAAGTCTTGGCCTCTGACTGAGAGGGAGCTCGAATGAGCCAGTCGTCCAGATATGGGAAAACGAATATTCCTAGAGTGCGTAGAAATGCAGCTACTACTGCCATGCATTTCGTGAACACCCTTGGTGCGGCCAGACCGAAAGGAAGCACCCTGTATTGGTAGTGCTTTTCTCCAAAAAGGAACTGAAGGAACCTTCTGTGTGTTGGATGGATGAGGACATGGGTGTACGCATCCTTGAGATCTAGAGAACAAAGCCAGTCCTGATTCTGAAGGTATGGAAGCAGAGCACCGAGAGAAATCATCTTGAATTTCTCCTTGAATAGAAATTTGTTCAATTCTCTGAGACCTAAGATGGGTCTGTAGCCCCCTGTTTTCTTTGGGATAAGAAAATAAGGGGAGTAGAACCCTGTGCCTTGTTGAAGAAGAGGTACTTCTTCTATTGCCCCTTGGGCAAGAAGGGTGGCAATCTCCTGACCCAGAAGGTTGAGGAGAGATGTTGGAGAATTGAACTGTTTCACTATGGTGTGAGGGGGAAGGCTTAAGAAACGAAGCTTGTACCCTTCCTTTATGATAGAGAGTGTCCATTGCTCTGCTGTAATTTGTTCCCATCTGGGAGCAAAGTAAGTCAACCTTCCTGGAATGGTAAGGGGCTCTGGTTCCTCCAGAGCCAGAAAGGCTACGTTCTCTAGCTGCAAGTCAAAGGCCCTGAGGAGGCTGAGGCTGCTGGGTCATGGAAGGCCTAGCAGCCTTTGATTTGGCCTGTTTAGGTGGTTGCTGACGCTTTGCAGCAAAACGACCTGCAGAAGATGCCTGCTGACCATAAGCAGGATAGAATCTTCCCTTTTTGGAAAAAGATGTCTTTTTGAACAATCTTTTCTTAACAGGAGCAGAGGTAGACTTTGAAAGTCGATCCAAAGCAGAGTTTTCAGCATCCATCTGATTGGCCTTTGCTTGCCAATCCTTACCAAAAAGGTTTTCACCTGTACAAGGGATATTCTCTAGTTCATCTTGGACCCAGAGCTCCAAATCAGAAGCTTGTAGCCAAGCAATTCTGCGTGCCCCTATGGCAATAGCCGAGGCTCTGCTTACACACTCAAAAGAGTCAAAGGCTACACGGTTGGAAAATTTGGAGACATCTTGGGCATGTTTGAGCCAAGTGAGAAACTCCTGCCTTTTATCCTCCGAAATGAAAGGGGTTAAAGTCTGCAGATGATCTGCGACTTCTTTTAGAAACATTCCTATATAGAGACTATTTATTTATTTATTTTATTTTATTTATTTAGTATACATTTGTATACCGCTACTTCCAGCGATCAGCAGCGGTTTGATTACAGATTGGAAATTGTCAAATCATGACAGGAAATTTTTGAGGTATAAACACATTGATTAGACAGGAAAGCACAGCACACAGAACTATTTTACAGGGAACATGGGCTATGGGGGGTTAAGTGGCTTGCCCAAGACCACAAGGAGCACCTGTGGGACTAGAAACCCCAGTCCTTCCGGCCCAAGGTTGCTGTCCTCCAGTGGGATTTGAACCCCCGACCTTCCGGCCCGAAGTACCTTGCCCCAACCACTAGGCCACTCCTCCCATAGGAGTTGACATTGGCATCTAGCATAGAAGCTTGAAAAACCCTTCGGCCAAAAGCATCTAGGGTCCTGCATTCACGTCCTGGAGGATTAGATGAGTGTCTCTTTGCACTCTTTATCTTTCTCATGGCAGCCTCTACCACAATAGAGTGGTGAGGAAGCTGAGTCTTGTGGAAGCCAGGACAAGGAGGGACAAGATACATGGTGTCTAAGCTGCGAGAATGAGGAGAGGTGGTAAGAGGTATCTCCCAAATCCTCAACATGAGATCATACAGAATCTCATGGATAGGTAAAGTAGCTGCCTCTTTAGGAGTTTTAGGATATTGTAAAATATCTAACTCCTTGGCTCTGGGTTCTGACTCAGGGGCCACTGTGATGGACAGGCCCCTAGCCACTTCCCTAATGAAGTCTTGAAAAGACAAGTCTTCTGGAGGAGACATTCTTCGTTTAGGAGAAGAAGACTCCTGAGGAAGAAGTATCGATGCCTCGACAGAACCCTCAGATTCATCAGAGTCTTCAGAGGAATCGAAGTATCGCCTGTCTGGATGCTCCTGTAAAGCCCGATAGCCGTACCGAGTAGGATCGGTATCGGGAGTAACCGGTACCGGTTCGGTACCGATGGGCATCATAGGACAGGGTACCATTGCAGTCGACACCGAAGCCGATGCCGATGCAATCGATACCAGCACCGGGAGTGATGCCGGTGCCGGTACCGACAATGGGGATTGTTGCAGTACCGGAGGCGTCGCAGCCTGTATGAATGCCGTTAGGGTGCGCTGCATGGTCAGAATCTTCTGATCCATCGACGCCACCAATGTCTGGATGTCGGCACCAGTGGGAGCCACCGGTACCCCAGAACACGGCAACAGGTGATCTGTCAAGGCCGAGCCATCGATGTCAACCTGTGACCCCATAGACAATGCTTTGGAAGCCGGAGCTTCCCGCCGAGGTAATTTTGCCAGTGCGGAATCCTCGAGGGCAAGCCCGGAGGCATCTCGATGCTTGGAGGGAGATCTACCCTTCGAGGACCGGCTAGATTTATGCTTGGTTACCCGAGATCCATGGGAGGAAGAAGCAGCCCTGGAAGACATCGATGCCACCGAAGCTGCATAAGAGGGAAACAGGGTACTGAGCTTGGCTGCTCAGTTCTGCCGACCTCTTTTAGACATCATGGTACAGGACATACAATCCGTAATGGAATGGTCAGGCCCCAAACATTTTAGACACCAGTCATGGGTGTCAGTGACAGAAATAGTACCGCCATAATTTGTGCACTTTTTAAACCCGGAGGCGGGCTCCTCCATGAGGAAAATATTTTTAGGCCTAAGGCCCAAAAACTGAAAATGCACAATGAAGAAAAGATAAATTGTTTTTTTTTTTTGAAAGAAAGAAAAGAAAAGACCGGCGGTACCGGTCCGACATCGAAGAAGGCAGACGCAACACAAAAGAATTAAGAAAAAATAAAGAACTTCTTCTGCGGTGACAGGAACATGACCTGCTGGCTCCGCGGAAAAGAAGAACTGGAGAGAGGCGGTTGGGAAAGGCGGGAAGGCAGCACGCAGGCGCTGTGGGATGCTCCCAAAAGCTTTCTTATTGGACGCTGGGGAGTGTTCCCGCGCAGGCTCCGTCGGTACTGACGATACCCATATGTGAAGACTCATTCCTGCTTGTTCCTGGAGATACATATTTTCTCTTATTAGTCCTAAATGGGCTACATGAGTGTCCCCTGGTCTTTCTACTTTTTGAAGGAGTAAACAACCAATCTACGTTTACACATTCCACTCCATTCATTATAGATCTCTATCATATCTTCTTCAACCGTCCTTTTCAAAGTTGAAGAGCCCTAACCTTTAAAGCCTCTCATCATAGAGGTATCCTTCCATCCCTTTTACCATTTTTGTCACTCTTCTCTGTACCTTTTCTAATTCTGCAATATCCTTTTTAAGATATGGCAACCAGAATTGCACACAATATTCAAGGTGCAATCGTACCATAGTGCAATACAATACAGAGGCATTATAATAGCCTTGTTTTTATTCTCCATACTTTCCTTATGATTCCTAGCATTCTATTTCCTTTCTTGGCTGCCGTGGCACACTAGGCAGAGGGTTTCAACATATTATCCACATTGATGCCTAAATCCTTTTTCAGGATGGTGGTTCCTAATGTGGAACCTTGCATCGTTTAATTATAGTTTGGATTGTTCTTCCCTAAGTGCATAACTTAGCACTTGTCCACATTAAATTTCATCTGCCATTTATCAAGATCCTCTTGCAATTTTCACATCCTCTTGTGTTTCAATAACTGAATAATTTTGTGTCATCAGAAAATTTGATCACCTCACTTGTTCCCAATTCCTGGTCATTTATGAAGATGTTAAAAAGCAACAGACCCAGCACAGATCCTTGGGGTACTCCACTATTCACCTTCTCCATTGAAAAAATTGGCTAATTAGCTCTAATGTTTTCTATCTTTTAACCAGTTCTTGATCCACAATAGTACACTGCCTCCTATCCCATGACTTTTTAAAATTCACCAACAGTCTCATGAGGAACCTTGTCAAAGGCTTTCTGAAAATCCAGATACACTATATAGACTTGCTCACCTTGATCTACCTGTTTATTCACACCTTCAAAAAAAATGTAACAGATTAGTAAGACAAGACCTTCCTTGGTTAAATCCATGTTGACTTTTTCCCATTAAACCATGACTATCTACATGTTCAGTAATTTATTCTTTATAATGGTTTCTACAATATTGCCCAGTACTAACATCAGGCTCACGGGTCTGTTATTTCCCGGATCACCCCTGGAACCCTTTTTAAAAATTGGCTCCATTGGCCATTCTCCAATCTTCAGGTACTACAAATTATTTTAATGATATCAGACCTGCTATTAGTAATCTGTGAACTCTCTCATATTTCAGTTCTTTCAACATCTTCTGATATATACCATCCAGTTCAAGTGATTTGCTACTCTTCAGTTTATCAAATAGTTGTAATACAACTTCCCGGTTTATCGATATTTCTTTAAATTCTTCCGATACATCACCTTTAAATACCATTTCAGGCATAGGTAACTTCCCTACATCTTCTTCAGTAATGACAGAAGCAAAGAATTCATTCAGTTTCTCCGCTATGGCCCTGTCCCCTCTTAGTGCCCCTTTTAGCCCTCTATCATCTAATGGTCCAACTGACAGTCTCTCAGGTCTTTTGCTATGAATATACTTGAAAAAGTTTTTATTATGCATTTTTGCTTCCACGACAAGCTTTTTTCAAATTCTCTTTGCCTGTCTTATCAATACCTTGCATCTAAGTTACCAGTGCTTATGTTGTTTCCCATTTTAGTCCTTTGGTTCCTTTTTCCATTTCCTTAAAGATGCTTTTTTGCCTACAAAAGCCTCTCTGATCTCACCTTTAAACCATGCTGACTGTTTTTTGGCCTTTCTTCCATTTTTCTTAAAGCATGGAATACATCTGGTTTAGGCATCCAAAATAGCATTTTTAAACAACGCCCATGTTTGATGTGAATCTTTAACCTTTGCAGTTGCTCCTTTTAGATTTTTCTTAACACTTTTCCTCATTTTATCACAGTCTCCCTTTTGAAAATTAAAAGGTCGTACTGTGGATTTCCTTGCTATCCTCCCTCCATTTATTAAATCAAATGCAATCATGCTATGATCACTATTGCCAAGTGGCCCCAACATCCTTATCTCTTGCACCAGATTCTGTGTACCACTAAGGACTAGGTCAGTTCATGAACCAGCTGCTCCAAGAAGCAGTCATTTATTTCATCTTGAAACTCTCTCCCTAGCATATCCCTGCTGTGACATTGACCCAGTCAGTACTGGGGTAACTGAAATCACCCATTATTACCACGTTGTAAATTTTGTTAGCTTCCCCGATTTCTTTTAGCAATTCATCATCCATCTGTTCATTCTGGCCAACTGGTCAGTAGTACACCACACTGCCATCGCCGTCCCCTTTTTACATAGAATTTCTATTCATAGAGATTGTACAGTGTATTTTTGTTTCCTGCAAAAATTTAATCCTGTGTGACTCAGTGCCCTCTCTAACAGGGTGCAACTGCTCCACCAATTTGATCTACCCTATCATTGCGATATAGTTTGCATCCAGGTATTAGTGTCCCATTGGTTATCCTCCTTCCACCAGGTATCTAACCTTTCATTTTCATTCATATTTTATATCTCCCATCTTTTTTTTTTTTTTTTAAGACTTCTAGTATTTGCATACAGGCATTTTAGAGGTTGTATTTTATTCATATTAATCTGGTTATCAGTTGATAAGGGTTAATTTGGAACCTTTCAGCTCTGTGCTCTGTACTTAAGGGCATCTGGGTTACTTTTATCATTATTGAAACCTCTATAATGGGAAGCCTTAACATCCCTCTTTTGCTAGTATCCTTCAAGGATATATCCTTCCAAACCATGTGCTCTTGGGCAACTGTCGGCTTTCCCCTATTATCTAGATTAAAAACTGCACTCTCTCCTTTTTAAAAGTTAATGCCAGCAACCTGGTTAAGGTGGAGACCATCCTTTCAGAGAAGTCCCTCCCTCCCCCAGAAAGCTGCCCAGTTCCTAACAAATCTAAAACTCTCTTCCTTGCACCATCGTCTCATCCACACATTGAGACTCCAGAGATCTGCCTGCCTTTTGGGTCCTACACGCATGGAAAGGGAGGCATTTCAGAGAAAGTTACTCTACAAGTTCTGGATTTCAACTTCCTACCTAAAAGCCTAAATTTAACAAAATGACATTGGGTTACCTCAAGTGGCCCTTTGACCAAGTGCCTGCCTGGCCCCATTTTGCTTATTGGAGTCAGAAAGGTAAGAGTGAACATACTTTCTTCTATTTCATCATCAGCCAGCAGTCTCTGACTGGGATAGATGGAGGATTAGCTGGCTAAGAAGAAAAAGTGTGATGGAAGGGAAGGACAGAGTGGGTGGGATTTCAGCGCAGGTGGCCCTAATTCATCAAGTAAGAGATAGGGGAGAGGCACCATTTGGATTTTGCTACCTGAGTGCTGCTGCACGTTGGACCGGAGTGCTGATTCCACCTTGCACACTATGCCTGCCATAGAACCTCCTACCCAGCGGAGACTTAAGCCGGCTAATGCCGCAAAACAAAGCCTGCAGGCCCGTGCCTCTGGGCATGTGCCTGAAAGGGCGTGACCTAAAGGGCACATATTCCCTTTAGGTGTCCCTTTGGAGCACCTGAGGACGTCTGAGGAGTGGTCTTATATCCTGTTATTTTTGTCATATTTAAGAGGAAGAACAAAGCCAAGAATAAAGTGCCCGTCTTGGCTATGCCGATACAGGGCCCAATGGACCATCATGTGGCGATGTTTCTTCTGTTATTATGCCACCTGCTCCAGCTGTAGTACCTCTCTTTCGTAAGCCTCATTAAGTTCGGGTTCTAGGCTGCACCTCCCTCAGCCTGCAGTTTTGGGAGGCATAAATGTGTATGACTCCTTTTCAGAAGGTGTTTTGTCATCGTTGACTTCCACTCCATTGCCCGATAAAGGGAAGGCCAGCTCTATGTTTCCTCTAAACCCTGTTATCCAATTCCAGTAACTTTACCTGCGAGTACCACAGACTTACTGTCATCTGGTTCTGGATCTGGGGACGTTTCCTTAAAAGATGTCTGGTTTGCCATAAGTTGGATAGAATGTGTGCTTAAAGTTATTTTGGCTCAACTTTGCGCTCTCTCTCAGGACACTGCTAAGAGGTTTCAGCATCATGGAACACTGCTCGCGGATTTAGATAGTAGCATGTCTACATTCAAGGGCTCTGTTGCGAGTGTCCAAGCATTGGGTAATTCATTTGTTAAGGCAGCTTGATTGTTGGAAAATCTAGTTCGGGCATGGAAAGGCTTTTAAATTTTCCTGTGGTTTGTCATCTTTCCCCCCTGACGCTTTTGAAGAAATACTTACAGGAGGTTCTTCAGTTACCGCATTCTGATGATTCCTCTGTTTCTTCTATTCATTATCTCCCTTGAAGTATTTCTCTTCAGCTCCCGGGAGGGGAAATCAATGGGCTGGTTGATGTTGACAATCTGAAGTTGACTCAATTTTTAGAGTCATCTCAGGATAATGTTTCTATAAGGGCGATCTTAGTGGTCACCTTTAGATCTGAATTGGATAAAAGTAATATTTCCTTTTTAAAAAGACTTCTCCCTTGTATGGGCAGCCTATTTCAATTTTTCCTGATGAGTTTAAGGCTACGCAGCTTCGCAGGAAGTTTTTCCTGCAATTAAAGCCTAAAGTCCAAGCTGTAGGAGGAACACTATTTAAAATTTACCTGCAAGCGTATTGTGATGTATTCTGGTGTTAAGTATATCTTTACAGAAACTTCCCACTTAGAGAAATTTATTTTAGATAAATGACTTGTTAATTTGGTGCGGGTTGAGTATAGAAAAGAGGTTAATGAAGTTGAAATTGAGTTGTCTTGATACAAATCAGTGTCCTCTCTTAATGTGACCCTTGTATTTCTTTGTATTTTACTTTCTTTTTCATTATTTCTTCTCTTGGTTGATTATGTATTAAAGAAATGAAAAAAAAGTAGATAGGGGTTGAAGCCCTCTGGCATGGTAATGACAATGTTAAATTCATTACAAATTGCTCAGAACACTGCAGCAAGAAATGTTAGCATATTAGCCCTGCTTTGCAAATATGGTACTGGCTGCCTATTAATTTAAATATGTATGCTTGGTGTTTAGGGCTACACATGATACTACGCATATTGATTTGATGTCTATGGAGGTGTGATCAAAAAGTATTGAGACTTGTTGTGTAGCTATATAGCGTAGTTACTCATCTGTAACAGGTTCTCTGGGGACAGCAGGAATCAGTCCTCACATATGGGTGACGTCAGCGCCAATGAAGCCCTCGCGTAAGCATTCCCTCAGCTTTCAAAGAAAGCCTTTGGAAGATGCCACCATGCATGATTGGTCCCCTTCCTGCCCAAGGGTGCCATTTTGCTCAGTCAGATGAAACAACTAAAAGCAAAAATAAAAGATGGTAAAGGAGCAACTCCACGTGGGGGGGGGGGGGGGAGGGTTGTGAGGACTGATTCCTGCTATTCCTGGAGAACACCTGTTACAGATGAGTAACTACATTTTCTCTGGGAACAAGCAGGAATTCAGTCCTCACATATGGGACTACCTAGCTACAAGCCACTGAAAGCCCATAGAGAAAAAAACCATGGTTACCCTCAAGGGAGGCCATGCAGGAGGACCTGTGTGTCCGATAGAAGCGACACTCCGGTAGCTTGAACACAGAAGGGTCAGAGGGTAGGAGTTGCCTAGACTCCGAAAGGTTTACGGAGCACAGCCTAGCTGAAGGCACTGTCCCGTCAGGACTCCCTTTTCCAGGCAGTAATGACCTGCAAAGTTATGGCCTGAAGACCAGGTGGTGGCCCTGCAGATGTCCACCAATGGGACAGAGCACAGGTTTGCCACGGAGGCCGCATGGTCCTGACGCGGTGCACCATGACCCGGCCTTCCAGCAGGAGCCCCGCCTGCTCACAGGCGAAGGCGAGACAGCCCACCATCCAGGTAGACAGTGTACGTTTGGTCACAGCCTCCCCCAGCCTACTGGGGTCATACGAAACAAAAAGCTGAGAAGCTTTAAGGTAGCCTTGGGTACAGTAAATGTAGACGGACAGGGCCCTCTTACAGTCCAAGGCGTGGAGGACAGTCTCCACCCTAGTGGCATGAGGTCTTGGGAAGAAGGTGGGCAGCAGCACCACCTGATTGAGAAGAAAGGGCGATACCACTTCGGAAGGAATTTAGGATGTGTGTGGAGCACCACCCTATTCTTGTACAACCTGGTATACGGCGCCTCTGCTACTAAGGCATGAAGCTTGCTAACCCTGCAAGCAGAGGTGAGTGTAACCAGGAACACCACCTTCCACGAGAGGTATCGCAGGTGGCAGCTAGCCAGGGGTTCAAAAGGCAGGTGAGTGAGCTGTGCCAATACCACATTAAGGTCCTACTCAGTTGCCAGAAAGCAAACCAGAGGTTTTGATACAAGATGTCCCCTCAGGAAGTGGGTCACCAGCGGCTGGATCAAGAGGGGTTTGCCATCCACTGGATGGTGGTGCACCTTGACGGAGTTCGATTTAAGCCCGGATTGCGAGAGATGGAGAAAGTACTGAAGCACCAGTTGCATCGGGCAGGAGAACGGGTCAACCCTATGCTCCGTGCACCAAACTAAAAATCTGCGCCATTTGAAAGCGTATATTTTCCTGGTGGATGTCTTACGGGAAGCCAGCAGGATCTCCATCACTTCACCTGAGAGGATGAAAGGAGCTAGGGTCCCTCTTTCAGCCGCCATGCTGTCAGCAACAGGTACCCCAGGTTGGAGTGCTAGAGAGCCCCCTCCTGTGATAGGAGCCCTGGAGAGTTCCCCAATGAGATGGGAGTCTCCACCAATAGCTGGAGGAGTAGCTGGAACCATGGCTGCCTGGGTTATATCAAGGGGCTATCAGAATCAGGGAGGCCTTGTCGCAAAGGGGTCCTGAATAACGGTTTTCACAATTAGTGGTGTGGGTGGGAAGGCATACATGAGACCTTCTGACCACGAGATGAGAAACGCATCTTCCACCACACAGGTGGGGTGGGCATCCCGGGAGCAGAAGCAGGGCAACTGGTAGTTGTCCGGGCCGGCGAACAGATCTATCCATGGTCCCCCCCCTCCCCCCCAGAGCTGAAAGAGACGGTTGGCCACTCTGGGCTCCAGCTGTCACTTGTGCAGCTGGAGGTCTCTGCTGAATCTGTCGGCCAGTGAGTTGTTCTGGCCTGGCAGATATACTACCCGTAGTAGCATGCCCTGCTGGCCTGCATAGCAGCAGGGGGCCATGACCGTGCGGAAGAGGGCATGAGACCCCATGCCCCCCTACTTGTTCACATACAACATTGCCATCTTGTTGTCTGTTTGAATCAACACTGGCTGGTGTCGTAGGCAGTAGCAAAAAGCTTGGAGGGCTAGATATGAGGTGTGACAACAAAGAAACGAGACTGTCCCATAAATCTACAGAGAAATTACACATTGTCCCCTTCAAAGTAATGCCCCCCCCCCCCCCGAGTTAGTGCACTTCTGCATTCGCTTCTGCCATGTACGGAAGCACTCGGTAAAGTCTTCCTCCTTGAAGTCCCTCAGCTCCCTTGTCACAGTGGCCTTGATCTCTTCTACAGAGGCAAAATGAGTTCCTTTGAGCACAGTCTTCAGCCTGGGGAAGAGCCAGAAGTTGCACGGTTCGAAATCTGGGGAATAAGGAGGGTGGTCGAGAGCTGTGATCTGTTTGTTGGCAAAGAACTGCCTCATACTGAGCATGGTGTGTGCAGGTGCGTTGTCGTGGTGGAGCAGCCACGACTTGTCTCTCCACAGAGCCTGCCTGCTGCGCCAAACACGGTCATGGAGGCGATTGAGGACCTGCTGGTAGAAGTGCTGGTTGACTGTCTGACCCTCAGGCACAAACTCATAATGGACCACTCCCTTCTGGTCGAAGAATGCAATCAGCATGACCTTGATCCTTGATTTGGACATGTGCGCCTTCTTGGGTCTGGGTGACAGTCGAGTCTTCCACTGCAGGCTCTGTTTCTTGCTTTCAGGGTTGTACTGGAAGACCCAAGTCTTGTTTCCTGTGATGACTCGACCAACGAACTCTGGATCTTCTCCAATCTTCTCTAGCAAGTCTTGACAAACATTGACCCGGTGCTCCTTCTGGTCTTCCGATAAAAGCTTGGGCATCATCTTGGCGCACACCTTCCGCATCCCCAGCTCCTGCACCAAGATGGTCTGCACTGACTCCCTGTTCAGGCTGAGCTCCTCAGCTATCATCCGCACCGTCAGTCTGCAATCACTCCGTACCAGCTGGTTCACTCTGTCAATGTTCTCAGCCGTCTGTCATGGAAGGCCGTCTTGACTTGGGGTCATCCTCCACCTCCTCGAGGCCAGTCTTGAAGCGTTTGTGCCACTCGAAGACTCGCAGCCTTGACATTGCATCTTCTCCATAAGCCTTTTGAGAGGTTGGAGACACTCAGTTGGGCCCTTCTCCAAATTAACCATAAATTTCAAGTTGATTCTTTGCTCCATATTTCTGCCACCTCCAGTTGCGTGACAAAGCGATGGAGCAGTGTGCTACAAAAAAAAAAACCTGAAAAATAAAAACAGTGAGATGAAAAATATTAAAGCAGAATAGTGGTGAGATGTTGCACAACACAGTGACATAACCAGTTAGCCAATTGGCATTGAGTAATGGGCGTGGCTGCCACAGTCTTGTTTCTTTTTTGTCACACTTCGTATATCGCTCACAGCTCCAGAAGATTGATCTACTTGTTGCTCTCATCCTGTGACCAGCTGCCCTGGATGCGGAGTTCCTCGCAGTGGGCTCCCCAGCCCAGCAGGGAGGTGTCCATAGTGAGAACCATTAAGGGGCTTGTGGTTTGGAAGGGCATCCCCCACCTCGAGTATTGGGGATTTTGCCACCGGGTCAGAGAGTCCACCTACTGGTGAGTCACAAACTCTGTCCCAGAGACGGCCTGTGTCCACTGGTCCTGAAGGCATCACTGTGCGGCCCTCATGTGAAGGCAGGCATCCAGAGTGACATGGACCGTGGAGGCCACATGCCCGAGTAGGCGCAGCAGGAGCAGAGCAGACACAGAGGAACGGTGTTGTACGTCTAGGGCCAATGCTCTAAGACAGTCAGCTTGGTCACTGGGAAGGAAGGCTTTTGCCTGGAGGGTGTCTAGTCTTGTCCCTATGAACTCCAGACACTGTTGGGAGGGGTGGGCTTTGGGGTAGTTTATTACAAACGCCAAATGCTGCAGGACTTAGATTGTGCGTGCGGCTGCCTGCTGCACTTCTGAGGCCGTGCCTCTCTTTATGAGCCAATCATCCAGGTAGGGGAAGACAAAGACCCCCTGGAGGTGGAGGAAGGCCGCAACAACAGCCAGGCACTTGGTGGAGACCCTTGGGGTAGAGGCCAAGCCAAAAGGCATCACCCTGTATTGATAGTGGCCACCCCCACCATGAACCGCAGGTACCACCTGTGGTTGACGTGAATGAGGATGTGGGTATAAGCATCCTTCAAATCCAAGGAGCATATCCAATTTCCCTGATGGAGGTAAGGCACCAATGTTCCAAGGTGAGAGCATCTTGAATGTCTCCCTCACCAGGAACTTGTTCAGGTTGAGGATGGGCCTTAGGCCCCCTGTTCTTTTTGGCAGGAGAAAGTACCTTGAGTATAACCCCTTGCCACTGAGATGTTGGGGGACTGGTTCCACCATTCTATCCTCAAGAAGGCCTGCAAGTTCCTTTAGTAGAAGGTCCCAGTGAAGGGGAGACCTGGGGGGCTCTCCTGGAAAGTAAGGGGGTGGTGTCTGAGTCAGTTGGAGGAGGTAGCCCTCCTTGACGACCTGGAATGCCCAAGAATCGGTGGTGATGACTGGCCACCTTTGGGCATAGTGAATGAAACGTCCCCCTGTGGGCTGCTGACCTCCCTGGGTTTGAGAGGCTATGCCCCAGGAGTCAAAAGCTCCCGCCTGGCTGTGCCAGGGCCGATGCCTGGGGTTTAGGAGCCTTCTGCTTACATGAGCCTTGCCCATGTCCCCTGGCCTACTAACTCTGCTAGGGAGCGAGGGAGGCCCGAAAAGGTGGGTAGTTTCTGTAAGCAGCCCTTTCCTCGGTAGAAGGGCTTTTTACCCGAGCCCTTCCATCAGTGAGGGGCAGCGGTCTTTTTAGATAACCTGGTCCTCGTCATGAACTCGGTTTCCAGCTCGGCAGTCTTGTCGGTCATGGGTTTGCCAAAGTGGTTCTCTCCCTGGCATGGACATCGACAATTTGTCCTGAACCCACTGCATGAGGTCAGATGACTGTAGCCAAGCCTGGCATCGGGCACCGTTACCCACCACCGCTACTCGAACTGCCGACTCAAAGCAGTCATAGCACTCATCCTTGGCGATCTCACTCTCACTATAAAAAAACAAGTGAAATATCTTGGAATCATCCTCAATCAGAACCTCTCCTTTATTGAGCACATAAAGAAAACTTCCAATACAATTTACGTGAAGTTGCGCACCCTCCGGAACCTCAAGCCCCTCTTAAGCCCCAACTCCTTCCGTACTGTCTGTCAGGCCCTCACAACCCCTTCACTTGACTATTGTAACCTTATCTATCATGGCCTCTCTAAGACCACCATCCAACCTCTCCAACTTGCCCAGAATACACTAGCACGATTAATAACCAACAACCCTAGACGATCCCATATTACACCTGTCCTCTATGACTTACACTGGCTTCCAATCCAACTCCGATCCAAATTTAAAGTGCTCACCCTCATTCATAAGATTATCGCAAAAGAATCAGCTCCATGCCTTTCCCCACTCCTTGCCTTCCCTAACACAAGAACATGCCGCTCCTCCACCAAAAACCTTCTAACCATTCCTACATCTAAATTACACTTTAAACAATCTACCAACAGGGCCTTCTCTCTCTATGCCCCATCCCTATGGAATACCCTTCCCCATGACCTACGCAACTGTGTGAGCCACGCAGAATTCCGAAAGAGATTAAAAACCCACCTCTTCCTCGAACACTTTTCCCTACCACCCTAGTTCCTCCCCCCCTACTCCTACCCTCCTCACTAGTCCCTCCAATTGATATCCTAGTGACCCACAGTTACTTCTTATGTAAACAAATGATCCATATTATTGTAAATAATTTATTGTAAATAGTTTATTAGCTCATTAGTTCCTTAGTTCTTATGTTACCTATGTAACCTGTTACCTTGTTCTATGTAAACATTTGTACAATACTGTCAGTTACGTTCCATGTAAACCGTCTTGAATTGTAGAAAGACGGTATATAAAAACTGTTAAATAAATAAATAGCCTGCCCGAGACAAACTTGGAGCACTCACCAACGGCCTTGGCCAGATTCTTGAACTGCTGCAGGAGTTCCTCGGAAAGACCAGGTCTCTCAGGTACATGCCCATGTACAACTGGTAGGCCTGGATGCAGTCGATGAGGATCGAGCCCTGTTAGCACGTTCTGCCAAGGGTATCCAGAGTGCATGCCTCCCTAAGGGGGGGGGGGAAGGGCACTGAGAAGTGTGTCTTCTGACTCTTCAGCAAACACATGGCCGACTCCACCACCATGGAGTTGTGCAGCAGATGTGACTTCTGGAAGCCCAGGCTCTGGCGGAACAGATACATCGAGTCGAGCTGCTTGCTCACCACTGGCACCGATGCCGGTGTCTCCCAATGCAGACCATTAGTTGTTCCAGGACGGGTGGGTTGGGCACCATAAGCAATTCCCTCGGGGGGGGGACCTCGTATTGGAGGATTTCTAGCTTCTCCATCCGAGGGTCCTCCTCCGATTCCATCAGGAATGTTAGGGCCTTGGACATGTCCCTGACGAAGTCGATAAATGCCATGTCCTCAGGTGGAGACTGCCACCAGGGCTCGGAAGAAGGAGAGTCCAAAGGGACATCACGGTGGCAATTGGTGTCCAGTGACTCCTCGTCCTCCATCTCCCACTCAGAATAGTCTGTCGATGACTCGAGGGAAGGATGGCTCGCGGGCTCCGGGCCTGACCCTGACCCACGGCCTGATCCTGCTGGTGTGGGGCTGCAGAAAGAAGGTGGGAAGCACCACCTGCTCGTCAAGGTGGAATGGAGACACCACCTTGGACAGGATCTTGGGGTGTGTACAGAGCACAACCCTACTCCTATAGAACCTGATGTACCGAGGGTCTGCCACCAATGCTTGAAGCTCACTGACTCAGTGAGAAGTGAGCTCCACGAGGTCCACTACCTTCTATGTGAGATACCTAAGGTGGCAGGAGCTAAGAGGCTCAAAGGGTAACGTAGTGAGCTTTGAGAGCATAACATTCAAGTTCCATTCCGCTGCAGGGGGCAGATGGGGGTTGACAGGAGGCAGCCCCTCAGAAAATGAATCATGAGGGATTGACCCGAAAGAAGCTTGATCTCGATTAAATGGTGGTGAGCAGTCAGCTCGCTCAGGTGCACCCTAATGGAGATGTGCTTCAATCCTGCCTGAGACAGGTGATGCAGTACTGTATCACAAGCTGAACGGAGCAGGAGAAGTGGTTGACCCACTTCTCCACGTACCAGATGGAGAACCTCTGCCACTTGAAAGTGTACGCCCGACGTGTGGAGGACTTATGGGAAACCAGAAGCACCTCCTCCACTTCAGTGGACAGACTGAAGGGAGCCAAGGCTACTCACTCAGCAGCCAGGCCATGAGTGGCAAGGATCCCAGGTTCAGGTGCAGGACAGAGCCCTCTTCCTGTTTGAAAAGGCCTGGGTCACACCTCAGGGGAACTGGGGATACCATTGACTGGTGGAGGAGCAGGGGAAACCATGGCTGCCTGGCCCACCATAAAGCTACCAAGATCACTGCAGCCCTACCGCGCTGGACCCTGAAGAGGGTCCTGGCATTTAGAAGTGTGGGCAGGAAGGCATAAAGGAGGGCCTCCGCCCATCAGATCAGGAATTTAATTATTTATTTAGACAGTTTTGTATACCATCTTATCCTTCAATCAAAGTGGTCACAACACAATTGGGGGATACATTTAACACGAGGGGATATGAGACACACACTAATACTTGCAGGGAACATGGGCAATGGAGGGTTAAGTGGCTTGCCCAAGACAACAAGGAGCACCTGTGGGACTAGAAACCCCAGTCCTTCCGGCCCAAGGTTGCTTTCCTCTAGTGGAATTTGAACCCACGACCTTCTGGCCTGAGGCAACTTGCCCCAACCACTAGGCCTTCTCCTCCTGGCAGCCTCCCTAGTAGGGTGCGGCTGCCAGGAGCAGAAATGGGGTAGCTAGGCTGATAAAGAAATCCATCCATGGGAACCCCCCCGCGCAGGAATAGCCAGTCGGCCACCCTGTGGTCCAGCCTCCATCCGTGTTGCTGGAGGACCCGGCTGAGCCAGCCCATCAGGGCGCTATCCTGGCCCGGGAGGTATACCGCTTGCAGGAGTATCCTGTTGGTGCTGATATAAGAGCAGATGCTCACCGCTTCCTAGCAGAGCAGGGGTGAACCGGTGCCCCCCTGCTTGTTGATCTGGACCAGCACAGCTGGGTCTCGCAGGTGATGGCAAAAAGCCCAGAGGGCTAGGACCATGGCTCGGAGCTCCAGATGATTGATTTGCTGGAGGTTTTCTGTTGACCTGTGCACTGGGGGCAGCTAGTTGCCATCACAATGGGCTCCCCACCTAGTCTGGAGGCATCCATGGTGAGGATCCTCTGAGGTGCGGGAGTCTGGAAAAGCATCCTGACCAGTAGGTGCTGGAGGGATTGCCACCAGTTGAGGGAGTGTGCCAGGGGACCGGTGATTGTCACCCTGTCCCCCTGAGATCACAGAGAGCGGACTGCCCACTGGGCTGCTCGAATTTGTAAGCGGGCATCTGTGGTGACATGCACCATGAAGCATGAAGGCCATGTGCCTCAGCAAGCTGGGCGGACACAAAGTGGAGGCGTTGACTGTTTGCTGTGAGTGCCTGGAGATGCAGTGCCCTGTCCTGGGGAAAGAAGCCCTTGGCCTGGACAGTATAAACTCCAGACTGAGTCGACTGGAAATGAGACTTTGGATAGTTGATGACAAACCCCAGGTTCTCCAGGACGAGGATGGTGCGCTCTGCTGCCTGATGTGCCCTGGTGGCAGTGCTCCCTGTATGAGCCAGTCATCCAGATAGAGGAAGACTGAGGTGGGCTGCAATACCACCAGGGCACTTGGTGAATACCTGTGGCACGAAGGCTAGCCCGAAGGGTAGCACCCAGTACAGCATAGTTACGCACCTGTAACAGGTGTTCTCCAGGGACAGCAGGAATCAGTCCTCACTTATGGGTGACCTCGGCACCAACTGAGCCTGCACGGAGCAATTCCCCAGTTTTCAAAGAAAGCCTTTAGGATTGCTGCCACGCATGCGTGGTCCTCTTCCCGCCCAAGGGTGCCATCTTGCTCAGTCAGGTCCCATAGCTAAAGCCCTACTAAGCAGATGGCAAGGGAAGGACAAAAATAGCAACTCTTCAGGAGAGGTGGGAGGGTAGTGAGGACCGATTCCTGCTCTTACTGTAGAACAACTGTTACAGGTGAGTAACTACACGCTTTCACCAGGAACAAGCAGGAAGTCAGTCCTCACTTATGGGACTCCCCAGCTACAGGCTACCGAGCCTGTAACACAAAAACACCTCTGCGAGGCCGTGAGCAGAAGTCGATGCCTGAAGGAGCCCGAGTCTTCAGGTCCCGGAGTGAAGCTCTTGGTAGCCATTAAAGAAGGGTCGGAGGGCAGGAGTTGCTTATACCTGAACATATTACACAGTACAGCCTGGCCGAAGGTGCTGTCCCAGCGGGACTTCCTCTACAGGCAGTAGTGCGAAGCGAAGGTATTCACTGAAGACCAGGTTGCAACCCAGCAGATGTCCGTCAGAGGCACGGAGCGCAGAAAAGCCACCGAAGCCACCTTGGCCCAGACACTGTGCACAGTGACTCGATGATCCAGTGGGGCTCTAGCCTTTGCCAGAGTGAAGGCGATGCAGTCCAACACCCAGATGGAGACGGTGCATTTGGTGACTGCCTGCCCCAGGCAATTGGGATCGTAGGCAACAAAGAGCCGATCGGACTTGCGATGAACCTGGGTACGCTGCAGGTAGAAGACAAGAGCCCTCTTGCAGTCGAGTATATTTAAATACAGCCAATGCCCGGTTGGCATGCGGTCTCGGGAAGAATGTCGGCAAGACTATCTCCTGATTGAGATGAAAGTCCGAGACAACCTTTGGTAGGAACTTGGGGTGGGTTCCCGTAGAACCTGGTATAGGGAGCCTCAGCCATGAGGGCCTGTAGTTCGCTGACTCGCCGAGCCGAGGTCAAAGCCACCAGGAAGACTACCTTCCAAGAGAGGTGTCGAAGCGAGCACGTCGCCATCGGCTTGAAGGGTGATCACGTAAGCTGCATTGGCACGATATTCAGGTCCCACTCCGCCAGTGGTGGCCAGATGGGGGGCTTTAAAGTAAGAGGCCCCGAATGAAGCGTAAGACCAGGGGCTGTTCCAAGAGGGGTTTACCCTCTATGGGGAGATGGCACGCTGACATGGCGTTCAGGTGGACCATGACCGAGTTGGACTTCAGCCCCTCTTTAGAAAGGTGGAGGAGGCACTGGAGGGTCCACCTGGTAAAACAAAAAAACGGTTCAATCTGGAGCTCAGAGCACCAGACCGAGAAGCGTCGCCACTTGAAGGCATAGGCCCATCTCATTGAGTCCTTCCTCGATGAGAGGATGACCTCTTTGACCTCCCCTGGGAGGTGCAGTGGGGCTAAGGAGACCAGCTCAGCCGCCAGGCCGTAAAGGACAGCGAGGCCAGGTCAAGGTGAAGCACCTGTCCCTCTTCCTGCATTAGCAGGTCCTGGGTGCAGCCCAGGGGGAATGGAGGCTCTGACAAGAGATGGAGCAGGAGCAGGAACCAAGGCTGTCAAGGCCATAAGGGGGCTACGAGAATCATTTAAAGCATGTTCCTGCTGTGCCTTGTAGAGGGTCCTCGCAATGAGAGGAGTGGGAGGGAAAGCGTAAAGAAGTCCAGAGGTCCAGTTCAAGAGGAACGCATCCGGGGCCACCCTGCTCGGTTGTGGAACTGGTCTGCAGAAGCGGGGAAGCTGCACGTTCACAAGGCTGGTGAACAGATCCATGGACGGAGTCCCCCACCTATGGAACAAGAGGCTGGCAATCTACGGATCCAGGCGCCACTCTTGCGGGTGGAGGATTCTGCTGATTTTGTCCACGAGGACATTCTCTTAGCCCGGGAGATAGACCGCTCGGAGGGACATCCCCCAATGAAAGGCAAATGAGCAAAGGAGGATTGCCTCCTGGCAGAGGAGGCGAGAGCCTGTTTCCCCCTCCTTGTTTATGTAGAACATGGCTACCCTGTTGTCAGTCTGCACGAGCATCAACTTCCCTCTCAGATGGCCCTTGAAGGCCCACCGGACTGCCCAAAGCTCCAGCATGTTGATCTGCTGCTGAGATTCCTCGGGCGACCACTGCTCCTGGGTGCACAAGTTGCCGCAGTGGGCTCTCCAATCCAGCAGGGAAGCATCCGTCGTCAGGACGAGTTCGTGCTGCGGGCCTGGAAGGGCATTCCAAGAATGGAGGCTTCAGGGATCCCGCCACCAATCCAAGGAGCTGTGGAGACTTCGGGAGACCCATATGGGGTCCCTGAGGCAACCGGAGGCCTGGCTCCACTGTGTTCTGAGGCACCACTGAGTCGTTCGCATGTGCATTGGGACGGTAGAGGCCATGTGTCCCAAGAGGCATAGCATGGCCAACACCAAGACTCGAGCTCTGCTCTGGATCTGGGTTGCCAGGGCACGTAGGAGGACTGCAGGGTCTGCGGGTAGGAAGGCGGTTGCCCGCTCCGTGTCGAGGAGTGCACCGATGAACTCCAAGGTCTGCACCAGTTCGAGGTGGGACTTGGAATAGTTGTCCAGGAAGCCAAGGCGTTCAAGGAGGAGGATTGTGCGCGACGCCACTAGGCGGGCTTCTTCAGCCAAAGTCCCCGTGATGAGCCAGTCGTCTAGGTAAGGGAAGACGGATATGCCCTATCACCAGAGGAAGGCGGCGGCCACGGAGAGACACTTTAAGAAGACCCGCAAAGCGGACGCGAGCCCGAAGGGGAGCACCCTGTATTGGTAATGCACCCTGAAGAGCAGGAACTGCCTGTGCTGGGGGTGGACTAAAATGTGGGCTTAAGCATCCCTTAGGTCTAAGGAGCATAGCCAATCGCCCTGCTGGAGGAAGGGCAGCAGGACGCCAAGCAATAACATTTTGAACTTCTCCTGCACCAGAAACTTGTTTAGGTTCCTGAGATCGAGAATGGGGTGTAAGCCCCCAGTCTTCTTCAGAACGAGGATGTAACTGGAGTAGAATCCGCGACCTCAGAGGTGCGACGGTACTTTCTCGACCGCCTCCTAGGCGAGGAGGTTGGTCAGCTCCTGTTGCAAGCAAGTCTGGTGCGAGGGGAGCCAAAAAGGCTCCGCTGGGGAGAAGGGATGAGGAAGCCTGTCCAGGTGAAGACGATACCCGTCCCGGACCACAATGAAGACCCAGGTGTCTGACATGATTGACGCCCAGTGGGAGGTGAATATGGACAGACATCCCCCCACCCCACTGGCAGAAGTACTGCCAGGAGGTGGGCAAGAGGCTATGCCGTCGGCTTCAAAAATCTTGAGCGGGTTGGGGTGGCGCCGGGGGTTGGGCCTTGGGCCCTTTAGGCTTGTGGTGGCCATGCGCTCCACCCTTCCCCTGCGTGCCGGAGGCTGGCACAGGGGTGGGCAGGTAAGGCGGGTATCCCCGGTAGGGGAGCCCCTTCTTCTGGAAGAACGGTTTCTTAGTTTGCTATTTCTTCTGAGGGAGAGAAGAGGTCTTACGCGAGAGGTGGGCCCGAGTCACGAACTCAGTCTCTATTTCAGCAGCCTTGTCCTCCATGGGCTTGCTGAACAATTGTTCACCTAGGCAGGGGATGTCCAGGAGCTTCTCCTGGACCCACTGCTCCAGGTCCGAGGACTGGAGACACGCCTGGCGCCAGGCCCCAAAGCCAGCTGCTGCCACTCAGGCGGAGGACTCAAATACATCATACGCAGCGCGGGAGAGGTACTTCGAGCACTCTGCGACGGACGTCAAGAGAGTTTGGAACCTGAGGAGGGGCTCACTGCCGAGACCTGCGGAGAAACTGCCGAGCTCCTTGGCGAGGTCATGAAGGAACATGCCCATATACAATTGGTAAGCCTGGATACGGCATGTGAGCATGGATCCTTGATAGGCTTTGCGCCCAAGGGCATCGAGAGCTCCAGATTCCCTGCCCGGCGGGACCGAAGAGTGCGACTTCGGGCACTTTTGCTTCTGCATCGCCGATTCCACAACCATGAAGGTGTGTGGAAGTTGGGTCTTTCGGAACCCCGAGCCGTGCTGGACCCTATGCATGGCATCGAGGTGTTTGCTCACGATACGAACCGAAGCAGGTGCCTCCCACATGCGGAGGAAAAGCTTGGACAGGTTGGGAGGAACCGGGACAGTAAAAGACTCCCGAGGCGGGGACTCATACTGTAAGATGTTGAGCTCCTCAGCCCGCGGCTCCTCCTCAGCCTGCGTTTCAAGGTTGAGGGCTTGCACTATGTCCTGTATGAACACCAGAAAGGATGTGTCCTCGGGTGGCGAACGCCTCTGAGAAGTGGGCGGAGATGGGTCTGAAGGGAGGTCCCAGTGGGCACGGGTCTCCGTGGAGGTGTCCCTGTCCGACTTCCAGTCCGAGAGGTCCGAGTCCAATTCTGGCTGGTCGCCCTGTCCAGAGGCCGAGGCTCGCTTGGATCCAGAGGCCTTGGAGGATCTCATTCCCGAGGAACGGGAAAGTGAGCGAGACCAACGCCTAGGACCCTCACGAGGCCCACGGCTCTCAGGGGTTTCCAGGGCAGGTTTGGGTACCCCTCTCGAGGAAACCAAGGTCTCGAGGCATGGGCCAGCCATGCTGGGCAGGAGCATCTGCTGGGCAGCTATGAAGGCAGAAACGCTGCGCTCTAGTGCCAGCATGCGGGACTCCCACGCGGGTCCCTGCGCTGCCGACGCCGGGGATACCAGGTCGGGCATAGACAAGGAGAGGGTGTTCTCACCGGGATGACCCTTAGGAGACCGGGCGCCATCACCGGAAGCCTGTGTGTCTGTATGAGGTACTTTTCGAGGCTGTTCCTTGTCCGACTCTCAGGAATGCCGGGGAGGGCTAAGCGACCAAGCGCGGGAGAGCTCGCGCTTGTCTGGAGCCCCCAACAGTGACATTGAGGTCATCTTCTTCTTGCGCCTCTCCACCTCTAGGGACGCCTGATCGGAGTGCCGCCTTGAATGCAGGGCCGAAGTGGGGGATCATATCAGTGGAAGGACGACCGAGAGTGCCACCGGGGATTCCGGAGCAACTTTACAGAAAATGCCATCGGACTTCTGCTTACGACTTAGCAGGGCCTTGGAGGACATTTTCTTGCAAAGAGAGCAGAGCTCCAGGATATGGTCGGCCCCCAGACACCGAAGACAGCAGTCATGGGTGTCCTTGAGCGACATATTTTTTAAAACCTGTGGCCATTGGGGCAAAAAGGGCCCCCACTAGGTCAAAGACCCGCAAGGCCAGCGGTTGAGGAAAAGGGCGGGAAGCCCACAAAAGAAAAAAAGTTTTAACAAAAGGACATCCCCTCGCTCAAAAGTAAAAAGAGAGCAGGGGAAGGACGGGAGAGGACCGGTGCTACCGGAAAAAACACAGGCCAGAGGCTAAAAAACGAACACTTTTTCTGAGGATGTCCGTCCGAAGGGCTCTGCAGAAAAATGGAGACTGAGCAAGATGGCACCCTTGGGTAGGAAGAGGACCATGCATGCGTGGCAGCAATCCCAAAGGCTTTCTTTGAAAGCTGGGGAATTGCTCCGTGCAGGCTCCGTCAGTGCCAACATCACCCATAAATGAGGACTGACTTCCTGCTTGTTCCTGGAGAATGATAGTGTTCTCCTCCCATCATGAAGCGAAGGCACTGGCTGTGAAGGGGGTATGAGGGTGTGCATGTACACATCCTTGAGGTCCAAGGAGCATGGTCAGTCTCCCTGCTGGAGGTATGGCAGCAGTGTTCCAAAGGAGAGCATCTTGAACTTCTTCCTCACCCAGAACATGTTGAGGTCCCACAGGCTAGGAATGGACAGAACACTCCAGTCCTTTTTGGTACCAGGAAGTAGTGAAAGTAGAACCCAGTGTCCCTGAGGTGGGTTGGGATGGGTTCCACTGCCCAGTCCGCAACGAGTCTGCAAGTTCCTGCAGGAACAGGTCTCAGTGAAGGGGAGTCCTGGGAGTGAAGGGGGGTGCTTTCCCGAGAAGAATGTTGGAGGCGTCTGATGGAGGCTGAGGAGTTGACCCTCCCTCACTACCTGGAAGGCCCATGTTGCCAGGGCTTGAAAACTTTAGCCTTACCTGGGCCATGTCC
Source organism: Ichthyophis bannanicus (assembly GCA_033557465.1). Taxonomy (NCBI): domain Eukaryota; kingdom Metazoa; phylum Chordata; class Amphibia; order Gymnophiona; family Ichthyophiidae; genus Ichthyophis; species Ichthyophis bannanicus. The sequence goes on from CM066034.1 coordinate 826,518,907, forward strand.
CTGTCCTTTGGCCTGCTGACATATTTGAGAGCTGGGAAGGTCGGGTACTGGGGGTAGTTTCCATAAGCCTTCCTCTTCTTCGGGTATGAGGACTTTCTGCCCAAAGCCTTCCTTCAGGAAGGGTCAGCAGTCTACTTGGAGAACCCGATTCTTGTCAGGAACTCGGACTCCAGCTCTGCGGCCTTATCCGTCATGGGTTTGCCGAAAAGATTCTCTCCCCGGCAGGGGACGATGATCAACTCGTCCTGCACCCATTGCTCCAGGTTGGAAGACTGTAGCCAGGCATGGCAGCGAGCACTAATACCAATCGCAGCTGCACTAGCCGCCGACTCGAAGTAGTCATAGGCCGCTTGAGTTATAAACTTGGAGCACATTCTGACTACCGAAGCCAGAGTCTGGAACCACTGGAGAGGTTCCTCCGAGAGATCAGCTGAGAACCCAGTGATTTCCTTCACCAGGCCCCTCAAGTACATGCCCATGTACAGCTGGTATGCCTGGATTAAGCAGACGAGCATCGAGCCCTGGAAACACTTTCTGCCCATCGCATCCATGGCGCAGGCCTCCCTACCTGGGGGCACAGAGGAGTGCATCATCTGGCTTTTGAGTTGTGGGGCAGTTGGGCTTTTTGGAAGCCAGTGCTCTGGCAGACCCGGTACATCAAGTCCAGCTGTCTGCTCACAATAGGCACCAATGATGAGCTCTCCCACATGCAGAAGAGCAGCCGCTCCAGGATGGGGGGGAATGGGCACTGAGAGTGCTTCCTTTGGGGGAGCCATGTACTGGAGGATCTAGAGATCCTCCTTGTGAGGGTCTTCCTCTGACACAGTGGGGAAAGCAAGGTCCTTCGACATATCCCTCAAGTCAAGGAAGGCTATGTCCTTGGGGGTAGGCTAGTGCTGAGTCTCCGGGGGAGATGGGTCTGAGGGCACATCCCGGTGGCAGCGGGCGTCTGGGGACTTGGCATTCTCAGTCTCCCAGGGTCGCTGGAGGAGTCTAGGGCTGTCCGGGCATCGGGGGTCAAGCCTTAGCCCCAACATCCCCAGTGCCTCGGGGGCCCTGTGCACAGAGCTGAGGGCGCTGAGCGGGGAAGACCATAGTTCCAAGGATCAGGACTGGGACCGATGAAAAGGTGTCTCTCGAGGCCGATGACGCTTGAGAACTGGTTCGACTTCCGGGGAGTCCCTCGACATGGAGGGCCTGGTGTTGGGGAATGACCACCTGGAGGAACCAGGCATCAGAGTTTACTGCTGGGCCATGAAGGCAGACAAACTGCATGCCAAGGCCACCATCCTGGCCTCGAGGCCAGATGGCTCTGCAGCCTTTGGCACGGGCACAGAAGACTTCGGGCCCAGCGCCAACTCCGTCAAGGGGGAGCCCTTGACAAGGATGGCCTCAGGGGTCAGAGACCATTCCTGTGACATCAATGGCTCCCATTGGGGCTGCTTGGCAGGCCTGTCTTGGCCATCGCCCTCGGCCTCTCATCGGGGACTATGGGTCCGGAGCCCATGGGACTTCCCCACGTTCCCTGACTCGTCACCCAACAAAGTCTTTTGAGGGCTTCCAGCTCTTCCTGGAGCGTTCCTCACTGAGGGAGCTCCGGCTCAAGGCTCTGTGGTCCCGGGGCTCCAAGGCAGCTCAGTCTCAGCAAGGGTCTGAGGTCCCCAGGGGGTCTTGGAGCGTGGTCTCATGGAAGACTCTGGGACTGGGTCAGTCTTCTGAAGATGGACTTGCGCTGCTGAGGGCTCTTGATGGTCTTGGGAGTCATCTGCTTGCAGTGATTGCAGACCAAGGGATCATGGTCCGGCCCAAAGCATCAAAGGCAGCAGTCGTGTAGGTCCATGCATGACATGTTCTGTGCGCAGCGGTCGCACAGCTTGAAATCATTGACCGAGGCCATGGTGGAGAAGACAGCCCCCATGAGGACAAACTCACTTGGTCTGGCCAGGAAAAAGGCACGAACCTGCACAGATGGAAAAAAGAAAAAGAACCCGAGAACATAGTGCCGAGGCAAGCAGACTCGGGGGCAAGAAGGAACCAGTAAGTGACCAGAAAAAAGAAGAAAAAATGACAAAAAATATCCAAATTGGGGCACTGTTGGAGGCAAGATGGCGCCATGAGAAGACTGAGGTGCAGAGCACTGTGAGCCCGTCTAGGAGAACGACCAACCGTTGTGGCAAAAGCGCAAGGGCAAGCAGCTACACTGGCCGGCGGGAGCAGCTGCGGAAGGACATGGTCAGCTCACTCTCGACAACCTTGGCGTCTGGCCGATGAAGGAAGTGGTAGTAACTGCCTTAGACTGCTCTGGAATTGTTCCTCTGGGGCAGAACATGGAAGGGGTCTCGTTGAGCCCCGATGATCGGACCCTTCCCCAGCAACCCAGAAGCACTCTGGTAGGGGGTTTCGATCCTCCTTCTACCAGTAATGCCATGCAGTTGGTGGAGGGTTCGCCAGACTTCCCCCTCGCTCAGTCTTCACCCAAAGGCACGAGTTTGGTAAGAGTTGCAGGAAGTTTGTCTGTGGATCACCCGGGGAGAAGGCCTGGAGAGTTTCCTGGGGGGAAGAAGTCTGGTGTTACTTTGGAGGTGCTGTGGAACTCTATCAGGACTCTGGATGGATCTCTTAATGCTAATTTAGCACAACTTTCTTTAAAGGTGGATTCTCTTACAGAGCTTGTTTCTGCTCAGAGGAATGAGGTGGCTCAGCATGAGACCAAACTGGAACAACTGGAGGGTTGAGTGGTAGAGATGGGAACGTTTAAGGACACTCAAGTGAAGGAGAACTCTGGGCTCTGGAAGAAACTGGAGTTTTTGGAGAATCAGTTCCGGAGGACAATCTACAATTCCTGGGGTTTCCTCAATCCCCTTTGAACAGCCCTGTGGAGCTGGTAAAAAAAAATACCTGATTGAGATCTTAGGCTGGGCATCGGAAAATCTCCCCTCTATGGCTAGGACATTCTATGTGCCCCTCTCCAGTGGCAGCCTCTACAGCATCTCGTTCAACCCCAGGAGCAACTGAATCTGAGTGGGTTCCTGAAGGGATCAATGGAACTTGTAACATCTCACTGTACATTGCTGGTGACTTTCACCTTTGAGCAGGATAAAGTACTGTACTTTAGACATATACAAGAGTAGTTTATGGGTTCAGCAGTACGTATATTTCCTGATGTATCTAAGCAGACCCAGGCTCGACGGAAGGAGTTCTTGACTTTACAGCCTTGAGTCCTTTCGCTCGGGGGAACCTGGCTATTGAAATTTCCTTCTTTATGTTATGTAAGCTTTGAGGGCCAAAATTATTACTTTATGGAACCTAAACAGCTCTTAGAGCTAATTATTTCTAAGGAAGGAAGCCTGGGGGCTACTGGGGGGAAACAGTGTGTGCTCTGTTGACAGTACTCCACAACCTTTCTCTGTTTTAATTCTATTTCCTTATTTTCTTGTACTTGCCTCCTTTATTACACAGGTACACTACCAAAACACTGCCTCCAGTTTTGCAACTGATTCCTATAGATTTTGGGGTGCTGAATCCAGGAAAAATAGCCAAAATGTTCCATCACGTCACGTTTTCTTGCAAAATTAGATTTCTTACCCATATAAGGAATGTTCACATAATTTCTTTTTAGCCGACTGCAGTTTATTTTCTTGGCCCAAAATAGAGGTTGTAATGGTTAACTAACTAGAAACACTCCCTCATGATATTTTAGAGTGTTTTGTATTCATTTTATACATTAACAGGACAATTGGGAGGCGGGGGGCTAAATCCAGTACTCGCGCTGGCGCATGTTCTTTCCTGTTCGCCTCGCCTCGTTCGCTCGCTCAAACACGGTGGTTGCGACATGAACGTTCCTGTCAAATTTCAGTTTCTTGCAAGTTCATTATTACCTTTTGTTTGCTTCGTAATCCAGCTTTATTCCGAAGTGGTTCACTACAGTTGTAGTTTGCAGTGTTGTGTATTTATGATGGCTCACAGAGCCAGAGGTTGCGTCAACTCTCCGGACAGTTTTTGTTTTATTTGTGGGGAATATACCGTGAAAAAGCGGCAGAGGAACATTTCTGCATTTATTAAAAAGTATATTTCGCCTATTTCGGTTTGAAGTTAGGCGATCAAGACAAACCGTGGGCTCCTCACAAAGTGTGCAAGACATGTGAGGAAGATCTACGCTTATGGATGAAAGGTAAAAAACAAGCATTTCGTTTCGGAATACCTATGATGTGGCGTGAACAAAGAGACCACAGCAGTGACTGCTATTTTTGCTCTTGCATTGTGAAGGGATACAACTTAAAAAATAAGAACGTAATAAGTTACCCCAACCTTCCCTCAGCAATTAGGCCTATGCCTCATAGCAACGAAGTACCTGTGCCTGAACCACCAAAATCTTTGGATCATATTTGTGTGGACGGTTCTGATCATGATGAGACTCATCAGATGGCTTTTCCCGATGAGTCCAGTACTTCCGAGTTTGAAACTGAACCAGATCCGAAACCTGAACTTTTCTCTCAAGCTGAATTGAATGATTTAGTCCGGGATTTAGGACTCCCAAAAGATGCTGCCCAACTGCTAGGTTCTCGGCTTAAACAGAAAAATCTATTATCACCAGGAACAACTTTTTATTGGTACCGCAACCGCGAGACACAATTTTTGAAGTATTTCAGCAAAGAGGAAGATTTGGTATTTTGCAACGATATATACGGAGTGATGGAAAAGTTTAAACTCAAGTATGATCCTGCTGAATGGCGGCTGTTCATTGATTCGTCAAAAGACAGCATAAAAGGTGTTCTTCTTCATAATGGCAACACATTCGCTTCAGTTCCTATTGCTCACTCTGTTATTCTCCAAGAAAAATACGAGAATTTGGCCCTGATTCTTCAGAAGATTCGTTATGATGAGCATAAGTGGATGATTTGTGGAGACTTTAAAATTCTATCCATGCTATTAGGGCAGCAATCCGGTTTCACCAAATATCCCTGCTTCCTTTGGCTTGTGGGATAGCCGGGCCCGCGACCTACACTGGGGGAAATAAGACTGGCCAATTCGGGAGTATTTGAGACCCGGTGAGAAAAATGTTCTTCATGAGAGCTTGGTACCTCGTGATAAAATTCTATTACCACCTCTCCACATTAAGTTGGGTCTCATTAAGCAATTCATCAAGTCCCTTCCAAGAGATGGTGAGTGCTTTCGGTACCTTTGCTCAAAGTTCCCCCGACTTTCTGAAGCAAAGCTAAAGGAAGGAGTGTTTGTTGGCCCTGATATAAGGAAACTCATTTCAGATGGAGCATTCGCTGAAACAATGTCTGAGAAGGAAAAAGAAGCCTGGGATTCCTTCAAGGATGTTGTTCTCAAATTCTTGGGGAACAGGCGGGATGAGAACTATAAGGATATTGTTGCCAGGATGCTCAATGCCTTCAAAGAACAAGGCTGTAACATGAGCCTGAAAGTCCATTTCTTGCACTCCCATGTGAACTACTTTCCCGAAAACTTGGGGGCGTACAGTGAAGAACAAGGTGAAAGGTTTCACCAGGACATCAAGGACGCAGAGAGAAGGTACCAAGGAAGATGGAACACCACTATGATGGCTGATTTCTGCTGGTTGCTGCTGCGGGAAACCCCAGATGAAAAATACGCCAAGCAGCGCACCAAGAGAAGCATTTGGGGGAAGAAGAAACGGGCCCACCAGGAGATTGATTGACCCAAGAATGACTTTAAAATCTAAACTGTGTTGACAAATATCGTGTTTTTACTAAACTTTGAAATAAAAATTTGCTAGTTATTACCACAGTGTCGGATCTCATTTATTAGAATTTTATTTTCACACCATCGGGTGTTTGTCTTCATGTATTGCAATGGTGCGGTTTGCGTTTTCTATTCTTACATACATACCTGTACAACATTTTTTGCACATTTCTTTGCTTTGCTTTGTGTCTAACCTCGCTCTTATATGCTCAATGTTTGTGCACATGTATGTGGCTGTTTTAAGTGCAGACAATTTTGCTACCATCACAGTGTGTTTTGTTGACATTACTCTATTCTTATGTGCTGCCTTGTTACAATTTTCTTTATTCTTATTTGAATAACTACTAAACAATTAGTATAAAGAATTCATCCAAGAAACTTTTATCTCGATCGCACTCAATCTGAAACGTTCACCTCAAACTGCTAACCCAATGTAGCAAAATATCTGTACGTGATGGAGCAAAATGGTTACCAGATTTGGATTCAGCGCACCAAAAAACGTAAAAATCAATCGAAACATTAGAGGCAGTTTAAAAAAAATTTTTTTTAGTGTACCTGTGTTATTAATGGGCTGATGTATTAGCATTAGATATTTTCCTTTTATTATATTTTGTTGTTATGCTTTGTTCTTCTATTCCTGTATTGTTATTGAAAAATTCAGAAATATAAAATTTTTAAAAAGTTTTCCGGGGGGAGGGGGGGGAACAGACACACATCCAATGGGCTCCACGGAAAAAAGGAAACAGAGGCAAGATGGCACCCTTAGGCTGGAATGGGACTATGCATGCGTGGTGCATCTCCCAAAGGCTTTCATTGAAAGCTGGGGAGAGGTTACCATGCGAGCTCTATTGGCACCGTCAGATATGTGAGGATTGACTTCCTGCTTGTTCCCGGAGAATAACTGTAATCCCCGGCTGAGAGGGGGAAAGCATGTCCTCCAGGAGCGATTCAGAAGCTGCCATACAGGAAAGGCAGAGTCCAGAATCAAAGGATGAGGCTCCTTGCCTGCTAAAGGTCAAACATTTCCTGGAAGAAGACAGTTAGGGTACGTATCACAAGAGCATGCGCTAAGGTTGCATTGGCCCGCAAGCATGCCTTAACTGTGCTTTTATATAACATGCATTAAAGGTACAAGGGAAGGAGTGCACACTGGAGCTGATTGGGCGAAACCCACGTTAGGACTGCACTACTCCCAGGTGCGCAATAGGCAAAAACCTTACTAACCCATGCAGAAAATGGCAGGAAACCCCCACACAGCTCCAATGGTCTCTAGCGGTCTACCCCGAATTACGTCCTTCAGAGGCCTGAAAAGGTGGGCATTCTGTAAGCAGCCCCTTTCCTCTGGTAAAAGGGCTTTTTAGCAGAGTCCTTCCATCAGGGAGGGCCAGCAGTATTTTTAGAGAGCCTAGTCCTCGTCATGAACTTGGTCTCCAGCTCGGCAGCCTTGTTGGTCATGAGTTTGCCAAAGAGGTTCTCTCCTTGGCATGGGACGTCAACCGATTTGTTCTGAACCCATTGCTTGAGGTTGGACGACTGTAGCCAAGCCTGGAGTCAGGCACCGATGCCAGCCGCAGTTACTGGAGCCGTCAACTCGAAGAAATCATAGGCTGCCCGAGACATAAATTTGGAGCACTCATGGACGGCCACCGCTGAAGGGGTTCCTCGGAAAGACCAGGTGAGAACCCAGTGAGTTCCTCCGCCAGGTCATTCAGGTACATGCCCATGTACAGCTCGTAGGCATGGATGCGGCCAATAAGCATCCAGGGTGCGTGTCTCCCTGCTGGGAGCTACCGAGGAGTGTGTCTTCTGACTCTTCAGCCGACGCATGGCTGACTCCACCAACATAGAGTTGTGCGGCAGCTGTGACTTCTGGAAACCTGGGATCTGGCGGACCAGATACGAGCCAAGCTGCTTGCTCACCACTGGCACCGATGCTGGTATCTCCCACATGCAGAGCATTAGACAGTCCAGGATGGGTGGAATGGGCACCATAAGAAATTTCCACGGAGGGCCCTCATATTGGAGGATTTCTAGCTCCTCCAGCTGAGGGTTCTCCTCTGATTCCATCGGGAACGCTAGAGCCTTGGACGTGTCCCCGACGAAGTTGAGGAATGCCATGTCCTCAGGTGAGGACCGCTGCCGGGTCTTGGAAGGAGGGGAGTCTGAGGAGACGTTGTGGTGGCAACGGGTGTCCAGCGACTCCTTGTCCTACATCTTCCACTCAGAATTGTTCGTCGAGGACTCGAGGGAAGGATGGCTTGCGGGCTCCAGGCCTGACCCCTGTCCGCGGTCCTCGAAGGCCCCGCAGCTTGTGCCGCGCGCACTAGCTGTGGACAATCATGGCCCACTGAGCGGGAACCGGATTGAGACCTCGGCCGAGGATCGACGGGTCATGAGATCGGCTCGGCCTCCAGGGACATCTTCGATATTGAGGGCCCAGTGGTCTGAGTGGAAGAACCGGTGGTACTGGACAACAGTGCCCGCTGCTGGCCCATGAAGGCAGACAAGCTGTGCTCCAGGGCCGCCATTCTGGACTCCAGGCTAGTAGGCTCCGTAGCCATCGGCATGGGCACCAAAGGAATCGGGCCAGATGCCGGTTCCCCCGAGGGGGAGTCCTCGATGAGGATGGTGTTTGGCGACTGAGGCCAGTCCGAGGTCGAGTCCTTTCGGGGGACCTTCACAGGCCGCTCCTTCTCCAATCTCTCGGACGAGCATCTAAGACTGCGCGACCTGGCTCGGGGCTTACCTAGCCTTTTGGAAGCCGTCTAGGGATGCCGCTTTCAAGGTCTTCTTCTTCTTCTCAAGTTCCCTTGAGGGATACCCCACTCTCCGAAGAGCCATGGTGTCAATTGGGGTCCATAGGGCTACCCCAAGATACCGTGGCTTCAGAAAAGGCTCTGGCCTTCAGAGGTACTGGGGACACCAGGGGGAAAAAAAAACAAAAAACAACTTATCGTGCTGCAGCTGGTGACTCTTTGAGAGCCTTAGTGGACATCATCTTACAGAGGCCATATGCCATAAGGTCATAGTCCGGCCCCAGGCAGCAGTAGTTTGTGTCGGTCAGGGACATTAATTTGGCACACTTCTTAAAGCCACTGGTATCCATGGGGGAAAAAAAGTACCCCAGTGAGGTTGAAGACCCGCAGTGCTGCTAGTTGGCAAAAAGGACCGAAAGGTGCCCAGGAAGAAAAAACTAGAAACCCGAGACTCTATGCCGGGGCTGCTAGCTTGGGTGGTGGCATATGGTCTCTGTAAGATGATATCCGCTAAGGCCCTCAAGAGTCACCAGCTGCAGCACGATAAGTTGTTTTTTTTCCCCCCTGGTGTCCCCAGTACCTCCGAAGGCCAGAGCCTTTTCTGAAGCCACGGCACTTGGGGAAGCCCTACGGACCCCAATTGACACCATGGCTCTTTGGAGAGTGGGGTCTCCCTCAAGGGAACTTGAGAAGAAGACGACCTTGAAAGCGGCATCCCTAGATGGCTTCCAAAAGGCTGGGTAAGCCCCGAGCCAGGTCACGCAGTCCTAGATGCTCGTCTGAGAGATTGGAGAAGGAGCGGCCTGTGAAGGTCCCCCCCGAAAGGACTCGACCTCGGACTGGCCTCAGTCGCCAAACACCATCCTCATCGAGGACTCCCCCTCCAATACTTATCTAATTTCTCTGGAGGACAAAACTGGGCCAGGTCAGCCAGGTCACACATGACGTTCAAGAACAAGCCCATGTAGAGCTGGTAAGAGGCCACACAGGCTACAAGCATGTAGTTTATAACCGCTGTGGATGATCTGTAGAACCTATGAGTCTTGGTGCTCTTTTCTCTTTAGGGCAGATTCGACCACCAAGGAATGGTGCTGAATATGGGGCTTCTCAAACCCGGGAGCCTTCTGAATTCTGTACATAGAGTCAAGCCTTCTATTAACCAAAGATACATTGAGGGGGTTCTCCCACATTCTGCAGGATGTGGTGCACAGGCACTGTCACCACATCCTTAGGGTCTGAGGAGTACTGCAGGATCTCCAACTCTACTACCCTTGGCTCATCCTGAGTCTACAAAGAAAACAATATAGCCTTGACCATGTTCCTTACAAACTCCTAGAAGGTCATGTCCTTAGGATGGGACTTAGGTCGCTCATGAGAAGGAGAAGGGTCCGATGGGAGCTCAGGGGACCTGCCCTCCGACACGTCTTTGACCCAGCCTTCTGAGTCAGACTCAGAGAGGAAGTCTACATACTTCTGAGTCTCTGCCTGGATCTCTCTCATGCCCGAGGGGGAACGGGAGCTCTCTGGGGAGAGATGGTGCATCAATAACCATCTAGAGTTCAAGGGCGCATCAGGCTCCAAAAAACTAGAGAGGGATATTAGTTGAGTAGGCACCAGTGTCGGGGTCCTTCGATGCCCTGATCTCTATGCCTCTCCCACAGACAGGGCAGGTGTCTCGAGGATCGGCTGTATGGTGGCCAATGTTAATGCAGCCATTGCTACACTGCCAACAGCAACGTGATGTGTTCCTCAAGCACTTGTAGAAGACACTTCTCAATGGCTGTCAATTCGGGTACCGGCATTGAACAGGGGTATCGGTGGAGGGGTCTCGGCTGTCAGTAGGAGGTCTGTGCCCTCTAATGTTCTGGACGATGAGCTCTCCTCTCTTTGGGGCTTCTTCGAGGGGTGCTCACGCAGACTCACATCGCTCTCGATGACACGCCTCGATGGGCTTCGATGCCAATGCACCAGAGCCTTCACTCGGTGCGATCACCCCTCAACATCAAAGACAATGAGACCGAATCATTACTCATCTTTAGGTGGAGATCGAACAATGGGCGATACTCTGAAGCACTACGGGTACTCTTCACCGATTAAACCTGAGAGCTCCTTGATGTCAATGCACTGCCAACGTCCGATGAAGCTTTGGAAGCCATATAAACCAATGCCTTCAATGCTGAAGGCGATGGATCGGACTTCTGAGTGCCAAAAATTGATCCATGCTGCTTCTCACAACCTTTAAGTCTTCTTTTTGTTATCTGAAAATACAAATTACAAGACGAGGGTCCCAGGCACTATAGGTACCAGCCGTGCGTATCTGTGGCAGATACGGTCCTAGTACACTGGTAACACTTTTTGAACCCACTGGCAGGTTTCTAAGACATGCTGTCTGGGAAAATAACCACGGTGAAGTCAAATGGCTCTATATTAGAGGGGAAGGCCCGACCAGAGCACCGGCACTGGCAAGGACACAGGTGCTGCAGCAAAGAATAAAACTAACGACTGAGGGATAAAAACTCAAAGGGAAAAGAGAACTGAATATCAGGCAATTAGGTAAAAAACCTAAGGTGAAAAAACCCCCGCAGGGGGAAGAAATATTTACCAAGCGGAGGATGACTGGAACATGTCCATGGGGCCCTGCAGAAAATGAAAGACTGAGTCAAGAGGGCAGCAGGTGGGAAATGCATGCTGGTGCCTCCCAAAAGCTTCCAGTAGAAGCTGGGGAACTTTCCCACACAGAGGCTCAGTTGGGGACATCACCCATACATGAGGACTCATTCCTGCTTGTCCACGGAAAATGTAATAAATCCAAAAAGAATGGAGGCCTGATGTTCCATTAATGCTCTCCAAAGATTCTTTTTCATTAGAGGTTTAGTCAAGCAGTTTCTTTCTAACTGTGGAAAATCTTTGCAGGAGTCTACAGAGAGCTAAAGATCACAATATGGACTTTAATTCATTGTGTATGTTCTTTGTAATCCTGCTTTGAACCTTTGGTGATTTGGCAGAATATAAACAAATTTTATTCACACCTTCCCAAAAATACAGATAGACAAAGGTGAGCCTGTCGATATAGTGTATCTGAATTTTCAGAAAGCCTTTGACAAGGTCCCTCATGAGAGGCTCTTGGTGAAATTAATAAGTCATGGGATCAGAGGCAGTGTAGTATTGTGAATCAGGAACTGGTTAAAAGATAGAAAGCAGAGAGTAGGGCTAAATGGCCAATTTTCTCAATGGAGAAAGGAGAATAGTGGGGTACCCCAGGGATGTGTGCTGGGCCCACTGCTTTTTAACATATTCATAAATGACCTGGAAATAGGAATAATGAGTGAGGTGATCAAATTTGCAGATGACACAAAATTATTCAAAGTTTTTAAAACACAAGAGGATTGTGAAAAACTGCAAGAGGACCTTGATAAATTGGAAAACTGGACATCAAAATGGCAGTTCAAATTAAATTTGGACAAGTGCAAAGTTATGAACCTATATTTTTATATCTATGCGGATGACATATTTCTCCTTGTCGACCTGGACAGTACCTCTGCCGATCTCTCCTTCATCAATGCTGCTCTCGATTCCTCTCAGACTGGCTCCAAACCAATGCCCTTAAACTTAACCCTGCCAAAACCAGAGCTACCTGGAATACTGGCTCCAAACTTGTCCCTTCTCTGGCCCTCTCCCTTGGCTCCTCCCCAATAGCACTGCAGTCTTCCTTCAAGTATCTTGCATATGGTTTCTGAGATCACTTTTTCCACACACACTTCCCATTTAACCAGGTCTACCTACTCTGCCTTACGCCATATCCAAGTTCTCCATCCTTTCTTTGATCAGGCCGCTTTAGCCACTTTACTCCTTAGTGCAGTTATTTTCAAAATAGACTACTGTAATGCTTCACTTGCTGGTCTCTCTCAGCATCAGTTGAAACGTCATCAGTCGATACAAAACACTGCAATTCGCACTCTCACCCATGCTAGAAAATATGACTATGTTACACCCCTTTTCCTACAACACCATTGATTGCCAATTCTTCAAAGGATTATCTTCAAAATCCACATGCTCACCCTCAAGTCCCTTAATAATCATGCACCGCACTACCTTTCCTGTAATCATCCCATATGTTTCTCAACACTGTCGCAGGTGCTTCCAAGATAACAGTTTGGTCCTTCCCTCTCCCATCTGTGTAAAATATGATTTAACGCATCGCTCTGCTTTCTTCTACCTAGCCCCTGCCCTTTGGAACTCTTTGCCATATCAGGTACATTTAGAACAGTTGTTTTTCACATGTAAGCGCCTCCTCAAGGCACATCTTTTCATCCAAGCTTCTGGCATTGATCCATCTAGCTGAGCTGCAGCCCCAAAAATGTAATTTGCCCTGTTTACTCTGTCCTATTTGATGGATTTCTTTTCTCCCTTCTTATTTCTGACTGTAAGCTGCTTATTTTATTGTCAACCACTCTGTCTGTCTGGCAAAGAGCAGTATATGAAGAACCGAATAAACTATAAACCCAGGAAAGAACCATCCAAACTATGGTTACATTTTGCAAGGTACCACCTTAGAAACCACCACCCAGGAAAAAGATTTAGGTGTCATCGTGGATAATACATTGAAACCCTCCGCCCAGTGTGCAACGGCAGCCAAGAAAGCAAATAGAATGCTAGGAGTCATTCCATGGTGCAACTGCACCTTGAATAGTATGTGCAATTCTGGTCACCATATCTTAAAAAGGATATAGCAGAATTAAAAAAGGTACAGAAAACCGTGACAAAAATGGTAAAGTGGATGGAACGATACTCCTATGAGGAGAGGCTTAAAAGGTTGGGGCTCTTCAACTTGGAAAAGAGACGGCTGAGGGTGGGTATAGCGTAGTTACTCACCTGTAACAGTTAATCTCTGGGAACAGCAGGAATCAGTCTTCACATATGTGTGACGTTTCCAACAGAGACCATGCAGGAATGCTTCCCAGCATCAAGGAAAGCCTTTGGGAGCATTCCACTGCACCTGCATGCCTTCATTCCCACCTTCCCAACTCCTCTCCTCAGTTGAGTTTGTTGCTGAGAAGAAGAAAACAAAAGAACCCTACAACTCCTAGGGGAAGACGGCGGGTTGTGAAGACTGATTCCTGCTGTTCCTAGAGATCAACTGAGTAACTATGTTATCTCCAAGGACAAGCAGGAATGCAGTCTTCACATTTGAGACTCACTAGCTCCCAGATACCAGACTGGTATGGTGGGGGAGAGTAATGCGATCCCCGAGACAAAAACGTGTAGCCAATGAGTCTGGAAAAGTTGTGGGCCATTAGACTATTCAAGAAGGCGATACTCCCCCAATGATAGTCTGATATCTTGTAGAAGTCAGGGATGGAGGACAGGAGTTGAGTTTTAGTCCCAAAGAGGTGCTGGAGTACGGCTTGGCCAAAGACAGCATCCAGACAATAGCGTGCAGCAAGAGTATGAACGGAAGACAAGATAGCTGCCCGGCAGATGTTCTCAATGACTACTGAACAGAGATTAGCTACAGATGTTGCCAAAGCCCGCACATTATGAGCAGTGACATGATTCTCCAAAGAGTCCTGCTTGTGTATAAGAAAAAGAGATGAAATTTGCTATCCTTCTAGACAGAGTACGTTTTGTCACCGGTAGACCCAGGTGACTAGGATCAAAGGAAATGAATAATTAAGAGGATCTTCTGTAATCTTTAGTTCTATCCAAGTAGTAGGCCAGCACTCGTTTGCAGTCTAAGGTGTCTAGTGCTGCTTCAGCCTGAGATGTATGTCGTCTAGGGAAGAAAGTCGGAAGGATTACTGACTGGTTTAGATGGAAGGAGGAAACTACCTTTGGAAGGAAATGCGGATGGGTACATAGAACCACCTTGTCTTGGAGGAAAAGAGTATAGAGCAGATCCACCACTAGAGCATGCATCGAGCTGAAGTGAGGGCAATAAGGAAGATGGCCTTCTAAAATAGAAACTTCAGTGAGGTAGTGGCTAAAGGTTTGAAGGATGGCTTTAGAAGATGAGCCAGAACCACATTCGGTTCCCAGGTCACCAGAGGCAACTTAATGGGTGGCTTGGACAGCAGGAGACCCCATATGAAACCTGCTACTAAGGAGTGTGAGGAGATAGGCTGTCCATCCACTGGTCTGTGAAAGGCCGCAATGGCACCAAGGTGAACGCTCAGTGAGTTAGTTTTAAGGTAAGTGGAGTAGATATTGTAGAAGCGACTCCACTGAGTAAGAAAAGGGAACAAGGTCCTTTGGGGAGCACCAAAGGGCAAACCTACACCATTTGAATGGATAATATGTGTGGTAGGTCGAGGTCGGCAAGCACTAGCCTTTCAGTAGCCATGCTATCAGGCATAGGGAGTGAAGACTGGGATGGAGTATCATCCCGTGGTCCTGAGAGAGGAGGTCAGGCACACATCCCAGGCTGAGAGGCTGAGTCTGCACAAGGCGAAGAAGAAGAGAAAACCACGATTGACGGGGCCAAAAGGGAGCTATTAGAATCATCCAACCCCTGTTGGCCTATAGCTTGAACAGTGTCTCAGTATCAAGGGAATGGGAGGGTATGCGTAGAGCAGTCCCTTTCCCCAGTGGAGAAGGAAGATGTCCAGGGCCTGTCGGTGCAGCGACAGAACCCTGTAGCAGAAGAGCGGAAGCTGTATGTTTTGTGGAGTAGCAAAAAGATCTACGAGTGGGGTTCTCCATGTTTGGAAGATCCAAGCAGCCATCTCCAGATGAAAGGTCCATTCGTGCGGACGAAGGATATGGTTTAGCCTGTCCACTAGGACACTGAGTTTGCACAGGAAATGTACTGCTCCAGGGTAGATGTAGTAAGAGATGGCAAAGGATCATAGGCAAATCCTTTCTTCGCAGAGGGGACAGGACCCCGCTCTCAACTGTTTTTTTATGTATAACATGGCAACCTGGTTGTCTGTTCTGACTAATACAGGTTGCACCGATAGCTGGGGTTGAAAAACCCCAAACAGCATTTGTCAGTACCTGTAGTTCTAGCAGGTTGATTTGCAGGGCAGTTTCTTGTTGTGTCCACAGTCACTGTGTGGTCAAGTCATTCAAATGCACTCCCCAACCCAGTTTGGAAGCATCCATCATCAGGATGCATCAAGGTGGAGGCATCTGAAAAGGTGACCAGACGAGTAGGTTTTGTGGGAGACACCATCACTGAAAAGACTTGATCAGTTGAGGGGTGATGTGGATCTTGTCTCATAGACGACCCTTTGCTTGCGTCCACTGGGAAGACAGGGTCTACTGAACTTGTTGCATGTGTAATCGAATGCAGGGAATGTACGGGCCTCCACGACTGGACAAAGTTAATGTTTCTTGTAAACCGAGCTGAATTTGAAAAGCGTGGTATAGAAAAGACTTTAAATAAATAAAATAAAATGACATGTACCATGAAGGCCATGTGTCCCAATAGCCGCAGCATTTCTCGAGCTCTTACCTGGTTTTGATGTTGTGCCCCTTTTGTCAGGCCAATGAGGCAGGCAGGAGATACTCTCAGGCCTGTCAAGAGTCTAAAAGTGCTCCGATGAACTCCAGTCGTTGGGTTGGAGCGAGGTGGGACATTGGGACGTTTATGACGAACCCCAGGTGTTGAAGCACCATGATGGTGTGATGAAGGGAGAGTCTTACCTCTTGAGAGGAGCCTCTCCTAATCAGCCAATTGTCTAAGTAAGGAAAGCACAGTTACTTACCTGTAACAGGTGATCTCTGGGAACAGCAGGAATAAGTCTTCACATATGGGTATGTCGGTACCGACGGAGCCTGCACGGGAATGCTCCCCAGCATCCAATCAGAAAGCCTTTGGGAGCATCCCTCGCGCCTGCGCACTGCCTTCCCGCCTTTTCCACTGCCTCTCCTCAGTTGAGTTTCATAGCTGAGAGGAAAGGAAGATAGATAGATAGATACAACTCCTAGGGGAGGTGGGTAAGTAACTGTGCTATCTCCAGGAACAAGCAGGAATGAGTCTTCACATATGGGGACTCCCTAGCTAGAGATGCCAGGGGGAGATCCCATAAAAAGTGTGTCCCTGGATCAGGACTGCAGTTCCCACACATGGATCTCCGGCATCCCATGAGGGATGGTGGGTAGGAGTTGAAAGGTGAGGAGCTGTAAGGAAACAGCAAAGCTAAGGACTACAGGAGAGGAGTCCTTGGTATGTATGATAAGTACCATTAAAATTATTTAATGAACAATTACAAAATGGATCTTACCTACTGGATTGTAGGAAGTAGAGAGCGTGATGGAGTCTACTGGAGATTCAGTAGAGGATCCTCAAGGTGACCTCACGCAGTGAGGGTGAAGGTCCAAATCTGGAATTGGCAGGTGACCCAGGTGTCAACTGGGGTAGTATAAGAACGGCAGGTCTTCAGTGGAAAGCTTTATGGAAAAAAAGCTGAAAACTCTTTTAGCTACAGAGTCATTGACATTGAGGAGTAAAAGAGGAAGACTGACCGATTTGGACAAGTAGCCCAGTCCTGGAGGGAAGACCGGGTATGGAAAAAAGCCTGTATTCCCAAGGAGGACAGATGTGTGAAGGGCTGAAACCTCAGAACTACTGAAAATCTACACTGTCTTTCCTAGCTGGCGAGAGATAGGAAAGATATTGAAGCATGATGCTTCAGGGATAGCGAGACCTAGAGTAAAGTGGAAGCTGCAAGTACCACAGTGGTGGTTTTGTGCATGACAGCCCCTACATACCGAGGGACAGTACGAAGATATGCAAACGCACTGTCTGGAACCTCTAAGAAAGTAAAAACCTTTATAGCAGAGACAGTTAGGGAGATAGTATGTAATACATATCTACCTACAAAAGCATCTCGACAGATACATATATAGAGGGATATATATATATATATAGATATATAGATATATAGATATATATAGATATAGATATATGCGTATAGATATATATATATAGGGGCATAACCCATGCACACACAGCTTACAGACATATGTATGTATAGAAATAATAGAGATATATACATACATGAATATGTAAGTTTGAAGATACATGTCTGCAACTAAGCCCCATAAGAACATTCACATGAGAGATGTGAAGGAGAAAGATTCATCTAATAACAAGAAGGTGGAACCTACTTGAAAAGATATATAGAGAATCTATTCCTCCTGGGCTAAGAGGGTGCGGGAATGCTATCCAGTGAAATAACCAGGATGGTTGCTGAAAAAACTGAGGATAATATCAGTCTGTAGAGAGCAAGTCGTGAGTTCTGTAGAACTCTGACATGGTAAATGGACAGAAAACGCATAGAGGGAGATACCAGGATGACCCACTGGAGGGACACAGGGGTATCATGCGTTACTAGTAGAATATGTGCTGTCCATGAGGAGTAAGATAGCATAAGGCCAAGCTGTAAGGAAAAAAGAGCATATTCCTGCAGGATTGGGAAACTCCTTGGACATTCACGCAGAAAAAGCTTATATCCTGTATTATAACAGGAGACAAGAGGGTGTGGAGAACCCTCACAGTCATGGAAAAAGACTGATAAGCCTTTTTTACTATATGGAATAGCCATCAGAGATAAAGTTCAATGCTCTCTAGCAAGGGCCCATAGTAGAAAGCATCTCTGAAGATTTCAGAGAGCATTATGCAGGAGAATTAGGAGATAAAACTGACTGTAGGTCAGCTGTGTTGCCAAATCCAACAAATGGAGATGGCCAGAAAGAAGATAATGTAAGAAGCCTGAAGTGAGTAGGATTATCCAAGATAGATGAGGACTATCTTGGAATCACTACTAAGGCTAGACAGACTGGAACTTGTGGAAAAGTACCAGTAGATCAATCACTGGAACTCCTGCATGAACAGCAACTGAAAGAGACAGCAGAGGGAATCCTCCTGTGAAAAACACAGAGAAAAGACAAAGGGAGAGGAGTAGTCCTGTCCCTGTCTGATAAGCTGTCCAGAGAATTTATTCAAAGAAAAAACTCTACAATGGAATGAAAGGTGTACAGTATGGTACCACTCAATCAGGAGAAAACCTGGATGAGAGGGTAGAAAAACAGGAACTGAAGGGTGACTTACCATATGGTGAGTCAGCTGAAGAAAAAAATGTTTATGTTGGGACAGAAACTATCATGAGATAGTAGTTAACTTCTCTTCTTGGTCGGAAGAAGAGGAGAAATCTGTAACCCACAGACAAGAATATCCTGTCAGTTCAGTACATCCTGAAGAAAGGAAGCCATGTGTAGAGCTTTAAAGAAAAAAACAGTGAACAAACTTCTGCTAAGAAGAGGTTAACTGTAGGTTGCAACCTTCAGGAACCTATGGTTGCTGGGTATGCTCAGACTGGCTAGAGCAGGGGTAGGGAACCCTGGTCCTGGAGAGCCGCAGACCAGTCAGGTTTTCGGGATATCCCTAATGAATATGCATGAGATATATATGCATTAGAGCTATCCTGCCAACCTGACTGGTTTGTGGCCCTCCAGGGCTGGATTTGGAGACCCCTGCCTTACACCTCTGTCATTTAAGATTGTGAGTGGGCAAGGTGCAGATGTCCAAGACATCAAAAAGGTTAGATAGAATGTGTCACATTCCTCCTCACTTCTCACCACCACCAAAATATTGTCTATTAGACAACGTTTTGGTGGTGGTGAGAATCGAGGAGGAATGTGACACATTCTATATACCCTTTCGATGTCTAGGACATCTGCACCTTGCCCACTCACAATCTTAAATGACAGAGGTGTAAGGCAGGGGTCTCCAAATCCAGCCCTGGAGGGCCACAAACCAGTCAGGTTGGCAGGATATCTCTAATGCATATATATCTCATGCATATTCATTAGGGATATCCCGAAAACCTGACTGGTCTGCGGCTCTCCAGGACCAGGGTTCCCTACCCCTGGGCTAGAGTTTGGATTCTTCAGACCAGGACGAGGTGTCCCCTGCTTGGGTACATCTGGATGATGGGCAGGAGAAGAGTGAAACCTTCTTTTCTTAGGGAAAGAAGGTTTGGTAGGACATTTCCTACCTCCTGGGGAAGAAACATAGAAACATGATGACAGAAAAAGACCACATGGCCTATCTAGTCTGTCCTTCCATAACAACAACTACAACAGTCCACTTTTTACCTTTAGAGATCCTCTGTGTTGGTCCCATGCTTTTTTGAATTCAGTTACTGTCCTCATCTCTACCACCTCCACTGGGAGACTATTCCATGGATCCACTACTCTTTCCGAAAAGAAATATTTCCGCATATCACTCCTGAATCTATCTCCCTTCACCCTCATCCCATGTCCCCTCGTAGCAGAACTTGCTTTCAATTGAAAGAGGCTCTCTCCCTGAACATTTATGCCACGGAGGTATTTAAACATCTCAATCATATCACCTCTATCCCGCCTTTCCTCTAAGGTGTACATATTAAGATCCTTAAGTCTGTCCTCATATGCTTTATAACGAAGCCCATTAATCATTTTAGTAGCAACCCTCTGCACCGACTCCATCCTGTTCACATCCTTTTGAAGGTGCGGTCTCCAGAATTGCACACCATACTCCAAATGAGGTCGCACCAAAGACTTATACAGAGGCATTATCACCTCCTTTTTTCTGCTAGCCATTCCTCTCCGTATGCACCCAAGCATCCTTCTAGCTTTTGCTGTCGCCTTTTCTACCTGTTTAGCTACTTTAAGATCATCAGACACAACCACGCCTAGGTCCCGCTCTTCTTTAGTGGACAAAAGTACTTCACCTCCTATACTGTATTGCTCCCTTGGATTGCTGCAGCCCAAATGCATGACCTTACATTTTTTAACATTAAATCCCAGCTGCCAAATTCTAGACCATTCTTCAAACTTAGCTAGATCCCTCCTCATGTTATCTACCCCTTCCTGGGTGTCTACTCTATTGCAGATTTTGGTATCATCCGCAAAGAGGCAAACCTTACCCGACAGCCCTTCCGCTATATCACTAACAAAGATGTTAAAAAGAATCGGACCAAGGACAGATCCCTGGGGCACACCACTGGTAACATCCTTCTCCTCAGAGTGAGCTCCATTTACTTGTACTCTTTGTCGCCTCCCACCCAACCAATTTCTAACCCAAGCAGTAACTTTAGGGTCTATCCCTAGGGTGCTCAGTTTGTTTATAAGTCGCCTGTGAG
Source organism: Ichthyophis bannanicus (assembly GCA_033557465.1). Classification (NCBI taxonomy): domain Eukaryota; kingdom Metazoa; phylum Chordata; class Amphibia; order Gymnophiona; family Ichthyophiidae; genus Ichthyophis; species Ichthyophis bannanicus. The sequence goes on from CM066034.1 coordinate 826,539,518, forward strand.
GAACAGTGCCAAAGGCTTTACAGAAATCTAAATACACCACATCTAGAGCTCTCCCTCGGTCCAACTCCCTGGTCACCCAGTCAAAGAAATCAATCAGATTTGTCTGACAAGACCTGCCTCTGGTGAATCCATGCTGCCTCGGATCCTGTAATCCGTTGGACACCAGAAACCTCACTATTTTCTCTTTCAGCAGCGTTTCCAATAATTTACTCACCACCGAAGTTAAACTAACCGGCCTGTAGTTTTCAACCACATCCTTACTTCCGCTTTTGTGTAAAGGCACCACATGAGCCTCTCTCCAGTCCTTTGGCACCACTCCAGACTCCAATGAGGCATTGAAAAGGTTAGTCAGTGGAGTTGCTAGAACGTCCCCAAGTTCCCTCAGTATTCTAGGGTGTATCCCATCTGGTCCCATCGCTTTGTCTACTTTAAGTTGAGCTAGTTTCTCACGAACACAGTCTTCTGAAAATAGTTCAAGATGTCCCTCGCTTCTGTTCTTATTTGTGGGTGTTTTCTGAGGTCCTGCTCCTGGTTCTTCATCTGTGAACACAGAACAAAAATATTTGCTAAGCAATTCCGCTTTATCCTTATCAGCTTCTATATATTCCCCCCCTGCACCCTTGAGTCTGACAATACCACTTTTGCCCTTCCTCTTCTCACTAATATATCTGAAAAATGTCTTATCCCCCCATTTTATTGCATTGGCTATTTCCTCCTCCTTTTGAACCTTTGCCTTCTTGACTACTTTGCTAACTTCTCTAAGTTTTTCCAAATACAGATGCCTGTCTTCCTCTCTGTGATCTCTTGTATTTCATGAAGGCCTCCCTCTTTTTCTTCACTTGTTCAGCTACTTCCTTCGAAAACCATAGCGGTCTCCTGTTCCTTTTGCCTTTATTTACCATTTTAACAAAAAGGTTGGTTGCCTTTAAAATACCCCCTTTCAGTTTTGCCCACTGTTTTTCTACATCTCCCAGCTGTTCCCATCCCACTAACGACTCCCTGAGGTATTGGCCCATCTTCGCAAAGTTAGTCTTCCTAAAGTCTAAGATCCTCACCTTGGAATGGATTCTAACAGCCTGTCGCCCCCGTCTGGCCAGGTAGATAACTGATACCAGGTGAGGTCGCCTTTTCAGCTTTAAAATAAGTTTCCCTCAAAATGGCTGCCAGGAGGGCTGCTGGGAATTGTAGTCCTATCTTAAAGCAAAGGAGTTGTGATCCAAGGGTTAGGCATAAGACAGAGAAAATTTATTTGATGTAATCAGGGGTTCCTTCATACACAGGACACAAGTGGAAAAATCATATATAGGATTTTTAATCCCATGCTACAGCTTCAAAAAGAAATAGGAACAACTTTGCTTGTATTCCAAAAATGCAAAGAAACAGGCACAACTTTGCTGGTAAATCAAAATGCCACTTATTCCAAAACTTTTAAATTCTTAAATGTTTCTCTTCTTTACAAGAACAAAACTCTTGCAGCAAAACAACTCTTTAAATGTCCCTTGAACATTAGTATCAGCTTTCAACCTTATCAGTTGAACTTAGCACTCAGCTGTTTTCTTCGGTTGTGACGTTTTCACAATTCAGGCTGCTTCCTAAGCAGGCATACATTCAATGGCTTTCTGGCTCAGCTCTCTTCTACGTCAGAGGCTTGACATACAGCACATTGCATTTCAAAGGAACTGTCTTCCATATCTGTTATCTCCATATCTTCAACGCTATCATTCTCACACACATCCAAAGACATCTGAGGGGAGAGCTTGCTATTCTCTTTCTTAATCAGTTCACTCAATTTCTTAAGCAGGGCTTGTTTCTGCACTAGCTCGTCTGCTATATGAGCTACTTGATACTTAGATAAACAGTCTCTCTTTATCCTGGGGTTTGGCTTGTTGCTGGAATCAGCTTTTAACTCTAAAGCTAATTCTCCCAAACTTTTACTGTTTAAGAACTGAGAAGGACACACTTGCCTGGTTTCAGAGGTATTCAGAATCTCTCTCTGCCCTGCAAGCCAGTCATGCTGTCTTCCGTTTGCAGCAGCTTCGTTTGCTTGCACCAGCCTCTCTTTCCTTACTCTCTCAGCTGTGCTTGGCAATCTCTCATCAGTTCTCTCTCTTCGGGTTCCAGTGTTTCCTTCACACTGTCTTTCATGCTCAGCAAGCACTCTCTCACTTGCTCTCGCTTCCTTCTTTGCGTTCCTTGTTCCTGCTGCTTCACCTCCAGCTCCACTCTCACCTCCTCCTTCTCTCTCTCCGTCTCTATCTGTGTTTCTGAAAGTCAGCTTTTTAAACTTTCCTTCTTTCTGAGCCACACCTTGCTCCCAGCACATGTGATTAGGGTCAAGCTTCTCCCTGACGTGCTGCTGTGGGCGGGGCTTAGGGATGACTAGGTTCTGAGTCAGAGACTCTTGGTTACTAGGGAAACCCTTGATACTTTCTGACTTAAAGTGACAGGGCTCATTTCCCCGTGTATCTCTATGTTCAGCAGTGCTTTCCTCACCACATATTCCCCTTCTTAAGATATTACGGGCTGGGGTTCTCATAAAATCACAGCACGTAATTCTCCTATAAGACTCTTTGTCTTCATCTCTGGTAGTGCCTCTAGACAACGCATCCGCGTTTTGGTGAAGTCTTCCTGCTCGGATCTCATCCCTATTTTGAGAGCGCATTTGCCTCTCATGGCGCTTCTCTCCCTTTGACTTTTTTACTTTATCCTGAGGAATGGTTACCAAATCTTCGTGAGAGGGCAGAACCTCTGCCTCCCCCTCTGTGGACTCTTCCTCTAGGGCCTGTTGGGCTTGGGACTGGGCTCGCGTGGACACTAAGCCTTTCTTAACACCCAACCCTTGTTGCACACCTCGCTGAAACTGGGGCCAGTCCCTCCCGAGGACTACCTCCTGGAGTAATCTGGGAACAATAGCAACCGGGACCTCCCTCTCTATGCCTAACCCTTTTATGCGGATACTGTAAACAGGATAGGTACACGCCGTTCCGTGAACGCACCGAATGTTTACATTGCCCGTGGGTGTCTGAGGTGTTCTTAAACCTGGGGCTGTTAACCTTCTCCATAACCGTTTGGAAAGCATCGATTGATCCGATCCGGAATCAAGCAGTGCTTTAACTGGTATACCTTGTACTGTCACCTCCAGTAAAAAGCCTTCTCCTTTCTTACTAGGGTCGCTCAACACTAGGGCTGTTTTCATCTTGCACTCACGCATTAAATGTTGTTCACTTCCGCACCGGTAACATGCACGCTTCACTGGCATCCTTCTATTGGTGGGAACACAAACATTCTGTACATTCTTGCTATCAACATTCAACCTAGCTACAGACATTTTAGTACAGGCGACAGACCTATCCTTAGCTAACACTTCAGCTTCTAGGAATCGCTCTGACATAGTTATAGCCTCTCTGGTGTTCTTACATCCTTGTAACATCAGAAAATTTTGCATCCTTTCAGGTACTGCTGCAAAATACTGCTCCAGAACGAGCTCATCGATCAGTGTTTCCACTGACTTATGTTCTGGTTCTAGCCATTTAACTACCAGCATTTTCAATCTATGATAAAGCGCTCGTGGTGTCTCATCCACGCGCAATTTTGCATTTCGTAGCTGGCGTCTATAGACTATAGGAGTTAGGCCAAGCCTATCTTTTATAGCCTTCTTGACCTCCAAATAGTCATTGGCCCACTCAGCGGGAACGGTCTGGTAGGCTGCCAAGGCCTCACCAGTAAGTGAGACAGCTAACCTTACCGCCCACTGTTCGGGTGGCCACCTGGCTATTTGTGCCACCTTTTCAAACGCATCCAAGAATGCGTCTACACTTTCCCCATCTCTTAGTTGTCCAAAACTAAGGGTCTCTTTGGACCCGAGTCCAAAGGTATGGGCTAATCCCAATGAAAAACCTGTGGTAACCGGATCAGGCTCTGGTGGTTTCTTATGTTCCTTCACCCAGGCCTCCATAAGCTCTACCAGCGGTTTCTGCTGGGCCTGCAGTTGATGAGCCACTTGCTCCTGAAGCTCTAATGACAAGTCTCTTTGCCGCTTGAGCTCCGCCGCTGCCCATGCAAGGATATCTTGTGTCTCCATCGTCGTCTCCTTTCCTGTAGAATGAGAAAACACAGAACACCCAAGTGCGGTACCCAACACTAGGTATGTGTTCCCCTCTATCTGCTGCTATCGCCCCCACCCAGTACCGGTATCCTTAACTTTCTCTAGTTAAATACGGTGTACCTGGTACTAGTGGTGCGTCTCGCTCAGCAACAGCGTAGGACCTGGGCAGGTCTCCGGACCCTCCGGTTTTGAAGGAACTCTGGACTCTCTGTCTCAGGCGCTTGCACTTCTCCGGCGTCCTCCTGTCGAGCTCTGGAATCCGTTGTGCTCGCGTTCTTCTGGTGCGCAGTCGTACTCCAGTTGCAATCCAAAGAACTATTTTCCTCTGGGGCGTGGCCCACTCCGCATCCAAACAACTACGCCACTCTGTCGCCCCCGCCTGGCCAGGTAGATAACTGATACCAGGTGAGGTCGCCTTTTCAGCTTTAAAATAAGTTTCCCTCAAAATGGCTGCCAGGAGGGCTGCTGGGAATTGTAGTCCTATCTTAAAGCAAAGGAGTTGTGATCCAAGGGTTAGGCATAAGACAGAGAAAATTTATTTGATGTAATCAGGGGTTCCTTCATACACAGGACACAAGTGGAAAAATCATATATAGGATTTTTAATCCCACGCTACAGCTTCATAATGAAATAGGAACAACTTTGCTTGTATTCCAAAAATGCAAAGAAACAGGCACAACTTTGCTGGTAAATCAAAATGCCACTTATTCCAAAACTTTTAAATTCTTAAATGTTTCTCTTCTTTACAAGAACAAAACTCTTGCAGCAAAACAACTCTTTAAATGTCCCTTGAACATTAGTATCAGCTTTCAACCTTATCAGTTGAACTTAGCACTCAGCTGTTTTCTTCGGTTGTGATGTCTTCACAATTCAGGCTGCTTCCTAAGCAGGCATACATTCAATGGCTTTCTGGCTCAGCTCTCTTCTACGTCAGAGGCTTGACATACAGCACATTGCATTTCAAAGGAACTGTCTTCCATATCTGTTATCTCCATATCTTCAACGCTATCATTCTCACACACATCCAAAGACATCTGAGGGGAGAGCTTGCTATTCTCTTTCTTAATCAGTTCACTCAATTTCTTAAGCAGGGCTTGTTTCTGCACTAGCTCGTCTGCTATATGAGCTTCTTGATACTTAGATAAACAGTCTCTCTTTATCCTGGGGTTTGGCTTGTTGCTGGAATCAGCTTTTAACTCTAAAGCTAATTCTCCCAAACCTTTACTGTTTAAGAACTGAGAAGGACACACTTGCCTGGTTTCAGAGGTATTCAGAATCTCTCTCTGCCCTGCAAGCCAGTCATGCTGTCTTCCGTTTGCAGCAGCTTCGTTTGCTTGCACCAGCCTCTCTTTCCTTACTCTCTCAGCTGTGCTTGGCAATCTCTCATCAGTTCTCTCTCTTCGGGTTCCAGTGTTTCCTTCACACTGTCTTTCATGCTCAGCAAGCACTCTCTCACTTGCTCTCGCTTCCCTCTTTGCGTTCCTTGTTCCTGCTGCTTCACCTCCAGCTCCACTCTCACCTCCTCCTTCTCTCTCTCCGTCTCTATCTGTGTTTCTGAAAGTCAGCTTTTTAAACTTTCCTTCTTTCTGAGCCACACCTTGCTCCCAGCACATGTGATTAGGGTCAAGCTTCTCCCTGACGTGCTGCTGTGGGCGGGGCTTAGGGATGACTAGGTTCTGAGTCAGAGACTCTTGGTTACTAGGGAAACCCTTGATACTTTCTGACTTAAAGTGACAGGGCTCATTTCCCCGTGTATCTCTATGTTCAGCAGTGCTTTCCTCACCACAAGCCCTAGTCCTAATACTGAACCACACCATCTGGTGATCACTGGATGCAAAATGATCTCCCACTACAACATCAGAAACACTTTCACCATTGGTAAGCACCAAGTCCAGTATGGCCCCTTCACGTGTGGGGTCTGTTACCAATTGCCTGAATAGTTCTCCCTGTAGAGAATCCAGGATCTCCTTACTTCTAGATGATACTGCAGCAGGAATGTGCCAATCAACATCTGGCATATTGAAATCTCCTATCAGTAGCACTTCCCCTTTCCTAGCAATGCTGCGTATGTCTTCAATTAACTCTCTGTCCACCTCTTCCTCTTGTGAGGGAGGTCTGTATATCACTCCAATGCAAATTGATTTCTCTTTCCCTCTTTCTAGTTTAACCCACAATGCCTCCTCTCTCCCTTTTAAGCTCTGTAATTCCAAAGCTTTAATAGTAGTTTTTACATATAGTGCCACTCCTCCTCCCCTTCTTCCTACCCTGTCCTTTCTGAATAAAGTATAGCCAGGTATAGTTACATCCCAGTCATGGTTTTCTGTGAACCACGTTTCTGTAACTGCCACTAAATCCAAGTCAGCCACTCCCACCAAAGCTTCAACTTCAGGGATCTTATTTCCCATGCTACGGGCATTAATACACACTGCTTTCCATATGTTACCCCTGTTACCCATTTCCATAAAGGTATTTAATGTATCACCTACCTGGGGGCTTTCACCTACCTGGGGGCTTTCTTCACCCATCCCCAACGAATCTAGTTTAAAGTCCTCTTCAGTAGATTAGCCAGTCGACTACCAAAGATGCGTTGACCTCTCTTGGACAGATGGATGCCATCTCTGCTTTGCAACCCTTTGAACAGCATCCCATGGTCTAGGAAACCAAAACGCTCTCGATGACACCATCCACGCAGCCATGCATTCATCTCCAGGATGCGAGCCTCTCTGCCTTGGCCTTTACCCTCAACAGGGAGGATTGAAGAGAACACCACCTGTGCACCTAACTGCTTCACCCTCTGTCCCAGAGCCATGAAGTCACTTTTGATACGTTCCGAGGTATACCTGGCAGTATCATTTGTTCCAACATGGATTAGCAACATTGGGTAATAGTCAGTGGGCTTGATGAGTCTCGGCAAACTCTCCGTAACATCTTGGATTTTGGCACCAGGCAGACAGCATACCTCTCTGGTCATCAAGTCTGGTCGGCAGATGGACGCCTCAGTACCCCTCAGAAGAGAGTCACCAACCACCACTACTCTTCGTTTCCTTCTGGTCACTGATTCTGCAGCTTTGGGGTACTTGAACTCTGGTTCTTCCCTTTCCAGAAGAAGGTTTAGGATGGTTTCCAGAACCAGGGAAGTCAGTGGAGCAGAGAGCAACCTGACGTAAAGCCTCCTTATTGAAGAGATTTTCTCCAGTACAAGGAGAATTACCCAGTGTGTGTTGTGCCCATCTGCTCAAGTCTGAAGCCTGGAGCCCGGCTCTACGACGTGCTCCTATGGCAATAGCAGAGGATCTGCTAACAGACTCAAAAGAGTCTAGAGAAGCACGAGAAAGAAACCAAGAAAGATTCTGGCTATGACTAAGAAGTAAGGAATAGTCTGCAGCCTTAGGCTCTGATAGAAAAGGAGTCAAAAGAGATAATTTCTTTGTGACCTCCTGGAGAGATAGACTCATATAAAAAATATAAGAGATAATCCTTGATGCCAGCATAGATGTTTGGAAGGTTTGACGTCCAAAGGCATCAAGTGCTCTAGATGCACGACCTGGCGGATAAGAAGAATGCTTCTTCTTGCTTTTTACCTTCCTCATTGCCGATTCCACTACAATGGAATGATGGGGAAGTTGAGGCTTTTGAAACCCTGGAGAGGGGGGCACCTGATACAGAACATTAGTTGCTGTAGAAGGTGAGGGAACCCTTAAAAGGTGATTCCCATATTCTCAAAAGAAGATCCTGCAAAGAATGATGTAAAGGAAGCATTATATTTTCCGTTTCTGCAGGAGAGCCTCGAGTAGGATCACAGCCAGGGATAGGAATAGCAAGAAACATTGCCATGTCAAGGAGAAATTTCTGAAAAGAGGGATCTCCAATGGGAACTATCCCTGGGCAGGCTAAGGTTGAAGGAGCAGCCTGAGCACCAGAGGATGTATTGGTCCAGTGCAGAAAAAGAACCCCACTAGATGGATAGTGGTACTGGTAGTCACGATTTGAGGCAGTCAGTACTGCATCGTCCATGCCACGTATCGATTCCAAACTAGGCATAGAGAGGATCGATGGTGCCGATGTAACTACAGGAATTGATACCGATACCGGTAGCTGAGTCGGAATCGGAGACGGTAACGCCCTCGAAGCAGTCATCGGAGGCTGCTCAAGCGGTACCGAGGCAACCAGAAACGCTTGGTGAAAATCCTCGGTACTGCGTATCCGGAAACGATAAGGGTCGGTTCCGAGACGCGTCGGTACCCAGTCATCTAGACTAGATATCGATTCCAGACTCGGCATCGAAGGGAGCGAGTCCATCGATGCATGTCTAGAGGGTACCGACGTCGGTGGTGGTATCGGCGATGATGTCGATACAGGTAATTCAGTCCGGGTCGTATCGATCGGTCCCGAAGGTTCCGATAACGCCCGATGACGATCCCTGGTGAAGAGTGGATCACTCAACACCGGTGCCGATACCGGGGTTTCGGTACCGCTCGAAGCGGATGCCACCACCGAGCATGGCTCAGATACAGGAAAGTCAATCTGGGACGTATCGATTGGTCCTGAAGGTACCGAGAACGCCAGATGACGATCCCTGGTGAAGAGTGGATCACTCAACACCGGTGCCGATGCCGGGGTATCGGTACCGCTCGAAGCGGATGCCACCACCGAACATGGCTCAGGTATGTTCTGTGAGGGGTGAGCCCCAGGAACAACCTGAAACCCCTGAAATGCTTTGGAGCCCGGAGACTCCCGCCGGGGTTTTAATGCCAATGGGGTCTTGAGGGCAAGGCCGGAGCCGTCATCATGCTTGGCATGAGACCTACCACTCAAGGACTGGCTAGTCTTAACAGACTGTTTGTGGGTTACCTGATCCTGTAGAGAAGAAAAGGCCGGTGCCCTCACTCCGGGAGGGAAAACGGTATCGAGGGAAACTCGAAAGAGGGAAGTTCTTCTCACAGTTTTGCAGCCTGATTGTTCAGGGGAAAAAGGGTCAGGACCCAAACAGGTTAGACATCAGGCATTGGAGTCTAAAAAGAAAACTTTGCTTCCACAGTGAATGCACTTCTTAGGAGAAGGAGGCTCCATGATGGAGAGGCCTTGTAGGCCCAAAATATTTAAGACAGAAACTGAGGGAAAAATTTCCCTGAGTTTAAGAAAAGGAAAAGAAAAACCCACCGGCGGCGGCGGGAAAAACAGCCGCGACCACAAGAAAACAAAAAAATAAAGAATTTGAAGAAAAAAGTTTCTGCAGTGACAGGACGACGTCCTGCCGGCTCCGTGGAAAAACGAAAACTGAGGAGAGGCAGTGGAAAAGGCGGGAAGGCAGTGCGCAGGCACGAGGGATGCTCCCAAAGGCTTTCTGATTGGATGCTGGGGAGCATTCCCGTGCAGGCTCCGTCGGTACCGACGTACCCATATGTGAAGACTCATTCCTGCTTGTTCCTGGAGATAGGCGAATATTCTCAGGGTGCATAGGTAGGCAGCAATGACTACCATGTATTTTGTGAAGACCCTTAAGACAGGCTAGACCAAAGGGGAGAATCTGGTATTGATAATAGTTTCCTTAAAACATGAAGTGCAGATACTGTCTGTGCAAGGAATGTATCAATAAATGTGTGTACACCTCTTTTAGGTCTAGAGAGCAGAGCCAATCGTGTTGCTGGAGGTATGGTAGAAGAGTTCCTAGAGAAATCATTTTGAATTTTTCTCTGATCAAGTTTTTGTTTAGGTCTCTGAAATCCAAGGTTGCGTGAAGCCTGCTGCTTTCTTTGGAATGAGAAAGTATGGAGAGTAGAAGCCCAGCTTTACTTGAGAAGAAGGAACTCTTTCTATGACACCCTGGGACAACAGGGTGGTCACCTCTTCTTTTAAAAAAGTGCTTTGAAGGGGTTATATGGGATAATCCCCTGTGAAGCAGGTGGGGGTGGGGGTAAGTTTTCAAAGTGAAGCTGATAACCCCTTTGGACAATCTGGAGTATTCACTGCTCTGATGTTAGGAGGTGCCACCTGTAGGCATAGTGACATCATCTGTCTGCTATATGGAGGGGCTGGGAGTCCTCCAGGGGCAGACTGGCAATGCTCTCTAGGAAGGAGTCAGAAACCAGGTGCAGGTTGTGCCTATGCAGCTGGTTGAGGCTTAAGTGTTTTGGATTTCTTAGGTTGGCGAGGAACCTGTTGCCTCTGCTGAAGTTGCTAGGCAACAGAAGGCTATTAAGAAGGATAGTATCTCTTTTCTTTTTGATGGGTCAGCTGTCTTCCTGGAAAGGCGTTTTAAGATGAGATCATTTGTTTCAATCTTCCCTGCTTTTTCCCTCCTTGCCAAAAAGTTTTTCTCCAGTACATGGAATATTGGCCAGTTTATTCTGGACCAGTGCTCTAGGTCTGATGCCTGTAACCAGGCCATTCTGCGAGCCCCAATGCAGACTACTTGACGTTCTGCTGGTGGATTCAAAAGCATAAAAATAGGTCCTGGTAAGAAACTAACAGTATTCTGATCTTGCTTGATGAGGGTCTGGAATGCACCCTGCTTATCCTCAGGAAGCAGGGGAGTGAAAGTCTCCAGATCCCTGGTGGCATCCTTCGGAAACATGTCCAGATACAGCATATGTAAGAGTTGATTCTAAAGGCCAACATGCATGCCTCAAAATATCAATGCCCAAAGGCATCAAGTATTCTCGAGTCTCTGCCAGGAGGCATGGATGAATGGTTCTTTGAGCACTTTATTTGGCACATCGCTGATTCCACCACCTCCAAGTGGTGGGGAAGCTGAGGCTTTTAGAATCCAGGGCACTCTGGTGCTCTGTACATGGTATCGAGTCTCTTGATAACAGGTGGAACCATGAGCAGGGCCTCCCACATGTGGACCATGAGGTCCTGCAAGATACGATGCACCGGTAAGATAGCTGCCTCCTTGGGGGTAGGAGGGTATTGGAGTATCTCCAATTCTTCTGCCCTCTGTTCCTTTTCTGAGGCTACTGTGATGGAGAGCCCTACTGCCATATCCTCTGGTGGGGACAGACACCGTTTCTGAGACAGCGAAGGGTCCAAAGGGATGTCAGGAAGTTCTTTGGAATCAAGTGACCTGCCATCAGATTCTGAAGAACTTGAAACAGAGTCCAGCAAGAAATCAAAGTATCGGAAGTTCTGGGATTGACCTTGATGCTTTGTGGAAGTCTACGGTCAATGCTGATACAGATACTCAGAGGTATCAGAACAGAGAGCAATGGCGGCCTGAGTCTGTTGGATACCGGGGATATCGACAGGTTCCAACTGAGGAATAAGCCTCGGGTGCCCCAAGGATGCCAGTTCAACGGCCGTATCAGAGCCAATACACTTGGCTGTAGGCTCGGTGCCGAAGCCTGTACTCCAGAAGCTCCTCTACAGTCCAAGGTGAACAACAATCAAAACCATCTGGCTCGGTTCTTGAGGCCTCTCTCTGTCATTTGTTGGTACAAAGGACAAATAGTGGGTACATGGTCAGGACACAAACATTTTAAACACCAGTCATGTTTATCAGTGGCTGAAATGGTATTAGCACACTTGGTATGTTTTGGGTTTTTTTAAACCACTGACTGGTTTCTCCATACCTGAAAAAATGGTCTTTAAAGTTGAAGACAAAGCTATGGAGGCCTAGAGGCCTAGGCTAGCGGTGAGAACTGTGGTGAAAAATTAATAGAAAAAGAAAAGAAAAAATTGAAAAGAAAAAGAAAAAAATATCACAACTGGTGTCAGATTTGACAGAACCGGCATCAGTGGGAAGGCAGAAGCACGATGTACCCTGAAGAGCACAAAAAAGAAGCGTTTTTCAGTGATGAAAGGATGATGTGTCCTACTGACTCCATGGAAAACGAAGAACTGAGGAGAGGAATTGGGAAGGCAGGCATGCAGGCGCAGTGGAGTGCTTCCAAAGGCTTTCCTATTAGATAATGGGGAGTGTTCCGGCTTGGGTTCCATTGGGGACATCCCCCATATGCGAAGACCGATTATCGCTGTTCCCAGAGATAGCGTAGTTACTCACCTGTAACAGGTGATCAACGGGAACAGCAGGAATAAGTCTTCACATATGGGTATCGTCAGAACTGACGGAGCCCACGCGGGAACGCTCCCCAGCGTCCAATAGGAACGCTTTTGGGAGCGTGCATCCACGCATGCGTGCTGCCTTCCCGCCTATCTACTTTCCTCTCTTCAGTTGAGTTTAAAGCTGAGACCGAAGGAGAGAAGTAGATAAAAATAGAGAAAGAGAGAGAGAAAGGCAACTCCTAGGTGGTGGGTGGGTGGGTTGTGAAGACTTATTCCTGCTGTTCCTAACCAGGCTGTTCCTAACCAGGGCTCCACAGATCAACAAACGGGGATCTTTCCTTCAGCACAGTAGGTTGCTGAACTCCAGTAACCTCCTCAGGTTTAGAAACTGCTAACACCTAATCAGGAATTAGTGGGCCTGTTTCCTGAGTGCAGTTGAAGCCTGCATAAAAGGCTCCAGTACCCTGCCCTGTTGAGGCTTTCCTAACCAGGGCTCCACAGATCAACAAACAGTAAGGATTTGAGGGTTTGTTTGTTTGTTTTATTATATTACATTGCTAGCTCTCTGACTGGGAGCTCTTAAAAGGGTGTTTTGTATATTTTTTAAAGCAAGGTTACTTTCTTTTGGTGCTTTAGGGGAACTTTCCTTGAGCACAGTAGGTTGCTGAACTCCAGTAACCTCCTCAGGTTTAGAAACTGCTAACACCTAATCAGGTGTTAGTTCCCTCCCTACCCACCCCAACTCCCACCCACCCCTAGTGAGCAGCCTTGCTTTATAGGGCACCTCCCCCTTTAACAAATCACAGAGAATTGGACCAGCACAGTTTGAATATAATTAAAGAGATTTAACTGCTTTTTCTCTGAAAGGACAAATGTGAAACTGGCTGGTACTTGGTAGATCTCTCTCTTTTCCTTTAACAGATACCTAAGCTCCACGAACAGAACAATGGCTGGGAAAAATCGTATTGCTAAAACTGTTGCCCCAATTACAGCTTCTGCCTCGGTCCAGACAGAGGTCCTAATGCCAGTTGAAGGACCGGTTCCATGTGCAGGGTGCCTGCATGCTGAAGCTCTGAGGAAACAAGTGGAGGAACTCAGAGAGGAGGTGGCGAGGCTGAGGAGCATTCAAGACAGCGAGAAGTACATTGATTAGATGCTTCTTGCAGCAACCAAGCTCTCCAGCACAGGAGAAGATGGGTGCCAACAGAATGTCGATGGTTGGACACAAGTCACCAGGGCCTGCAAAATCACCAATCCAACTTCTCCAGCCCTTGAATTGAAGAGCCATTATGCAGCCCTGGAAGTGGAGGAGGTGAAAGCATCCCTGGAAAGGGAAGAACCAGAGTTCAAGTACCCTAAAGTTGCAGAATCAGTGACCAGAAGGAAACGAAGGGTAGTGGTGGTTGGAGACTTATTTCTGAGGGGTACTGAGGCGTCCATCTGCCGACCAGACTTGATGTCCAGAGAGGTATGCTGTCTGCCTAGTGCCAAAATCCAAGATGTTACGGAGAGTTTGCCGAGACTCATCAAGCCCACTGACTATTACCCAATGTTGCTAATCCATGTTGGAACAAATGATACTGCCAGGTATACCTCGGAACTTATCAAAAGTGACTTCATGGCTCTGGGACAGAGGGTGAAGCAGTTAGGTGCACAGGTGGTGTTCTCTTCAATCCTCCCTGTTGAGGGTAAAGGCCAAGGCAGAGAGGTTCGCATCCTGGAGATGAATGCATGGCTGTGTGGATGGTGTCATCGAGAGCGTTTTGGTTTCCTAGACTATGGGATGCTGTTCCAAGGGTTGCAGAGCAGAGATGGCATCCATCTGTCCAAGAAAGGTCAATGCATCTTCGGTAGTAGACTAGCTAATCTACTGAAGAGGGCTTTAAACTAGATTCATTGGGGATGGGTGAAGAAAGCCCCCAAGTAAGTGAAAGCCCCCAGGTAGGTGATACATTAAATACCTTTATGGAAATGGGTAACAGGGGTAACATATGGAAAGCAGTGTGTATTAATGCCCGTAGCATGGGAAATAAGATCCCTGAAGTTGAAGCTTTGGTGGGAGTGGCTGACTTGGATTTAGTGGCAGTTACAGAAACATGGTTCACAGAAAACCATGACTGGGATGTAACTATACCTGGCTATGCTTTATTCAGAAAGGACAGGGGAGGAAGAAGGGGAGGAGGAGTGGCACTATATGTAAAAACTACTATTAAAGCTTTGGAATTACAGAGCTTAAAAGGGAGAGAGGAGGCACTGTGGGTTAAACTAGAAAGAGGGAAAGAGAAATTTATTTGCATTGGTGTGATATACAGACCTCCCTCACAAGAGGAAGAGGTGGACAGAGTTAATTGAAGACATATGCAGCATTGCTAGGAAAGGGGAAGTGCTACTGATAGGAGATTTCAATATGCCAGATGTTGATTGGCACATTCCTGCTGCAGTATCATCTAGAAGTAAGGAGATCCTGGATTCTCTACAGGAAGAACTATTCAGGCAATTGGTAACAGACCCCACACGTGAAGGGGCCATACTGGACTTGGTGCTTACCAATGGTGAAAGTGTTTCTGATGTTGTAGTGGGAGATCATTTTGCATCCAATGATCACCAGATGGTGTGGTTCAGTATTAGGACTAGGGCTGTTAGAATCCATTCCAAGGTGAGGATCTTAGACTTTAGGAAGACTAACTTTGCGAAGATGGGCCAATACCTCAGGGAGTCGTTAGTGGGATGGGAACAGCTGGGGGATGTAGAAAAACAGTGGGCAAAACTGAAAGGGGGTATTTTAAAGGCAACCAACCTTTTTGTTAAAATGGTAAATAAAGGCAAAAGGATCAGGAGACCGCTATGGTTTTCGAAGGAAGTAGCTGAAAAAGTGAAGAAAAAGAGGGAGGCCTTCATGAAATACAAGAGATCAGAGAGAGAGGAAGACAGGCATCTGTATTTGGAAAAACCTAGAAAAGCTAGCAAAGTAGTCAAGAAGGCAAAGATTCAAAAGGAGGAGGAAATAGCCAATGCAATAAAATGGGGGGATAAGACATTTTTCAGATATATTAGTGAGAAAAGGAAGGGCAAAAGTGGTATTGTCAGAATCAAGGGTGCAGGGGGGGAATATGTAGAGGCTGATCAGGATAAAGCGGAATTGCTTAACAAATATTTTTGTTCTGTGTTCACAGATGAAGAACCAGGAGCAGAACCTCAGAAAACACCCACAAATAGGAACAGAAGCGAGGGACATCTTGAACGATTTTCAGAAGACTGTGTTTGTGAGAAACTAGCTCAACTTAAAGTAGACAAAGCGATGGGACCGGATGGGATACACCCTAGAATACTGAGGGAACTTGGGGACGTTCTAGCAACTCCACTGACTAACCTTTTCAATGCCTCGTTGGAGTCGGGAGTGGTGCCAAAGGACTGGAGAGAGGCTCATGTGGTGCCTTTGCACAAAAGCGGAAGTAAGGATGTGGTTGAAAACTACAGGCCGGTTAGTTTAACTTGGGTGGTGAGTAAATTATTGGAAACGCTGCTGAAAGAGAAAATAGTGAGGTATCTGGAGTCCAGCAGATTACAGGATCCGAGGCAGCATGGATTCACCAGAGGCAGGTCTTGTCAGACAAATCTGGTTGATTTCTTTGACTGGGTGACCAGGGAGTTGGACCGAGGGAGAGCTCTAGATGTGGTGTATTTAGATTTCAGTAAAGCCTTTGACACTGTTCCTCACAGGCGACTTATAAACAAAGGATGGACCCTAAAGTTACTGCTTGGGTTAGAAATTGGTTGGGTGGGAGGCGACAGAGTACAAGTAAATGGAGCTCACTCTGAGGAGAAGGATGTTACCAGTGGTGTGCCCCAGGGATCTGTCCTTGGTCCGATTCTTTTTAACATCTTTGTTAGTGATATAGCGGAAGGGCTGTCGGGTAAGGTTTGCCTCTTTGCAGATGATACCAAAATCTGCAATAGAGTAGACACCCAGGAAGGTGTAGATAACATGAGGAGGGATCTAGCTAAGCTTGAAGAATGGTCTAGAATTTGGCAGCTGGGATTTAATGTTAAAAAATGTAAGGTCATGCATTTGGGCTGCAGCAATCCAAGGGAGCAATACAGTATAGGAGGTGAAGCACTTTTGTCCCCTAAAGAAGAGCGGGACCTAGGCGTGGTTGTGTCTGATGATCTTAAAGTAGCTAAACAGGTAGAAAAGGCTACGGCAAAAGCTAGAAGGATGCTTGGGTGCATACGGAGAGGAATGGCTAGCAGAAAAAAGGAGGTGATAATGCCTCTGTATAAGTCTTTGGTGCGACCTCACTTGGAGTATGGTGTGCAATTCTGGAGACCGCACCTTCAAAAGGATGTGAACAGGATGGAGTCGGTGCAGAGGGTGGCTACTAAAATGATTAGTGGGCTTCATTATAAAGCATATGAGGACAGACTTAAGGATCTTAATATGTACACCTTAGAGGAAAGCACAATTACTTACCTGTAACAGGTGATCTCTGGGAACAGCAGGAATAAGTCTTCACATATGGGTATCGTCGGTACCGACGGAGCCTGCGCGGGAACGCTCCCCAGCGTCCTGAAAGAAAGCTTTTGGGAGCATCCCACAGCGCCTGCGCGCTGCCTTCCCGCCTTTCCTAACTGCCTCTCTCCAGTTCGAGTTTTAAAGCTGAGACAAAGAGAGAGAGAGAGGAAAGGAAAGATAGATAGAGAGATACAGCTCCTAGGGGAGATGGGTGGGTTTTGAAGACTTATTCCTGCTGTTCCCAGAGATCACCTGTTACAGGTAAGTAACTGTGCTTTCTCCAAGAACAAGCAGGAATGAGTCTTCACATATGGGGACTCCCCAGCTAGAGATGCCTGGGAGATCACCCAGATTGTGAGTCCATGGGAAGGGCTCTACCTCTACCCATGAATCTCAGGCATCCAGTTCAGGGATGGAGGGTAGGAGTTGATTAGGTATGGAACAGGTGTTTGAGAACAGACTGACCAAACAAGGCATCCCGGCGGGAGTCCTTGTCCAAGCAGTAATGGGCTGTGAAGGTATGAACCGATGCCCAGGTGGCCGCTCGACAGATTTGGTCGATGGACACAGAATTTAGATGAGCCATAGAGGTTGCCATGGCCCTCACATTGTGAGCTGTGACATGGCCCTCCAGAGAAAGGTTCTTACTTTGGTAGGCGAAGGAAATACACTGAGCAATCCAATTGGACAGAGTTCTCTTAGAGACTGGAAGTCCTAAATGAGAAGGATCAAAAGCAACAAAGAGTTGAGAGGACTTTCTATGTTGCTGTGTCCTTTGTAAGCAAAAAGCAAGCGCTCTCTTACAATCCAGGGTATGGAGATTCCTCTCTGCACTTGATGCATGAGGTCCTGGAAAAAAGACAGGTAAAAACACCTCCTGGTTCAGATGAAAAGGTGAGACCACTTTAGGCATAAAGTATGGATTAGTTCTGAGGACTACCTTGTCATGATGGAACCTTGTATAAGGAGGATTAGCCACTAAAGCTTGCAACTCACTGATACAGCGAGCTGAGGTGACTGCAATGAGAAAAATAACCTTCCAGGAAAGGAATTTTAAGGAGGTAGTGGCTAAGGGTTCAAAGGGTGGCTTCATAAGCTGGCCAAGAACCAGATTCAAGTCCCAGGCCACTGGAGGTGGTCTAATGGGAGGTTTAATCAAAAGAAGGCCTCTCATGAATCTTGCTATAAGAGGATGAGAGGAAATAGGTTGTCCATTGAGAGGCTTAAGGGATGCTGCAATAGCACTCAAATGGACTCTGATTGAATTTGTTTTAAGGCCTGCATGGGATAAATGCAGCAAATAGTCTAGTAAAGAATTCAAAGGTATTGCAAGAGGGTTGAGACCCTTCTCTGCACACCAAATGGAAAACCTTTTCCATTTAAAAGCATATGAACGTCTGGTGGAAGGCTTTCTGGAAGCATGAAGGATATCCTTCACTTGCTGAGAAAGTTGTAAATCTTGAAGGTCTAGGCCTTCAGCAACCAGGCCCTGAGATGAAGAGACTGAGGATTTGGTTGCCACAAGGTTCCCTCCTCCTGGGAGAGGAGATCTGGAGCAGACCCCAGGTCTAGGGAGGGAGCTTGAGAGAGATGCAGAAGTAGAGGGTACCACACTTGGCGTGGCCAAAGTGGTGCTATGAGGATCATAGTCCCCTTGTCTCTCTGAAGCTTGAACAGAGTCTTGGGGATTAGGGGAATAGGTGGAAAGGCATAGAGGAAGTCTTGCCCCCAATGAAGGAGGAAGGCATCCCTGGCCTGAACTCCCTGACATGGAATCCTGGAACAGAACCAGGGAAGTTTGGCATTCCACGGACTTGCAAACAGGTCTATGTCTGGGGTACCCCAAATCCGAAAAATTCTGGCTATCTGTTCCCCATGGAGGGACCATTCGTGCGGAAGCAGAACTCGACTGAGTCTGTCTGCCCAAGAGTTTTGAACCCCTGGAAGATACACTGCCATGAGATGGATTTGATGCTCTCTGGCGAAGGCCCACAATCTCAGAGCTTCGTTGCAAAGTGACAGAGAGCCCGTCCCCCCCCTGCTTGTTCATGTAGAACATGGCTACCTGGTTGTCCGTGTGGATGAGGACTGTCTTGTAGCTGAGCAGTGTGTGGAAGACTGAGAGCCAGAAAGATTGCTCTGAGCTCTAAGAGGTTGATATGAAGAGATGTCTCCTGTGGAGACCAGATGCCCTGGGTTGAGAGATCTTGTAGATGAGCTCCCCAACCCCTTGGAGAGGCATCTGTTGTAAGGGTGGCTTGGGGTAACACCTGTTGAAAGGGGGACCCCAGCAACAGATTCTGAGTGGACTTCCACCAGTGGAGGGACCAAAAAAGACGACTGGAGGTTGCTATTTTGTCTGACAGGCAACCTGATGCCTGGGTCCATTGGGAGGAAAGGGTCCACTGAGCTGCTCTCATGTGAAGGCGAGCAAAGGGAACTACATGCACCGTGGATGCCATGTGGCCTAAGAGTTGCAACATCTCTCGAGCAGTTAAATGGGATTTTAACTGAATCTGGGAGGCTAACTGCACCAAGCGTAGGCAACGGGCCTGGGGAAGATAGGCCCTTGCAGTTGTGGTATCCAGTAAGGCCCCTATGAACTCTAGAGACTGAGTAGGGGTGAGATGGGATTTGGGAATGTTGATTACCAGTCCCAGATACTGAAGAACATGCCTTGTGCGGGCCAGGGAAGTCTGGGCCTCTGACTGGGTTGGAGCTCGGATGAGCCAGTCGTCCAGATATGGGAATACGAATATCCCTAGAGTGCGCAGGAATGCAGCTACTACTGCCATGCATTTTGTGAACACTCTTGGAGCAGAGGCCAGACCGAAAGGAAGCACTTTGTATTGGTAGTGCTTTCCCTGGTAAAGGAACCGAAGGAATCTTCTGTGTGTTGGATGGATGAGAACATGGGTGTACGCATCCTTGAGATCTAGAGAACAAAGCCAGTCCTGACTTTGGAGGTATGGAAGGAGAGTTCAGAGAGAAGTCATCTTGAATTTCTCCTTGCATAGAAACTTGTTCAATTATCTTAGATCTAATATGGGTCTGTAGCCCCCCGTTTTCTTTGGAATGAGGAAATAGGGGGAGTAGAACCCTGAGCCCTGTTGAAGAAGGGATACTTCTTCTATTGCCCCTTGGGCAAGAAGGGTAGAAATCTCTTGACCTAGAAGGTTGAGGAGAGATGTTGGAGAATTGAACTGTTTCACCATGGTGTGAGGAGGAAGGTTTAAGAAATGAAGTTTGTACCCTTCCTTTATGATGGAGAGGGTCCACTGCTCTGCTGTGATTTGTTCCCATCTGGGAGCAAAGTGAGCTAACCTTCCTGGGATGGTGAGAGGCTCTGGATGTTCTAGAGCCAGAAAGGCTAAGTTCTCTAGTAGAAAGTCAAAGGCCCTGAGGAGGCTGAGGCTGTTGGGCCGTAGCAGTCCTCGCAGCCTGGGTTTTGGCCTGTTTTGGTTGTTGCTGTCTCTCTGTAGCAAAACGACCTTGAGAAGAGGCCTGACCATAAGAAGACAATTTCCCTTTCTTTGGGAAAGATCCCTTTTTGAATAACCTCTTTTTAAAAGGAGCAGTAGTAGACTTTTAAAGTCTATCTAAAGCAGAGTTTTCAGCATCCATTTGGTTGGCCTTTGCTTGCCAATCTTTGCCAAACAGGTTTTCGCCTGTACAGGGAAGATTACCTAGATCATCCTGTACCCAGGATTCCAAATCAGAGGCTTGCAACCAAGCAACTCTGCGTGCACCTATGGCAATAGCCGAGGCTCTACTGGCCCCCTCAAAAGAGTCAAAGGCTGCACGGTTGGAAAACTTGGATACATCCTGTGCATGTTTAAGCCAGGTGATGTATTCTTCTCTCTTATCTTCTGACATAAAAGGAGATAAGGTTTGCAGATGATCTGTAACTTCTTTCAAAAACATCCCCATATAGAGACTATAGGAGTTGATTCTGGCTACAAGCATACTGGCCTGGAAGATTTTCCTGCCAAAGGCATCTAGAGTTCTGCATTCTCTTCCTGGAGGAGCAGAGGAGTGCCTTTTTGTACTCTTGATCTTTTTCATAGCAGACTCTACCACAATAGAGTGGTGAGGAAGCTGAGTCTTATGAAACCTAGGACAAGGAGGAACACGATACATGGTGTCCAACCTTCTGGAATGAGGGGAGGTGGAAAGAGGAGTCTCCCATATGTCCAATGTATGTTCAAAAAGAATCTCATGTTATTGGTAAGGTAGCTGCCTCTTTAGGAGCCTTAGGATATTGTAAGATATCCAATTTTTTGGCTCTAGGTTCAGTCTCAGAGGTCACTGAGATGGACAGGCCTTTGGCCACCTCCCTAATGAAGTCCTGAAAAGACAAGTCTTCAGGAGGAGACATTCTCCTTTTTGGAGAAGAGGGTTCCTGAGGAAGGATGCCCGATGCTTCAATTGAGGCCTCTGAAGAATCAGAGTCTTCAGAGGAATCAAAGTATCGACTATCTGGATGCTCTCGTAGAGCCCGATACGGGTACCGGGAGGTATCGACATCGGGAGTAATCGGTACCGGCCCGGTACTGATGGGCATCACTGGATAGCGTACCGCTGCGGTCGATGCTGATGTCGACGCAAGCGGTACTGGTATCGGGACCGATATCGGGTCCGGTACCGGAATCGGTACAGGTACCGACAACGGGGTTTGTTGCGGTACCGTAGGCGTTGCAGCTTGAATGAATGCCGTGATGGCACACTGCATGGTCAGAATATTCTGATCCATTGACGCCACCAATGTCAGGATATCGGTACCGGTAGAAACTGCTGGTACCCCAGAACATTGTAACAGGTGATCGGTCGAGGCCGAGCCATCGATGTCAACCTGTGACCCCATAGGTAGTGCTTTGGAAGCCGGAGCCTCCCGCCGGGGTAATTTTGCCGGTGTGGTATCCTCAAGAGTAAGCCCGGGGGCATCTCGATACTTAGACGGAGATGAACTCTTTGAGGACCGGCCAGATTTAAGTTTGGTTACCTGAGATCCATGGGATGAAGAAGAAGCCCTGGAAGACCTCGATGCCACGGAAGCTGCATCGGAGGGAAACAGGGTACTGAGCTTAGCTGCCCGATTCTGTAACCCTCTTTTAGACATCATGGAACAGGACTCACAATCCACAATGGAGTGGTCAGGACCTAAACATTTTAGACACCAGTCATGGGTGTCAGTGACAGAAATAGTGCTGCTGCACTTTGTGCATTTTTTAAACCCAGAGGCGGGTTTTTCCATGAGGGAAAAATATATCTGTAGGCCTAAGGCCCCAGAAGAAAAATGCACTGAAAAGAGTAGAAGTTGTTGTTTTTTTGTTTTTTTTTAAAAGAAAGAAAAAGGACCCGTGGTACCGGTGCGGAATCGAGAAGGCAGACACGCGACTAAAGAAAAATAAAAGAAAATAAGAAATTCTTCAGCGGTGACAGGAAACACGACCTGCTGGCTCCGCGGAAAAGAAGAACTGGAGAGAGGCAGTTAGGAAAGGCGGGAAGGCAGCGCGCAGCGCTGTGGGATGCTCCCAAAAGCTTTCTTTCTGGATGCTGGGGAGCGTTCCCGCGCAGGCTCCGTCAGTACAGACGATACCCATATGTGAAGACTCATTCCTGCTTGTTCCTGGAGATAGGCGGGATAGAGGTGATTTGATTGAGATGTTTAAATACCTCCGTGGCATAAATGTTCAGGGAGAGAGCCTCTTTCAATTGAAAGCAAGTTCTGCTACAAGGGGACATGGGTTGAGGGTGAAGGGAGATAGATTCAGGAGTGATTTGCGGAAATATTTCTTTACAGAAAGAGTAGTGGATCCATGGAATAGTCTCCCAGTGGAGGTGGTAGAGATGAGGACAGTAACTGAATTCAAAAAAGCATGGGACCAACACAGAGGATCTCTAAAGGTAAAAAGTGGACTGTTGAAGTTGTTGTTATGGAAGGACAGACTAGATAGGCCATGTGGTCTTTTTCTGTCATCATGTTTCTATGTTCCCGGAGATCACCTGTTACAGGTGAGTAACTACGCTATCTCCAGGAACAAGCAGGAATGAGTCTTCACGTATGGGGACTCCCGAGCTGAAAGATGCCTAGGGAAGACCCAGCATGTAGCAAATCTATGTAGATGGGCAATGCTTCCCCCAGGGACCTCAGGCATCCAAGTGGATGGAGGGTAGGAGTTGAACTATGAATGGAAAAGGTGTTGCAGAACAGCTTGACCAAACAAGGCATCCCGGCGGGAGTCCTTGTCCAGACAATAATGGGCAGTGAAAGTATGTACTGAGGTCCAAGTTGCTGCTTTGCAGATTTCATCAATAGCCACTGAGTGAAGGTTAGCTGTTGAGGCTGCCATGGCTCTGACATTATGAGCTGTGACATGGCCTTCAAGAGGTATTCCTTTACTTTGATATGTATAGGAAATACAATCTGCAATCCATTTAGAGAGGGTTCTTTTAGTGACAGGAAGTCCTAAATGGCTAGAGTCAAAAGCCACAAAAAGCTGAGAAGACTTTCTTCTGTGAGGCTGGGTCCTTTGGAGATAAAAAGCTAGAGCTCTTTTACAGTCCAAAGTATGAAGTTTCCCTTCCGCAGAGGAGGAATGAGGCCTAGGAAAGAAAACAGGAAGATAAACTGACTGGTTTAGATGAAAAGGTGAAACCACCTTTGGAAGAAAATGAGGATGGGTCCTAAGAACCACCTTATCATGATGAAACTTTGTATAAGGCAGATCAGCCATTAAAGCCTGAAGTTCACTAATGTGTCTAGCAAAAGTGATGGCAATCAGGAAAACAACTTTCCATGAAAGAAACTTTAGATCCGAAGTAGGTAAAGGCTTAAAAGGTGGCTCCATGAGCACACCTATAACAAGGTTAAGATCCCATGCCACCGGAGGTGGTTTAATGGGAGGTTTTGTTAGAAGAAGTCCTCTCATAAACCTAGAAATAAGTGGATGAGAGGAAATTGGTTGCCAATCTAAGAGCTTATGAGATGCAGCAATAGCACTAAGATGGACTCTAACAGAATTGGTCTGAAGACCAGAAGCCGACAAATGAAGGAGATACTCTAGAAGAGAGTCTACTGGTACCAAAGAGGGATTAAGTCCTCTCTGATTACACCAGGAAGAAAACCTTTTCCACTTAAAAGCATAAGAACGTCTTGTGGAAGGTTTCCTGGAGGCCAGAAGAATGTCCTTCACTTGTTGAGACAGGTCTAGATCTGGAAAGTCTAGGCCTTGAGTAACCAGGCCTTGAGATGTAGGGACTAGGGACTGGGGACTGGGGTGCAGTAGAGATCCGTTGTCCTGGGACAGAAGATCTGGGGCACTCCCTAACTCCAGAGGGGTGGCTTGAGAGAGATGCAAGAGAAGAGGATACCACGTTTGCCTCGGCCAGGAAGGCGCTATGAGTATCATGTGTCCCTTGTCCCTCTGGAGCTTGAATAAGGTTTTGGGGATTAGAGGGATTGGTGGAAATGCATATAGGTAATCCTGACCCCAGTGAAGCAGGAATGCATCCCTGGTTTGACAGTTCTGTGCTGGAAGTCTGGAACAAAACCAGGGGAAGTTTGGCATTCTGCGGACTTGCAAAGAGGTCTAAGGTCTATGTCTGGTGTTCCCCAGACACGAAAAACTCGAGCAAGATGATAGGAGTGGAGTGACCACTCATGTGGTAGGAGTACTCGACTGAGTCTGTCTGCCCAAACGTTTTGAACGCCTGGGAGATAGACTGCCCGCAGATGAATCCGAGCTCTCTGGCAAAGACCCATAGTTGCAGAGCTTCGTTGCATAGATGCAGAGAGCCTCTTCCGCCTTGTTTGTTGAGGTAAAACATGGCTACTTGATTGTCTGTTTGCACCAGAACTGTTTTATTTATGAGCTGGGAGCAAAAGACTCGAATAGCATTGGAGATGGCTCCGAGCTCTAGGAGGTTTATATGAAGAAGAACCTCTTGTGAAGACCAAAGGCCCTGCGTTGATAGATTTCCAAGTGGGCTCCCCAACCCATCTTGGAGGCATCTGTTGTGAGGATAGCCTGAGGTTGTGACTGCTGGAAAGGAGAGCCTATTAAAATGTTTTCCAGAGACTGCCACCAATGGAGAGACAGAATCAGGCGTGTGGTAACCCTGATTTTGTCTGAAAGGCTTCCTGAGGCCTGGGACCACTGGGAAGCTAAGGTCCACTGGGCTGCTCTCATATGAAGACGAGCATAAGGTATCACATGGACGGTAGATGCCATGTGACCTAGTAGGCAAAGCATCTGTCGAGCAGTGAGGAAGGTCTGCAGCGCTGCTTGAGATGCTAGCTCGATGATCCGCAGACAGCGTGGCTGGTGCAGGAAAGCCCTTGCAAGCTGTGTGTCCAAGCGAGCACCTATAAACTCTAGGGTTTGAGATGGGGCGAGCTAGGACTTTGGAAGATTTATGACCAATCCCAAATACTGGAGTATTTGTTTTGCTCGCAATAGGGCCTGATGAGCTTCTTGAGATGACTGTGCTCGGATGAGCCAATCGTCCAAGTAAGGGAAGACAAAAATCCCCAGGGTCCTCATGAATGCTGCTATTACTGCCATGCATTTTGTGAAGACCCTTGGAGCAGAGGCCAGCCCAAAGGGAAGGACTCTGTACTGGAAATGCCATCCTTGGACTAGGAATCGAAGGAATTTCCTGTGATCTACATGAATAAGGATATGCATGTAGGCGTCTTTTAAATCTAGAGACCATAGCCAATCTTGCCTATGAAGGTATGGCAGAAGAGAGCCGAGGGAAAGCATTTTGAACTTCTCTCGGACTAGATATTTGTTCAGCTCTCTGAGATCTAGGATTGGCCTTAAACCCTCTGTTTTTTTTGGAATGAGAAAATAGGGGGAGTAAAACCCTGTACCTTGTTGGCATAGAGGAACCTCTTCTATAGCTCCTCGAGCCAGAAGAGAAGAGACCTCTTGTAGCAAGAGGTCTATGCCTAGAGGTTGAGAGTTGAACTGTTTTACTAGTGTGGGTGGTGCCAAGCTGAGGAAACGAAGCTTGTACTCCAGACTCACTATGGACAAAGTCCAGGCCTCTGATGTGATTTGTTGCCATCTGTTGGCAAAGTGGCAGAGACGGCCCAGAATGTTCACAGGTTCTGGGCCTAACACAGGAAGAATGAGTAAGTTCTCTAGATAAAAGTCAAAAACCCTGAGGAGGCTGAGTCTGCTGAGCCAGCTGAGGTTTGGGTTTTCTTCGTCTCGTCTGTTATTGCCCTTTTTGGGGAACATATGCCTGTTGGGTGGAAGATGGATAGAACTTTTTCTTCTTAGAGAAAAAGTTTTTCTTAAAGGACTTTTTCTTAGCTGGATTAGCAGAAATTTTTGACAATCTATTCAAAGTGGCATTATCAGTGTCAAGCTGATTAGCCTTAGATTGCCAATCCTTGCCAAAAAGATTTTCTCCAGTGCAAGGAATATTCCCCAGCTTTTCCTGCACCCATTCCTTCAAGTCGGAAGCTTGGAGCCAGGCAATTCGTCATGCTCCTATAGCTATAGCAGAAGTTCTGCTAATACATTCAAAACAGTCAAAGGTAGCACGATTCATGAACTTAGAGACATTCTGAGCATGTTTGACTAGTGATAAATGGTCTGCTCTTTTATCATCTTGAAGGAAGGGGTTCAAAAGCTCTAAGTTTTTTGTAACCTCCTCAAGAAACATTCCCATGTATAAAATATAGGAACTAATCCTCGCTGAAAGCATGGAGGCCTGAAAATATCTACGCCCAAAAGCATCCAGGGTTCTAGATTCACGACCTGGTGGATTAGAAGAGTGTCTCTTTGTACTCTTAATCCGTCTCATGGCAGACTCCACTACCATAGAATGGTGTGGTAGTTGAGTCTTTTGAAAACTTGGACAAGGTGGCACTCTATACATAGTGTCAAGGCGTTTAGAATGTGGGCATACTGTTAAAGGAGTTTCCCACATCCGTAACATTAGATCATGCAAGATCTGATGTATAGGGAGCATAGCTGTTTCCTTTGGAGCAAAGGGGTATTGTAGAATTCTTAATTCTTCGGCCCTAGGCTCCTTTTCAGGTACCAATGTAATGGCAAGAGCCTTTGCCATATCACGCACAAAATCGTGAAAAGACATGTCCTCAGGAGGAGACATCCTGCGTTGAGGAGAAAGAGTTGAATCTTGTAAAAGTTCAGCTCTGGTACCGGTGGAGTCATCTGAGTCATCGGAATTGGAAGACTCAAAGGGAGGAAGCACCGGGTTCTCCTTCAAAAGCTGTCTTTGGTACTGCTCGAGGTCGGTACCGAAGCAAGTCGGTACCTGATCCCCCATGCTCGAGAGTGATTCCAAACTCGGCATCGGGGGAAGTAAGCCTGCCGAAGCAGGTACCGAGGGAACGGCACCAGTACCGACAGCGATACCGGTGCCTGTGGAACGGTCTGCAGCGACTTTAGCGGTACCGAAGAAGCCAAAAGATTCACTAGACTGCGTTCAATGGCAAGGAGTCTTTTACAAATCCAAACTACACAAACCCCATCAGAATCCAAAATAAAGTCCTTTCTGTAAAAAATTCTGATATAGTATCCTCCCTTATTTTTGTCGGAGCTAGCCAGCCAAGTGAACAGAAACCTTCTGTCCACCACTATGGCTTCTCCTTTTTTTTATAAATGTATTACACTATTAAAAGTGCAGAATTTGTTCTTAGCTTTGTTAAATTGATTTTTGCAGACAAGTAACTCCAACTTGAAGGATTGTTGTCAGAAATCAGAAACGACGACGTGCCACGTTTCGGGTATTATATAAAATTTCCAACCCTGCTTCAGGTCCGTCCAATTCTGGTATATATCCAAAGCTTTAATAAACCAAGATGGAGGAAACATCTTTCTTATATGAGCCTCGGCGTCTGACGTCATTAATGACAGAGTATAGTCAGCGTCCAATCAGAGATACGACCATGGAGTCCAATAGGGGAATCCCCACTGACAAGGGAAGCCCTCTGCGGAAAACCAATAATCTCTTTTCTGAAAATCACAGATTAAATGATCGTGTGCCAATCCACTTGTGCATTTAGACCCCTAGGAATAACCGTGTCAAGTGAAAATATCCATCGCTGCTCAAGTATTTGTAAACGTTGTAAACGTTGTTCACGTTGACCTCCCCTTGGATCTTCGGGGACATGATCCAAAACCCTCCAATGGAGTGCTTCAAAAGCATGTTTATGATGCACACAGTGTTCAACCATAGGAGCTGAAAGGTTTTTTGTCCGTAAACAGGAAGCAGAAGGTTTCTGTTCACTTGGCTGGCTAGCTCAGACAAAAATAAGGGAGGATACTATATCAGAATTTTTTTTACAGAAAGGAGTCTTTTATCCTTCACCATTTCCGATGCCGGTACCAATGGAAGCGGCCACAACCCCTGAGCATGGAACAGGAATGTACATCGAGGCCGAAGTCTCGAGAACATCCTGGAGCCCCGATAACGCTTTGGAGCTCAAAGACTTCCACCGGGGCTGTTTTGCTGGTGCAGAATCCTCGAGGGCAACGCCAGAGGCATCTCGATACTTAGAGGGAGATCTACCTCTCGAGGACCGGCTAGATTTAGATTTATGTTTAGTTACCTGAGATCCCTAGGAAGAAGTAGAGGCCCTGGAGGACACTGATGCTACTGACATCGTGTCCGATGCAAACAGGGCACCGAGTTGATTTGCTCGATTCTGAAGACTTCCTTTAGTCAGTTTCCTGCAGGAGAGACACTCCGCTGGGCAATGGTCAGGACCTAAACATTTAAGACACCAGTCATGGGTGTCTGTGACAGAAATTGTGCTGGCACACTTTGAACATTTTTTGAAACCAGTAGCTGGTTTCTCCACGTTGAAATGAAGAGGCCTAGTGGCCAAAATGGCGCCAAACAGGGGAAAACCCCTGACTGAAAAACCACAAGTTCTGTGGTTTTTTTGAAGAAAGAAAGAAAGAAAGAAAAAAACACTGGTGGTACCGGTGAGCGTCGAACTAAGGCAGGCACGACCACAAGAAATAAAAGTAGAATTTTCTGCGGTGACAGGGTTCACGTCCTGTCGGCTCCGCAGAAAACGAAGAACTGAAGAGAGGTAGGTAGACAGGCAGGAAGGCAGTGCGCATGCACGCTCCCAAAAGCGTTCCTATTGGACGCTGTGGAGCGTACCGATGATACCCATATGTGAAGACTCATTCCCGCTTGTTCCTGGAGATCACCTGTTACAAACAAGTGAGTAACTATGCTATATCCCCCCTCAGCCATCGCCCATATGCATTCCCGCTTTTTCCTGGAGACGATAAAGATCTATAAATTAATGAATGGAGTGGAACGGGTAAACGTAAATCTGTTGTTTATGCTATCAAAAAGTAGAAAAAGACTAGGGGACACGCAATTTAGCTACAATGTAACCCATCTAAGACTAATAAGAGAAAATATTTTTTTACTCAACGCCTAATAAAACTCTGGAATTCGTTACAGGAGGATGTGATAAAGCTGTTAGTGTAGCTGGGTTTAAAAAAATGTTTGGACAAGTTCTCGGAGGAAAGGTCCATAAAGACGAAATTAGACTTACCTGCTAATTGTTGTTCCTTACGGAACTCTAGTCCAGTCCCGGAACCAGTGAGTTGAGAATCTCCTCCAGCAGCCTTGGAGACTGACACCCGTCATTATTTTGATGACCTCAGGCTATATATATAGTAGGACCGCCCCTTCAACTTCAGTACCTATTGACAAAGCAAACTCAGCAGAGCAACAAATAAGTAGCCAAACATTCTAATAAAGAAAATACAGAAGCACAAACCCCCTACTGTCCTGGCAGTACTGCCCCAGAGGTTTCCGCTTCTGGTATAGGTTCGTCATATAAATATCCTCTTTTTTTTTTATTTTTTTTACGGATTTTGGGTTACCTTCATGATCCCTAGGAACCCGGGAAGAAACAGTGCTGCAACCGGAATGCAGCCGGCCCGGACCGCATAGAAGAAACAGGAGAAGGAAACTGAGAAAGAATCGGAGAAGGCAGTGCAGACTGGACCCCCAACCCCACACAATCTCGGGCGGGCTCCGGGACTGGACTAGAGTTCCTTAAAGAACAACAATTAGCAGGTAAGTCTAATTCTGTCTTCCTTTTCGTCCCTCTAGTCCAGTCCCGGAACCAGTGAGGATGTATCAGAGCAGTAGATTACCTAACGGGAGGGACCAGCCAAACCAGCCTGAAGCACTGCTGCCCCAAAACGGCCTTCACCCGCCACCTGAACATCGAGCCTATAATGCTTAGTGAACGAATGCAACGACGACCACGTCGCCGCCCTACAAATGTCCACCGCCGGCACCAAACTGAACTCCGCCCAGGAAGTAGCCTGCGCCCTAGTCGAATGAGCCCGGAGCCCCGCCGGTACCAATCTACCCTTTAACAGATAAGCCCCGGCAATGGCTTCTTTCAACCACCGGGAAATAGACGACTTAACCGCCGCCTCCCCCTTCCGAGGACCCCCAAAGGAGATAAATAACCTGTCCGACTTACGGAAAGGCTCCGTACCACGAAGATAATACCGCAGCGTCCGACGGACATCCAAAAGCCGTAAACGACGATCCGACTGAACCTCCGGACCGCCCTCAAATACCGGAAGGGACACCACCTGGTTCACATGAAACACGGAAACCACCTTCGGCAAAAACGCCGGAACCGTACGTAGCACCACTTTGTGCTCAGAAAAGGATAGATAAGGCTCCCTACAAGAAAGGGCCTGAAGCTACGATATGCGGCGAGCGGAACAGATAGCTACCAGAAACACCGTCTTTAAGGTCAGATCTTTTATAGAAGCTTTCCCCAAAGGCTCAAAAGGCGGACGTAACAGCGCCTCCAACACTAAGTTCAAATCCCAGGTCGGAACCGAACTTCTACGCGGAGGCCACATAAGCAGAACCGCCTGCAAAAACCAGCGGATGTCGCCATGCGACCCCAACGCTTGGCCCTGAACCTTACCCCTAAAGCAATAAAGGGCCACCAACTGAACCCGCAAGGAGCTGGCCGCCAAACCCTTCTCAACCCCATCCTGCAAGAAGGAAAAAATCTGGGGCACCGACGTCCGTAACGGTCGCAAACGCCGATCAGCGCACCAGCTCTCAAATATACGCCAGACCCTAACATAAGCTAGCGAAGTAGAACGCCTCCGAGCCTTCAACAAGGTCGAAATGACCGCCGGGGAATAACCACGAGCTGTTAGCCGCGCCCGCTCAAGAGCCATGCTGTAAGCGAGAATCGAGCCACGTCCGGCATCCGTAAGGGCCCCTGACGCAAGAGATCCGTTCGAAGAGGCAGTTTCCAGGGGGGCGCCACCAACAGACGAATCATATCCGCATACCACGGCCGCCTAGGCCAGTCGGGCGCAATCAGGATCACTCGGCCCGGATGCTGCTCTATGCGCTGCACCACTCGACCTACCAGAGCCCACGGGGGGAACACATAAAGCAGACCCCCCCGGGGCCAAGCCTGTGCTAGGGCATCCAGCCCTTCCGCCATCCGCTCTCTCCTCCGGCTGTAAAACCTGTCCACCTGCGCTGAGTCGAAGGTTGCCATGAGATCCATGAGCGGATGACCCCAACACCAGACAAGCAGGGAAAACACCTCCGGATGGAGCACCCACTCCCCCGGATCCACCCTGCGACGACTGAGGAAATCGGCCTCGACATTGTGTACCCCAGCCATGTGTTGCGCCGACAAGCCTAGCAGATGTCGCTCTGCCCAACTCAGCAGCTGGCCAGTCTCTTCCTCGAGAGCCACGCTGCCGATGCCTCCCTGGCGATTGATATAGGCCACCGCCGCTGCGTTGTCGGACAGCACCCGAACCGCCGTCCACTGCAAAGCATCCTGAAACCGTAGGAGAGCTAGAGACACCGCCCTCAGCTCCAACAGGTTTATGGAGTAACTCCGCTCCACCGGAGACCATTGGCCTTGCGCGAACCGGCCCTCGCAATGCGCCCCCCAGCCCGACAGGCTGGCATCAGTTGTCACCAACCTCCAAGAAGGAGGCTCCAACGGAACTCCGGAGTCCAACGACTGCTTCCGTAACCACCAATGGAGCTCCCGGCGCACCCCCGCCGAACACACCAGATGGCGGGATAGAGGATCCGCTTGATGAGACCAGCGCCGTAGAAGGGACCTCTGCAGCGGCCGCATATGAGCCCGCGCCCAAGGAACCACCTCTATCGCCGCTGCCATCGTTCCGAGCAGCTGGAGATACTGCCAGGCCAAAGGCGCCGGCGTTGCCAGGAATCTTCTCACCAGAACTCTCAACGCACATGCCCGACGATCCGGCAAAAATATCTTGCCCAAGCTCGTCTCGAAACGTGCGCCCAAGTACTCCAGCGACTGGGAAGGAACGAGATTGCTCTTCGCTCGATTGAACACCCAGCCCAGGTTCTCCAACGTTTGAACCACTCGGGCCGTGGCCTGCACACTGTCCTCCTCCAACTTCGCCCGAATCAACCAATCGTCCAAATACGGATGGACTAAGATTCCCTCTTTTCGAAGCGCCGCTGCCACTACCACCATTATCTTGGTAAAAACCCGCGGCGCCGTTGCCAGCCCAAACGGCATCGCTTGAAACTGGTAGTGTCCCATGGGACGCGCGAACCGAAGGTACCGTTGATGCTCTGGCAAAATGGGAATATGCAAATAAGCTTCCGTGAGGTCTAACGATGTGAGAAACTCCCCTTCTCGTACCGCCGCGATCACCGACCGCAAAGTCTCCATCCGGAAATGCGTGACCCGGAGACAACGATTCACCCTCTTTAAGTCCAAGATCAGCCGAAAGGAACCCTCTTTCTTGGGGACCACAAAGTAAATGGAGTAACGACCGGACCCGCACTGATCCGAGGGAACGGGAACCACCGCCCGGAGCTGAAGTAACCTTCGCAACGTCTCCTCCACCGCGCAC
The DNA here is from genome assembly GCA_033557465.1 of Ichthyophis bannanicus. NCBI lineage: Eukaryota > Metazoa > Chordata > Amphibia > Gymnophiona > Ichthyophiidae > Ichthyophis > Ichthyophis bannanicus. Next base: position 826,572,069 of record CM066034.1, read on the forward strand.
ACCTTGAGTGGGGACTTGCAGGGAGAAAGCACAAAGGAATCTACAACGGGTCGATGGAGCTCGAGAGCATAGCCCTCTCGAATAACCTCTAGAACCCACCGATCCGTGGTAAGTTGGACCCAGGCAGGGTAAAACTCCCATAATCGACCTCCGACGGGCAGCACCTCCACCTTAGCCCGCCTCATCTCACTGCGCCTTCTTACCGGCCGAGGACTGATAGGGAGCAAAACCACTACCTGCCCCTCGAAACCCCCGAAATCCGTGCCCCCGCACGGGAAACCTGCTCCGCTGCGACTTGCCAAACCGAGAGGACCGAAACCTACGAAAGTCCCGCTGACCCCCTTTGGAACCCACGGGCGCCTTCCCTTGCTTAGGCTTATCCTCCGGCAAACGACCGCCCTTGGATTCCCCAAGATCCTTCACCAACTTATCCAAATCTTCGCCAAACAAAAGCTTACCCCGAAAGGGAAGTTTACTGAGGCGGGCCTTGGACGAAGAATCTGCCGCCCAATTCCGCAACCATAAATACCGACGCGCCGCCACAACCGAGGCCATAACCTTCGCTATGCCCCGAATAAGGTCATAGTGAATGTCCGCGAGATAAGCGGATCCAGACTCTAGACGCGTTATTTTGGCATCCTGTGCCTCCAACCGATCCCCCTGCAGTGCTTGGGACCACCGGAGACAGGCTCTAGCAAACCACGCCCCCGCTACCAAGGCTTGCATGGATAGAGCACCAATATCAAACACCTGCTTCAATAAGGTATCTAATCTCCTGTCTTGAACATCTTTTAAGGCCGCAGAACCCTCAACCGGAATGGTAGTCTTCGTAGTGACCGCCGAAACTGCAGCATCCACCTTCGGAGAGTGAAAGAGCTCCTTATCCTGATCTGAAAGAGGGTACATCCTAGCGATCGCCCTAGACCCCCTGAGGGCCGACTCTGGCACGTCCCACTCCTCCTGGATCATCTTCCGAAAGACCCTATGCAGGGGGAAGACGCGCTGGGGGGTGCGGACAGCCTGCAACAAAGGGTCCTCCAGAACCTCATCCGAAGCCGGCTCCCCTGAGGGCATATTTAACGCCTTAAGCGTTTAACGCCTTAAGCGTCTCAGCAATCAGAGCCGGAAGCTCCTCTTTCCTAAATACCCTGACTACTCTACTGCGCTGCTCCTCCTCGGGCAACTCACCCTCTTCTAGATCCTCATCCGAGAAGCCCGGGAGCTCACCGTCCGCTGATGCCAGGTCCTCCCAAAGAGAAGGAACAGGCTCCACTAAGCTGTCCGTCCTACAGCGCTTGTGCGGAGCTGGCTGCCCCCCCGCCGGCGCCGACCGCTTCTGACCCCGAGGAATCGGGGCGGCTGCCGCTAATGCCGGCTGCAACAGCGCAAATGCTTGCTGCAGCAAAGCAAAACGTCAGGCGGAATCTCCGCTGCCGACCTAGGCTGGCTCGCTGACAAGGAAGGAACCGCCACCTCTCCCCCCGCGGGACCCGGGAGCTGTTCCCCCGAAACATCAAGGGAAAGAGGGGCCCCAGCATCGGAATCCGCATGATCCCTGCTGGTGCCCTCCAGGGGATTTTCCATGAGGGCTGCCTCTCTGGTGCAGGGCTTGCACACCCCGGCCTCCAGCAACTCACTATGCCGCGTGCCACACACGAGACAGCGCGGCTTAGGAGACATACTCCCCCCAACCAGGCCTGCTGCTGACAAGAAGGAGGGACAGAGCCTGTGACACCCGGGCTGGACGTTCTACCGTTTTTTTTTTGTTTTGCTTTTTATTTTAACAAACTAACAGCACAGCGTGTTAGCCAGCAAGCAGCCTCGCTGAAGCCACCGGGAAAACGGCAGCACGAAAAACCCCCAACAAAGAACAAAGCCGCGCAGCAACAGCTCAACGCAGCTGCGGCTGAGAAAATGGCCGCCGCTCCGATTTTCCCGCCAAAATCGGGCGAGCAGCCTGCACCCACGGAGCGCGCCTGACGTTGCCCCGCTCCAAAAAACTAGCTGTCCCCAGCAGCACTCACCTCCTTTGACCGCAACTGGACAGCGGGTGCTCACAGCACGCCGGAGCTCAGCCGAACCGCGGCTTCAGCTTCCGACAGCAACGGTTGATGCGCCGCGAGTGTTGAGCCTGCAACCTGCTCCTCACCCATAACCGCGGGTTCGGGAGCAGGGAGGCAGGGGGCCGAGGTGCTGGACTGAAGTACCCCCCCCCCCCCAGATGCTCGTTGTCAGGACGGGGAGAACAACAGGCCTCAAGAACAAAAAGAAACGGTAAAAGAAAAGAACCAAAAAAAGGGGGGGAGGGAGGGGGGAGAGCAGGAGCCAGCAGAGAGGAAGAGAGAAATGAAGAGCCGGTCTAACAGACGGTCTGACTTCCAGTCACAGCACCACCTGAAAAAAGAGAAGAAACCCCCAGTAAGTAAATATGGCAAGAAAGAAAAAAACAAAAATGAAGACAAAAGGGACTAAGCTAATCTGCTTATTTGTGCTGAGCGAGCCTAGAGCTCAGAAGCCTCTTTAGCTGCTTGGAGACTGACATACTGAAGTTGAAGGGGCGGTCCTACTATATATATAGCCTGAGGTCATCAAAATAATGACGGGTGTCAGTCTCCAAGGCTGCTGGAGGAGATTCTCAACTCACTGGTTCCGGGACTGGACTAGAGGGACGAAAAGGAACCATTATTAAACAGGACCCAGGAAATCAACTGCTTACCCCGGGGAAAGCATTGTGAAACCTGTGTACCTTTTTGGGAACCTGCCAGGTACTTGTGACCTGGATTGGCCACTGTCAGAAACAGGATACTGGGTTTGATGGACTTTGGTCTGACCCAGTATGGCATTTATTATGTTATTATGAGGGAAACGAAGGGGTGCAGCCAGGTATCTGTACAAATGGAGGAATCAACCAAACAAGAGAGAGGTTGCGAGTGCATTCTCCCTCCCTCTCCTGGATCACCTTTCTTTCTGCTCCACCTCCTCTTCTATCCCTTCTCTCATTTCCTTTTCTTCTACAGTCTGTCTTCCCCCTCCCCCCCCCAACCCCACCTCCTAGTCCTTTGCTCTTTCTCCTTGAGATCCCTTTTTCATCTTTCTCCACTCTCCCCCAAATTCTTTATAACCCACCTACCTTCCTTATACTCTCAATAAAATCTCTTACTCCTTTCCCCAAAACAAATAGGGTAGGGGCCAGGGAGCTGAAAGACAATTGGGAGGGGGAAATGAGTGATCATGGGGGCAATAGAGAGATAAAAATGGACAAGGGGAACAGTGAGAGGTTGGTTGATAGGCGGGGTGGGAAGGCAAACAAAAAAGGTATTCTGTTTCAACTAGAATTTAGTTAGGAGTTAATAAAGATATAAAATCAAAGCAGTAAAGACATTACCTGGATAATCTATGCATGCCTGCAGAGCATGTAAGCATTCGTGACATAAAGCCCACAGTTCATACTCCTTTAATGGCCTACCATACTTTGTCAAAAGATCTTTCAACGTGATCCACTAAAAATCAAAGAGAAAAAAAGTTAAGCAGCATACAATTCTTGCAACAATCTAAATGCATTCTACTGTTACCTTAAAGCAAGCAAAGCAATTATTCCATTACAGCACTGAACGATCAGGCATGAAAAGGTTTGTCTGGCTAACTTTGGAAGCTAGTCTAAAACTTTCATGGCTAAAAATCTCCCACTGCTGAATACCAGATACATTTTATGCAAGCAAGGCACAAGGCAACTACATTTCACCCCGATAAAAGGTGGTGGTACCAGGGGTCAGGCAAGGTAACATTTTACTTATGTCCTTTCCTTGAGTCCTGCTACCAGTCCAGACAAATTGGTTATGGACCTCTACAGGAGACTGCTGGAGACAACCAAAGAAAAGCCCAGGTTTCAATGACATTACTCCTGTGGCTCTATCCACCAGAGGTCCCTTCAGTGTTTGTCCCAAAGCATAAGGGAGACAGAGCAAGCCTCACACAACCTCAATCATGGGCAACAATGAGTAAACAACAATAGAGAACTATGTACAAGAAGGGAGAAACAGAAGGCTGTCAGTAGAAGAGGAGCCTGCAGAGTCAAGTAAAAATCATGGTGGACCCAAAGGTACCACAGCAGAAAAACAGAGCAAATACAGCTTCAGGGGCAGGTCCTGGATTGGTCTAGCAGGACTCAAGGAAAGGCATTAACTGGTAAGTAAAATGTCACTTTCATATTGGCCTGCTAGACCAGTCCAGACAAGCGGGATGTACCAAAGCTACACCACTAGTGGGTGGTAAGAAGACAGCAGCTCATAAAACTCGAGCCAAAGGCCGTGTCCACCCGCGCAAGGTCATCCAAGCTTGACAAAAGTGGAAAGTGATGCCCACATTGCTGCCTGACAAACGTCTGCAGGGGCTACTGAGCTCCGCATTGCCCACGTGAATGCTTGTGCTTGGGTAGAATGGGCACAAAAATCTTCCAGAACTGGCTAGTTCTGTAACAGATATACTGAGGCAATGGCCTCTTTAAACCAGCATCCCAAAGTTGACTTGGCCGCAGCTTCACCCTTGCAGGCTAGCCAACACCACAAAAAGATGGTCTGACTTAGGAAAGGAATTTGTAACCTCCAAGTACTGGAGCAGCACCCTCCAGACATCAAGAAGCGAAGACCTTTATCCTTCCCCCGACACTGCTCCTCAGAGGAGGTAGAGCAAGCAAACCAACTGGTTCACTTGAAAAAGAGAACACTTCAGGTATGAAGGAAGGCATAGGCTGAAAGAAATGGGAAGACAGAGCCTGCAGCTCAGAAATCCACCTTGCAGAACAAATTGCAACCAAGACAACAGTCCTTGTCCTTTAAGGTAGTGCGCTTCAATGACTCAAAAGGTGCTGCTATCAGGGCCCTGAACAACTAACACAGATCCCAGGAAGGGGTCAGAGACCAAAGGGGAGAATGAAGATGCAGAACCCCCTGGAGAAAATGTGAGACATCCAGGCGCAAGGCCGAGGACTTGTGCACCACCGAACCATGGAAATAGACCAAAGCTGCTAACTAAACCTTCAGGGAGCTAAGTGAGAGGCCCTTCTCTAGGCCATCCTGCAAAAAGGCCAACAGGGAGGACATATTGGCCGCCTCAGGAGCCAAGTGCCCCATGCTGCACTAGTGCTCAAAGAGGCAACATATCCACACGTATGTTAGCTTGATAGACCTCTTCTGGGCACAGAGTAGAAATTACTGCTGGAGAGTAGTACTTATGTGCTGGCATACCATAAGCAAGAAGGGAGCTGGGTCCTCCAGGACGATTGGTCCCTATCGCGATAGCCCCTAGAACATCAACCAAAAAGGCAGTGCCTGAAGGAGCCACATCAAGTCTCCGAACCATGCTCGTCGTGGCCTATCCGGCGCCACAAGAACAATTCTGCCTGGGTGGTGTTCTATAAGCTGAATCACACGCACTACCAGGGGTCACGGAGGAAACATGTACAGCAGCCATTGGCTGGGCCAAGGTTGGGTCAGGGCATCAATGTCCTTAGATCCCATCTGTGTGGCAAATGAAGAAGCGGCACACTTTGGCAATGGACTGGGTCACCATCAGATCCATTTTGGGGTGACCCCACCAGCGCAGAATAAACTGAAATGCCTCCCGACTCAATTCCCACTCACCAGGATTCAATAAGAGCCAGCTAAGGAAGCCCACTTCCACACTGTCCACCCTGGCAATGTGTTTGGCCGACAAGGCTAGGAGGTTCTTCTCCACGCAAGGAAAGAGGAGAGCCATCTCCAGAGCCACACCAGTTCTCCTTTTGCTGGCTTGCCAATTGACATAAGCCACTACCATAGTACTGTCTGAAAACATTCAAACCGTCCGGCCCTCGACCAGGAGCTGGAAATGCAGAAGAGCCACCCTGAAAGTGATGTGGTCCATCAACCGCCTCTAGGCCGAGAGACTGGCATCCATTGTCAGCAGGATCCAGGAGAAATCATCCAGCAGTACGCCCTTCTTCAGATGACAGGGTTGCCGCTACCAACACAGGCTGGTCTTCACCCTCAATGTGAGAACTTGGGGAGACCATCGAATCAACAAGAACCACTGGAGCAGCCGCATGTGAGCACATGCCCATGGAACCATCTCTATGATTACTGCCATCAATCCAAGGAGCTGAAGATAATCCCAGACTCTGGGGGCCTGCTCCCCACTCAAATGTCAAAACGTTCTCCCAGAAACTCCAAGGATTGGGAAAGCAAAAGCTGGCTATTTTCCTGATTGATCATCCAGCCAAGGCATTCCATAAAGGACACCACTTGAGACATCATCCAAGACGCTTCTGACAGGGAAAGAGCTCAGATGAGCCAATCATCCAGACAGGAATGGACACAAATCCCTTGATGCTGCAGCTGCCTCCACCATGACCTTGGAGAACGTCCTTGGGGCAGTGGAGAGCCCTAAAGGAAGGAAGGCAAACTCATAGAGAGAGCCATGCACTGCAAAAAACGCAGATACTTCTGCTGATCTGCCTGGATCAGGAAATGAAAATATGCTTCAGTCAGATACAGAGAAGCCGAGAATTCCCCTCGGCACACTGCTTGAATTACAGAGCGCAAGATTTCCATCCACTCGTTGACCACCTTGAAGTCCAGAAAGGGTTGGAAGGACCCGTCCTCCTTTGGCACCATGAAGTAGATGGAGTAGCTGCCCTTAGATGGGCACCACCGCCTTTAAGCGAAGCAACTTGCACAAAGTAGTCCACACCACAGCACCTTTGGTCGCAGACCCTCAAGGGGAAATGAAGGTAGCATCAAGAACTGACTCTTTGCATTCCAGGACATAGCAGAACTGAATGATGTCTAACACCCAGCAATGCTTGGCAACCCAGGCCCACTCCTGAAAGAAGCAGCAAAGCCTACCACCAATGGAGGCACCAGAGAATGGGCCCCCAAACCTTCATTGTGTAGCCTGGGAGGGTACTCTGGAGGGGACAGAGTCCTTGGGCCCACATGCTCCACAGAAGAACCGAGAACGAGCCCGAGGCCCTGAAGCAGAGGGAAAGGTGAAATTAGATTTTACCTGCTAATTGGCTTTTCTCGAGTCCCTCCAGTCCAGTCCCAGCCTGTGGGTTATCACGCCTCACCAGCAGCTTGGAGATTGAGCATGCCAACACTTGATGACATCAGCACATACAGGCAGCTGGCACCACCTACCAGCTCCAATATACTATTGACAAAGCAGACTCACAGGAGCAACAATTAAGAAACAACCGCAAAGACAATGAAAACTTTTTCCCCTAAAACAGGTAAAACCCCCCGAGCAATAGAAAACAACCTTACCGATCACTCCTTAGACTTTAATCACGCTTTTTCCATCACGTTTCCTTTAGATCATCTTTATACTTCTTGTCATGGGGGTTTTTTTTTGTAAAACAATTGTCAAAATGAGTAGACCATGACACCTGCAAAAGGAGTCTTGTTCCACAGATGGCTGCTGTCAAACCCAGTCTCCTAAACAATCAGAGGTTTTTCTTCAAAGCCAGGATTGTCATCACACACTGCGCCTCAGAATCTAGGGAGGGTCTGGAATTGGATTGAAGGAACTCAAGGAAAGCCAGTTAGCAGATAAGACCTAATTTTACCCTCCTCATTGTCCCTCCAGTCCAGTCCAGTCCAGTCCCGATCTGTGGGATGTACCATATCAGTACTAAACTCAAGAGCCTGGCCTGAATCAGCGCCGACATGAACACCACATCCCCCGCCGCCTGTAAATCCAGGAGATAATGTTTCACAAACGTATGCAAGGATGACCAAGTAGCCACCTTGCAGATATCCAGAGGCACAACAAAGCTGGCCTCCACCCACAATGAAGCCTGTGCTCAGGTCAAATGAGTCCTCAACCCTGTAGGCAACTCCTTCCATCTCAACAGGTAGGCCAAGGCTTTGGTCTTCCTTACCACCTGGAAACTGATGCCTTGGAAGCCACCTTGCTTTTCTGTGGTCCAAACAGGACAAACAAATGATCTGACTTGCAAAATAGCTGCGTCCGCTTCAAATAGCGCCTTAGCACCCAGCGCATGTCCAGGAGGCAGAACTAGGGCTATGTTGCTGATGCCCTAGCCCCCAAAAATACCAGCACAGTGACAGGTTGATTGAGGAGAAAGGCTGAGACCACCTTGGATAGAAAAGATACTGGTCTCAACACGATTTTCTCCTTTGATATGGAGAGAAAAGGCTCATGACATGACAACGCCTGTAGCTCTGAGAGCCTTCTAGCTGAACAGATTTGCCACCAAGAACACTGTTTTCAATGTCAAATCCTTCAAGATGCAAGCGCCCAGCGGTTCAAAGGGCGCCTCCGTCAAAAGTGACACCACTAGATTGAGGTCCCAGGGAGGAACTAGAGATCTCGCAGGTAGCTGAATCTGCTTCACCGCCCGAAGAAATGGACGATATCCGGATGGGCTGCCAAGAACAGCCCCTGGACCCTCTCCCAATAACAGATTAGGGCCTCCACCTGCACTCAAAGTGAACTACAAGCCAGGCCCTTCCCAACCCAACCTGCAGAAAAGCTAGAATATCCGGGCACGATGCCGATGGGGGCTGACTGTCATTCTCTGAGCAACAGCCTTTGAATACTCGCCACAGACATGAAAGAGTAGTGGAGTACTTGTGAGCCTCCAATTTCATGTGGCAAATCAACAACCAGCTTTACATTTTGTGTAATATGTTAACTATTTGTATGCAAATTATGCAAAAATATACAAGTTACTGTTGGAAATAGGACTCATGTCACATAGCAGATAGCTTACAACAGCTGTAAGGTTCATGAGAATATGGATTTCCAAGCATAATCTGAAAGCAAAGAATCTGAAAAATTTAAGAATGATTGTAGAGTTCTGTGTTGGGGTTTACATGGTGAACTGGTTCAATATAAAAATAAATAGCAATTTGAAAAAAAGGTCCCAAGCATCTCCTTTTCCAGCTGCAACTGTTGAAAGAACAGCGAGAAGAGGTAAGGAAGATAGTCAAGCCTATAGTGAGAAGGTCAGCTTGGTATGGTTACAGCAAGTCTGTTCTGCAAGTTATGTTGTGCAGTGAAGAGGAACGGGAGAGAGGAGATGCAGTGGAGAAGATGCTGAAGATAAGAGGTGAGAAGACTCAGCTTGGCAACAGCAGTGTGAGACCCAGGAAAACACCATCCATCAACACTGAGACAATTACACTCACCCAATTACTTGACTGGAGCTCCGGAGTCTCTGAGCCTCCTCTTACCTGTACCATGACAACAGCAGAGATCAAGGCATTTATGAGCAAGCCCATGGTGGTTCCAGACTGGCCATTACACACCCAGTCCATAGAAAGGTGTGTAAAAATGACAACTGCGACTGCTGGTCATGTGTGCAATCAGGAGAGGAGGGAACATTACATTAGGGATCAGATGGTCAGCAGGGAGCTCACGAGCTGAAACAGAAGCAAACAAGATGTGAAATTGAGTCACCTTCAGACAACAATTGATGTGCTTGAGATCCAAGATGGGCCTGAAGAAGCCTTCCCTTTTTGGAAACCACAAAGTATATGGAGTATTGACCACAGCTGCACTGGTCTGAGGTAACATCCACCACCGCATTTAACTGATGAAGACGTCGCAGGGTATCTCCCATGGCGACTTGCATGGTGACCGCATGAAGGCATCTGTGAGAGGTCGGACGAATTTGAGAGCACATACCTCTCAAATGATCTTGAGTACCCAATTGGTCAGATGTGATCTGGGCCCAGGAGGAATAGAAGTCCCGCAGCCAACCCCCCCCCCCCCCCCCCCCAGGAACCATCCAGGCCCCCTCGCTTCACTGTGGCTTCTTGGCCCCAGAGGAAGAGGCATAAAAGCCACGGCCTGTTCCTCGAAAAACTTCAAAGCATCTGTCCATCTGTCCCTGGGACAGAAAGTGTAGTTACTCACCTGTAACAGGTGTTCTCCAGGGACAGCATGAATCAGTCCTCATATATGGGCGATGTCGGTGCCGACAGAGCCCCACAGAAGCATCTCCCTAGCTTTTAAAGAAAGCCTTTGTGAGATGCCATCATGCATGCATGGTCCCCTTCCCGCCCAAGGGTGCCATCTTACTCAGTCAGATGACATAGCTAGAGCAGACAAAAGAAGATGGCAAAAATTGTACAACTCCAAGGGGAGGAGGGAGGGTTGTGAGGACTGATTCCTGCTGTCCCTGGAGAACACCTGTTACAGGTGAGAAGCTACGCTTTTCTCCAGGACTAAGCAGGAAGTTAGTCCTCACATCTGGGATTTTGGGACTTCCTAGCTACAGGCTTCCAAGAACCTGTAGAAAAACACGGCCCAGCTGTGAGCAGCCGCAAGAGAGTCTGAGGAAAGACTAAGAACCTCAGTGTCAAGGAAGAACCATCGCTCCAGTAGCCTGAACAAGAAGGATCAGAGGGCAGGAGTTGCCTATACCCCAAACAGATTACAGAGACTCCTGCCTAAACCCAAAACAGATTATGGAGTATGGCCTGGCCGAAGGCACTGTCCCATCAGGACTCTCTCTCCAGGCAGTAGTGAGCTGAAAAGGTGTGAACTGAAGACCAGGTGGCGGCCCAGCAGACGTCTGCCATAGGGACAGAGCATAGGCTTGCAACAGAGGTCGCCATAGCCCTGACACTGTGCACCGTGACACGGCGCTCCAACGAGAGCTCAGCCTGATTGTGGGCAAAGGCGATGCAGTCCACCACCCAGGTAGACAGGGTCCATTTGGTAACAGCTTCCCCCAGTCAAATGGGGTCACAGGAAATGAAAAATACTTTGCGGTGACCCCGTTGCATTGCAGGTAGAAGAACAGGGCCTTCTTACAATCTAGAGTATGGAGAATGGCCATCGTCTTGTTGACATGGGCCCATGGAAAGAAGGTGGGGAGCATCGCCTCCTGGTTGAGGCAGAAGGCTGATACCACCTTCGGAAGGAATTTAGGGTGGGTGCGAAGAACGACCCTATTCTTGTGCAAGGTGGCTTGGCCACCAAGACCCGAAGCTTGCCGACTCTGCAGACAGAGGTAAGCGCCACCAGGAAGACGACCTTCTAGGTGAGAATGCAAATGGCAGGTAGCCAGAGGTTCAAAAGGTGGCTTGATGAGCTGCATCAGATCCCCATTCCACCGGGGGTGGGCAGATGGGAGGCTTAGAGAGAAGACAGCCCCCACATATCAGGTAATGAGGGGCTGCGCAGAGAGGTTTGCCCTCTATGGAATGATGGTGTGCTGAGAGCGCGCTCAGGTGCACTCTGATGAAGCTGGACTTGAGTCCAGTTTGCGAAAGGTGAAGGAAGTGGGGCAACCCGTTGCTCTACACACCAAACTGAGAATCTGCGCTACTTGAAGGCGTAGGCTCATCTCGTGGAGTTCTTACGAGAGGCCAGGAGAACTTCCTCCACCTCCCATGGGAGGTTGAAGAGTGCTAAGGTTACCCATTCATCAGCCATGCTGTTAGCAACAGGGATCCCAGACTAGAGTGAAGGAGGGAGCCCTCCTCCAGGCGATTAGTGGTGTGGGAGGGAAGACACAGCAGTCTCTCCGATCATGAGATGAGGAAGGCGTTCGATGCTATCTGGGATGGATGTGGTTGGGGACAGCAGAAGCAGGGCAGCTGAGCATTGGTCGGGGTGGTGAAAAGGTCCAGATTTGGGGTTCCCCAGAGTTGGAATAGCCACTGCGCCATCCTGGAGTCTAGTCGCCATTCGTGCGGCTGGAGGATCCTGCTCAGCCTGTCTGCTAGGGCACTGACCTGGCTCAGCAGGTATACTGCCCTGAGGGGCATTCCTTGACTGATCACATATGAGCTACTGCCTTCTGGCAGAGGTGCCGAGACCCTGTGCCCCCCTGCTTGTTCAGGTAGAACATTGCGACCTGGTTGTCCATTTGGACTAGCAGCAACTGGTTCCGCAGGCAGTATGGAAGGCCTCAATGGACAGAAAAATGGCCTTGAGCTCCAGCAGGTTGAGCTATTGCTGACTCTCCGCCAGGGATCAGTTGCCCTGCATGTGCAGTTCCTTGCAGTGGGCACCCCAGCCCAGTAGGGATGCATCCATGGTGAAAACCCTCTGGGGATTTGGGAACTGGAAGGGTATACCCTCTTGCAGGTGCTGTGCACCCTGCCACCAGTTTAGTGACTCTGCTAGTTGACGGGACATTGAGACCCTGTCCCAAAGCCTGCCAATAACTTGTGTCCACTGCGAACGGAGACACCACTCAGCTGCCCGCATGTGGAGGCAGGCTTTGGGAACCACATGGACTGTGGATGCCACGTGGCCTAGTAGGCAGAGCATGGACCACACCACTGAGTGATGGTGCTGTACCTCGGTGACCAGGGCCCTGAGGCAATCTGCCTTGTCCAGGGGGAGGAAGGCCCTGGCCTGGAGAGTGTCCAGATGAGCCCCTATGAACTCCAGATCCTGAGTTGGAGTGAGGTGAGATTTGGGGTGGCTTATCACGAACCCCAAATGCTGCAGGACCTTGACGGTGCAGGCTGTGGCCTGTTGCACTTCAGTGGACGTGTCCCCTTTCACGAGCCAGTCATCCAGGTATGGGAAGACGAAGGCCCCTTGGAGACTGAGGTAAGCAGCCACCACTGCCAGGCATTTGGTGAATACTCTTGGTGCAGAGGCTAGGCCGAAGGGTAGTACCCTATACTGGTAGTGGTCATCCCTGACCATGAACCTTACATACTGCCTGTGACTGGAATGAATAAAGATGTGGGTGTAAGCATCCTTTATGTCCAAGGACCATAGCCAATAGCCAGTCTCCTTGCTGGAGGTAGGGCACCAATGTTCCAAGGGAGAGCATTTTTTTATTGTATATTTAATTAAATTTTACAATAAACACAGAACCTTGGATAAAGAATATCACAATCCATCATGCACATGCAAAAAATAAGCACAAAAGAACATAAAGCGACCAAAAACATGACAGTATGCTAGCAGTCCACAACAGAACAATAAAGAAAAGGGAGGATTCAAGAACAGAATACACCATAGGAGAACAGTTATAAAGAAAAATATTAAAAAGAAAGGATGTTAAGGAAATACAACTTATAAAGCCCACAATACTGCAAAAAGGTGAATTCACAATTGCTTAGCATCTAAGAAAAAGCGCAGTTGAGATGGCTTGAAGAAATGAAAAATCTTATTCTGATACCCAAGTATACATTTACAAGGAAATTTCAACTGACAACTCGCACGCAAAGCTAAAACCTCAGTGCAGAGTTCCAGAATTTTTTTCCCTCCTAGATTGAGTCCACCTGGACACATCTGGGAAGATCTGTACCCTACCCCCCAAAAAAGAAACACATTTTTTTTAAAATACAGTCACAATAATGCTTCCTTATCCTGAAGAAATACAAAAGATACCAATAAAGTAGCCCAGGCTTCAACCACCTTGGTAGACTGTTCTAACAACTCAGACAGGTTCCCCAAGTCCAAGGAGTCAGAAGGCACTTCTACCTGGTAGGTATCAGCTTTGTGCAAAGCATCCTTACCAATAATCATTGAGAGGGAGGAAATAAATCTTTTGAAATGGAGGGATAGTTTAACAGCTCCTTAAGGAACCAAATAAACAGGTCCCTAGGGAGCACAATGAAAGCTGTGGAAAATGTAATAAGCAAAGATTTAAATTTCTCTGTTGATTTTCCAAGTTTTCAATTTTATGCTGGAAAACCAAACCATTCTTAAATGGAACCCCTTGCTGATCCTGCAAATGCTGAATTTTAACCTCGAGTCAATCCAATTGCGCTTGCTGTTGGAGCACCTTCGCCTCCACCCCCTCCAATCTAGGAGCGAAGAGAACAGAAGCCTGCAATATCCCAGCACAAAGCCAATAAAGTGACTGCATTGCATCCCAATGGAATCCAGGGTCAGGACCGTACCTAGTACTGTGCAAGCAGTGCGGCCGCACAGGCTTTTTCTTCTCTCAGTGGTGGCAGGTAACAGCAGACAGCTGAAATGGGCCCCTTAAGCCTTCTCGTGGCACGCTAAGCAGGTCTGGTCCTTCCCTCCTCTGACACGGTGTCAGAGCAGGAACGGACAGATCTGCTTAGCATGCCAGCGACTTGCACATTGTGTGCACCTCTTCTCTCCTGCTGCCACCAGAAAGTGGCTAGATGGAGGTGCGGGGGTGGTGGGGCACGTGCCTGATGTGCAAGTCTCACAGGGCATGATTCATGCTCTGTACAGCCCTGTCCAGGGTCACCTCCTTTGGTCTCACAAGCAGAGGAAGATCCTGGATCATCACACTCTCCTGAACAGGAGGTAAACCCTCTACTTGGGGGCAGTTGGACACATTACTACTAGCCACCGGCACAATCAATGCCGAGGCCAAGGACTGCTGAGTAGCCGCATCTGAAACCACACCAGGTGCGCTACCCTCAGCACTCCCAGGGGCAGGAGGAGTGGAAGGGCCAAGCGGGCTCCGCAAAACATCACTGCACAAATCAGGGTTCTCCCTAACCCTGACAATGGGTTCGCCCAAACAATTTGCCTCTACAAAATCATCCATGGCACGTTGCCCCACTGGTCTAGCAATAGGGGTAGAGGAAATAACTCCCCTACCTTTAGATTTCCGTTTAGGCATCTAGAAAAACTAAACCAATGGAAGCAAAGGCCAGGACAAACTACTTCAACATGAACTTAAATCCTCCTAAAGAAGAACCGCTGCCAAAAGATATTAAACGCCAAGCTCACTGCCTCGTGCCCCGCCTAAGGGCCAAGCCAAGGGGCCCTCTGGCGAGGATCTCAGGCACTGGCCCTCAGGCGCAGATGCACCTTAAGCATGTTTGACTTTTAAAACCAGCAGATGAAACAAAGCAGGGAGGAGCTTGCTCCCATTCCCATCAGCTCAGCAGTTCTCCCAAGGGAAAGCATCTTGAACTTTTCCCACACAAGGAACTTGTTCAGGTTTCACAAGTCTTAGGCCCCCTGTTCCTTTTGGGACCAGAAAGTAATGGGAGTAGACCTCTTGCACCTGAGGTGGAAGAGTACTAGTTCCATAGCGCCATCCCTGATGAGGTCTGCAAGTTCCTGCAGTAGCAGGGCCTGGTGCAGAGGAGTCCGAGGGGGCTCTCCTGGAAAGAATGGGGGAGGTGTCCAATCCAAGTGACCTCCTGGAGTGCCTGTTTGTCAGTGATTACGACGGGACACCGATGGGCAAACTGGATCAGACGCCTCCCTGTTGACAGCTGGTCCCCTCTGGAAGGGGAGGCTATGCTCAGGAAGTCAAAATCCTGACCCAGTCTAGGCAGAAGCCAGTGTTTAGGGCTTATGTTGGCCTTGGCTCGGTCCTTTGCCCTGTTGGCCCTGCTGCAGGGTCTGGGGGGTCTGATATTAGGGATAGCCCTGGTAAGGTTGGCCTTTTCTGTGAAAAGGGGGCAACTTCCCCAACTGTTTCTTCTTGGGAAGAGTGGAGGTCTTCCTAGAGAGCAGAGTTTGCGTGACGCACTCTGTATCAATCTCAGCCACCTTGCCTCCATTAATTTGCTGAAGAGGTTTTCACCAAAATAGGGGACATCAAGGAGTTTCTCCTGTACCCGCTTCTCAAGGTCCGATCGCATTAGACTCGAAGTAGATGTAGGCAGCTCGAGACATGTACTTCGAGCGGGTTTCCTAACACTGCAGGTGATCTCCAATGGGCCGAGGACTTGAGGCCAGATGGCCCCTGAGGCATTGGGCTCGGTTAGGGTCTTCAGTGACACAGGGCGGCTGTTTGGCCGGAGCCACAAGTGCTTGCTGGGGAGGATCTTGCTCGAGGAACGGGAGCAGGATCGGCTCAAGGCTCTCGAGGATTGTTTTGGCGGCCCGGGGAGTCTTCAATATAGAGGTCCCTGTGGTCTCGGTGCGAGCACTGGCAGGGCCGGGCATTGACGCTTGCTGCAAGGCAAAGCAGGCAGTAACACTGAGTTCCAATGCCATCATCCTGGCTTCCCACTCAGGAGTTGCAGCCTTTGACACGGACACCAGTGCAACCAGCTCGGCTTCGGTGAGGAGAAGGAATCTTCGATGGGACAGGCCTCAGCATCAGTTCTGGGCACCTTCGCCGGCTCCTCCCGCTCCGACTCCTCCAATACCCTCCGGGAACTGTGGGGACTGGCACGTGATTTGCAGTGCATGTCAGATTCCCAAGATGAGGTCCTCGAGGATTTCTTCTTCTTGCGCTCACGCTCCGGAGAATCCTTGTCAGAGTGTCCATGGGCCCAATCGGGTGTTGTGGGGGCTTTATGCGACTCAGAGGATACATGTGGGGCACTGGAGTGCAAGGCTACCGGAGACACCAGGGCAGAATCCAAACTGTGGAAGATGTCGTCTTGCTTCTGCTGATGACTATGGATGGCCTTCGTGGACATTTTCTTGCACAGGGGACAAACGTCTGGGTCATGGTCGGGACCTAGACACCAGAGGCAGCAATCGTATCTATCGGTTAAGAACATGTTTTTTGCGCACCAATCATACTTTTTGAATCCACTGGCCTTTGGGGAAAAAAGGACCCCTATATGAGGTCCAAGACCCTCGACATGGCCAGAGGTTAAAAAAGGTGCAAACCGTGCTGGAAGAAAAACTAAATAACTTAAAAAAACCCCAAAAAACTGTTCCAAGCCTTGAAGCTTGGCAACGAGGCTTGGAGGCAGGAAAGGGACTGGTGCTAAACAGAGAAAGAAGGGCAGTTTGATGCATCAAAAATCAACTGTTTTCCAGGGAAAGACGACGGACATCTGTTGGGCTCTGCGGAAATAGGGAGACTGAGTAAGATGGCACCCTTGGGCGAGAAGGGAACCACGCATGCGTGGTGGCATCTCCCAAAGGCTTTCTTTGAAAGTTGGCGAGAAACTTCCGCAGTGCTCCATCGGCGCAGATGTCGCCCATATGTGATGACTGACTTCATGCTTGTTCCTGGAGAAAATTCCCCCTCTGGTAAGGCGCAAACAGAGCTGCTCAGAAGTTATGAAAATCATGTGACTGGCCCACACCGGGGCTGTCGCTCTCACTGTTTTTTTGCTTATCCTAGGGGAGTCTACCTGCCTTACTCCCCCAAATCCTTCACCAACTTATCCAGGGCCTCACCAAACAAGACCTTACTCTTGAACGGCAGCTTACTCAAAAGGGACTTGGAGGAGATATCTGCTGACCAATTTCACAGCCACAAATAATCGCCGAGCGGCTACCACCAAGACAATACTTTTAGACAAGCCTCTAATAAGATCGTAAAAGGTATCCCACCAAGTAAACTGATCCAGACTCCAGCTTAGCTGCCTCTGGAAGTAGGTGCTGTGGGTCCCATGGGTCCCCAGCCCCTTCTAAGATCCTTTGCGCCCAGCGCAAACACGCTCTGGCCACAAAAGTGCCTCAGACCAACGTCTGCAAGGTCAGGGCATTAATATCAAATGCCTGCTTGAGTAGTCTCTAACTTCTGATCCTGCACATCCTTCAGGGCCGTACTGCCCTCCACAGGGATAGTGGCCTTCTTTGTGACCGCAGACCCCCACCACATCCACCTTGGGTGATTGCAGTAGCAGCTTTTCTTGATCTGGCAATGGGTGCAACCACACCATCGTCCTTGTACCCTTCAGGCCCACTTCTGGGACATCCCATTCATCCTGTATCATTTACTTGATTACCCGATAAAGCGGAAACACCGTATGAATCCTCCTGATGGCTTGGAACAGAGGATCTTAGAGGGATTCCTCATCTATTGGCGTCCCCTGCAGCATACTAACAGCCATCAGGGAATAGAAGATCAGCGCTGCCAATTTCTCCCAGCGGAAGACATGCACAATCCAAGCGACCTCCCCCTCTGGAATATCTCCTTCCTCTAACTCTGCAGTAGTCGACTACAAGGCAGAAGTAGTATCATCAGGTGGAAGAGAGTGAATCCACTGGATCAAGGCTCAAGAGTCAAACTGGTTCATATCCCCAAGCTGTAGAATAACTGCTACCATGGCAAACTGGCCCTTGCGATTCAGAACATCCTTTAAGGCCGATATGCCTTCCACAGGAATGGTGGTCTGCCTGGTAACCACCGTGACTTGTGCACTTGGAATGTCAAACCACTCGTCGTGCTCCTCCTCTGGGAGAGCGTAGATCTTCTTATACAGCCTTAACCCTTTAGGTAGGGAGTCCCACTCTGACTGGAACATATATTTGATCACCTCAGGGAATGAGAGAGACAGTATTGGCTTTCTGCACACCTTGAAGCAGCAGGTGTACCTTCGGTTCCTGCTCCATGCTGGAAGCATCTATCAAGTTCAAGGCAGAAGAGACGCTGGAAATCAATGCAGCCAGCTCCTTCTTCTGGAATAGGCAGATCACACCAGGCTCTGAATAATCTTCTGAAAGTGAGAGCACATCCTCTTCCACATCAGACCCCAATACAGATTCATTTAAATCTGAGACATAGTCAATATTTCTTGGATAGCTACCAACTTGTCCCTATCTTCAAACCAGGCACGCTTAACCAAAGGCAATCAAACAGGACTTCTACTTTCAGCTTGCCCGGTACAAGACTGCATCCGAGGTCATCTAGATGCCGCAGGGTCTGAATTTTCACACCAAAAGGACCAGACCTGTTGATAAAAAGGAAAAGAATTCCGGGGAGGACAATCCAGATGCTGGAAGCTCTCTTCCCGGATAAGGGTCCCCAACACCAGTAGGCATAGCCACCAGAGACCCTCTAGAGCAGCGGTTCTCAACCTGTGGGTCGCGACCCCCACGGGGGTCGCTTCAGGATTTACCAGGGGTCGCCTTCTTTAACTGCACCCGGCAGGCTCAGCACAGCTCGTTACAGCCGCCAAAGTGAAGAGTGTTGTTCCCTTCACTTCGGCAGCTGAATTGTAATGAAGATTGCAGGCGCGCCGGAGGTCAGCCTGTGTTCTGGCTCTCAGCGCGCCTGCTATCTTCATTACAATACAGCTGCCGAAGTGAAGGGATACAACGCTCTTCACTTCGGCGGCTGTAATGAGCTGTGCTGAGCCTGCCGGGTGCCGTTAAAGAAGGCGACCCCTAGTAAATCTTTTGTTTGTTTGCATTTATTGGACACCACACCAGATGAGAACCTGGCATGACTTATAAATCCATCCTATTGAGTGAAGTCTGCTGCGGGGCTCTTCGGGGAGGAGGGCTTGGGCTTGGGCTTGAAATGGGCTGTGGAGGGATCTAAAATTGGAATTGGGCTGGGGGGGCTATAATTGGAAATGGGCTGAATGGGGGGGCTATAATTGGAAATGGGCTGAATGGGGGGAGGCTAGGATTGGAAATGGGCTGATGGGGAGCTAGGAATGGAAATGGGCTGAGTGGGGGGGGCTATGAATAGAAATGGGCTGAGTGGGGGGAGTGCAAATGAGCTGATGGGGAGGACTAGGACAGCAAATGGGCTTTTGGGGGGGTAGGATTGGAAATGGACTCATGCAGTTCTGGAATAGGATTGGAAATGTCCAATGGGGGGGCTACTTTTAGAAATGGCTGACAGGGGCAGCTTGGACTGGAAATGAGTTGATGGGGAGACTCGGACTGGAATTGGGCTGAGTGTGGGGGAGCTTGAACTGGAAATGGGCTGAAGCTCCTCCACACTCGGCCCAATTTCCAGTCCAAGCCCCCCCAACAGCACACTGGAATAGATTGGAATTGGTTTAGGGGGGGGCTAGTATTGGAAATGGCTGATGGGGGGCCTAGGATT